>CM038345.1:24719469-25319469 GCA_021464625.1 Proterorhinus semilunaris | reverse complement strand
TGAGTGTTAAGGAGTATCCATGAGTACAGTCAAGCGGGCCTCCAATTTTGTTCAGATTACAGTACATTTTTCCACTTCTAATGTCTTCAAAAATGTCAGAATTACATGTGCGGTCTCTTGACTTGAGACAATTGGCAATATCTTCCCTTTGAAGAAGATGTTCCAACTGTGTTTGGATTGGCAAGTATATAAAGAAGTTTCCATTCTTCAGTGAGGTGGTTTTATCCCATGTTGTGTTGCATACAACACATTGTCCTTCACCATCCTGTTCACCAATATAGTACTCACAGTTTGGGCAATATATGTGACATTGTAGATGACTTTCTACTGGCTTAAGTGCTTTTAAGAACAGATGCTTTGAGGTTAACTGTGTGTTTTCTGGACAGTGAATATTGATTAAATCTAGGAGATCCGAGAGAGCAATGCCTGTGAGTCCGTGTCTCAAAACAAATGAAAGTATAAGTAAAAAACTCTGCGCTTGTGTAAGTCGTGAACCAGTGTAAAGTGTCTCTTCGCTTTCCAGTTCATGACCTACTTTTCCAAAATGTTCCTCATTTATTGACTCACCAGGGCCATCTTCAAATAAAAGGGAAGATTCTTCTTCACTTCCAATATTGGATCCAAAAATGTCATCCATGTCATTATGAATATAGTTACTGGTATTTGGTGACACTTGGCTGCAATTAGGTCCATCACTGAAGGGAGGTTCACGCTCTGTGGAAGATTCATCCTCAAACAAGAGTGGGGAAGTAGGACGTCTAGTAATAGAATTGCTGTCAACATGCAGGCTCTATACATGGAGAAAAGAAAAACAAAATCTGATTAATTCACTTACTGAATGATTAATTTAATTCTACACAAAATCCAGTAGAGCCATGACAATAATTTGAAACACTTTATACCAATTAAACTTTTACTGTTATATGTTCCACACAATTTACACAAAACTTACACAAACTTGGGCTCCTTCTGATGAACTTTGAGGAGAATATGGTTCAGAATCATAGTCAACCTAAAAAAAAATAAAAACCCATATACAATTTAGAAAACCAACCTGCATGTTACAACATGCACACTAAAGAAACTTTACAAAATGTACACTATAGTATAGTCTTTGTGTGTGTGGTGATTATTTTACACCACATACAAACAATATCTGGGTGTGCCTTTGGTTTCTTTTGGCTATGAAAAGTGTGCCCTGGTTGGGAAACACTGCCCTATACTTACAACAACAGGAGTGGCATCATGTGCGTCTTCAGGCCCATTGTCAGAATCGTAGAGAGAGGAATTCTCATTTAGGTTCTGTAAATAAGAACAAAATCTCTAAACACAGATTTTTATTATATGTATCCAATCATCTGTGTGATTCAAGCGTGAAATATAGATACTAGGCTAAAGCTCTCACAAATTGTGATATCATGCGTCAAGAGGCTATAGGTTGGATTCTTGTTGAAGTTTATAGTATTAACATTAAACAGTCTAAACCTACACAGACTCCAGCTCCTCTTGATAAACTTTCCTGTCCACTAAGAGGATCCCATGGTGTCGAATCATCATCAGTTACCTAAAGAAAGAGAACAACAAAATACAAATACAAGTTGCAAGACCAAGGTAACATATCTAGTTCTGAAGACAACAAACCTAAAATCATGTGCTGTTAACTATACTCACCAAATTGTGGCTGACATCATGTGCGTCTTCAGGCCCATTGTCAGAATCGTAGTGAGAGGAATTCTCATTCAGATTCTGTGTTGCCGAAAAGATAGCAAAGTATTGATAAACCACTGTTGCACAATACACACACACGCACACACACAGTCACCAACCAAATCTAGCATGTGGGAGTCGCTATTCCAACCAGTTGCCTTCCCTACAAACTTAATTAAAAAGAGATACTCCACACACCCAAATATAATAATTCACTCCATACTTGGTGGTGGTAAGCTACTAGTGTAGCCACAGCTGCCCTGGGGTAGACTGATGGAAGCGAGGCAACCAGTCTGCGCCATCAACCCCTCCAACCACTCACTCACTCACTCACTCACTCACTGCATTCTCTAGGCCTCCTGGTGTTACTACACGGTCTCCCATCCAAGTACCGAACAGGCCCTTCCCTGTTTAGCTTCCAAGGTCTGACGGGTTGACATCACATGACATCCAATGACTGCAATACATTTGACCAAAATATGTCACTCAGTCACAAATAGTCATTGCCAAAATTTACTCTACACATATTTTTAAGATATTGATGAAGACATCCGTTGCTGGAGATGCATCTTGCGATACAATAGTATTTGTTAAATATAAAAAAGCATGTTCTGGCTAAATATAGCACAAGCATGGTATAGTTTACATGTTTAAAGTACATGACTTACCAAATCCTGGTTTGGCTGATTAATCGTGGCATCTCTCATTGCTTTCCTAGGGGAAAGTGATAGAAAACAGATTTATAATTGAATACATGATTCTCTCCAGCCCTTAAATAAACATCACATCAATAGATGCATATTGAAAAATTGTGTGATACTAAATTATTTATGTAGAAGATAGTTACAAATACCTCACGGCTAGACTCACATCAAAAGCAATGAAAATAATTATAAAACTCCCTTTTCTATTTTGCCATCTCCTTATGATAATGCGAGAAAAGACGTCCAGTGACCAAGGGTTCACACCACTTTTTAAGTCTTGAACAGCCCACGTGTTGATTTTGTGCTCATTTTATGCACGACTTAGTAATGGTTTGAGAGATGAAATAAATTATTACTTTTTAGACAAACTTGATTTAAAACGGTAACGTTATTATGTATCGCTAAATAAACCTAACCCTAACCTTTTCCAAACCTTAACCTTGGTAGTTTTAGTAAAGCGTTTTCAAATTCCTGGCCCTAACCTTGACCAGTTATTATTGGTATTGTCTCAAACATAGGCTGTGTGATGGCAAAATGGACGACGTCGTAGACACTTCGTATTTATGTATGTAGACCAGATGATATATTGACTAGAAAATGCTGTAGAGGTTTTTCGAGTGTGCCGGTGCCGCTAGATTTAGCTGCGCATGATTTAGCTAGCATTATCGTATCGTGTAAATAGCCAGAATCAAGCAGAAAAGACTAACCTTTTTTTCCATAATCGTCTGGTTCTTCTTGGGATATCCGTTTGATCACAACCCAGGAGGATGTATTTCCTTTTCAGTCTGTCCATTTTCTACATTTGTCTGAGCTCTTCTTTGTATGTTACGCGAACGGAAGGTTGTTTTGATTAGAAAATGGATGGGATGAAATATAGGACTACTTTTACCAGAATGCTTAGCACCTACGCATGCGCACAACAATCACCCCAACAAACCAGCCAATCGTTGCACAGCTTTTGCGCATGCGCAAGGCTAGGCGGGAACGTTGGTTGCTGTTTAAGCGCGAGCAGGACAAACGGAGTCACAAACCGGTATAATTTTATAACAGGAACAACAACCAGACAACAAAAAGGAGGTGGAACATTACATTTAAGTATTTATCTTTAGAAAAAATGTCAAAATATAAGTTTGCCCTTGTTAGTTGGGCGAAGGGACCTGATAAAGGTAAAACCAGCATCGTTCCCGTCGGTTGGATAATTGATTTCGACCCAGATGCTGCAACTGACACGACATATCTTGTTGAATGTCGAACAACTAACAGCAAGAGGCCTGCTCATGGATGGCCCGTCGAAGATGCTGTCGTTCTTCAGTTAGCAGGCAAGTCAGTCTCACACTTGACTTTTATTTCCTACCAGGTACTGTTTACCGCGTTTATCATGTCAAAATGTGTATCCCGTATTTTACTATTTTGCAGTCTAAAATTTGGCACATTATTATTAAGACTGTAGTATTTATGCATTGCTGTGGTGTTTATATTGATATTAAATGTATCCATATGAATTAATATAGAAAAAGAGGCTACAGTGAGAGCTGCTGAGCGGAAACTGGAAGCGCGGGAATTGGTGCCGGAACTGAGTGGAAATATGCCGGCTAAGAGGGTGAGAAAAGAAAAACGCCTGGACTTTGGTGAAGAATATTCCGGTGCTGGTGACAAAGCCTCTGGCTCTGGAAAACAGGTAATTCAACAAGGATTGATGTCATATAATGCATCATTTGTGTTTTGGATTATACATGACTAAATGATAAAAAAATATATATTTTTGCTCAATAGAAAAAGGCCAAAGTTGCTGCTCAAAGACGGGCGGAGGAGGAATTACTGTCAGCGGACAGTCAGTTCAGCCCAGGTCCAGCAACATCATCAAGCCAGGAAAGCGATGACTTTACTATAGGTCTGCAGAGCCAGATCAAGGCCTTACATAAAGAAAACTCTAAACTGCGGACCATGGTAGTTAAAGGCAAGTATCGAGAATTATACCATCAATATTTGTATCACATGGCACAATAAGCAAGAAAATGCGGTTGCATTTTGTCTATATGATTGTGCAAGTGATAACAATCAGCCACAATCTGTATTATTTATACTGATTGTTACTGTTAATGAGCCCATGGTAAATGAGCATGATATAGTCTACATGAAGTCAGTGTTCATTTTATAACTTGCTCTTGTAACGATTATTTTACGTCAATTGATGTGTAGCTTCTTGGACAATATTGGTCTTCATGGTTGCTGTCTGTAAAATCTTGTACTTTTTTTATTTTATTTTTTACAGAAATTCCAGCTCTGTTGTTGGAGGTGAGAAAGCTTGTCTCCATGAGCACCGTCACCAAAGATGTTGACAACCACCCCACCAAACATGCTGATGCACCCGATACTGAGAGTGACGGGCCAGGTGAAACGTCACTTTCCACACCTTGCAGACCTTCACAAGTAAGTTTTTGTTAATTGTCATTTTTGTGATACAGGGTTTCTGCGGGGCATTAAAAACCTTTCGGTCATTAAAGGACAACTAAGCACCAAATCAACTTTTTTTAGCTTATAAACTGCATAAATATGTTTCTTATAGCGCTCTCTACATGTCCTGGTAATTTTTTTGACATTTTAGTGCAAAATAGATAAAATCTCACTTTTGAGCCTAAAACCGTCTGTGTAGCGCCCTCTCTAAATTTTCGGCTACACTACATTTGAATTTCGTGCCGGTCCTCCCCATTTGCTCTGCCAGCTGTGTAACGTCCGCCGCTCTGCTGCTCGGGGTATAAAAGCAGCCAAGTCTCGCACACGCCCCCGTAGCGAGTTGGAGTTGGAATAGCGAGCGAGCGTTTTACATCGATTTTCAGGTTAGCAATTTATTAGCATAGTATTTAGTTAGTTCTTTAGCGCAGCGTTTCTAGTGTAGTTACTTTAGTCAGGTAGTTCAGTAGCCGTTTTGTGACGTGAGCACAACATGCCGGTCACAGAGCGGCCAGGGAGCGGGAGGATGAGGAGGGAAGACCCGAGACAGGGATTTGATCTACAGGCCCCGCTCTGTGTGTGAACCACAGCACTCACACCCCCGACCTCTCCGACTAAATAAAGACAAATGTAACCCCAAAATACCCAGATTCACTTATTTAGTGACATGGCTGGATGTTTTCACGTTGAAACTACAGACACGATAAAGCTGTATCGGGCAGACAGAGATAATCGGGGCTGTCAGTGCTGATGAGATGGGGCTGAGGGCTTTTTACTGTAATCTCCCCCAGGGAGAGCTCACAGACACCGGGGCAGTGGTTAGCCATCCCCTGCCTTAGAGGCTCAGAGCGGGGCCGTGTGTGACTGAGTGTCCGCTAAAGCCAGGAGGGGGAACGGGGAGATACGAGCGCCAAATGTCCGCCGCGTGTGCTCGGCATGTAGCCGGTACGACAGGCTCGAGAGTCCGGGAAAGTGGCGCCACATGTCCGGAGAAGCTAGCCGGTACGAGAGGCTGCAGTGTCCGGGAAAGTGGCGCCATATCGTCTAAATGCGGCTTAACGGGAGTCAGTCAGTCCTGGTCACTCTGGCCCTTGGTCTGAGACTGTCAACCGAGCAGAGACCGCTCACACACTCCCCCTCCCCGCGTCTCCCCAAAGCCTCTCGCCACGCCTCTTTCTCTGAGTTTTTTTTAATTTTGGGAGTGGGTGGAGTAAGATCTGGAAGGGGTGTTTAGTAGCTCTTTAAGTGAAATTTGTCAAAATCAAGGCCTTAAATATATTTACATTTGCATTAAAGTAGATTCAAAACTGGCATTAAATGGAAATGTATGGGGAAATTATGACATGCGCGACGCCTGTATAAACCCTTTAACACAAAAACGTACTGCATTATTAGCCTCTTATTGCTTGTGTGTGTGTGTGTGTGTATCCATTCTAATGCTTGTAGTGACTTTCCTTTTTTCATCCTTGCTCATGGTCATATTTCTATACTTTTGTTTATAAAAGGTGAAAATCGGGAACGAAGATGTCACTATCTCATCACATTGTTGGGAGACGGCAAAAACTTGTACCACCGCCAATGGTATGGCTCGGGTGCTACTGATGGGGCTCTTTGATGTTGAAGTCCTCCTCAAGTCCAACCTGAAAGGAGGGGTCAGCAAATTGGATCCTAATGCCGAGCGTCGGCAGGCTCTCGACCCGAGGAAAATTCAAGCTCTGCAAGGTAAATTATTCTTAGAGTTGGTTGTCTTCCAGTTTTGATTGCATATGCCAGGAGGGAGGATGAGCGGGGGCTATGGGGCAGGAGGAAGAAGTGGGGACGGGATGATTAAGCAGGATGATTGAGGTGGTAATCGTTGTTCTGTTCCACAGATGCTGTTGTAAAACAGTTTCCGGCGGCCAAAGACGCTGATGTGAGAAAGTCCATCAATAGTCGAATTTGCGAGCTAAGACACCAGGTGAAGCGCAAAAGTTTGTAATTGTTTTAAGTTTTGTACTTGCACTGTTGCAGGAAGTTGAGTTTAAAGTTTGCACTAAGATTTTGCACTGTTAAAAATGTACCCCTCTACCTCAACATCCTCTGGATTTGTTTTTTATCTGATTTAAAAGAAAATAAAGTTGGCTTTTGATAGATGCCCATTAGTCTGTGTTAATTACCATACAAATGTTTGCATATATATATATATTACCTGTTTCTATATTAACATATATTTCAAATACATTGTAACATATATTAACATATAAAGGTACATTCCATATAATGCTCATATATTTTTCCATATAATGTTAAATACATAACCAATACATTTTCCCATATAAATCGAAATATATGATAGTGGATATTTATAAATATAAAATTACATATATTTTGGGATATATAAACAAATATATTATATGTTTATGTTTAATATATTGCAATATATGGAAAGCGGCAATCATTTGTATATATTACAATATATTACATCAATATATAATATATTGTACAATATATGTATCATCAATATATAAGTCCATATATTTACAACATATATTATATTGGAAAATGTACTGGGAAAATAATGTATTACAATGTATTTCTAATAATATATTGGTAAATATATGTTCCTTTCGTAAGGGGGGTCTGTACTGCCAGCCTGACACGCCAGCCTATTCTCCTCTGTTTATTCATAACTGTGTTTATTCTAAACTGGAGATTAGTCTGGAAGCGTTGCAGGAAGTAATGGTCGGAGCGGGGTGAAGGCGGGACAAACACGTGCATAGTGACCAATCAGAAAACAGCAGATGTTATGACAAACACGGGACAGGCTGCTGTTGTTGTTGTGGCTAGTTAACCCTGGCCCAATGTTTACCCCCCTTATAACATGATACATTTCTCCTCACAGCTTTATTAAATGAATGGTGTGCTCCTTGGTCAGTAAACGTGAATAAATAATTTGCCATGTCATGCCAGGCGCATTGAGTTGCCTTGTGTACGAAATGAGCAGTATAAATAAAGTTGCCTTGCCTTGCGTTAAGACTGGTAAGTTTGACTGATCTTTTCATAGTATTAGCTGCAGCCTAGTAGCCACACAAGCTCAACTCACCATCGCTCACATAAATAATAAAGTTTTCTGACAGATTTGCGGATGCCAAATGCTAATTTCTTAGTATTCATGTTAACAATAATTAGATGAGGGTTTAAGTTTACAGTTTGATCTTGCCTATATATAGATATACTTACTTTACTGTTTACTTTACTTTACTTAGTGCCCTGGGTAAACAATATACCCTTTACCTCCTCAGTTCGACGTCTCTGATTGCATCCAGTAAATACAGATTTTGTTTAACCTTTATTCATTTATTTCGCTGAGGGTTACAATTGGGGAGATGCGCGTTCCATTCAATCGTGAATATTTCCATTCGGATAGTTTTACCATGTCAATACACAGAAAGTGCATTGAACCATAATTTACAGATGCCTGGATGACAAATTGCAGTGTGCAGGTAAACAGTGTGAATAACATATTACTATAGACAGGTGAAGAGAATAACATTTTGTTGAGCATGAAAAATGGACGAGGGTGTAAGGATTAGTTTGACACTTGCAAAATGCAGAGATGTCCGGGTAGAGCCATATCAATAAATTCCCTTCAAAATGCTTTGTACCCTAGCCCTACAATTTGAGGTACATCCCTGGGTAGAGCAGGGATAAAAACAATTCAATTTGGAAATTTAAATAAAATAAAATATATGATATCTTTATGGGATCTCATTATGTAAAAAAGCAATGCTAACGTTGTATATTTTTTTGTAAAATAGCCTCATAAAACACTTATAATTTGGTTTCTTCAAGTCCTCTCTGTTGTACTGAAGCTCCCACATGTTTACATTGTTTATGAATTTGCAATACTTAGGATATTATTACAAAATCATTTATTCTTTGACCATTTTGTATTTCTCCCCGAAAGTTTTATCCACATTACACATGAAAGTCCTTTGTGGGGGACATGTTGCGACTTTAGCCTGTATCCTTTGGTGTTTTCACGCTGGGCTGACAGTTGGGGCTGGGGGCATTAGTGGTAGATCACTAGAGCGTACCAGTTTCAAAGCTTTGTGTCATTACGCTGTCTCCTCCAATGCCTTATGTAGTTTTTATTTTTTATTTTTTTGTGTGTGATATTCTGCATTATCAAACCTTTAGTGGAAGGAGTAAATTCCCTTTATCTTTGACCCTCAGCCAGTTGCGCATTTAATTGCAGTGCGCTGGAGATGAAGGCGCAATTAGTTATAAGCGGCTAAAGTGGTGAAAAAATACAAATTGACTTTCTGGATGATACTTGGGTGTTGGAGCCATTTTTATTGCGCTTTTAAGAGCAGTTTTCTATTCACTTTGAGAGAAGATTATTATTTCTATTGCAGACTCACTTATTCTAATAACTATACTGCGCACAAAATTATTATACTTAAAATATTGACAATGGTAAAAGCTCTGAACAATTTTCCTTTGTCAAAAACCCAAAATGACACCCTTTCCACAATGGGGAACAGTTACAAAAGGCTGACTGAAAGGATCTGCGTGAAGTTAAGAGAACTTCACGCAGCCAACGTCCACAGTGAAGGTGTCATAAAACATACACGGCATATGTTTTATGCCTGTTTTTTGAGGCTGGTGGGGTATTATATTCGGCCACCCTTATACCATACATAGACTGTAAAAGTAAGAATGGAGGGAGCTAGGCTTCCCCGATAACATTCAGCATGGGCTAGCTAAAGTGCATTCATGCTAGCAATTGGGCTGGGTTTTTGGAGCCATATCCAGAATATGGCGAAAAATTGTTTAAAAAAAAAGGTAAAATAATAAAATTAGGATGCATGTTAGGATGCATGAAGCATGTTTATACAAACATGTAGAATTAATGACAAGCCTGTGTTCAAAACTGACTGAGAGAGGGACAAAAGGGTTTCAATGAAAGTCCATAGGAACCAGGGACTTCCTGAGCCAGCAGAAAGACGTAGGCCACAATAAGTCTATCATTTTACAGTCTATGATACCATATTATGTTTGCATTGTTCCCTCATCAAGAACACACCTGGAGTAGTATTTTTGCTTAATTCACACAGTTTTAAACAATGCTGTTAGCTTTGGTGATTTCTTCATACTGCAGGATTGTCTGAACTTTTTTTGAGCGATAATATTGTAAATACAATATGGATGAGCACAGACAGTTTACAATGCAGTGAATCATTTAGCTAGTGCATTTAGCAGAGGTTTTGATTGCGTAACCTCACCTTTAGTTAGGCAGCGAGTGTGGAAGTGAAGCCTCTGGGCTCTGTGTTCTGACATACGGAAGAGCAGCATAGTCGTGAAGAAGGATTGATGCAGACCCTGTTACGTTGTAAAGTGCTGGTATTGAGTACCAGCCCACTTAAAGCACTGCATAATGATAACATGTAATCGTACATTTTCACCGGTATTTATTTCTCTATATATTTTGTTGATATACATCACGTATAAAAGTGTAAAAAAATATATATAAAAATATATTTTTATACTAGAAAAGTGTTGCTTCAGGGCCTGTTTAAATCTTTGACAATGTTTTGGGCAAAGACCGGTTCGAGTAAACAGTCTATTTTGAAAGCAGTGGTTTTCAGAGACGAGCTGTAAATATGGGCTCAGAATGAAGAAGTCATAACCCAATAGACAAAACATCCAATTCTTAGGAAGCGGTATTTTCCCACCGCCAACCACAAGCCTCATCAGTCAGTCCCAGGTCAAAAACAGAAACCTGGGAAATGATTGGGAAATTACCAAGGAACCTATCAATTTGCTGCAGTTGCAGGTCATGAGCTTGGTCTACAATTTTGATGAAATGTTTTCACAAATGATTTCTTGAAAGTTGGACGGGTAATGATAGGTGTTTGGTAATGGTTGTGTAATGGTATTGGTTTTCAGGTAAGGTTGAAGAAGCCTTTCAGCCAAGAGACAAAATATTCTCAACTGGATGTCAACAAGACGACACAAACATGACACAGTATAAATGCCATCTCAACAAACAAAGTGGCAACTTTCTTCCCTTGACAGCAACCAAAAATATATGGGTGGACTGCATTAAACTTCAGTACAAAATAACAAAAAGACTTGATGACTTAAAAGTGTCCCTTGGACGAAATGCATCAACATGATTGCTCGCGAAGTATTCCAAAACATGCACATAGGCAAAAACTCCTCCCAGTTAGATACTCCTGACTAAGATCTTGGCTCAAGATCTGGAGATAGGTCCCAGGGTGCTATAGTGCAGGTCGTCCTTTACTCCTGACAGGTTGCCTTGAGGGACTGGTTAAAGAATTGGCCAAATGCAGTGAACAAATAAGGAACAATACTGTCTACTATACAAAATACAAATAAGTTTTAGCACAAACGTTTGGTCAAGGGATAAGTTGTCTTCAGCAGTGAATCACAAAACTAAATAAAAACCGAACATAATTGTGTTTTTGAGCACAAAACATAAGAGTTCATAATGCTTATCAAAACAGTTGAGCAATGAACCAGAGTGGCATTATTACAGACCAGACTCTCCCAATAGTGCTCAGTAAGACAAACACAATGCTGCCCTTTTCTTCCACATTCATCTTGCCGTTCTATAAACCTTTTCACTTTCACTACATGATTTTATAAAGCAGAACAGCATTTACATTTCCCTGCACAAAGCAATCAACAATAGAAGTCTTGAAGTTTGATCACACTTACTAATTGACCTTTCGCAAAACCACGCCCCAAAACGGTAATTGTCCAATCAGACATCCTAGCAACCGTTCCTATGAAGCCAGGTCCGTCATGCCGCAGATTTCCAATGCAAAACAATGGGACATACCAGCAATGGGCACTTTTTACTGCTAACTACCAAAAACCCACCAGACAAAGAAGAAAAATGGTGACGCGATCTACCTATGGAGGATGTAAATCAGATACTAGGTACCACAAGAGTGTGTCAAGGGGAGTCCAGTTATTTTCCTTCCCAAAGCGAAAATACAACCTGAGCACTGCCTACAATGGATCAAACAATGTGGACGGTCAACGCCCAGCTAAATGTCTCCAAAATAAACAAGCATACGTCTGCTGTAAGGTAAGGCTAGAGCCTGGCCGCTAGGCTAACCCCTTAGCATGCTAACATCTAGTTACTGACAGTCACATAACGTTACACAAACTGGAGCTGGACTTTAACTGTGGCGGTGAACTTTTACAAGCCTACAGTCACACGTGTTTTTGTCTCCCTTTATGATAAAAGTAGTGTGTATTTTGTCATGGTCCTGATAACTGGCTGTAGCTGATTTCCATTGTGGCACCTGTAGGTTTAGCTAGCGTTAGCTAACTTTAGTGCACCGAACATTTTTAGAAATACTAAAACAATAAGAGGGCGCTTACCGGGCAGTGCAAGAGCACGACTGGGCCACAAGGCTGTGCTGTTGCATTTAATGAAGAGATTTCTCAGATATTTCTGGAGACTTGTCTGTAGCTTTAGTGCCAATGGTTGTCCTTTATCCTTCGTTGGATAGTTTAATTTCTTGAATATATCCCTCCACTGCATACTGTGACCCCTTTTGCCTCGATCTGGAGGATATCACGGCGGTATTGCTCCAAAAAAGGTCACTGACATAAATGGCAATCAATTGCGCTGCCCGTGTTTTGTCATTTGTTTGTAGGGCGTAGTAACAGTAACTAAAGGTCTTGGCAAAAGGTCAATTGGGTTGTGAGTTGAAACCTTATGCCACCTGAGGACCATGGGGTGCAAATTTAGGACAGAAAAGGAGGGGAAATTATGAGAAATACATGTTATAAATTTGCTTGGTGATACTTCTGGTGACAGGGAGGTGAGACAGGCACACACACTCCTGACAACTGTGCCATGTGCGAGCCTCCTGCCTGTTTCTCATAAACAACACTTGCTCACTGTGACACATCTGAACAACTAACACCAACATGGACTCTGTGCTTCAAAAACAAACTCAAAAAGTATTGCGTTTATGATTGAATGCCAGGGAACTAAAAGCAAAAGGACAACTGTATGTTCCAAAGTCCTGAACGCGCAGGATGTTTGTGCAAATGGAGCGAGAGTTCTTTTTCACTGCTTTCTGAAGTTTTACAGACATGGATGATCTAAAGATGAATCTGAAGACACATTTTGACATTTGTGTTGCTTCGATTATCAGACAGGGGGCAACAGGGGGCAAATGGGGCAACACATGAACAAACACCAGGAGACACATTTCTATATTGTGGGTCTGGATGTTCTTTTTGCGTGTTTGGTTAATCAGAGCACCCATAGGACAGTGACAGTTCACCAAAGTCCATGGCTAGAAGAAGGTCCCATACAATGTGGGCTGTGCTTCCATATAGCATGCTTGGAACCACAGCTTGCATAGTGTGGTTCCAATTCAACTTTGGGTTAATCAATCCACAGTATATTTTTCCAGTGGTGCTGTGGAGCATCCAAGAGCTCTTTTGCAAACCAAATGTGGCATTACCAGTTTTTATCAACTCTATTTTAAATAACCATAATAAACATATGCATTTTAAATATCAAAATGGACAGCAGATGGCGTTAGCGTTTAAATAGTATAAAAGCCACCCTGGTTCACACGCACTTCCTCTGTCTCCTCACTGGCGTCTTCCGGCCTGGTTGGGCTGGGCCCAGGGTTGTGCATGCTGTTCCACGGGTCCAGCATCTCGGGTGGTTGAGAGCCTAACGCGCACCACTCCATGGCTTCCATTGGTCTCTCGGCGTGTCTGGCCTGGGGTCTGCTGGGGCCGTTGCGTAACCGGGGGATATCGAAGCACCGCGCCGGCCGAGTAGGGCTAGATGTGGGCGTGCGACGATGGACCTAACCATGCTGCTGTCTTGCTTCCCCCTTTTTGTTTTTGTTTTGTTGACCTGCTCCTGGGCAGTTTGTGAGTCCAGGTAAAGGTGTATGTGTTCCACTGAAAGCGAATGTGAACTGTGTATAAAATGTAAGCTAACTGAAGCTGATGTGAGCTACCAAAACTGTGAAATGAAAATGAGAGTATGACATCCGGACAGAACAACAACAAAACAAAACAAAACATAGAAATAAACTAAACTGTGTTAAAGGAACATGCTGCCTGTCCTTATGGGTCGAACCTCTGTGCCTTAAAGCACATTTCTTTCCAGTTTTACTGGATGGCGTTGTCAGGCTTTTATTTATTTTATTTACCAGTACCACTCGTCATGGCACACAAAGATGATTTGTTTCAGGAGGAACACACAAAGTCATGTTTGGAGGAAAAAAGGAACAGCACACCATATCAAAACCCTATCCCCGGTGTGAAGTATGGTACAGGAGCATCATGGTGTGGGGCTGTTTTGTTTCCTCAGGACCCGGACAACGTGCTATCATCAATAGAAAAAACATTTTCAAAGATATTTTGCAGAAATACCTGAGACATTCCCAACAGTGTGGAATAAGTAAGTGATCCCTTGTATTAAATAGCTGACTGACTTTTGCAGCAATAACTGCTTTTCTGTAGTTGCAGATTCCACGCTCACAATGATCAGGAGGAATCTTGGACCATTCCTCTTTACAAAACTGCTGGTGTACTTACTTATTCCTCTCCTGTGAATGTTTACATGTTATGGCCGATAAAAATATAATCAAATGTAAATGTTTGGGTGGTTTAAGCAGACACTGTTTATTTATTCTTATGATTATGAGGAAGATCAGACCACATTTATGACCAATTTAGGCAGAAATATGAGAAATTCCAAACAGTGTACTTACTTTTTCTTCCTGTATATGCTAAGAGACCAAGTTTTGATAACTCCAGGGCAGCATTAAAGGAAGCCCGTGTGTGTGAGGACTAATTCGCATATGTCACTGCCTATGACTCACCATATAAGGAGAAAAAACTGCTGCGCACAACCTGACAGCCAGAGGAGGCAATGAATGGCAAAACATGAATCCAAAACTAACCAACAAAAACCCAAAAGAAAAAAAAATCTCAGTCATCGGCGTCACGCGCTCAAGGACCCACCTAAATCTTTGGGCACGCGACTTTGCTCTCATTACAGAATGTTTAGGCAAGGCACAGCATGTTTATTTATACTTTCGTACATAAGGCAACTCAATGCGAATTTTTTAATAAATATAACCTGGACATCGCGAAAGGGTTTTCCTTCTCTTCCCGCGGGTCAGTCCCTTAAATAGATGTGTAAAAAGTTTAGCAGTAATACATTGGTACTTTACTTGCTATAGGCTACACGTGATATTACCAACTTATTTCTGAATAAAGGCATCTGGAATTTATTATAATTATATTTAAATTCTGGAATTTATTATAATTATATTTAAATTCTGGAATTTATTAATACATGATTTAATATTTACAAATATATATGACTCAGAATGTTGGGTTCCATCAAGAGCAGGATCGTGAGCAGAACTGGAGATGTTTTGTGTGTGTCAGAGTCCTTCTGGCTGTTCTTACAGAGGAACGTTGTCAGCTAAGAACAACTTTTGTGAATGCCAAAAACCTTATAAGAAGGCCTTAAGAACAAATGTGTGTAAGAACATGTCGTGCAAATATTTACAGTAGTATACATAGGTATAGAAAAAGTATTGTTCAGGCATCAGTATCGTAAACCAAGTAGTGTTAAAGTACCAATATTTTCTTTTAAGGTAACGTTACCAGCCGTTAGGCGAGCATGTTAAAGTTACATGCATCCCTCTGGGCTTGGTAGGGCCTGCCTGTGGAAACGGGGCTTATACGGCGCTTACTTCAGGATTACTTACCTTCTAAAATTGTTGGCAAAAAAACACCTATAATAATAAAAAGTCTACTATCTAATCAGAAAAAGTAACCACTTGAGGTGGCAACAGGTGACTGTTGCAATATCTTGGAGTCACCAGACATCAGATCTGAGTCCTATTTACCACTGCGGCCCTTTTGGAAATAACAGCAAAGTAAAACTGCCCCGCGTTGTTTGGTTTTAATTATGGATGTGCTCACCCTGTCAGCTTTATATGGAAATCCTATAGGCTGAAGTGACAGAGTAAACAAATGAGGGGATCAGAATGAGCATAGCCAGGCTGGATATTGAGAGTCCACCGAGAGGCGACTCAAATATATATGTAGATGAAGCTGGTCGAGCTTATAAAGCTGTATGTGACACTTGACGCCCACTTCTCGCTGAATTTGAATGCTTTCTGAAGGACTCTCCGTTAACTAAAGTACAAGTATGCAGTGTTTTGGAATGAAAAGCATGGGATTGAAAAATATTTTCAAACTCTGAAAAAATATGGTTAATATGCACTTCAATTATTCATTTTTAGATAACTGCACTTAATTGTTGATCTATAACGATGTTCTAACCCTGACCTTGTCCTTAATATTCTGTTGCCGAAGTTTTTCTGAGCGTTGATAAATTGGTTTTCAATATGCTACCTGCAGCTTTAAGATGACTGTCCTTCTAGCCATTATATGAAAATGTTGGTAATGTATTATAAAGTATTTTTTTTCATAACTTTTGTATTGAAGGTCAAACGCGGATCAAGAAGAAAATTATTAATTACCAGTTTGTATTCAGAACATTCTTCTAATGTCAGCCCCCCGCCTGAGGACCAAAGAGACGCCCTATCCTCGCCCATTGTATATCAGTAAGTATGTATATATCCTTGAACTTGCTGCATTTAATTTATAATATTTTTAGAATAAGGGTTGTGATGTCAAACTGTTTTACTCCTTCATCTGAATACTTTTTAAAAACATCACCCATGAGCTGTCCCTCTAATGCTCTCATTCCTAATCCAATACATGAACTACCTGATAATATGAGTCAGTATTACCTGGGTTATTGCAGCATCACATTCCCATCTGTCAAACTCTCCCAAAGCCAGAGTTCAGCTCCACATCAGTCCACGGCTAATTAACAATGACACATAGGCCTGTCTGTGCTGCTCTGCATTAGCTGCCCCATCACTTCTCAATAGTTTTAAATCTCTTTCATCGCCCCCATAGTCTTAATGTGAGGCGGCACTGCACCCTGTCCGCTCCCTGTCACCTCTACTGTGTGACATTACCACTGCACTTATCTCTCTCCCGGACGCACGGCGACAGGTAAGGTATTAGACTTTAACGTGCTACATTTCTTTTGTGACTGGAATAGGAATATTACTTACAATAGAGTGACTTTTCTTGCCATTCTAGCCTTACTGAGGTGATGTGGGATAAAACAAAAGTTCCCAGAATGGAGGTTTGAAGTCTTTTTGAAGTTTAATTTAGCCTGTGTTTGATGATGATGAGAATGTTGATGGCCTGACCATATAGGGCATATATTCTATATATCATCACATAGGCAAGTTTATTGGTAGAGCGCAATTCATACACAAGGCTCCTGACTTTTGCATACAAATACAAGAAAGCAGATAAAATTAATCAATAAACCGTGCAGATAAATTACTTTCAGTTGTCATGTGCACGGGTAAAAAAGATAAAACATTTCAGCCTGGATTTGAACATTGTCAGAGTTGAGGCCTGTCTCACATCTTGATGACTGTTCCAGATTTTAGCTGCATTAAACAGGAACACAGCCTCACCGTGTGTAGTCCTGACTCTGGGAACCACCAGGAAACTTCTCCCTGAGGTTCTCAAGGTCTGAGATGGTTCATACGGCCCTAACATGTCAGAGATGTACTTTGGTGCTAAACCATGAAAAGACTTGCAGAGAGCTGTTTTAAAGTCTATAGAGTTCGGGAATGTGATGTCATATCGCTAAGCATTATGGGATTAGCAGCATTTGTAAACTAATGGAGATTTTTAAATTTCAAATACTGGAGTTATTGTTCACATCAAAACACTTGGACACCACAGTAAGTTAGACGTATTTACCAGCACTAACTCAGCAGCTAACGCAGTTGTTCCACGGCTTTTTTATCCACTTTTTATACTGTTTTTAGTTAATGTTAGTCAATAGAAATGTACGCCAACAGCTGCAAAGATGGCGCATCTCCGTAGTAACTGTGGAATTTCCCAAACTCTATTCTCTGTGCATGTGCATTTGTGTCATAGCGGACGGCTGTAGCCCTTTCTCTCTCAAAACACAAACATTGTTTAGCTCATGATGGGGTTAATAAAGTTTTTAATTTGACCTGTGAGAGTCTATCATGCTTTAGGAAGAACACAAGGCAGCGCCATGTAAATGAGGAAATGAATGTCAGCGGTGCCCGATCAGAGCAGTCACCTCCTCTTGCGACGCCCTCACGCAAGTGGCGGAGGCGCATAGCACATATCCGGAGATTTTCCGCCCTTGGAAAATCTCAGTTTGCTAGAACTCTGACTGACTCTAGTATTCTACCCCAGGGCAGTGGTGCATAAAGTACATATCACAGAGTATGGAGTCCGTGTATAATTGTCTTTACACAAGAAAAAGAAGAAGCAACTTTATTTATGTAGCACCATTCACAGATAAAATCACAAAGTGCTTCACAGGGGCACAAAAATAACAAAGGTTACAGAGAAATGAATTAAAACAATCACAGCCTTTTCAACTAAAAGCTCGTCCAAACAGCCATGTCTTCTGCTGTTTTTTAAAGGAATCGACAGTGTCGGTCACGTAGCGACAGAGGAAGGTCCTTCCACAGTTTAGGAGCAACAGCTTCAAAGGACAAGTCACCTCTGGTTTTAAAGTGGGTCCTTGGGACAGTGAGGAGGTTCTGGCCCGAGGACCTAAGGGAGTAGGCCGGAGGAGTAAGGGCACAGCAGGTCGGACACATAATTGGGAGCCTGACAATACAACGCTCTAAAAGTTAAAACTAAAATTTTGAATTCAATTCGAAATTTGATGGGCAGCCAGTGCAGAGAGGATAAAATAGAAGTAATGCGTGACCATCTGCTAGAGCCTGTTAAAAGCCGCAGCATTTTGAACCATTTGAAGACGATTCAAAGCAGATTTGTTAAAACAAGTAAAAAGGGAGTTACAATAATCTAAACGAGATGAGATAAAAGCATAAATCACCAATTCTAGATCAGAGTTGGATAAAAGTGGCCTCAACTTGGCAATGTTTCTCAAATGGAAAAAAACGTTTTTTTTGGTCATTTTTGGTCAGCATAACCCTAACCCATTTCATACCTTATCTGTTCAAAATTGCATGCAAAATGTTTCAACTAATTGTAAAATAATCACAGACTAATCGACTACTTACTCTTTTTAAATGATTGGGGATGTTATTACCAGTTTCAGAAGCCCCTTATGGAGAGACCAACAGGCCCGGTTAGAACCATGAGGCCGTCCTTCTGTGGACCCACCACCAGCAGGAGGAGCTATAGGGGACGGGTGCAATGTGATTTGGGCTGCCCCCATGACCCGGCAACGGACAAGAGGAAGAAGATGGATGGATGGATGGATTACCAGTTTCAAACCTTCTTCCCACTAATGTACGGCAATGTTGTTGAATTACTTGCTGTTGGCTGAACGCCATTTACAAAACAAACTACACACATGCGCTCAACAAAAACTCAATTTGAGCCGAGTGCAAGTGTCTCCGCGGCGAAATTTCAGAGAGCCCTGGGACATTAGATCTCCGAAGTCAGGGGCCTGAAAAATGGCATAATAATGATGATAATGAGATAAACAACGGGAGCTGTGTTGTGGTTGAGCTGAGCCGTTGCACAGTGATGAATAATACAGGATCTGAGCGCCAGTCACCAGCTCCATTCCCCACAGAGCGCAGTGTAAATGCAGCGGCAAAGCACTCCAGATCGCCTCGTATTTGTCTTCAGCTTTTTTTTTGCAGCGGAGGATAGGAATACAGATGGATCTGAGGACGAGGCAGACGTTTGTTTCAAAAGACTTTGCCGCACGACGAAAAGGGTCATTGAACACCATTTCTACTTGCCGATATTCCTACACCTTGTCCATGCGCCTATTCTGACTCTATACGTTTGCTTTTTACTGCAACAACCATCACTGCCTTGGTAAAATGGTAAATGGTCTCAACTTATATAGCGCTTTTCCACCTACATTAGGCACTCAAAGCGCTTTACAGCAAGGAACCTCTCACCCATTCATACACCAATGTACGCAGACACTGGAGGCAAGGTGGGTGAAGCGTCTTGCCCAAGGACACAACGACAGCATGCACCTTCAGGAGGTGGGATTCGAACCCCCGACCTTCCGATCATGAGACGACCCGCTCTACCATCTGCGCCACCGTCGCCACCGCCTTCTCACAGGAAACCATTTTGGATAAATGTAAATGCTCCGTTACCCAAGCATGTCCAAGTAAAGCAATAAAATGTAAAACAGTATGCCTACTTACTGTACGCAACTTGCTTTTAGCTTTTCACATCTCAACGTCAACGCCTCAAATTGTTTTAGAAATTCACACATACAACATGGCATCTGTGCCCCAAAGCATCACACTGTATTCATTTGCACATAGACTTTTGACAGCTCTGACAAAGCCTTCAGTACCGTAACTATCTCTAACCGTAACATTTTGAGAGGATGCTTTATTCACTGCTCAAACAGATGCCTATGTGCAGCAGCAGCAGCAGAGCTAAACTTGACCATTAGTTTCCCAGGGGAAGCTGCGCTACAAGGACGAAGTGATGCGGTGCCAATTAGAGGCATATTCAGGGCTTTTGTTCGTTTGAATGGAGCTTGTCAGACCTCCGCGCCAGGGGTCCTAACACTGGAGACCGCACACACACACGCGCGCCAAAAAAAAACACAAGACTCATCAGCGAAAGGCATATGATTCAAGCCATGACCCGCTGTTAAGCTCGCAAACAATTAGACACGCAAGCAGCGCGAGTGTGCCACAAAAAGATTAAATAATTATCGCGTGACCTCAGCGCAGCGCTCAGGTGAGTAGGAAGCCTTCAGCTGACGGCAGAGGTGCGAAAGTCAACCCCGCGGGGCCCTCTGCGCTCGCATATTCATCTATTAGACAGTCGCTTCTCGGAGTGAGCCGACCCGTGGGCACGACAACCGAAAAAACAATAAAAAACTATTTCAGAATTTGGAAACGAAACAAAATGGAAATAAACTTTAAGGGGAAGACTTATTCAAATATCAAGGATAAAACAAGCTGCAGACAGCAGTGGTTTTCGACTGGTGAAGTGTGAGACGAGTGCATGTTTCTAACACAGGCCTCCAGTCAAAAAGTGCCAAAAAAAACAGATATCAACTATTTTATTTTATCATTTGATGTAATGCGTATTTAAGCAAACATACAGTAATGACTTGGGGATTGGGCTGGTCAGGGTGCTGGATTGACCTGGAGCGCTCTCTGCTGGCAGCAGTGGGAATGACAGTGAAAACGAGCATTAAGTCTTTGCTGTTTGTTATGTAGCGCAGTGTTGCGGTGTTCCGCACGCTTTGTGGCTAGTCACGTGTGCGGGAGAGATATTGGGGGTTTTATGTTTGTTTTTATTCTACTTCAGGAGCGGTCAGTGTTAATTCTGACCTTAGCGTTGTTACATTTGTATTGGTCAATATAGGGCCACAACGTCACCATTTACAGGTGACTGTTTAAAGTGTTGCTCTTTGAATCTCTGACTGTTTTAACATTTTTATGACTTCTAAATATATATACGGCGCTCTCAACTTTGAGTGGAGAAGTGCAACTAAATCTCTCTCATGTGACTTTATTGCCTCACATTGGGGAACACACTTTGAACTGCTCAAAATGAGTCTGACTATGATGTTTCACTCAAGAGAATCTACAACCTCAGAGGGACTGATATTTTCCAAAAACATTTGGCGACGACTAAATACAGTACATAAGAGAACTATGGAACAGTTTAGATGAACAACTTTAGGGCTCCAAAACTCTTAATAATTGTAATTGTATGCAACTGTTAAGCACTTTAAATTAGGGCTGCAACTAACGATTATTTTGTAATCGATTAATCTATCGATTATTTTTACGATTAATCGATTAATCGCTTGGCTGTGAATGGTGTAGGGAAATTTTACTTTTTGAATCTTTTTTTTTTATCACATAAAGCTAACGGCGCTGCTTGAGGATGCGTTGATGGAGTAAACTCAAAGTGTTTGTTGGAGGCTCTTAGTGCTAATTCTGCTTTCTGATTGGATGAGACAGATAGTCATGAAATTGTCCATGTACAAAACACTACATACACTAATAATAAAAACAAAGCAGGTTTTCATAAAAAATACAACGTTTTCATGTCATTTTTGCTCTATTTGAATCTGTGTGAACCAGAAAACAATTAATCGATTACTAAAATAGTTATCGACTATTTCAATAATCGATTAGTCGTCGATTAACCGATTAGTTGTTTCAACCCTACTTTGAATTGCCTTGTGTATGAACTGTGCTCTACAAATAAACAGTGTTGGGGATTACAAAAGTAACGAGTTACCAAAATATCTAACTTTTTTCAGTAACTAAGGAAAATAACATAATACTTAAACAAAATACGGAATTATATTAGTTATTACATTTCAATTAACTCGAGTTAAGTGCGTTTTAATGTCTGAACAAAAAAAAGCCAAACTTCTCCCATATAAAATGTAGCCTAACAAATCAAGTTGGACACTGGTGATTAAGATCTGCAGTCTGTAGTTAATGTCCTCAAAATAAAACACGAGAGAATGGGCGAAAGTGAAGGAAAAGGAAATCTCTGACTGCACTTTTGCTCGGTGACATTATTACTATTGTCAGTTTATATTTTGCCAAAAGTAACTCAAAGTAGCGTAACTCAGCTACATTTTACATATTACATTTTTAAGGCTGTAATCACTAATATAGAATATATTACAATTTTTAAGTAACTTGCCCCGAACACTGCAAATAAACTTGCCCCATACATTTTACATAATCTGCTAATAAAATATTATGGAAAAGTATAGAACACTTGAATGAAGGTCGTCAGATTGCCATATTACCTCTTTTGTGCGTCATTTGCAATTGTTGAAGTTTATGTTTTGTGTTCTGTGTTATTATTATTATATAATACGTGTCCTAATGTTCATAATGACTGAATAAATAAACTACTTCTACTACTACTACTACTACTACTACTACTACAACTACTACTACTACAACTACTACTGCTACTGCTGCTGCTGCTCATATGGGCATGTTCATGTTTTATCCATGACAACCAAAAAGTTCCAGCAAATACAGTTCGAATGGCTTGAGCAGTACAAGAAGAAATAACCAAATGGAACAGAATGACTCCAGACTGTGTGAATGAATTGAAATAGGACTCCAGGTATGTTTTTGACAATATCTTCTGCAAACAATAATAAACTTTGATGCATTCTCCGGTGGATGGCATGTCTTCTTCTTCCTCAAGAACTCTACTGCAGTATGGAACCTGACAGTCTACCAATGACAAACCTCAGACAACAGCTTCAGCCAGGCCACATTTAATTATTTCATCAAGGGACACCAAGTAATTTACCTCTCAGATCCGTTCAATTTGAGAACAAGATGATTGCTTTTTTGCCATGTCAGAAGTTAATAAAAACAGCCGGGGAAAGTCTTGCCAACCCAGACATTCAAGTCTCGTTGCTCTGTTTAATGCGTTACAGGCCACCAAGGAGCTCCATGTGTGCTTTTTTATATTGAGAAAAACATCATCAGAAAAAAACGTATGATAAAAGATTTGACAGATTTGCTCTACTGACTTCTGTTGCGTCTCACAACTCTCAAAATTGCTTCCTGTGAATTTCAACCGCGACTCTTGCATTTCTCTCCATTGCATCGTCTTTAGAGGCGTCCTTATCCCCTCAGTGTTCACTTTGTAAGAGCTCTATGGGGCCAACTAATTGATGACTTCACCGGACTAACAAATAACCCACTTAATCGGTGCATATAGGAGAAAAGCAGATGCCTCGTAGCTTTATTAGATTCTTGCAAGTCCCAAAAGAGAAAGAGGAGGACCTGGCAGGATACAGAATATTTACTTTTGTGGGATAATGTATAATAGCAATGAGCTCCTTAGAGAGGTGCACTCGTTCAACTTCAAAATAAGATATTTTTTTGCGGCGTAAGAGGCTGATTATGACGCAGATAAGTTGGCGTGTGTGTGTGTGTGTGTGTGTGCGAATTGCAGAAATGAGATGGTGCTGAAAAAATGCTGGAATATTCTGGTCGTCCCACTCACAGTCAACTGCAGGAACAGGGCGTACCGTCTAAAGTGACACTTCTGATTGTTATGTGAGCATTTTGGGGGCAGCTGGTATAAAGGTGATATAATTATTTGCCGGAGTGCAGTAGATGCAATAGTTGTCAGCTCCAAAATATATTTTCTCACACTCCCGAAGTCTTTCTAATCAGAGTTTGAGGATGTTTCAGCTGACTGAAGTGGTGAGTGGGGAAACAAGTTTATAAGACGATGTTGCTAAAATGAAATTGCTAAAAGACTTCTGTCACCTTCTGTCTAAGCCAGAGTGGGCAAACTAATGATTTAATCTGGCCCCTGACTTGTAGAGCACAAACTCCTGAGTATGTCAAAAAAAAAAAAAAAAAAGTAAGTCTCTAGCCCATTTCTGTGCGGAGTTATGAATATTTAAGGACATAACCAGTATGCTCATTCCAGCCACTAGGGGGCAACTTAAATTTAAAAAGAGGAAAGAATTTCACATGTCCAGTAGAGGGCACTGACATAATAAGAGATCAGAGTAACACATTAGCCACGTGGTAAATGGTCAGTCTGCCCCAGGGCGGACTGGCTACAATATATAATAGTAGCTTACCACAACAGAGTGTGGAGTGAATCAATAATGACTACAGTATAATGATGTACTTTGAGAAACTTGTGATACTGGCTTGTAAAGCGCAATACAAGTGTAAGCCGTTATTATTATGTATTACAGTCCTGTCGGGCTTTTGACACAATCAGCACTATTTTAAAATCACAGCTCATTATTATTCATTTATTGGAAAAATATTTTCTCAATAGTATTTTCCTGTTTACATTATATGCGGCCCGCGACCCACCGGAAGCTGGATTTCGGCCCAGGAAAACCTTAAAACATTGCTTGAAAGTCTAATATATATTTTAGACCAGGTCTATTCATTTTAAGGCCATCTGATCTGGCCCCCAGCTCATCTTCCTATAATTAACAAAAAATGTGCTTCACTCCAAACCAAATGCTGTTTTTGATCTCTTAATGAGTGTGGTATAACAGTGTTACAACTGCAAAAAGGTCATCTAGAAATAATTAAAATTTGTGGGGCACATTTGTTATACTCAAAGGTGAATTATGCAACTTTTTCTGCAAAAACAAAACACTTGATATTTGTGTATAAGCCTTTTGGCTGTCTGGTCAGCATGGAGCCTTTACTTTCAATCACAGTGGTCTCTACAACACTCCAGGATCAATTGCTTTGTAGGTTTTCTGGTGAGAGGGTCCGTCAGCAGTGAAAACACACCAGAAACTCTCAAAACAATTGACCCTGGAGCCACGGGGATGGAAAATAAAGGTGCCATGCTAATCACTCATACAGCTGCCGGGTCACTAAAAGCTAAAATACGCACTAATAGAAAGTTGTTTTTTCCACATAAAAAGTTCCATAATGCACTTTCATTTGCACTCAACATCAGATTAAAAAAAAAAGCTCTTAAAGCCGCCTTAAGCAATGTCTTTTTTAATTTGCTTTGCCAGTAGGTGTCAGTAGGGATCCCTGCTCTGCTGCCCCCCTCCACTCACCTGGCTTACCCCTGTCACCCACGCCCCTCACTCCCCTCCACACTATAGACCACACGCTGCTCTGATTGGATTCAATGAGATATGGAAATCTCAATCGTGTGTGAAACACATTCATCAGCATAAACAGGATATGTAGCGAAGTAAACATTTTAAGTCTTTTTATTGTTTTCTAAACTGCAACTTTCATGTAAGTCTTTTTTTTTTTTTTGCCATTTCGAACACAAATTTAGAATTAAGTTTACAACGCAGAACTTTTTTTCCCCCCGCAACCCTTGAACACCTCACTGCCTCAGTGTACACAGTAGCAGAACTCACCTACGAAACAGAATTCGCCTCCAGATGCCTTCTGTAATCATGAGGAGAAAAAAGACTGGACAGCTCCCCGTAGATGTTGGATTATTAAACAAACAGGATTTCAGCTGCATCAGAGCAGGTCGGTCAGATGTTTATCACAATCTTTTGTAAACTTCCCTCATAATGAAACTCTGACTGTGTTAGCCGCTAACTGTTGCGGCTTCTGCTGCTTCAAACATGTGTGATGCCGGTCTCCTGCGGTATGAAGTTCGCTCATTGTTTGCAAATGTGGCGTATCTAGCGATGCAATGTGGGAATGCAACTACTGTATGCCGTCCGGCAAAACGGGGTTGCCTAAAGTAAGAGTGAAAACTTGCCACATTGACTAAGTTCTTGAAATGAGTTTCCTAAATCAGGGGCAAATTTAATTATTTAAATTTGTACTTATTTCCAGATTACTTTTTGCAATTTAGTGATGATTTGTGATATGAATGTCCAGCCCACACGCCGTAGCCTAACAAAAAATCTACCCCTCACAAAAATGTAGCTGAATAACCCATTTTCAATGACAAGTGTGCGACAGTTCACCTTAAGGGATTTACAAAATGTTCTTGTGAGTAGGAGGGCCGGGAGAACTTTCTTCTCTCTGGCCGTGAATAACGAAGGATGTCAAGTATATATATTCATAGATTTATGGCATATTAACATTTCACATTTTATATTTCAGATACATATTAGAAAACGTAGTTGCCGGAAAACTCCCATTAAGGATGCTTTTATGTCTTTGCAGGCATGAGTTTATTAGCGTCATTCATCACTTGTATATAAATCTCCATTGGTCTCCCTCCTACGGTGTCATATAAGACGTTTTCTTTTCCCCATCACTGTGTCATTGCAGAATCGACCGCTGGCACTGTTCCTTGCCTTGTCTTCATCATTACCCTCATCATCTCCTCCTCTCCCCCCTCGGCGCTGTATCTCCATGCCCCTTCTGCTTCTGCTGTATAAAAGAACCCGGCGTATGCTAATGTGTGGGCAAAACGCAGCTAGCATCGCGGCATATTTTCCGGGCCAATTTTAGGAGTGCTTGGCCGCCTTTTATTACAGCTCATAAGCCCCAAGGTCAGCCCACGGTAGATGAAGAGGGGAAGCTTGTCCCGTGTACCGCTGCCGTCATTCATCATTCGTCCGGGATGCGGGCTATGCACTCCATCCCCTCAGCGCTATCATTTATGTCACTTTCAGCACCTCTTTGCATCTTTTTCTTATGCACACCGCCTCTTCTCCATCCTCTGCGCTCCAAGACTTCCTCATTGTGACTTGACGTACAGGTTGGCAGTGGGTTTTTAACTGTATTGTGAGTCTAAGCCACATATGTCAGGCAGAGGGGGCCGGAGTGTCCTGTTGGGCTTTATGGCCGTACTTTACTGGCACGCCGTCTCGATAAGCCATTTCAAAGCACAGAATCATCAGCTTTAGAGAGAGGAGATACTCTTGCCCTGACAGCAAAATGCATCAAACACTGCCCAGCAAGAAGGACAGGAAAGATATAAAAGAAAGATCTCATAGACGTTTTAAATAAATACATGTGATTATGACCAAATCCTAAAATAAGATGGTCCCCAAAATTCACTGAAAATTTGAAGAACAAACTTTGTGATGATCTAAATGTTTACAATTGTTGATGGAAATGACGTAGCTTCTTGGATAAAGTGACAGCTTAAGAATCGTTCTATAAACAGGTAATGGAAAACTCTGGTACGATGGAGAGATTACACTTACATGATGAAAACAAACAACTATTCAAATACAAAAAATTCTCAGAACAGCGAACCCTCGCCGTTTTTTTTTTTTACAAGGGCTATAAAGTGCTTGAATTCAAATAAGGCACCTTAACCTCAACTGGTGGAGAACGTTTGAGAGTCATTTATCTGTCTCAGGGCTCAAGAAGTTTGAGAATCATTTTAAAGGTATCTGTCCCCAATCATGTCCAAATTAGTTATAGTTACGTTTCAAACATTTAATTATTCATTTTAAACATAACCACAACAACAACAGCCAGTGCAGTCAATTACAAACATTTGGAAACAAAATGTGACTCTCCCTTGGGTAAGTTCCTCCATATAAAATGTGCATCTTTTTGTCTTTGTAAAGGCTCATGCATAAAACAGTGTATGGTTGCGCCCAATCAAGTTAAATTACTGCCGAGATTGTGTTCAGAAAGGAGGTGACCATGACCTTTTGGAGAAACTAAAGTGAACAAAGAGACCAGCAGAAGCAGCATTATTGAAGGCAGTGTGGGCTGCTGCTAGAGTTTGAAGTTGAATGATGTTTGCAGTAAATTCTCATAATTACGGCCACGTTACAACTTAAGGCAAGAGCCGTCTAAGAACCATTAACATCTAAACTTATATATAAAGTAGATGGGGGAATAAAATCGAACTGTTCTGGTTTGTTGACCAAGAAAGTCAATACGGCTGTTATTAGAGGTGCTTTCAGAGTTGTAGAAGTATTCAGTCAGAGCCAGAGACACTTAAATGGTGAAACAATACTAATTCAGCTCAGCAATTATATCTGCAACAACAATTGGAGGTTTAATCTAAAGAAGACTTTTTTTTCCTCATTACCGCCTTTTGTTTTCTATCCCTCTATGTGTCGAAACATTTCTTGTTGTTCCAATCCTCCACAGTGGCAAACTCTATACCAAGGTCATCTGGTATTAGTGAAATGCATGTATACAGTATGAGGAAAATGTTTAATATTTGATCAAACTAAAACTGAACATTTGCACATGTCACTCCCCATGTTTTTATTATAGGTTGTGTCAGCAAAAAAAAAAAGGAATGTGTGAACGTCACTGATTTTGAAATACATTGTAGCTTTTTGCGATATGGATAGTGAGCCACCTGTTATCGCGACAACATTCATTTAGCGATACATTTATCTAGCTCCACAAAACACAACCACTGTTTCTCAAAGTTGGGGACAGCCCAACGTCTGACCTCTTCTCACTAAATGAGGAAATAACTAATATTATTGTTGGTTTATTGCTTTGTATGGTGTCCTCGAGTGCCCACAAAGGCGGTTTCAAATAAAACACATATTATTTATTATCAACTGTGATGAAGCTATCTTGGAAACTAACAACAGTTGTTGTTGTTCGGTCTTCCAAACATCCTTCTTTCCTTTTTGGTTTCTCTTGTTGTGTGCATTGTCAGCAGGGAGTAGATAGCGTGACGCCGCCCCTTCCGCAGCCACATCAGTCGACCCGCAAGATGAAGCAACACACAGCACAAAGGGAGGGGAGTCAGCGCATTACTGTTTGAGAATTTAATAATACGTGGAGACGATATTTCTGGTAATTTTGTAAGGGCCTCGTGCAACTCCGAAGTGGAAAAGATGAGGCGTCGGAGCACTGTTTGCTGGTTCATCCTTCAGTAGATGATTCCTTTAATGTGGAAGAAAATGTCAGTACAACAATGCAGTTTAATCAGAAGATATCCATCCATTAATTGTGTTTATCCGGGGCCGGGTAGTGGAGGTAGCAGTCTGAGCAAAGATGCCCAGACTTCCCCCCATGCGCACTTCTTTTAGCTGTTTTGGACTCATCCTGAGGCGACTCTAGGCCAGCTCAGAGACAAGGACCCTTTCGCGTGTCCCGGGTCTTCTTGGGGGCCTCCTTCCAATGGGACATGCCCAGAACACCTTCTGACACTTGAACTCCTCCACTTGTTGCAAGGACTCCTAACCGACCTGAACAGCGCAAGCCACCTTTTTCTGGTGGAGCACCATGGCCTTGGAGTTGGAGGTGCTGATCCTCATCCAAAGCCTCTTCACACTTGGCTGCAAACCGTCCCAGAGCACGCTGAAGGTCCTGATTTGATGAAGCCAACAGAACAACATTGTTCTGTTGGCTTCATCCTGAGGTTCAATCCTGAGGTTCCCAAACCAGACCCCTCCGGCCCCTGGATGCACAGAAATTTGTGTCCATAAATGTAATGAACAGAACCAGTGACAAAGGGCAGCCCTGGCGGACACCAACACACACTGGGAACAGGTGACAGGACTTACTAACTATAAGCTCCTGTTGCGCCCACAGGCCACAACAAGGGACACGAGATCCACAAAGCGCATGTGGACTGGTTGTGCGAACTCCCATAAACCCTCGAGCTGGTCCAATGTGCCGCAACCGGGACGAAAACCGGACTGCTCCACCTGAAGGTCTGAAAAAACAGGTTAATGGCGATAGTATAGAGGAAACTTTTATTTTTGCTCAAGGTGGTTTCAATAATTTGCTATAATTGTGTAACCGTAGGGTAAGGATGCAGTTGATGGTCAAAAAGAGACAGTCAATTTAGGAGTTTTAAAAGAATTACATTTATTTTTATAATTTAAGAATTCATTGTTTATTTAGACGAGCTAAAGTTTTAAAAAGATAGTTAGCAGCACACGACTAGTTAGTCAATTAGCTTAAAAGTGCACAGGACTGGTCGACCGTAGATGCACAAAGAGTTGGGGACAGTACTCACCACGCTCCGTGTCACATACACACAAACAAACAAACGCACAACAAAAACACACACATCAAAACTAGGGCAAACTAAATGTGCAAATATGTGAGGGACGTGCAAAAATACCACAACACACGCAGAGTGATGGAGTAGGAGTGAGGGACTATCACCAAACCCCCCACCGTCTGGGGCAACCACGCCCGAACCAGGTCCTGGAGCAGAGAACAGAATACAGTTACAGGGCTTAGGAGACAGACAAAAACCAGTCAAATACTACCAATAATAGGAAACAGTAACTATACAAAACGGAAACAAAACATAAAAAGTATAACACAACACGTAACTCAACCATTAACTAGACCCAAATAAAAACAGCAATGGCCAACAGCGTCTAAGGGGAATTAGGTTTGAGCCACATTAGCTCTCCCAACCGCAGACACGCATCGGGCCTCTATCCAGAGCTTTTAGGCAGCATCTACGACACAGACACGAGAGTGGCACCACACAACACAGTATATAAACTCACGCACGCACTACAACACGCAGACCTACCGAGGTTACAGCCCAAGAGCTACGAGAGGGCAGTGATAGCGGGCGGCAGTCTGGCGAGGGAAAGAGTAGCATCTACCGGCATACACGGCGCTTAAATACAAACACCGGCTACATAGGAATGCGGAAGCGGAGAAGTCATGACGCAATACGGTGCTCCGCAAGGCACAAATCCTATGCCGGTTACATTCACCCCGGGGTTCTTAAATTGGCGGCCCGACAATTACGTACTATCCCCCAAACGAGGGGGGGTGGGGGGGGGGTTGTGTTACTGCCAAACTGCTGGATGCCTGACTTTAGAAGTTTGATGCCCTACCCCTACCTCTACGCCCCATTGGCAAATTGTGCGGGTTCGGGTGCCTGCCAGCCGTCTGCCGTGTGGACCTCCTCAGTACCGGGCCAGGACTGGTTGGATTGGCATTAGGCGGGGGTTGTACTGAAGATGTTGTTACCACTTCTGCTTCAGTCAATGTCTGGCCCTGATGTTGTACAGGTAACTGTGCAGCTGGGGCTTGACTCACCACCCAGACACCTCCTCCTTCCGACTCAGGGCTCCTAGCTCTTGGTACCGGCCTGGTCACGGGGGGAGAAAACAAGCTGGCTGGCACTGGCTTAAGCATACTACGATGAATGTGACGTACCTCTGTAGGTCGCCCTCGGGGGGCGACGGCATAAACTGCTCCTCCCGTCTCAGGGGGTCTCACCACCAGGAATATGTCGGGTGACCATGCATCCTGGATCTTATTCCGTCCCCGATGGGAATTATCTCGCAGATATACACCCTGCCCCGCCAACAAGACCTCCTCCCTTACCTTCCTGTCAGCTCTTTCCTTTCGTCGTGCCGCAGCCAATCTCATGCGTTCTCCAGCACTTTCCACGGCAACCTGCAGCCGTCGTTGGTGCTCCTGAATCCAGTGGCTGGTTTCCCCGAAAACTGTGTTTTCTGTACGACCCAACATAAAGTCCACCGGCAGCAATGGTTCTCTACCGAACAGGAGGAGGTATGGGGAAAAGCTGGTTGACTGGTGTGGGGTAGTGTTATAGTTGAACACGAGCTGAGGCAAGTATTGCGGCCAATGATGCTTTTGTTCCGTGGACAGTGTGCGCAGGAGGTCATGGAGGGTCCGGTTAAAACGCTCGCACTGACCGTTACCTTGTGGGTGGTAGGGTGTGGTTCTGGACTTCTTAATGCCATAAAGGTCACACAGCTGGTATATAAGGTTGTTCTCAAAACTACGGCCTTGGTCGGAATGTAGCCTAGTAGGGACCCCATACTTATAGAACCACTCCTTGATCAAAACACCTGCCACCGTAGAAGCCCGCTGATCCCGGGTAGGGACAACCTGGGTGAACTTTGAGAACACATCAGTCATAACAAGTACTTGGTCCCTACCATCACTAGCGGGCTCTAAGAAAGAAAAATCAATGGCCAGGATTTCATTGGGTTTTGAAGCTAGGAGATGGCCCATAGGGGCACGTACCTGAGGCAAAGTGCGTTTCGCCAGACAGCATCGTTCACATTGTTGGTACCAGTCACGGATGGTCCTTCGCATGCCGGGCCAGTAACATCGCTCCCTAATTAGCTCGGTAGTACGCTCAATCCCTTGATGTCCATGGTGAGTGTGCAGTTGATGGAACACCTCCTCCTGAAGGCTCTCTGGCAGGACCAGCTGTAGCACCTGTTCGCCCCCATCCGATCTCTGATAGGCTCGATACAACAGGCCATCCATTGCCTGCAAACGGCCCCACTGGCGGAGCAACTCTTGAACTGCTGGGCCCTGTGCTTGTATTTCCATTCTGCCTGGCATTTTCTTTTGCTCTACATGGGGTAAAACAAATGCTATTACTGGGTCAGCCTGCTGCAATAGTACCAGGTCACTTGGGGTCCGCTCGGGCAGCACTGAAACGGCAGCCTGTGTTGCTGCTGTTTTTGGTCGCACGGCCACGTGTACAGCTTCCGGGATTGAGGTTCCAGGACGGGCCGGAACCAAAATGGAATGGAGACTAGTAGGAGGTTGTCTCGAGAGGGCGTCTGCATTTTGATTGGTACGGCCAGGACGGTACTTCACTACATATTCGAAAACCGCAAGCTCAGCCACCCAGCGCTGCTCTGTAGCCCCCAACTTGGCTGAACCTAGATGGCTAAGGGGGTTGTTGTCAGTCCACACCACGCATTTGTTGCCCAACAGGTACTCACGGAATTTCTCCGACATGGCCCACTTCATGGCCAGGAACTCTAACTTCATAGAACTGTAGTTCTTCTCTGCCGGATGCAAGCTACGGCTGGCATAGGCTATGGGCCTAACTCTACCCTCTTGGTCCTGCGAGAGAACCGCTCCAAGCCCTTCATGGCTAGCATCAACCTCTACAATAAAAGGCAAATTAAAATTGGCATAAGCAAGTACAGGGGAAGATACTAACCGCGTTTTAAGTTCATGAAAGCTTTTATCACATTGGGGGCTCCACGCCTCCGTCAGGGGCACCCCACGGCCACGGCGGCTCTTCTTTCCCGCCAGTACTGCAACAACCTGGTGGAGCGGGGAGGCCAGCTTAGAAAAACTCTCTACAAAACGTCTGTAGTAGTTGGCAAACCCTAGGAATGATCGAAGCTCAGTTACTGTGCTTGGGGTAGGCCATTTAGCGACTGCAGCTATCTTGTCAGGGTCCGTAGCTACACCAGCTGCTGACACTACATGTCCCAAATAGCTGACCTGCTGCTGAAAAAACTTGCACTTTCCCAGTTTAACTTTCAGGGACTCCTTCCCAAAGCGCCCCAGGACAAGATCTAGTCTATCCAGGTGCTCAGCAACGGTAGATGAGAACACAATAACATCGTCCAGGTATAACAACAATGTGTGGCAATTCTGGTCACCAAATATCCGTTCCATTAGCCGTTGAAAGGTACTGGGGGCATTGCAAAGGCCAAATGGCATCCTCTGAAACTCGAATAGGCCAAATGGTGTGCAAAAAGCGGTTTTCATTTTGTCACTCTCAGTCACTGCCACCTGATGGTATCCACTTGCGAGGTCAATGGTAGAGAACCACTGTGCCCCATAAAGGGAATCTAGGGATTCCTCAATTCTGGGAAGCGGAAAGGCATCTTTTCTGGTTTTGCCGTTAAGGAGCCTATAATCTATACACAGCCTCAGAGTCCCGTCCTTTTTCCTTACCAGGACTATGGGGGAGGCATAAGGGCTGCAGCTCTCTCGAATAACTTGGCTATCCAGCAGTTTGCGTATATGTGCCTTAACCTCGTCGTAGTCAGATGGTGGGATGCGCCTGTACCTCTGTCTAATAGGGATGTCGTCGACTAATGGGATATCATGAGTGATTAACGAAGTGCACCCTAGGTCTAGATCAGAGGAGGCAAAGACCCCTTTATTTTTAAAAAGAAGCGCACGGACCGTTTCCTGCTCGGAGTCAGATAGTGCAGCGAGATCTAAGGTTTCAAGCTGTTGCCTAACCGGGTCTGCTGTAACAGTTGTTTGGGAAGAGACCGTGGCCCTAACATCGTGTAATTCCGACCTGGCAAATGAAACCCCCTCCGGTAAGCTGACAACATCGGCCTGGCTAAGTACCGCTATAGGATGATTAGGGTATAAGGCTACATCTATCACTCCTACATTTACAACTGGGATATACACGGTACCTTGTTGGACTGTGACCATAGCGGGGGAGACCAATAGGCCCTCAGGAAGGGGTTGGCTGCCATCTATGGGTTCGGCGAGGGCTGCACCTGCAAACTGGCTAAAGTGAGCAGAACACGTAGCAGCAACCCATTTCATTGAACCCCCCGGAATAATAATAGGGCGCCTACCTCTCACACGGGCCATGCCGCTCCTAGATTGTGAACCTTCAGCTTCTGACTGATGGCAGAAGTGCAGTGCCTGCTGTAAAGCAATGGAGGCCTGCTGTACTTCAGGAAGGTTAAAAAGGTTGGGACCATACTGATTAAACAACTGGTGGTAACACTCCTTGATCACATTCATCCCCAAGACCCCTCTTATCCCACCCTGTCTTGGGGGATCTTTAACGACTAGGATGCCCCTCTTGGGTACCACCTGCCCAAAAACAGTGACATCCAACTCAACAAAACCCACATATGGGATGTCAAACCCGTTGGCAGCGGTAAGTTCTAGCCAATTACACGGTTTTGGAGCTCCCTGGAAATGTTGGTCAAAGAAGCTCTCCGGTATAGTGGTTACCATGGACCCCGTATCTAAAAGAAGTTTGGCGGTTACACCCCCTAAACTAACGATTATTTCTGGGCATGGTGCTACCAGAGTTTCTGCCACTGGGTGGAGGACGTGCCTCTGAGCTTGTGAGCCAGTATTTGCCCCACCTGATGCTTGGCTCTTCACATCAGGGGGTTGAAGTTTTCCGCCTCCTGTACTGCCGAGATCACGGTCGCCACGTGTGGTGCCCTATGCTGGGGAATAAACCGCTCATTATCACATTCTCGGGCATAATGCCCCGGTTTCTGGCAGCGAAGACATACAATCCCTTTAGGTCGGGGATACTTGGGTGATAACCGAGGGGCGGCTTGCAGTGCCAACATACCCTGAGCTAACTTGTTTAGTTGCTCTTGCTGCTTCTCTAACAGTTGTCTTAGCTCGACAAATTCTGAATTTGCTGCAACACCAGGGGCCTGGGCCTTAGAGTAATGTAGGGCGCTAAATGACGGGACCGAGTGACTCCTCCCCCGTGACTCTTCCGGTCTACCCTCCCGCTCCCAACGTATAGCTTCAGCTCTAACATCTAGAAGCTTTTGCTCAGGATGCTGCCTTACAACCCGTTTTAGCTCTCTACGCAGACTTGGATCTAACACATACTCCACAAACTGGTCTCGTAGGAGGATAGGCGCATCGGTCATTGGCCTTGGGGCACTACGCTCAACTTTCTCCATTAAGCAGCATAATGCATGCGAGAACTCCTGTAATGATTCCCCCTCCTGCTGCTTCCTGGAAAAGAAACATTGCTGCAAAGACACATAGGAACGTGCGCACCCGTACATGTCTTGCAAAATAGACAAAATCTTCTCAGGGTCCTCCCTCTCCGTCCTTGTTCTGTATCGAATTTCATCTTTCGCCTCCCCCTCCAAATGGTCAACAATAAAATATGCTTGGTCTACGACACCCAACCGCCTGGTTCTCAGAGTAGCTCGTATTTCATCTATCCAGTCCTCTATAGGTATACCCGAGGTCCCCCTAAAAAGCGGGCACTTGCGTTCCCGAGGGATGTATAGTAGACGTTCGGCAGGTACCGCATTATTAGCGTTGCCATTTGAGGACTCAGTTAGTGTCCCAACCGGACCCGCATCAACGCTACGAGTGTTGGCAGCATTAGAAGTGCTGGCATTAACAGTATTTTGTAAAAGTTCATTCTCGGTTTGAAGTTGCTGGACCAAGTCTCTGAGTTCCTGTTCATTGGCCATCGTGGTGCAGAGTATCCCGGGTGGAGCGAAGATGTCGGACGAGGGTAGGAGTCAGCGGTGCTGGTCCTGCGAGGGGCGCACTGCTGTTTTATTTGGGTCTATCAGATTTAAACAAACTAAAATTCAAAACTCAATTTAACCAATCCTGCCGACAACGCCAGAATTTGTAACCGTAGGGTAAGGATGCAGTTGATGGTCAAAAAGAGACAGTCAATTTAGGAGTTTTAAAAGAATTACATTTATTTTTATAATTTAAGAATTCATTGTTTATTTAGACGAGCTAAAGTTTTAAAAAGATAGTTAGCAGCACACGACTAGTTAGTCAATTAGCTTAAAAGTGCACAGGACTGGTCGACCGTAGATGCACCTAGTGGGGGCACAAAGAGTTGGGGACAGTACTCACCACGCTCCGTGTCACATACACACAAACAAACAAACGCACAACAAAAACACACACATCAAAACTAGGGCAAACTAAATGTGCAAATATGTGAGGGACGTGCAAAAATACCACAACACACGCAGAGTGATGGAGTAGGAGTGAGGGACTATCACCAAACCCCCCACCGTCTGGGGCAACCACGCCCGAACCAGGTCCTGGAGCAGAGAACAGAATACAGTTACAGGGCTTAGGAGACAGACAAAAACCAGTCAAATACTACCAATAATAGGAAACAGTAACTATACAAAACGGAAACAAAACATAAAAAGTATAACACAACACGTAACTCAACCATTAACTAGACCCAAATAAAAACAGCAATGGCCAACAGCGTCTAAGGGGAATTAGGTTTGAGCCACATTAGCTCTCCCAACCGCAGACACGCATCGGGCCTCTATCCAGAGCTTTTAGGCAGCATCTACGACACAGACACGAGAGTGGCACCACACAACACAGTATATAAACTCACGCACGCACTACAACACGCAGACCTACCGAGGTTACAGCCCAAGAGCTACGAGAGGGCAGTGATAGCGGGCGGCAGTCTGGCGAGGGAAAGAGTAGCATCTACCGGCATACACGGCGCTTAAATACAAACACCGGCTACATAGGAATGCGGAAGCGGAGAAGTCATGACGCAATACGGTGCTCCGCAAGGCACAAATCCTATGCCGGTTACAATTGGATTTTGTGATTCCTGAGCTGCATCTCTGTAATCATCATTATTGCCACAGCTAACACGTGTGCATGATGGCCGCTAAAGTATTTGCATCTAAATGACTTGAAGCAGGTGATTTGTGTGACCTCTGCACCTCTGTCTCCTTCTCTTAGAGACAGATTTAAAAGGTTTCATGGAGTCGTACATGAAGCTAATGGAAACCCGTAACGCGGTTGCCTTATTTGTTATTTTGTTTGTTCATCACAAGGCAAATCAATAAACCTTGAATCGTAGTGTAACCCTTGACCCCACAAAGCTTCACTCAATTATTCTGAGGAGAGCTTTATAGGTAATTTAAATGCAAAATTCCTCTTAGTCCACTGGGTCTGAATGGTATGTTAACACATTCATGGGTAAAAGCAGCAGAGCAAGACATCTACTGTATTGTTACGATACAATTAAGACAGATGAAGTCAACACTAATGTGCAGGACATGCTTTTAAAGCTTCCACCGCAAATGTATGCCATAAAGTCATGAAACTGTTTCTTCAAGGCTGTGTCTCTGATGTACTAATCTTATCCTCTCCAACCCCTCAAGGACACTCAACTCTCACACAACCTTCTCCCCCCCAATTCTGTATATATTATGTACATGTTACATAATTTTTTTCTTGTGGATGAGTTGAGAATAAAGCTTTATCGTCTCTCTTAATCCAGTCCACTTACTCCAAGAACCAAAACGCAGCCATTTCACCTCGAGAATGCCACATCCAGAGGTCGGCTTTTTTAATCCAAATTGGCCAGTGGATACTGAGTAAGTTCATAATTGTGGATGCTCAGTAGGGTTGCAAAGGGGTGGACAATGTCTGATCATTTCCGGAAACTTTAAATGGTTATGGAAGTTTGTCTGTATAGCGCTTTCCACATGACACAAGTCACCCAAAGTGTTTCACATAGTGTCGAAGATTTGTTCTTCATTCACTCCACACACAATGGTGGTAAGCTACATAGCTTCAGTTTACCCCGAGTATGACCGACGGAAGTGCTGTTGTGACGGCACACATCTGTGCCAACGTTCCCTCTGACCACCACCATGCATTCACGCACATGCATCATTCATCCCTCTTGTACATGTTTTTTGTGGTAGCGGAAACTTGAGTGCCCGGAGGAAACCCATGCAGACACGGGGAGAACATGCAAACTCCCCACAGAAAGGCCCCATCCAGGGATCGAACCCGGCACCTTCTGCCGAGTGCTAACCGCTGCGGGAACATTACGGGAATATTAGCCTGGAAATGTGGGGCATTTTGAAAACTGTCAAAAATGAACATATTTTTGCATTCTTCATTGAATAAACTATTAGTGAACTATTAGTTACCTATTAATTATGTTAATAAACCTCAACTTCCCTAAACCTAAATTCTACTTAATATTATTTAATATGCGTTGGGACAAACAACACGTCTTTATATCATGATTTGGTTTGATGATCCTCAGATCCTGACACTGACCAATTGGAGGAATGAGTAGGGCCTGTGTCTGTGCACTAAACAGAACAGACCTAAAATATAGAACCATCTCTACAGACTGACACACAGCACACACTCTTAAAACGATATAAAGTACTGTAATCACTTGGTAAATAAATGGAATGAGTCTGTTCCATTTCCCAAACCCCTTCCTTGTATTAGGTGTATTGAGTATTAGGTATTTAGGTGACCATACACCTAAAACCCTCTTTAAACCGTGGTGTCAAACATTGCCATAATGATCTTTTGTTTTCTTTGAGACTTTTCCTTCAGTTGTGTTAATGCCCTATGTATTCCTATTAATTCCCATAAATTCCAATTGCAAATACGTGAAATTCCCAGACTTTTGCAACCCTCAGACTGCGCAGATTGGCAGTTGTGTTTCCATCCTGTGACCCCAGCAGAGTGTGGAGTGAATAAATGACAGAATTTTAAGTGCTTTGTGTATGTTGAATACGTGTAAGCTATCATTTTCATCGCACAAAGCCATTCTTAAAATCTGAAGTTGCACTAGATAAAATGTATCTATGGATTAAGATGGTCTTTGGTAAATTGGCTTCATCATCAATGTGCATTGAGTTGCCTTGTGTACGAAATGTCCGGTGTAAATAAAGGCATAAGATAAAGATACAAGTTGAATCTGATGGAGTGCTTGTCTCATATTTGGCTTCAGACCGAGGAGAATTGAACATAGAAGTCTCCCATTGAGCAGGTTGAGTAAGCAGGGCCAAAATGTGAGGGCTTGTGATGGAAGAATAAGCCACTTTCCATGAAGCCGGAGTCCTGCTGCTCTGACCTGTTCACTCTCCGCAGGGGCCAGACCAACCTGCGCTGATCTCTACTCAGCAGCGCGGCCCCAATTTCCCCGACACTTTTATTTGTAAAACACCACACATCCCCGCTAATGTGGCCCTCGCTGTTCACCGAGACCACCCAGAGCAATGCCCTCCTCCCAAGCTGCCGAACCCCCCGCGAGACTGGGGCTGCTGTGTCTAGTGGCACAGCCGGGGAACAACGCAGAGGAGCAATACAAACTAAGAAGAAACTGCTCTATCTAGGGCACGGGAAGCACATCTGCGAGTTCACTCTGACGAGACAGCAGGAATGTGTTTCTGCCGTACTACTATAAATCTAATTGTATTGAAATCCACTGATTAATAAAGTTAAGTATATATGAAATCGACTCACAAAGGATGGTACCTGAAGTTACGCCAACACAAACGTGGATTAATTGGGACATAGAGCTCAACACAGCCCAAAGTGCAGCAAGGAGGTTGTAGAGGGGAGTATAACACATCCAGGATGCTCTCTTTGTTGGTGTTTACCTGAAATGGACCAAAGAGTTAAAAAGTAAATGATTGGAACATTTAAAAAACATTGCCTTGAGAAAGATTGGTGCAGAAGAACAACTATAGAATAACTATGCTTATAACCTTGTTTCCACTGGGGGAGGAGAAAAAAAAGAGGAGATGATGGTAATAAATGCACACTTTTCAGCACAAATGAATCTATAGTAGTATATGTGCTTCAAATTCATAGATCCGGAGAAAAGGATGTTGAATTAGAAGGCTCGCCCGGAGAGGAGTCCACAGAAGCCTTTTCATAGCAACGCAGCAGCAGCAGAAGAAACTGGTATATCTGGGGCATGGTAAGCACACACTCCCTCATCAAGTATATTATAGCTGTGCAGGAGCTCGAAGGAACGGCTTCTATAGATAGCACTGGAAAAGAAAGTCTAATTAAGCTCTCATTCTTCTCAGTCTGATTGCATTGCATCCTCTCTGCCTCCTCGGACTCTCCAATTATGGGAAACGCTGGTCTTCCTTTGGTCCGTGTGGGCAGCGGTTGTTATCTCGCGCTGGGCTAGGGCCGTGAGAAGACTAACAACAATGCAAATGCCGCGTGTGTGGGCAGGTGAGATAGGCGTGCAAGAAAAGTGTAGACTCTAAATAGCCATGAAGATAATGCAATGAAATGAATTGACTATGGACAGAAATAGGAATAATTTCTTGTGCACTTTCCAGGAAGCGGCTCTATCAAGGCTTTTAGTGTAATAATCCCACATATTATCCACAGATTAAATTTGAATGCATAGAGTTTCATCTGTCATGTTGGCATCTAGACTACACTTACTGATAAAATAGCACTATATTAGCTCCTCTGCAGCCTGGCAACCGTCTCAGGTCAATTATTATTAAATACCAAAGCATGAATGAGGCTGTGCTGTAGTGCAGGCTTATGGTATTAAAATAAGGGCATGAATCTAGAGTTAGAGGTTAGCTCGTGACAATTTTTTTGATATTACAAAATAGTTTCATCAAGGATTTCTATGAAAAGCTTTCCTGGTCAACCAGACTACACACTTTGTCCTCTTTTTTATTTCTTTTTTTTTACAAAATCCCAGAAACTGCTGCTTCTGGCCGGGCTAATGAAATGCTCCAACAGCTCACTACTTCTCAAGGATGAATCTCAAAACAGAATTAAGATGTGGTCCCCCAGTTTTCAAAGCCTCCTTTTTTACATGATGAATATGGCTTTCTCCTCTGTAGTGTAATAATGAATAACGTCTTACACTTGTATTGCACTTTACAAGCCTCTGTTATCAAGTTTCTCAAAGCACTACACTGTAATCATTGTTCATTCACCCCATACTGGGTGGTGGTAAGCAAACTCCACACAGAGAAGGCCTATCTCCAGGAGGCGGAGATCGAACCTGGGACCTTCTCGTTCTGAAGCACCAGCGCCCCCTCCACAAAAACAGCTTGATGGACTCAAGTTAATATGGTTTTACTGTATCTGTTTATGTTCCCAATTGCCCTACAGCTCCCAAGGAAACCGTACATGAGTGCACCTGCCCGATGCTGCAGAGTCTTAGCTGCCAGCATAAACAAACCATTGACGGTCTATATATGGTAATCCACGGCAAGAGCTCAATACTTATTTTCACCTCCAGGACGAGTGACTTCAGTGGGAGATTTGGCATCGGGGTTCACAAAGTCCCTCATTATAGCATCAAGGGCTGTACAGTAATTCAATGTAATCAATCTCACTGTCAAGAAAATCTGCATTAACCTAGCACCTTTTAAGATAATGGCTTTCCAACAAAAATGTTTAAATAAATGCAAGTTTTAATGAGTGCCTTGTTTTTTTCCCTCTTTTCTTTCAATGTCTGTTTCTAAAAGAAAAAGTACAGCACCTTTGTCATGCAGAAATGATCTTACACAAACATCTTGACCACTTTGATATTTTATTGTTTGAATCGTATAGGAAAATTCAAATAACTTTCCCTGCGCTTAAAGTTGAATAAACTGGGACAGATGCCAATTCAGAATAACATATAATTTAGAAAAAATAAAAATTCTAGCAGCGTTCAGTAGCATCATAACAGGAAAAATATTAGGGAAACCAATGAATAAGCTGTTAATATCATATAGAGCCAAGTATCATTTTGATATGTCCATTGGAATTATTTGTCAGAAAATGAACTAAAATGAGCCTATAAAATGAGTCAATGAGGCTAACGAAAGGCTGGTGCTCCACATAAACCCCTGAAGCAGAGTTTGATCAATGCTAAACGCTCTGCTGTCAAAGAATGACTATTGAAGGCTATGTTAAATACTGTTTACTTAAACATTTTAATTAAAATTCCCCATTCATTTGTCGAAGACAAAAAATATATATAATTCAGTCAAAGCGCAGGAACTCTTCTCTGAGAGAATATAACGTTCAGGGGCACTTTTCAGTGAGCTGTAAGCTCAGAAGCAACGTGTGATTTCTGACAAGACTATCCGTCGGCCAGCACTTCCCCCGATGTACTAGTAAGGAGGACTAGCATTGTTTCACACAAATCGATAAATATTACAAGATTACACTGCAGACATTTACTGAGGGATTGTCACAGCAACATGTGAAAAACATTATGGTGGAAATAACAACTTCACAGAACTATAAGTCGTTAAATCATTGAATGAAAAACATTTATATGCAACATATATATATATATATATATATATATATATATATATATATATATATATATATAAATCTTGGCTATGTACAGTATATAAATATGTATACCATATATTTATGACATAAATGGTAGCTACTGTATATGTCATTAAACTAATGGCACCAAGATTTGAGCAAGCCTGCATAAAAAATCGTTAATTTTATTTAGTTGTTTCCTTTTCACTTTGCCTTTATTCTTAAATCATAGCTCTAAGATAAAAAAAGAAAAAAGAAAAAAAAGAATATGTCTTTATGTAAGTGCTTTATTTGTTCAAAATTGCGTTCAGGTGTTAGTCCTGAGCCGCTGTGACTGAGCGCGCAGCCATTGTGGGCCAACCTGAGCATGTTTTTGGAGGTGTTGGGGAAACCAGAGTATTGCCTTAAGTGCTTCTCTGAAACAGTGAACCGCTTCCTGGGTTTGTCCCTGTTTCAGAGCATGGTGTCCTTCACTGCTCAGCTCCTCTACCTCCTTCTTCCTCCTTCCCTCCATAGCTCCCTCCGCTCCACAATAGTCGTGCACCATCTTCTCCTCGTTTTTGTACGGGACACTGCTAACCCTTCATAGGAAACAAATGAGAGCGAAAGGCCAGCACCCGTCAGAAAGTCTATTATCAAGTCACGTGCCTACTTTGTGCATGGAGCACATTATACAGTGTCTATATCAGTTTTTGTAGCATTCATCAAATACAATTGTGAATTGGGAGCCCAAGAAAACACATCTATTATAGTAAGCCGTAGCACCACCCACACAGCATTCATTTGGCTTAAGAATGAAATTATTTTGCCAAAAATGTGTTGTTTTTTTCTTTCCTGGACAATAGTAGAGACGATAGATGCAGCTGAGAACAACATGCGACCGATGAGACATGAAACGGTAGCTTCGTCTACAGTGAAACTCATTCAGGGCAAATAAAACAAATGAGCCATTTTACGCTCGGAAATCTTGATTACTTAAACTTCCAGCTGAGTATATTACCTTCTTGCCTTATGGCACTGAACAACTTCAGATTCCTGTCTTTACTACATCCAGTAACAAATCAGTAGTCAGGTCAACTTGACTTGAATTTTCAGTAATTTCAAGGGCATTATACCCTTACATCACCTGTGCAACTTTGAGTCTTTTCACATTGTTGTCCAAAGTCGGCCTGCACAGAACTACATAAATCAACTGCAGAGAGATTTTAGAATTTAACGTTTTAACCATATTTAGATTTTTGGATCTGTTGTAATCACAACCATTTATAAGTTGGCATGCATGTCGTGTTTTTCTTCTCTTTGTTTTGTTAATCTAGTTGATTTAATGTGTTATTTTTACAGTGGCTCCCTGGAAACTGACTGAGGAAAATGACACTGACATTTTCTGTATATGCGAATGACATTTTACGTGTCTTGGCGCGGTGAAACGGCATTCCTTATCTGAATGATAGTAAGGAGCTTTATTTTTCTTCAGTAATCTTTCTATTAATACGTGATTACACTGTATTCTCCGGAGTGTTCATTGTAAAAAGGCTGATAGGGCTTTAATTAGACCTAAAGGGGATTGGAGCCGTGCTTTTACATATTCCACCAGTGCAGTGAATTATACAAGACTGTTGTGAACACGGTATTCTCCTCTTACGTAATGTGTGCCACTTTCAACATCTGCTTAATCTTCGGGTTCCTCGCCGAAACCAGGACAAACGAACAAACAGTGGTCAGTAAGTTTTAAAGATCTTTATTTGTTGTTTATGCGTAACATGCTTGAGGCTTTTGCAAGCAAACAAGCAGAATTTTAGCTTAGAGTACTTCCTGCATCTGTGCTCACAAACACTTTCTTCATTTACCAGCATAATGATTTAACACTGGAGGCAAGAAAGATAATGTGTCTTTCCCATGGATTAAATGGCATCATGCACTGGTCAGAACTGGATTTGAACTGTCTATCTTCAGATAAGTGGGTGAGCACAGTACCACTGTTGCTTGGCAGATATCTTACTTTGAATTCTTCATTTTCGCCGGTGTTTGAGTGGCGTACCACTTGAGAATCCCCGATCTCGACAGAACTCGGAAGCTAAGCAGGTTGGGCTTGGGTTGTGCCAGGAAGGGTGTGGGAACACCAGCTCCTCGGGTGAGTGGTGTGTGAGTGATGATGGTCAGTCTACCCCAAAGCAGCTGTGGCCACATCGGTATACAGAGTGGATGAAAAAGTTGTCCCTGAAGCTCGTGTCTTCTGTCACGTGAAAAGCACTATACAAAAAAGATTGCCATCCCCCTCCTTGGTAACTGAAGTCCTTTAATCACTATAATAACAATAATATAATACTGATGCATTGCTTATATATAGCGCTTTTCCGGACACTCAAAGACACTTTACTCTGTATTATTCATTCACTTTTGATCAAAACTGACCACTACATTATAGAAACATTGAAGAGCGGGTGTACTAACCGTCACATTGGAGCTGAACAAAATAAAGTCAGGGGTCATGTTGCGCATGTCCACATAAAGCTGGTGTTGTTTTGATTGTGTTATTTGGTATTGTTGTATAGTTTTCAGTTTTATTTACGCTTGCAATAGATATATTATCAAAAAATAAAAAGGCTTACATTTGTTAAGCTGAGATTCTGAAACACTGTGGTGATGCTGTTGTAGTAACAATAACAATAACATGATCCCACAAGATTTAGGGATTCTGAACAAAGCTGCAGCAGCCTGGACTTGGAAACTGTCAGATACACGCTGGCTTTAATCCGTGCAATGTACGGCCATGAAAGCATACGCTGCCAGAGCTGGGCAACCTGACACTGTAGTATCTATATGTCTACAGTGCCTAGTTTATGTATGTACCAACTTTCAAATATTGTCAAGTAAAACAATAGGTGCGGTACAGCGTTGCACAGTGGCACAAAGAATAGCACTGTGCAGTCCGAATAATAAAGTGGCAACATTGTACGACAATCAATCACCAGTTGTGTTTTTATGGGATTTGCTGAAGAATGGCTTTGTTTGGAAAAACAACTTGCCATTTGCCGGGTCAATGAAAAAGTTGACATTTTATCTGGTGGCAGCATGTCGGCAGAAACAGCTTGTCTTGTCAAAACATCATCTGACCTCAATTATAATATGTAAATCTTCAAATAAATGTACATTGTCAGTGTCACCATTATTGCTGTGAGTTTGACAATATAACAAGTACACTACTGTCAAAAGACATTGTTATGGGAAAATAGCTAGAGAGAACTCGGACAAGGAGTTGTTTTGACCGAAAGATAAAGAGGCACTTTGTAGCCAAAATAAATCAAAACCTCTCAAAGCGTACATTTTACAGTGAACAAAAGAAAGCTCAACCTTTTGGGGAGGAAACACGTCATTCCCTGTAGAGGTCACGCACCGCCTCACTCGCAGGGTCAGCAGAGTCATGGTCATGTGACAGGAAGCACAGTGAAGTCATTACCGCGGCAACAGAACAATGAGGCTACAGTTGGCCCGAGAGGTCAGAAATAGCACACATCCTGTCCCACCTCCTGCCTACACCGGCCCTCTCACCCCCCAAAACGTACTGCAATTTTCTTTCATTTCTTTTACTTATCTGAACTAGAGGTCGGTCAACAGACGCGACACAAGCACTTCTTCTCTGTAAAACACAGCAACCCAGATACACACTAAATGTTTTACTATAGTCTGAGGAACTGTTGTTTGGTTGTTTTTAGGTATTATGTGTTTTTAGGTATTATGTGCTCATAAACTTCCTGTGAACAAAGATGTGTGGAGAAAGTCAGGAATACGTTTGGACCACAACTAGCAATTTGAAATGTTTCATAGTTTGTATAAGCCAAGGATTAGGAACAAAACTAATGGTCATATAAACAACAGTGGTGCAGTGGATTAAAGGTATTGGATTTTTATTAACTAATAAAAAACATTACTGTTCTCCGTCTCAGTCCCCAAATATTGATTTACAGTATATGTGCACGCTGATTTATCATTTGCACGTTGTAAAAGTTGCTTATGTGTAAAAAAGTTGTATTCAGTTCAGGTTCCGACCCACTGCCATTTTGTCTACCAAAATGTGTCTTAATTTTAGTCAAAGTCATATATTTGCTGACATCGCGTCATACAAGTATGTCTTGGGAAACACACATTTTCACTCTTTTTAGCGGTTTCCTTGTGGAATATAAACTTATTTATCCATCCATGCATCCATCTTCTTCCACTTGTCCGTTGCCGGGTCGTGGGGGCAGCTGTTGGAGCTGCCCCCACGACACACACATAAAGTCGAGTCTAAATCGGGTCCATATGGATGTTTTTTCATAGCAGTTCAGTAGAACTGTCGTAGCTCGGGTTAGCATGTAGCATGATGCTAACATGAATCATCATTATTTAAGTATTTATATGTGGCTGAACCACTTTGCTCTTCTCCATGTCTTTGTATCTTTATTGGGTAGAAAACTATATTAATAATTAAACATTTGTTAAAGTAGTTTTGGAGTAATTATAAAAAAGTTTAGATTTTCTCCGCTTTGTTTTCCCCCTCAACTGCTTCAAACATGACCATATATGGACGAGAGATGCTTCCTGTAGCCTATCTATTGTTTATGAGACTAAAACTATAACCAAAATGTCCACACATTTCCGTCGGCTAAAATATGACTAAATACAAATAAAAAGAAGAGGCTAAATCATTTGCCCGTTAGCCTGTTAGCTTCTTCTTCGTGATTCTTTTAGTGTGTATTGGTGCCTCCGGTCCGGTGGCAGTCGAGTTGCAATTGTGTTTTTCTGGCCAGAGACACCAGTGGGAGATGAAAGAGGCAAGGCAAGGCAAGTTTATTTGTAGAGCACAATTCATACACAAGGCAATTCAAAGTGCTTTCACAGTTGCATAAAGTTACAAGAAAACTGATCAAATCAATCATTAAAACATCAACATAAAAATTAATCAATTACAGTAAAAGGCAAAAGTGCAGATAGAATACTTTCAGTTTTCATATGCTCGGGTAAAAATAGCTGTTTTCAGCCTAGATTTGAACATTGTCAGAGTTGAGGCCTGTCTCACATCCTCATGAAGACTGTTCCAGATTTTAGCTGCATGAAACTGAAACGCAGCCTCACCGTGTTTATTATTGACTCTGGGAACCACCAGGAGACCCCTCCCTGAAGTTCTCAGGGCCCGAGATGGTTCATACGGCTCTAACATGTCAGAGATGTACTTTGGTGCTAAACTATGAAAAGATCCCCCAATCATCCCATTAACACTTGTACTACCCTCAGAGGGACTACAAAATGATTTATTACGGTAAACAAGTTACTTAGTAGCCTATTGCTTTAAGTGTGTTAAGTATTCGCCAACAAACTGCATAAGGGTAATCATAGGGGCACATGTAATTTTGCCTTTCAATAAAACCCATGTGCATGTTTAACAGTAGCCTAGAGAAGGAGAAAGATAGTGTGTCAACATTATTAACATTATTGCTGCTGTGGTTTCTGGAAGCAGGGAAACAGCAAACTTCTTGCTTCAACTCGCTTCACCTTTGCCTTATTTACTCCAGTTTTGGGGTGAAACATTTAATAAGGTCTGCTGACAAATGCTAAACGTGAACAAATTGCATGCATTTCCATAACTTGTTTTTTTAACAAGGTAAACAAAACCAGGACAGTGTCAAGACTGTAACGAATACCTACATTTGAGGATGTAGGCCAGCTTAGAAAAGGGTTTACTTACCAATGACAGAAATGGCAGAAGCTCAGCCTAATAATGTGTTATCGTTGCCTCCAGCGTCTTAATATATGCGGCATCTCGCAGAGTTGCACTGAACAGCGAGCTACGATGAGCATCTGAATTTGGAAGTTTGAAAAAGTTGTGATAATGAGATGCAGGCAGAAATGTGCGGGTGATTTTAGCTGATCTCATCACTGAAAGAGAAAATTTTGGTGAAGAAAAAAAGAACTCCGGAGTTGTCTATTTCTTCTCATTAATCTGTGACCAAAGGAAACACATATAGCAGTAAAAGTAGTCTACTTACTAGAGTAAAAGTACACATTTTTTATACCAATTAAAATAAAAGTTACTCAGTTAAATTTTACTCAAGTGTATTATTAAAAGCAAAAAGTGCAAATAAGTTGAAATAAGTGGTACAAAAACTTCGATAACGCAAACAATGTGCCAGAAATTACTACCCGTATGGCAACACAATTGGGACAAACCTTCATCCTTGTTGTGAGAAAGAACATCTGCACATTGCCACGTGTTATTCTGGAGGGTGTATTTTAAGGCTTTAAAAATAAACAAAACACATTTACTATTTACTTTGGAGCATTATATTTCTCTGTCAAATATAGTGCAGTAAAGGTTCTCAACAAAAAAAAAACACTACTCAAGTAAAGTACAGATTCTCAAAAACTCTACTTGAAACTGCGGTAATCGAATCCTTTTCTTGTAGGAGAGTACATTCCTTTTGGCACTACAGATCTATGATGTAAACACGGCATTTGAAACAGAAAAACAGGCCATGTGCACAACTTGTGTGTCGAAATATAGCAAATTTTCCTGCAGCGCAAAACAGGAAGTCAGAGGCTAAATTAGCACAGCGTTAGCATTAATGGTCCACCTTGTTCACGTCTTAAAGGAATAGGCCATCGTTTTGCATACTGAGATATGTTCTTACCTGAGTTTAGACGAGTTGATGCGTACCTGTCTGGTACTGTACATGTCGATTTTCTAAGCGGATAAAAAGGGGTGCTATAATGTAAGGCCTTCGACTTTAGGAGCACCTCGAAAGGGCTCCTAAAGGTGAGATTACGCCTTATAATATAGAATATAGAAAATTGATATGTTTCATTTTGTGTGACTATACGTGGATCGTGTAACTCAGTGGTCCCCCCCAGTGGGGGCGCGTGTGACCGTGTGTTACTGTGTTTAAAAACGTGGGCAGTGAAGATAGCATAAAGCCAAATAAATGAAGGCGTCACTTGAAGACTGGGAGTGACTGGGAGTTTCTTCAGTGAAAACGTGCTGAATATCGCCAATAATGATCCCGCTTTGTGAAAGTGTACGTAATGTTTCTGCTCTGTTGCAGTGTGTGGTGTGTCCCGCTGCTGTCACTCATCACTTAATATCACTTTATCTGCCTACACATCTGTAAACACAATCCCGCTGTTGTTCAATGTCAAATTGTTGTTGTCTTACCACACGTCACTTTATTTTATCTTATTTATTTAATATTTTGTATGCATGGCCTTATAGCCTTATAGTTTAAAGTTCTTAGCTTATTTTTTATCTTAATTCTGTGTTATATGTTTTATGTCGCACGTTTGCACCGAGAACAATTCCTAGTTTGTAAACCCTGTTCTGAAACATTGGCAATAAACCTATTCTGATTCTGATTCTGGTAAGTGTGTGCGCATCAGTGCAGCTGCAGCCCGCACCTCAAAGTCGAGGGGATCCCCAGTAATTCAGGGGATACAGTATAATGCACATTAACTGTCCACATTTAACTGTTAAGAGATGCCACAGTGCTGCGCTGCTCTAAATTGGTGTTTATTTGGTGAAGATTGGTCAAATACTCGCGTATGGTCATTAAACGGCACAGGCAGGATCAACACTTCAGCTCCTGCCAGTTCGACTCGTTCTCCCGGACAGTGGGAGACTCGAAGCTAAACTTTCTCGGCAAACTGTAACTGTTTAATGACAGTTCACATCGGGAACAACACTGAAGAAAGGCTCGAACAGAGCGGTGAGAAAGAGGCGCGCCCGGACAGACACACAACGAGCGCGGTACAACCAATATATACACTCAAGAGCAAACGCGCCGCCACGGTAGGCCTGTTATCCGTGTCCCACCCGCCTCTCCCAGGACAGGGGCAGCTGCAGGACCTATAGCGCGCACACCTGGCTGTGCTGCATCCTGCATGCGCTCTGCCCCGAACTGTGTCCCCGACCTTATCTCACAGCACAGTTTGTGCCCGGTACGGATCAGAATCAAGTGGGTGATCATCGATCAATAGTGGGAAACTTATTTTTAACCCAAAGACGCAGATGTATCGGTAGAGACGCGTCCGGTGAACACTACAGGCTGCCCACAAACGTCAGAAAAAACTCACCTGGCAGGTCCATGCAGGGCAGTGAGAGAAGTGTGCATTAAAGAAGGTGCAGGTGGTGGAGGGGGTGGGCGGCAGTCGGGGTGTGTGTGTGTGTGTGTGTGTGTGGGGGGGGGGGGGGGGGGGGGGTGTTCGTGTAGTGTGTGTGCACTAATACAATCAAAAAATAATTGAGAAGCACTGGTGTAAGTACTCATGTAACCGTATTTAAATCGAGGAAACGTGGAAGAGCTTGGTCGATTCTAACTTCACCCTCTTTGGACCCATAAAGGAGAGGAGGAGAGGCTAATGCTAACAACATCTTCGGTCGTTTTGCGTGACTGAGCGCACACGTAAGGACCAAACAGGTACGCATCAACCCAAACTTAAGTGAACGATCGGGACATGCAGAAGGTCTGTGAGTGTTGCAATCGAGAGCTATAAACGCATTTAGGCAACAGCTGAAATATTTTACTCAGCTCCCTCCACCTTTTCATGGTTTGATTCAGGTAGTACAGCTGTAGGTAACAGTACTTAGCCTAAGTAGATTTACTTTGTTACTGACCGCCCCTTCCTAACTGTCAGATCAAGAGACTGAAGCATGCACTGGGATTTGTTGGTGTGCCATAAAAGTCAACTCGACTTCCAAACCTGACAATGTGCACACAAACTCTAGGAAGGGTTTTTGAGAGCTAGAAACAAGTTAGGGCCACAGCTAAAAGTTCAAACTGTAATGCTCTGTCGCTGTTGATGAATATGGGAAATTGGGTATAGGGGCTTTTGAGAGACATTAAAGTCCCAGACCTGACAGTGAATATAGTCTAATTTCTAGAGTTTGAGGGTTGCAATAAAATGTTGTATAATGTTGGCACAGAATGAGCCACTAAATGTCATAAATGCAAACTCGTATATAAATCCTTAGTTAACAATTGTTGTTCTGTCTTCGCTGTGTTTATTTATCTAGTTTTAGAATAGTTTGGAAATTGGTACTCCATTTGTGCCTTGATTGCAGCATATTTGACGCCGGCCTCTTCACGCGATGTAATTTCTCCAGGTAGTTGGTGAGAGCAATGCTTCCATCTACACCTTAATAGGCACCTGCCCCATCAATTATGTGTTCCTGCTGCGTCCCATCGTGACGAGAACCGCTCAGCACGGGACCGTTTCATCCGTCCCTTCCCCTGCCTCCTCGTAGCCCCTCGCTTATCTCCTCGGGAAGCAATTTGACGGGAAAGTTGTTTGCTTTTAAGGGCTACGATGGGCGCGGCCCGCTTTGATATGGCGCTTTGGCTTACGAGCTGTCAGGACGCGGGGACCGAGGAGGCTATGGCAGCAGGCGCAGCGGGGATGGAGAGGCGCAGACGTGATTGGGGGAGAGGGGGAGAGAAGTCGAGGAGAAAAAAAAGCTGAGCTAAGTGGCATGCTTCCAAGTGAGTCGGCTGTCGAGATACGCTAATTAACGAAGCCGTAATTAGAATTAGGCCTGACGTGCCCAAAAAAAGCCTCCTATCGTTCTCTCTCTCCCCGTCACCACTTTGGGTGAATTTCCACTCAGCTGTGGTGCTCAACTAAAAGGCGTTTTTTACAAGATTAGCACACAGTATACAAACCAGAAAATGTCATTTATAATGTTACAGCGAGCGATCCATTCTCATACTTGTATTGTTAAGACAAGATTTGAATTTGAGTCACCATTATTATGGTCTATAATTCAACAATGCACATATAGACCAAGCAGTGTATATTGGCAAAGAGTGATTAAGGCTGGTCAACCGGACAAGCCAAGATAGGCACTAAATGAAATTGTTTTGTTGCTTTTTCCTCTTGTTTTTTGTCGCTATTTTTAAACTTTTTTTCCAAGAAGCTTTTAGATTTGGGTGAATTCATGCTGGGGAAAAAAGGTTTTAAGAGGATAACCCTATAGGGTGACAAGCACTGACCCAAATAGAAATGTAATTTGTCATATATCGCATAATTGTTTTAATTTATTTTATTGAACAAGCAGTAGACATGCCTTGAAGACTGAAATTATGATCAAAACAACCCAATACTATTAATTTTAACAGTTTCCATGCAGTTTCAGATGGAAAATACTGACAAAAGGTTCCCTGGATCAGGCTCGCGACCCACTGAAAATGAACAAGAATGCAAAAATCCACCAACAGTGAAATGTGCAAAAGTCAAGTTTTAGTTATAATGTTCATAATTCTTTTCTCCATTTTGATTGTATTTTGACACAATTTGATAACATAGCCACAAATAAATTATTTTGCTGCAACGCACTGTATTGAAATGGTTTATGCTTATTCCCGAAGCTGCAACACTGGAGCGCCACTGCTGTACTGACCAAAAACATATGTAGGTTTTATGAGCAATAAAAGCTAAATATCTCAGAGCTACTCAGAGCGAAGATACAACCTTATAATTCTAAGAGAATGACTTTTAACTACCATGTGTTTTTGTTTTCGGGCTTCTTGCATTATGAATATTGCGTCTTTAAATATTACGATAATGGATATTTTGTGATGATCAGGTGCAGCAAAATCCTCAATGAATATCATCATTCAATTCATCTTCACCCAACTATTTTCATAATTTCAGCTCTTAATCTCCCTTCATGGCCAAAATCAGTCCATTACCTCAACGTAGCTGTGTTGCATCAGACGACCGCTAAGAAACCCCTAATAAGTGTAAACCTCCCCTCCTGGAACCGCCACCTTAACGTGGTGGAGGGGTTTAAGCGCCTGAATGATCCCGGAGCTCTGTTGTCGGGGGCTTCGTGCCCCTGGTAGGGTCTCCCATGACAAACAGGTCCTAGGTCACAGGTCAGACAAAGAGCGGTTCAGAAGCCCCTTATGAGAGACCAACAGGCCCGGTTAGAACCATGAGGCCGTCCTTCTGTGGACCCACCACCTGCAGGAGGAGCCATAGGGGCTGGTGCAATGTGATTTGGGCAACTCCAACAACTGCCCCCACGACCCGGCAACGGACAAGTGGGATAAAATGGATGGATGGAAGTATAAACCTGTGAAAGTGAACATTGCCACACACACACACACACAAACACTCATTCACCCCATTCTAACAGGCCATTTTCTTGTCAGGAATACTGTTCATTCTTTCCTTCTTTCATCTCACACCATTTAAAGATAAAATACACGGGTGATGAAAGCGGTATTGCTTGTTGCCACCGGTCTCTTGACAGTCGTTAGATCTGCCAAGAACAAAGTGTTTGACATCAGTGAGGTTCGAGGAGAGCGAGCAGTGACCAGTTTACTGCACAAGAAGTCAAAAGTTCTAAATGGATTTACCGGAAAGCAAACCGGTGCGGCAAAACTACTTAGTAAATGAAACAACATTTGTATCCAAACACAGCTTATAGGAACGCATTTCCCTTTCTGTGTTGAAGCTGAGGTCTGCTGCTGCACAGACGCTCAAAGACACCCGGCATAATCCCGCTGACAACGCCACGCGTTCTTTGATGCTTCCTCACCACTCCACATGAGACCAGCTGGCAATCCGTTTAGACAAATGTTAGTTCTTTGAAACTCTGAGCCAATTTTCCTCGTCCTCCCAGCAATGCAATTTAAGCGACGACATAGCCATAGGACACTGGCGCACTGAGAGACCCAACCGCCTCCTGGTTCTCCTGCACAGGAGCCCTTATGTATGAGGACTTGACAAACGATGCCGTGGCGCAATCTAATTTAGCGCGAGCACATAACATCTTTTGTAGCAACGCGATGTTTATGAGGCGGAGTGACTGATGGCGACGTCTGAGCAGAAGCGTCAGAGGGATAACGTCAGTCACCTTGGGCGCGCGCTGGAGGGCTGTCCGCGCTGCCATCTTTCAAGCGCTGAGTTTGCATCAAGTGCTTCTTATGAGCGCTACTGATTCTGAGTGATTGTCTCAATGAACCCGGGCTCGGGTGTACTTAACTGTACTAACGGGAGCAAAGACTGAAGGGCAGAGACCATCAAAGAGTCACTCACTTTTACTTTGAACCTTTTCTGTACAAGTATTATTCCGCTTTTTTAGTCCTGGTGTAGTTGACATTACTCACATCTTTTAGATGATGTTCATTTTCTGTAGTTTAAGTGTTTTACGCACCTTTCAGTATAGTCTTCTGGATGGTGCTATAGTCGGGCATGCTACACCACATTCAGGAGGTTTTGTCAGTTATTCTGGTAGGTAGCTGTATGTTCCTAAACTGAACCTTTGTGCTGTGGAAAACAGGCACATGATGCCACAGAACAATTACCATGTTACGTACAGGCAATATTATCATCTGTAAATTCACATGTTAATATGGGATAACAATGGTGGAAAAAAGCGTTTGCCCTTATGCTCCGAGGCAAGACAGTTACGCATTGTCTGGGTGGGTATTAAAAAAATGCCACATTACTTTGCAACAGTGGTGATGAATGTGTATTCATTGGTTTCAGTCTTGTGCTGCGTTGTGAACTGGGAAGCTAGTTTTCCTGGGATGTGACGTCATTTTGCATTTGTGTTCATGTGCTGCGTATGTCGGAAAGTGGGGATTCTGAGCGCCCGACGAGCTAAACGGTAGTGTGCTGGTCTTGTAAAATATCGCGTACATTTTCTTTTTGCCAGCATTAATGCCAGTTATCAAAAATTGACCCGAGCACTCCAGTTGTTTTGAGCGGGCGGCAATTTGCCTTTTACCCTTTTATTCATCCAAAAGATGGAATACGAGAATTGTGTTGAAATCTGTATTGCTATGGCAACAGTCCTAATTTTTCATCAACCCATGGACGGCAAATGCGGAGCGTATTGTATATGATTATAAATTGATTAAGCTCGAGACCTAAATTATTTGAGGCAATCTGTTTCCCCGATTTATTACGGTTGGATGAACTGAATCTTGAGGCGGAGTTTTTGTGGAGGCTGCAGGGACACTCTCACAGACTGGGAAACGGATCAAATGAAGGGGGCTCATTGTTGTTCTGCATTACGAATATCAGTGGTGTACTTGTGCGCAGAGACGCATAATCTTGGTATCATTTAAATGCAAAGTGCAAACATCCACTGCCTCCCGCTGGTCCTCTCCATCCCAAACAGCACACACTCAGCTCTATGGGTAATCATTGGTGTGCATGCGCCGCAGCGCCAAGACAGAGCGCGGCTTTGTAGTCTGCAAAACCCAGTGGCACAGCCTGCTCTTCTATCATCACATTTAAACGCTGTGGACTCGGGCGATGTGTGTGTTACTGCCAGCGAGGTGCCTTTTATGACCGGAGAAGACAGAAAAAGTTGGGGCACTGTGTGAATCGTGGTAAACTTTCAAGTAAATGGCAGCAACATGGTTCTAAAATGTACTGGCAGCAAAAGACAAAGAAAGACATTTGATTGGAAGCGTTTTCAGTATTATGGCTGGATTTATTGGTTTAAAAATAAACTATTTGAGCGATTTTAAGGTGTTGGATTCTGATTTAATTCGTAAGATTGCAGGAAACAAAAACAAAATCTACTTTTTAGAGTTTTTAACATTGATCCCTCGTTCAAAACATATACACATCTGGTCAAAAGTTTGGGGTCACCCAGTCCAGTTCTATAGCGTCTCTAATCAGCAGTTTTCAGCAGTGCTAGCATAATTGCACAAGGGTTTTCTTATCATCAATTACCTTCTAACACGATTAGCTAAATGTACCATTAGAACAATGCGCCTCTGCACACATATCTAGGTATTCCATTAAAAAGAACCCGTTTCCAGCTGGAATCTAGACTGCATTTCTAATTAACTTAATGTTATCCTCATTGAAAAATGCAGTAATTTTCTTTCAAAAACAAGGACATTTTAAATGACCCCAAACGTTTAAATGGTAGTTTACCTGGAGTAGTATTTTGCTTCATTCAGTTTAGTTTACTCTGTAATTCCAGATTTTGATTGTGTGTGTGTGCATAGAAAGGAACAGAAAACATATTTTCAAAGCCCTTGATCCATCACTGGACACAAACGTTTATCAGCGCACCAATGATTTGCTAGCATGCCGTTTAGCATAGGTTTACAGTATTCAATAGCGTGTCATTCCCACTACTGTCGAAATCCTAATATGCCGAGGCGCGCTTCACTGTTTCTTCTTTATATAGAGATTATGTAAAATGTTATCAGTAGATACTGGGCCTCAATTATAAATTATGCGTCCACTTTAAAATATACAGTTTTCTGTTCTCTGAATGATTGATTAGGATCACCCAATACACCCAATAATCTAAAAATTTGAAATAATACACATAAAAAGGCTTCTTTCTTTTTTTATCCAATGTCATGATATATAAGTGTTATATAAGAATATGGAGATTGCGGATCATAGCTTTAAAACTTGTATTATTCACTTCTGTACATCCTACACAGTGTTCCAACTTTTTAGTCTTACACTAAAACTTCCGCGCACTAATGAAGCAACTTGCTGCTCGGATAAGGGAGTTCAAAGCAGTGAGTAATGAGCGTTGGCACAGGCTTTGGTTAATGCTTCTACGTGTGTGTTTCTCTGGGGGGGTTGGAGAACAAGGGCAGAGCGGGAGATGGCTATCGGGGGCCAGTTTAGGTAGCTGCTTCCTGAGAGCCACAGAGGTCCCGGGGATTAAACTGGCCCAACAGCTGCAAGGCTCACTGAGGAGACTGGTTTTCCCGGGGCCCTGCTGCAGCTCAGCACCGCCATCCTGTGGACAAGGAATTCACTGCAGAGGGGAGAAAGGCTTTGGTGCATTGCTTCTCTCAAGTTTGAATACCCGCACCCAATAGGACACAGCTTCTGGTTTATCTGCAGGAAGGGTAATCAATGATGTACAGTGGTGTTTAAATGAAAGTCAAAACATTATGACACTACTATTTCTCTCCCCCATCGAAATCGTCCATGTTTTTCACAAGTTGCTTCACATGGTGTTGAGCTCATTTCTTAGCTTCAGTTGTTTAGGAGGAAACGGACAGAGATTGGCATTCCTTGCCATGCTTTGATAACTCCTGACACATAGTCTCATACAACTGTTCATCCACTCAACATTGATGAAGTGTCTTGCCCAAGGACACAACAACTGTCACGAGGGGGAGGAGTGAGTCAAACCAAGGCCATTTCACTCCATTTATTTTCTTCAGGGAGTAAAGTGAATCTTGGATCACATTTTCTTTAGTTGTAAATATATGGGAACACAATCTGCAAACATAAGTAAACATAGTAAAGTACAACGAAGAAACGTAAGCCCATTTTCCTTTAAAGGTGCTTATGCAACTTTTTTGTGTTTAAAAAAAGTTGATATTTATGCATATTTGACCTTTTAGAGACCCAGCGTCTGCATGAGTGGTTACATGGCCTTTTTACTTTCAATCAGGGTGGTGTCTACAACGCTCCAGGATCAACTGTAGGTTTTCTGGTGAGAGGCTCCGTCAGCAGAGAAAACCTTCCAAACATTTGATCCTGGGGCGTCCACTGTGACCACTGTGATGGAAAGCAAAGGCGCCATACTAACCACTCACAGCAACTGAGTCACTACAAGGTCAAATATACACACATACTAACTTTCTTTTTCATATAAAAAGTTGCATAATACACCTTTAAGTGTTGAAATATCATCTTGGCGCTTAACTCAAGTGTCTTTGAAGCATAACTACCTCTGCTATTGTACTTAAAAGCAGCTTGCAGGGTTGAAATAGACTCTTGCTCTACATTGATACACCTACCACCATTTATAGCATTTCCCCTGTGTTAGACCTTTTGTGCAGCACATAGGTTCACGGTGTACCTTTCCACAAGTTTTTTCGACGAGATGAGAAAGATGTTCAGCATGAGAGGATAGAGTGAGCCAATCCCCTGAGTCCACGGGCCCCTGCTGGCCAGTGATAGCGGCACTCACAGTTTTATGGCAACAGGCGTCTGAGGCAGCGCTGATAAGCCCATCGCAGCGGGGTGGGCTTCTCCAGTTGTGCTATCTCGACCCGTCATGGCGCCTCGACTTTCCACAGGCGGAGGGGATTTTCATTTGAGCGAACACCGAACCATATCGCAGCCTGAGCAGTGACGAGTTTCACCCCCGCTGCTTTCAAACCAACAGTTGATTAGAGAAATGTATTAATCTGTGCTAAATTATTATGTTTGTCATGACTAGAATAGCAGGGATTAGTTACCGCTGTGCATGAGACAACGCTGTCATTAGGACGGTTTCCGAAGGCAGAGTTTTCAGTCAGCTCACACGTTGCTTTTCTAAATTAGTGTCGTATTTGTTGCTACTATGAGGCATAAAGTGCTGTTTTATGTTTTATTCATCAGATTATCCTTAAAGGACGGGAAAAACATTATTTTCTTATCGTAGATGTAGAGTCATTTTATCTTGCCATTTCCGTATTGTAAATCCCCATTTGTGGGGGGGTTCAAAAGACCACACATACTGTTTGCATACAGTGCATTTTTATCCATGGCTAACGATAGACTGTAGAACAGCGATGGACTAACGGGTGGCTTCCCCCATAGCGCTCTGCTCAGGCTAGCCGAAGCTCGTTCATGCTAGCAGTTTGGCTGGGTTTTTGGAGCCACCTCCTATATCTAAATGTTGCACATGTTAAGAGAAACACATAAGAATGACAAGCCTGTTGTCTGTTCTGTTGTGCTTAAAGAGAACCGAACACGTTTTAATGGAAAGTCCATTAAGGCGAGGAACGTCTGGAGCCTGCCTTCATTTCCTATAGGTTCAACGCAGCTATTAGCGATACAGTTATGTTTTTCACAGTCTCTATGTTGCCAACACAGAAGTAAGAGACTAAATCTGCGCTTTGTATTTGTGACAGTCCGCCACTGTCTTACTATTATTCTTTGAGGTAGAAACTGAGTACATGGAGAATTACTGTGCTTCACACTTGTTTTTACTTGTGCAAAGATTAAAAATACACAGCCTTTGTTTCACATATTTCCATAAAATGGCTTTGTTTTTGCTACACGTCCAACGTGTGTACAGTCTTACCTTTCTACGTTTTTGTTTAGAATTAATATTCAATAGAGAACAACATTGAACATAAACAGGGCTTGAACAAGGCTACTGAAAGCTCCTTTGACAGTAACGCCGATGAGTCAGTCTCTTTCCCCTCAAATTTAATTGTCTATTATTATACAGTATAATGCAAATTTATTCATGAATGTAACTGTACACAGGAGCAGTTGACTTCAAACTTGTCATTCTCTGGATTGGCAGACTCCATAGAAATACAGTACAAGGGTTGCTCTGTCTCAGCTTTAAAATGGCAGGGCTGCCCACCTCCACAGCCTCCAACACTCATGACTAATTCTGAAAGCTTATAAGAGGAGAACTGTCAACTTGCTTTGCCTGTCTAATAATATGCCCTGCACTGATATAGGCATCTCTGAATAAATAAACAGATGAGTACATAAAACAAATTACAAAAAATGCTGCAATGAAAAGTAACCACACATTGTTTCAATACACTTTGAAATTGGATACTATAAATGTAATATTAATAAGTGCAGATATATGTTTTAATTTTTTTTTTCTTTTTTTGCTGCAGAGAAATCCAGCCCATATGAATTGATGGTGCTAATTTGGAATTTGAGCCAGCCTTTGTGACAGATATACTTTCCCACACTTTCGCGCTGCCACAGGTCACAAGCTTAATATGATTTTCACATCTCCCTCAACACTTTGGATATGCATAAATTCCCAGCGGCCTCACAGCTCTGAAAGGTAATTTTAGCTGCAGCACCTTGCCAACTGTGCATCAAACGCCAACACAAGACAGATAGAACTGACTATCGCCAGACTAAACTAGGGGTGCGCAATGAATCGGCCTTCACAAACTTCAATGATTACAATACTCAAAATAGTAAGAGAAAACAATTAAATAAAAAATGCCAAAACTATTTCAATCATTCCCTAAGTCTTGAAGGATGGGTATGGCCAAAACATACAAACCACAAAACAGGAAGACGGTGAGTGCATCAGGGTCCAGGTTTGCAAAAGACAATCTCTTCCGAAGATAAACAAAGCATTCCAAAAGCCCAGCTATGGGAGTCCTTTATTTGGTACAGGCATGCCAACGCTTTTCAACCTCAGTCTTCGTCAGGGATTCTGATCACTCGCCCTGATGAAGACTGCTTGAGGTTGAAACGGATACCAAATAAAGGACTTTTAATTGAACAGAGTGCCTTAGACCGGGACGACAGTGGCACAGAGAGTAGAGTGGGTCGTCTTGTGGGTCAGCGGTTCGAATCCTGCAAGTGCACACTGCTGTTATGTCCTTGGGCAAGACCCTTCACCCACCCTGCCTCCAGTGTCTAACACTGGTGTATGAATGAGAGACTGGGTGAGTGGTTCCTTGGTGTAAAGCGCTTTGAGTGCCTAATATAGGCTACTTAAATGTGACTGTTTATGTTATTTCTATTGCCCTCCTGTAATTTCAATATTAAATGCTGTGTCTTCTACAGATACAAACCATACCATACCACTAAAAACATGTACAACAGGTCAAACCCCTCCACCACGTTAAGGTGGCAGCTCCAGGAGGGGTTAACAAATCATATGACAGTGGAATAATTAATACAGTCCTAACACAAGATGCTCATTTGGGTAAATACAACAACATACTTCCATAAATAAAACAAAAACAAATACAAATTAAGTTACACAAACTACATAGGAAATCTCAGACAAACAAATGGAACAGCCCAACATTGATTGTAGAGAAACCAACTAAAATTGCAGGTGTGGGCAAACATTTTGATCCAGGGTCAAAATTGGGTTTTTACACTCGTCTCCAGGGTGACCATAGCAGTTATCAAACAAATAGAATTTACATAAAACATCAAAACAGCAGCAATTATTTCAAAGACACCAGACAGCACCAGCTGTCATTGGTATAGACACAGAGTCCACATCCGCGCGTCTTACCTCCCTCGGAGATCACTCTGTCCGCTTTGCAGCAGGATAGCCCCTCAAGCTGGATTCCACTGTCCGGTATATCACCATTGAGCCAAGTATCAGTGAATATAAAAACAGGTCCTGGCACCTCCTCAGTGCTTCAGAGGATGAAATCTCTGGATTTATAATAATAATAATAATAATAATAATAATAATAATAATGCATCGGTTTCATATAGCGCTTTTCTGGAGACTCAACGACACTTTACATTGCATTATTCATTCACTCCACACTAGGTGGTGGTAAGCTACTATTGTAGCCACAGCTGCCCTGGGAAGGACTGACGGAAGTAAGGCAACCAGTCGGCGCCATTGGCCTCCCAACCAACCACTCACATTTGCTACATTCGCTAGGCTTCTTATGGTGTTTCCCAAACGGTCTTCCATCCAAGTACCGACCAGGCCCTTCCCTGCTTAGCTTCCGAGGTCTGACGGGATCGGCATAGCAAAGGCCACGTAGGCCATGTAGGTCTCAAATACTGCTCGAAAGCCTTTAGCTCTGATGCTAACTGATTGTGTACTTTTAAAACAGATCTTTTGTTCATAGCTAGCAAAGATCTGAATCAGCTGAAGTCCACAAAAACATGGCAAAGATGTACAAAAACATTGTGATCACAAAAACTGCAAGTGCAGTTTGCAGAAAAGGGTAGAAACGTTGCCATTGTCAGGAGAGAGAGAAGCCGCAGCTTGTTTTTGCGCCGCCATGGTAAAGCAAGGTGCAAAAGTTGTATTCCCCATAAAGAGAAAAGCATCGTCAGTACAAGTTAGTTAATGGCAATTTTATGCTTGCGAGGGTTACATCTGTAAGTGTATCCGACTTAAAACCGAAGCCTAATCACAGGACGTTATGAGGCAGACGACTTGCAGTGAACCACACCAGGAAGCAAAAGGAGAAGAAGCTAACAATCAGCACATTTTACCACTTACTTGATGGGATTTGGAACTAACTGACTTGAAAATGGCTCTGTCCTTAGTGTAATCATTGCCTTGCCTTGAGCTGATTGCCGCCATCTCCAATCCCCGCCAACACACCCACAGTAGAGTCCCCACTCGCCCGGAGTCTGTCACACCAGCTGGAGCCATCAGACCCTCTCCTCCCTGGGCACCGTGGACCCCTCCCACCCCATACCCTCCTCAGCCAAACAGGGCAGATGTTCATTACGAGTCCATTCCTCGCCTCTGAAATGGTATCTATTAGCGAGACGGCCAGTTGGAGCCCGAGCACGCGTGTATCTGGCCATTGTTTCATTGGCCCGTATATAGAAACGAGGGATAGCGATTTGGAGTTGGCAAGGCTTTGGTCAGCAGTATGTTAGATGTGAGATGGAGTGGAAAATGATGAGGATAATTAGCAGTGGATGACCACAAGGAGTAAGTCCAGTAATGGGATGAAAACGACCGCGACGGCTGAATTTTTGCTGACAGTGAAATGCATTTTTTGGTAGTTTGACACAGCCGCAGCCAGTGAAATGTGAAAAGTATTATTTGGGCTGCAACAACATGGCTAATATGTTGTTTCTGCTGTAGTGCCCGTCAAAAACATGTTTTGCAGGACAATGGCAAATGAAACACTCTTGCGACCACATTGTTGTCTTGGTGATCATTGTAATTCCGACGTAGGATGGGGTTAGAAATTGCAGGGTCAAAAATGCAACTCTCCTTTCTGTGTTTCTGAGGATTTTCTCCAAATTCTTACCGTCAGTTTGGGTGAAACTGGTCTTTGTCTTGTCGTTTATGTAACTGAATGCCGTCTTGACTGGAGCAGCCTTGACTATTTGGCTACAGGGAGCCACGGGCATTGCATCGCAGCCTTCTCTCTCTTAAAAACAGATGTCTTCTTTTCCTGCAAATTGCTGTGTTTTTGTGTGTCTGAATGTTTTTACATGATTTTGGGGTGTTTTTGTTGTGTTTCGCGACGTCTCTGGGGACTGGAGAACACAAACAAATCCTTGAAGCGTTTGAGGAAACTGTATGAGAATGGAGTGGAGATCTCATCAACCACAAGCGGTACCGAAAATGGAGGAGAATAAACAGTTGCTGGTCCTCACCCTGCCTGTCCCGACCAATGTGCACTCTTTGGGTCAAGCTATAGGCCAGTGGTTCCTTTATATATGATATTATTTGAACTAATCAAATGGTTAGAAAATCATCACAAATGACTAAGACTAAGAAAGGACGGCATGTGCGGAAAACGTTTCGAATTCTGTGTATTTGTTTGAAATAAAGCTAACAGACCATTGTTCCTATGTTAACGTTTGATATATTTGTGGGGGGCGCAATTTTGGGAGTGGGGGGCCCGGCCTGTGTCCAGCAACGAACACTTTTCACAATAGACAGTGTATGACTGTTGTGTTTTGGTTCAACAACAATGGTCTGAGTAGTTCCCATTTGACCATATTTCCTACGGAAGAGCAGACAGGGTCACCTCAGAGGGAAATACCAACCACATTGTAGGGTCTCGATCTAGTGCCGGGCCGACTGAAGGACAGCTTCATCCACCAGGCTGTCGGTAGGCTGAACTCTCCCCTTCCATACGTCTCTTGCACAAAGCAAACTTTTTTTTTCATATATCACTCCGTATAGTGTTTGCTTTTGGCACCAACTATGATTCTGTCTATGTGTTTTACATGTGGGAGAACTGACATAAAGCTAACTTTGTGGTGACACTATTAAGGTTGGTCTCACACACAAAATACATTTAATGTTTGTTGCCGTGAAAACTTGACAGTTGTTCAGTTAAGTGAGAGGTTAGAGAATGAATCTGCAGAGACAGAAAGCTATTTGATTTCTCTCCACAACGTACTGTAACATCGTTCAGGGAATATGCTGCCTAAGGCCCATAGTCGCTGTTGCTGACACACTGAACTGAAATATTGTTTTTGGCAGACGATCATCTCTTGAAGCTGCATAACTAGTGTTCAACTTTTTTCAGTGCCTATAAATAAACAAATAAATAGAACTGAGAAGTTTAATTATAATTATCTCTCAGCTCTCTGTAGCTGCAGGGTTTATCTCACACGGCACAACTTCACTGTCGCTCAGATCAAAGGCCAATAACCCTGTGCAAACACGGAGGCTGGGAAGCGTAATTGAAATTGTTATATACTGCCAGGTCATACTGCTGTGCACCGAGAATATAGTTATGTAAGTAAGGTAAATTGTGCTCCACAAGTCATATAAGTTTAAATGTCCTCGGGCTTTTAACAAATCATTAAACTCATAAACTCTCGCTATCAGGCAAAGACTGTTTAATAAAGCATCTGCACGCCTAGTGCAAAAGGAAAGCTACAATTCTTGTTCAAAGCTATTCTCAAAGTTGTAACTATTTTGCAACGACGCATGAGATTTTTTAATGTTTAATCATGCCTTATATGATGATAAGATGGAACACAATATTATGTTTACAATTTAATTATTCAATTTAACTCAAAAAGTTATATGTTTTGTATCCTGTATCTTGATGTTTCTGTTTCATGGAGAATCAGTGTGTATTTTTCACATCAGTTTTATGTGTTTTGTCTTATAGAGAAAAGAAGAAAGGTGAAGGGAGCTGCGGAAGAAAGGGGAGCACAGGGAGAGTGGGTGTTATGGCTCCACAGGGTGCACTGGTGTGAGAGTGATTCAGATGAGCCACTAAGTGCTTGCTTAAATCTGTCAAGAGCTCAAAGTGTGACGACTGAGCTGGTTGAACCCAAAAAGTAGACTCAGACTGCAGTTACACAAGGTTGTGCGTTTATTGTCCAAAAAACAAGATGAGGGTAGAAGTCGGGGCTGGTCACCAGGGAATAGCTGGGAGGAGTGGACTGCTGCAGGCTGGGATCTTCAGAGCTGGATCTAGGAGGAACACAGGACGGCGGTAAGTACGAGTTTCCCAAAAGGAACAGGCAAACTGGAAATATCCAACAAGGTACTCTTAGACAGAGCGGCCAACTAACAATCACCATAGCTGACGGAACAATCTGGCAGCCTCCGACTGTGGAGGCAGCTTCTTGAAGGCCACAGCTTGATTGCAGATCTGGAGCAGGTGAGCAATTGCAGCAGCCAGGTTTCTCCGCCCACACACACACACAACCACACAGGCAGGAGAGAAGGGAGGGGAAACAGACAACAGGGAAGCACAGTCACAGCCAGGGGCGTGACACAAAGACTGTCATGGCTGCATGTGTATTAATCTAAATCCCAAATGGCAGCTGGTCAGGGACTATATATATATATATATATATATATATATATATATATATATATATATATATATATACATACATACATATTCACATACATACACACACAAACATACATATACAGTATACACATACATATATACACGTACATACACACAATATACAATATATCATTAGGACTAAATAAATAGATGTCAGTTCTTAAAAGGTGGGTCTTGAGCCTGCTCTTAAATACATGAACGTTCTCTGCGGTCCTGAGCTCCTCCGGCAGGTCATTCCAGAGGCGAGGGCCATAATATTGGAAAACCGCCTCGCCGTGCGTTTTTCTGTTGACTTTAGGAATAACTAGGAGACCCCTGCCAGAGGAGCGAAGGGGCCGTGAAGGTTCATAAGGTAAAAGCAGTTCTGAAAGATAAGAAGGACCAAGAACATTAAGACATTTAAAAACCATTAAAATAACTTTAAAATCGGTCCTGAAACACACGGGGAGCCAATGCAGCGACTCGGTGTAATGAAACCGGTGTAATGTGGTCCCGCCTCCTGGTCTTCGTCAGGACACGAGCTGCTGAATTTTGTAAAAGTTGTAAACCTGAGACACTCTTTTTGGGAAGACCAGAAAGCAGGGCATTACAGTAGTTGATACGACTGGTGATAAAAGCATGCATTAGCGTCTCCGTGTTGGCCCGAGAGAGAATGGGGCGGACTCTGGCTATGTTCTTTAGATGGTAAAAACATATCTTTGTGATATTCTTAATGTGTGGAATTAAAGTCAGCTCAGAGTCAAAAATCACACCCAGGTTCTTCACCTGTGAGGAAGGATTAAAAGACAATGACTGTAGTTTGGGTAAAAGTTTCTCTCTCTGGGCCTCAGGACCGATGACTAAAACTTCAGTTTTGTCCTGGTTAAGCTGGAGAAAGTTTTCTGCCATCCAGGATTTGATATCTAAAATGCAGTTAAAAAGTGCATCCATTGGCCTGGTGTCCTCAGGAGACATGGAGATGTACAACTGTGTATCGTCAGCTTAACTATGAAAGTTAACTCCATGTCTCCTGATGACATCACCAAGAGGGATCATATTAATGAAGGCAATAGTGTGAGAAATTATGTAAACCTAATTTTTATATTTATAATTTATAATGTACTTGATGTACTTTATACTGTATAGGCTCTTAACAGGTTTGATAAAAAAAATTGTATTAAGTATTTTTCTTGGTAGCAGATAACGTAATTCTTATAAAAATGCAGGCTTTTTTTGACTTCATTTATTAAATCCTCCACATTGAGCTGGCTCTTCAGTTGTGGTCAGAGTTATAATCAGGTCAATGAAGGGAAATTATCAATCAGGGTGCACTCCGAGATCAAGAGGAAGAATCCGGCGACCGCTGATAATTGCATTTAATGTTTCATTAGAAAAGCCAATGAGGTCATGAACAGTGAATCATGGAAAGTAACATTATTTTATGAACTCATGTTAGTAAACACCATCAAATACCTATCCGTTTTGAATTGGAGATTTTGAGCATGATGTTAACAACAACCCCAACACAATGGTTGTGACATGGTTTGGAACATCTCAGAGATCTGATCAGGTAATTCAAGTGTTATGTCACAAAATGACAGCTTTTAATGCTTTTGAAAATATTGTTTATTGAAAGGATCCCCATTAGCGCAGTCATGCTGTCGCTATTCTTCCTGGGGTCCCAAAAATATGACTTATTTAGATGGTTGACGTCAGTTGCAAGTTCATTAGGACTGCATACTGTAATTATCCTTTTATTTCAGTGAAGAAGTAATTTTTATGAAGAAATGTTGGGCAGGAAAGTTATTTTTATTCGTATTGTTTTCAACCTACTGACAGGAAGTGACATAGACGAAGGTAAAGTTCCATAGCAGTTTGACTCACTCAATTCCCATTGATTTAACATTGTTGCACGGCAACCGTTTCAAATTGTTTGCCTTCATCTATATCACTTCCTGTCAGTGTCCAATAAGGAAGTGAAACTAAAGAAAGCTGGGTACAATCTTTAGCAAAATCTTAAATATAATCATGTTAACTATGTTTTAGCAAAAAATGTGTCATATGCACTTTAAGAATAAAAAGATCCCCATATTTGTTGTGGCTTATAAACCCGCTTTTGGGCACCTCAGCATTGATATTTCAAATCAATCTAAATAATGTGTTCACATAGAAAAGGTCTGTGGTGTTTGGAGGGAAGTAGATTCAAGGCATAAGCCACCGTTTAGTTAACAGTATGCCACCATATCGATGGTCCCGTGATAAATAAAGTGTGAGTGCAGAGGGCAGGAGGGTGCTCCCAATTACAAAACCAAAGAAAAAAACATGAGAGAGCGAAGACGAAATGACCTATGTGAAATATACTACTCCGGGTGTGTTTTTGACGTTATAGCAGTTAAAAGCTCAAAAAGTCAATTTTGCATGACAAGGTACATTAAAAGCTGATATGTTTGTTGTGTGGTGTAGGTAATTAAAAGTATCACCAAGGAAGCTTATTGGCCTGTGAAGTTGTGTATTTTTCCTCAGTCCTGTAACTGCTATATATTACTGTAAGCCTCACAGCCGGTGGTGGTTTATCTGTGGTAATTGCAGTTTTTCTGGCATGTTTTCAGACCATCTGCTGCTGACGACTCGGGCATGTGGTGCAGGACTATTAGACTCAGTACATATGAGCGCACATATCAGAGGCTCATAGACACTCAAACAGAGCAGCGCCATTAGACAGGTGGGTAAACAAACATGGACTAGTCTGTCATTTACATAAACACTTCAGAGACAGTGGAGGCAGCGACTAGACAGCAAGACGACACCGGAACATAATAGAGCTAGTTTTTTATACATCTATGCATGTGAACAAACAACAGCAAAATGAGAGACAAAAAAATTGTTTATCAAGTCAGTAAAAATATTTTAACGATATAATTATTACAAAGCTGTCTGTGTACATTCTCAGTCGTACAGGAGTTGTCCATCTTCAATGAAGGTGCTTGATTCATCTTCTGTACTCAGTAGTTGAGGTCTTCGAACGTTTCGCCTCTCATCCAAAAGGCTTCGTCAGCGACAAAAGTCCCACTCAGCCAGCAGCTGAAGATTACAAAGCTATTTTTCATTTTGAGACACAATTTTTTTCTTTTTTGGATATTGGAAATATTGCCAGAGAACCTGTTCTCCGGTTTCCTCGGGACACTCCGGTTGTCCCCAACCACTGAAATTATGTACAATGAGGCCACGTAATATGTGAGAAACACAAACTGCCCTATACGTGCGTTTCCAATGACATCGCGCATAGTTCCAGCCACCATTTTGAATACCGAAGTAGAATTATGCAGTACTGCAACATGTAATAATATCTCTACTCGGGATAAAAATGAAAGACAACCAGCCTCGGTCTGGGCTGATATTTGACCGGGCTTTTGACCGGTGGGCCGGTTCCAAAATGGGCCGGTGAGTTAGATTATATGTTTTTATTTTCTGCGCAGCCCGTGCTTTCTGGAATGGAATCATCCAATGGCCAATCACAGGCGCATCAGTGGTACATGTGCCGCACGCATGATCAGCCCCCTCCTCTCTGCCTCTTCCATTACTCCCCCAAAATGGGCCGGCTCAGCCTATTTATTATTTTATTTTCTGCGCAGCCCGTGCCTTGGATTGATAATCCATCGGCCCATCACTGACTGCAGTCCGGGGGTGAGTTATATGGAATTATATTTTCAGTAACTCGGGGTGTGGGGAGGGCTATGGGTGGGCTCGTCCAAACCAAAAAATGCCCGGGACGAATTATTGTCCCAGTCCGCCCCTGAAGATCTGATTGACTGTGGCATTTGTATGTACTCGTAATTATTGCTCATTAAGATAACTGTTAAAATACGGCCCCAGAGAGCGCTTATTAATGTGATAAACAAGACGTCTGAAGAAGGGCTAAGTGACGCCCGAAACGTTACCTTGTGGTGCTAAAATAAATTACAGCGGTGCAGACTTTTATCCTTTCAACACGATAAACACATGTGTGGCTCACATCTATGAACACTGAAGAAATACAGTAACAGCTCAGCTCTGACCTCGGTCACATGTTGTATCCAAGGCTAGATGTGTGGAGTGTGGTTCAGGGCTTTCTCTTGGAGAGGTCAGAGCTGAACTGTTGAAGCTAAATGCTAACTGGTAGCATGCTAACGTTTTGAGCAGCTTAAACACTAACTCACTGGTTTCTTCACATAAACGTGCGCTTTCTGGGGGGGTGTTTTTACTGTTATCTTCTGGAGCAATGATAAAGAGTGCATAAAAATGCCACTGTCAATCAGTTGTCTTTCATTTATATTCTGAGTAGAGATATTGTTACATGTTGTGGTACTGCATAATTCTACTTCAAAATGGCCACCATAAGTCACAAGACTAAAAGGCGTGTATATTGAACCCAGTGTTTAATTATTATAATTGTTGTCAAAGTAATATTTTTGTTGACTAAAATAAAGTTAGACTAAAACTATGACTAAAATGTCCAGATATTTCCGTCAACTAAACGGACTAGGGCTAAAATCATCAAAACATTTAATGACAGTTTGAAAGCGCCTTTAATCACTGCCAAAGGAACAGGTCTGTGCTTTGTCCATGATAAATCATGATAAATAATATAAATATTGACAAAAAGTAAACTAAAATGAATGAGAGAATGAGAGAATTATTTGACTAAATCTTGACTAAAACTAAATGACATTTTCTTGACTAAAACTAAAATTAAATAATGTGAACCAACATACAGTTGTATACAGTTTATCACAGTTTGCTGCTTTTAAATCTGGATTTTGGGGAGGAAAATGCAAGTTACTAGTGTTATGGTGTCAATAATAGAAAACAAATTCTTCATTTCCTAGCATATTGAAAGAAACGCTTATTTTACTACAAAGCAAAGGGTAACCCTTCATGGTTTAGTTAATGTCCAAGAGTATAAGAGGGACACAGATGCATCATTCTATACGTTGAAGCAAACTAGCATGCTCAGCTTAGACAGACAAATGCAGTGATGGCAGGTAACTGGCTCCATCTGATCCAATTACAGCACATGTTATCCACATCATCATACATGGCCCTGTAGTGTACATTGAGAACAGCAAGCACAGCACACCGCCACCACGAAGCATTCGTTCAGTGTTATGCATCACATTAACTTCCTCATTCATATTCTGCTGCGGAGGGTCATATACTGTAGCATGCACAGAGCAGGCTCACAAGCATATATAAATACTATACAGAGCCCCAGCCCCAACCATGACTTTGATGAATGGACTTTGGACATTGTATTCTTTAGCTGGGGAAGATTACACACGCACTTACATATATCTTGCGCGTAAACTGACAAGTGCAGATATATCAACATTAGCCCCAGCATGTATTATAGCATGCAGAGATGTGTAAATACACAGTGAGGGGTCCGGCCTCTGCTGGGGGAAAGCCCTGGTGCTGCTATGATTAATAGGAGGTTGTGCGGGTTCCGCTCTGAACACTATCTTTGGGTCCAACCAAGAAAAATAAGCAAGCAGTCAGCGTACATGACACAGGCAAGAAAAAGTCCCTGGTCGACCAGCCTCCATACACAGCACATACATCATAGCAGCTATTTAGCAAAGTTAAGTGAGCCATGCAGAAAATCTAATGTTTTTCATAATTTCTGAATATTTTTTATTGGGTAACACACTGTGGTAATTATCCATGAAAAGTTGCGGTTGTGATAGGAAGGGATTTAGGGTATTATTCAGCTTTAAAAACTGCCAAGATCTGGTTTTCTTTGGTAATCCATGACACATAAAGAGACAGCGGAATGATAAAACGCAATAAACTTGCAAACTGTAATAGGAAGCATTTGATGGCAATCGTCAAGAACCTCTAGCTTCTTTGGTCATTTAACAAAACATAAGGATGAGTTTCGCTTTACTTTTTTGATGCCATTTTTTTCCCTATTAAAAAGATGAAAACACATATTTCAAAATAAGATACAACTTTATAAATCTCACACTCACTTAGAGCTTGACGAGACTGACTGGCAGACCAGCAGTTTATTAGCAGCAGCTAATAAACAGATCACTTCCTCAATATTTTTATAATGATGCTATTATCACTTAATTAAATGCATACTTTTTTGGCATTAACCCCTGTGCAAATCAGAGCTACCAGGTTAGTGGAGTAGGGATGCTAAGGTTTGTTGTTTGAACGCAAAATTGAGCTTGAGGGGAGATGTCTGTCGAGATGAGAGCAGGGTTATGTGTACAGATCAGTGCAATGTGGACACTGACAAGACTCTTTGTCCTTTTAACTGATGGATGGCCCTCGGTCTGAGACACTGTGGATATGAGCTCTTGATCTTATCTCTTCTTCATTTCACTTTGACGCTCTGACCGCTCGTTATGAGGCTGGAAACCTGACCAGAGGCGGGCAGTTAAGGAGAAGAAGACTCTGTGATCACACTTGACAATAGGGATTTCTAGCGTTTAACATTCAATCACCCAGAAACTTTGAACATTCACTTACACACGGGGAGCAAACTGAGCAGAAAAACTCCTCAGCAGAAGGAATGGGTGGAACAGCTATCACATCAAGGTATTGGTTTATGGAGGAAAGGGGTTGTTACAAGTGTTATAGGGCACTCATCTCGGCGTCCCAAAATAAAGAATCAGGAATATCAAATAATCAAATTATTGTTTAATCTATTCTACCCCACATTTTAAATCATTTGCTGCTTATGTCCTGTCCTTATTTAATTATATTTTAGGATGTCTCCGGTTGTCTGCCTGATCATTTTTAGGGCCGTGGCTTGAAACCTTTGGGAATCCAAATTCTAGGTGAAGTGCATTGTGAAAAGGTTTTGTATGTCAGCATTATGGATGCTACATCTTAGCTATCGTAAAGGTTGCATCAGTGGTTCTCAACTGGTATGACCAGATGATGACAAGCCATGATCCAATATATTGTAAAACGCTGTAATTTCCACAGATTATAGTTGACGAGAGCATTGAATCAGCCAATTGAGATGGAATTATGATCAAAACAACTTTAACAGACTCAAAAAACTTAGATAAGGGCATGAGCAAGAGGCAAATCTACTTATTCAATCTCTGACCGTGCAATCGTCAGTACTTCACACGCACTATAAAGTAAAGTTCTGACTGACAAACCCAGCAGTCTTTCCCACTTTACGAAAACTCTACGGGCTGACAAAGACGTCTGCTTAAACTACCTCAAACTCCTGGCGGTGACCTCTACCGCGTGCATCCTGTGGCTATAGTGATCCAGCTTCTCCACTTTAGAGTCCGCGTGCTCTGTGCCTCCCAGCCGCTGTCAGGCCCCATCCATCACAAAGCACCTCCTTGGGTTCACCTGCAGCCAACTCAGCCAAGACAAGAACCCCTGTCAGTCACTGAGTAATGACAACAGGCCCAGGTCACCTCCACTATTCACTGACGGAGCACAGAGACTGAGGGTGTAAGACTGAGGTGGGACGGGCAGGGCGGAAGGAGACGGGGAAGGTAGCCCTGGGGCAGTGCATAAAGGAAAAGGGCAGACTGTGTGAGATGGGAGGGCAAGGAAATGTGACAAAACAATTACAAATATACTGCAGTCTATCTCAATCAATCAATCAATTAAATCAATCAATCGTTATTTATATAGCGCTTTTCATACATTTCATGTAACACAAAGTGCTTTACAGATTTAAAAATATTCTCTCACACCCACCTCCTCCCACAAATACAAACACATTGTCGTATTCACACTCTCCCCACCCACCTTCACCTCCCCAGAGACACGCCACACAAGCACACCACACACACTCAAGGTAAAACTATGGACGCAATGGACATAAGGCTGGGATAAGGCTGAGGTAAGGCTGGGTACTGATAAACCATCTAAATAGATTTGGGGTGCCCTCCATTTAGCCGATCTACTTGTGGCAGTTTGTCCCTATTCCAGAGATGGGTGTCCTGCACTGGTCAGCTCCTCCCCCTCCTCCTTCCTCTTCCTTCTGCGCAGCTCCCTCCGCTCCACAACAGTCTTTTACCATCTTCTCCTTGTTTGTCCCTTTGTTGTTTACTGTAGCGCCTCTTGTGACACCTATGTGCTGCAGGTGTGGGGGGCACTTGGGGCCTCTTCAGTGTTTCAGAAGATGAAATGTATGGGTCTCCATTGTCTTTAGCTCATACGCTAGCTGTTTGTTTACTTTTAAAAAGATGGGTCCTTCATGGCTAGTACGTACTCTCAGCAGTGAAAAGAAACACACAAAAAATCCACTTAACCTCACAAAAACACAGCAGAAATGCACAAAAGTATCCAGTAAAACAATGTGAAACACAGAAACTACAAATGCAGTTTAGAAAAAGGCCATAAACTCTGCTTTACCAAGAGAGAGGGAGGTGGCTTCTTGTCTACGCGTCGCCATGACATTAGCATGTAATGCAAGGTAATTTTTGGTGTGCAGATGATTCTTAAGTGGTCGGCCGATACAGTAAATTGCATTCAACACATTAGAGCTATTTACTATGAGGCACCGTGCGGTAGTGCCGGTGACGTGGCTGATGTAGCTTACCTTAATTAAATACATGAGGGATGGCCTGCAAAGTCAAAATGTGCCCTGTGCCCTCGACTTTCTAAACAAAAAAACATTAAACTGTGTATAGAAATTAGCTTTCTGCATTAGACCCTCAGTAAATTACTTTTTGGGCAACCTGAAAAGTGTAGAAAACCACAGCATTTTGTGAAGCTGAACTTTAGACAGGTGTATTAACCTAGCTTAATAGGTCATTTCTCCAGAAAATGTTTAATGCTATTGTCAAGGTTGTTGACAAAATGCTTTATTTTAATATATGATCTGTATGGAACTTGGGTACAGCACTTTGGTCAACTGTTGTTTTTAAAGTACTTGAATAAAGTTGGATTGGATTTATGATATGACACTGGTATTACTGTCCAGAATGTGGTCAGCCAACAGCCCATAGCTGATAGTTCCTGATAATTAAAAAAGTCATAAGAGAAATAAGCAGAAAGTGTGAATTTCAAACTATTATACTTACATCTCTTCTCTATCACTATCCTCAGACAGACCCATCTCGTATACGGAAAAATAATCTTCCATGGAGCTGACACTGACAGCCTCGTAAATATAGGCGAGGAAACGGTTGAGAGGGCGTCCTGACACACGCTATCTGCTGCCCAGTGGCCTCCTCCAGGGGCGTAAATCAGCAGGACAGGAGACAGACGGCCTGCAGCAGAAAGGAATGCTGGCCCAAACTCAAACCATTTCTCTCCTCTTTGCTCCTGCGGGAAGGATTCTGGCTTTACTTGATTTTTTTTCTGTCATACACTGTCACATTGGTACAGGTACTTTCATAAGGTCCTGAAGGCTTCTGAGTAAAAGCGTGTAGTCCAGTGCAGTAGCCAGGGGAGTAGCAGCGCCAAAGGGAAAGCCGTAGGTGTAGGACAGGGCGGACAGCAGTTATCTACGGGGAGCAGAGAGGCACAAGCCTCCGCTGGCAGACGAGGGCTGGAGGAGTTTGGTCCCTGTAAGCCAAAACATGCAGATAAACTTTTAAGTCTGCTACTTTTCTGAAGCCCTGCCCGTGCTGTCCAGCTTGGCCACAACATTTCCCTCAATGTAGCATCCTTCTCCTGGCTATGACCACACACCGGCAGGTTCAGTTGTTCCAGGTTAACGGAGCTGAAGTCAAAAGGCATGTCCACTGTATTTCAGACAATACCGTTTGGTCTGACAATGTGAAAGGCAGTATGGATGCTTACGGACAGCTCGATTTTGGAGATAATGCATAGTTATAGCTCAGGCAAATTGCAAAAATTACCTTTTTTCCATAGAAATAGAAAGAGTAGAAAGGAGCACATATGCAACTAAAAATGTACTGTACGTAGTTAAATGGGCGCAATATTTTTCTGTCGAAAGTCTGTATAAATGGAGATCAAATTTATAGAATGGAGTGCACTTAATGTTGCAATAGTCACACAGTGTTCACATGAAGTCACAACATTTAAAAGAAGAGTGGCTTATAGAACAAAGTTCTATAAACCTAAAAGTTTTTTTATATTCACTGAGACTTGGCTCAATGGTAATATACCGGACAGTGCAATCCAGCTTGAAGGGCTTTCCTGCTGCAGAGCGGACAGAGTGATCTCCGAGGGAGGTAAGACGCGCGGAGGTGGTCTCTGTGTCTACACCAATGACGCCTGGTGCCGTAATGTTGCCGTGGTCTGCAGACACTGCTCAGCCCTCGTGGAGTTAATGATCATTAGGTATCGACCTTTCTACCTGCCCAGGGAATTTACTGTTGTACTGCTTGTGGCTGTCTACATACCGCCCACCTCCAACATCAAAAACAGGAAAGAGGCACTGAATGAACTGTTCCAGAGTGTCAGTGACCTACAAACAGCCTACCCGGATGCCATTCTCATCTTAGCTGAGGATTTTAACCACGCTCTTTGAGTCTCAAAGAGCGTTTTCCCCAAAGTTTATCAACACATTGACTTCCCAACAAGGGATCTTGTTTACACCACCAAAAAAGGAGAGTACAAGGCACACCCCCTCCCCCATCTGTGTGCCTCGGACCACATAACTATTCTGTTACTGCCAGCATACAGGCCACTGGTTAGAGTCACTAAACCGTTCTGCTCAAAGACATGTGCCAGGTGTGCTACAACAAATTATATAAAACATTTTATTAGTTGGCTAATGGGGCGACGGTGGCGCAGATGGTAGAGCGGGTCGTCTCATGATCGGAAGGTCAGGGGTTCAAATCCCGCCTTCTGAAGGTGCACATTGTCGTTGTGTCCTTGGGCAAGACACTTCACCCTCCTTGCCTCCAGTGTCTGCGTACACTGGCGTATGAATGAGAGAGTGAATGGGCCCCCTATGAGAGACCAACAGGCCCGTTTGGAACCATGAGGCCGTCCTTCCGTGGACCCACCACCTGCAGGAAGAGCCATAGGGGACTGGTGCAATGTGACTTGGGCAGCTCCAATAGCTGCCCCCACGACCCGGCAACGGACAAGTGGGAGAAAATGGATGGATGGATGGATAGATAAATCAAATATCCAAGATCTAAGTATACTCGTATTGTCTTAATAATTACACAATGGCCAACAATTAAAACTGCTTACATTCCCCTCCAAGTCTCAGGAGTCCTGGCAGTATACCCTACATTGGTTGGAAATTTTTGTTTTTATGTATCAGTTACTTTTTTCACTTCTACTACAATAATATAGAAATAGTGAAGAACAGTTGCTTGCATGGTTTGGGGATTTTGTGTTCTCTTGCATCATGTTTCATTTAAACATCTTTGGGAAATGACTGTCACAATCGGTAATCTCTTGTGAGCCGCTTCTCCACTGATATGCAGAAAGAAAAAAAATTTTTTTTTTCCTAATTTTGGTTTTAAAACAGCAGGCCAATCATCTAAGCAAATCTTTGGGGATAAAATAGAGGGGGGGAAACATCCTGTTACCTGGCATCTCCAGCAGTGACAAATGTCTATTTTATTAGGCTACTTTAAGTTCTATCATTGATTCTGTCCCAGCCTTGATTAGTTAGCATTAGCATGCTCCCGCTAGCTTTAGCATTCTCTTGCTAACCGCAGCATTTTGCGCAGTGATCAAAATACATTTGCAGAGGTTAAAACTAACTCTGCGATTGGATTCTCCAGGTTCTTCCCTTTACAATGATATACAGCATGTCCATATTCACTCAGATTTAGTTGGTTAAGGTTGTGTTCACCAACTAAAGTAGATGCAGATGACACTCGCCCCTGGTTCAACAGCTACGCAACTCTCCAAAAAGTCCGCAAATATAGCACCTCACATGAATGACACCGCGCTACACGGGTAATAGAAATGATCTAATGTACAGTAGCGCGTTTGTCAGATAATGGGGCGACGGTGGCGCAGATCGTAGAGCGGGTTGTCTCATGATCGGAAGGTCAGGGATTCGAATCCCGCCTCTTGTCCTTTCTTTAGAAACTCAAGGACTGCTTTCACACAACGGATTGGAATATGATCCAGCAGGCTGCCATTCACAACTATATCACTGATCTGCAGGAGTGTAGAGAGACTGACACTTTCTACGTCACCAAGTGCATTGAGGATGTTACAGACTCTAAGACCATCATTATCAGGTCCAACCAGAAACCTTGGATTACAAGTGAAGTCCTCAGGCTCATGAGGGTCCGGAATGCTGCCTTCAAATCTGGTGACAAGGAGAAACTGCGGACAGCAAGGGCCAACCTGTCCCGCGGCATCAAAAAAGCCAAGAAGCAGTACTCCAAAAAGATAACTGATCACTTCAGAGACAGCAGAGACACTCGGAGTCTGTGGGAGGGAATAAAGACCATCACAGACTATAAACCTCCTCGACAAACCTATGACAGTGACATCTCTCTGTTGAACACTCTAAATGAATTATTTGCTCGCACGAGGCACTCAACAGAACCCCAGCACAAAAGTCAATACCCCCTTCTGAAGACCAGGTGCTGAAGCTATCTCCAGAGAGTGTGAGAAGATCTCTGAGCAGGATCAACATTTGCAAAGCACTGGGTCCAGACAACATACCAGGTTGTGTACTGAAAGGTTGCGCTGATGAACTCACTGAAGTCTTCTCAGACATTTTTAACCCATCTCTGCAGCAGGCTGTGGTCCCAACGTGCCTCAAAGCGATCGCCATCAGAAGACACCACCATCCTGCTTTAATGACTACCGCCCAGTAGCACTCACTCTAATTCTTATGAAGTGCTTCAAGCGGCTCGTTATGGAACACATCAAGTCTGTTCTCCCTCCCACCCTGGACCCATACCTGTTTGCTTTCACACTGCACTTCACACAGCCCTCACTCACCTTGAAACAAAGGACTCTTACGTTAGAATGTTGTTTTTAGATTTCAGTTCAGCATTCAACACTATAATCCCACAGCAGCTAATACACAAACTGCTCCACCAGGGGATCAACACATACTGCTGCTGGACTTTCTGACAGGGAGACCACAGGCTGTACGTGTCGGCGGATCCTCCAGATCCATCACATTGAACATGGGGGCTCTCCAAGGTTGTGTGCTGAGCCCCCTCCTGTTCACTCTGCTGACCCATTACTGTGCTCCAAAGTACGACTCACACCTCTTCATCAAGTTTGAAGATGACACAACAGTGGTGGGTCTCATCAGCAACAGAGACGAGTCAAACTACAGGAGTGAGGTGAGCAGTCTGGCCATGTGGTGCACACAGAACAACCTCTCTCTAAATGTGGAGAAGACAAAAGAGATTGTTGTGGACTTTCGAAGAGCGCGGGTCCAGCATGTTCATCTAATAATCAACGGTGCTGCAGTGGAGAGGGTGACCAGCACTAAGTTCCTGGGTGTGCACATCACAGAGAACCTCTCCTGGACCATGCACACTACATCACTGGTCAAGAAAAGTAATCAGCGTCTCTACTTTCTCCGCATGTTAAGAAGAGCTAGAGTCCCAGCATCCGTTTTGTGCAAATTCTACAGAGTCTTCTTCAAGGTAATGCCTTCAGGGAGGAGACTGCGGAATCTACGGGCCAGGTCCAGACTTTAGAACAGTTTCATACACAAGGCCATCGGGAAGCTGAACTCCCTGCCCTCCTTCCCACCCCCCACTCCACAATCAAGAATGAGAGAAATATAAATTCAAATCATTCACATGGTTTGATCAATCTTGAATCTTGAAGTTAAATCTGTATTGCAGTATCTCCTGGCAAGGTTATTTGGTTAAAGTGATAGTTCCATCCAACCATTTTCTTCCGCTTTATCCGGGGCCAGGTCGGGGGGGGCAGCAGTCTCAGCGGAGATGCCCAGACTTCCCGATCCACGCACACCTCCTCCAGTTGTTCTGGGGGACCCCGAGGCGACATCAGGCCAGCTCGGAGACATAGTCCCACCAGCGTGTCCTGGGCCTTCCACGAGGCCTCCTCCCAATAGGACATGCCTGGAGCACCTCCCGAGGGAGGTGACCAGGAGGCATCCAAAACAGATGCCCTAGCTACCTCAGCTGGCTCCTTTCGACGTGAAGGAGCGGCGACACAATCAAATTTTTTCAAATATTTGAACACATTTTTCTGAATGTGTTCAAATTGACACTGACTAAACACTTTCTGAATGTTCAGTCATTCAGAAAGTGATCACAGCTTATGGTCTATAGTCATTTAATCAATTTAGAGCTATCCAGTTAGATCATATGGTATAGAGTTGGTCGGGTGATGCTGGTTTGTGCCACTGAGGTAATAGTCCATAAACAAAACCTTGGTGAAACAGCTGCAATTTAATACATCTTATTGCACTGCAGAGTGTTTAGTCTTGGCCCATTAGTTGGCCATCTGCTACATTGTGTTATGATCAGAGACCTATATTCTAGGCTCAACAGGCAGTAAATTAAGACACATTGCAACATGGCACACATACACACACAAATCTAACATCTTTGCTATAGTTTACTTTTTTGCCATGGATGAGAAGGTACAACATGTTAAGCAGTCTAAATACCTCAAATAATAGTTTTGTCTGTGCATTTTTCTCGTGCTGCTCTAGCAGGTTAGAAAGACTGCAAGGTCCATGCTTTTTTCTTCAACAGTCGATGAGCCTCATTTGGTAGGATAGGACACTGGGATCTGGAATATCTGTGGTCAGCTTGAGCAACCATGGGCTAAGACTGTTTTTTCTTTGGGGTCAGGACCAATAAAAACAACAGCGCTGCAAAATTTAGTTAGTCTCGGTTAACAAGGTTAACAGGCAAGCAGCTGCTCCCAAAGTTGCTGTAAATATAAGTTTGGGCCTGAGGGTTTTAATGTACAGCATGCCGTGTGTTTTGATATAGTATCTGGGTGGGTGTGAATATATCTGGACAGTTAGTCAGAGTGGAAGCATGTGGGTGGGCTTTTGGGCTGGAGTCCTATATATTTTGGAGAGGTTCTGGAAGAGGTGTAAAAGGTCGTAGATTTTGCTTTAGGCACATTCTGAAGAAGTTTAAATATGTGCGTTTTTTGTTATAACAATAATATGGACACATAGGGATTCATACAATTTGGACTAACGATTTCTGGGAATACAGTTAAAGTTGCATTTGAAAATTTTACTTAGATACTGCACCTCTGAAGATACTCCTAGCACTATATTGTACTGGAATATTCATTATTTTATAGTTCATATTGGTGATTCTTGTTCTTATTTATTAAGATTTACGGACACAAAAACAGAATAATTCGGCTACTGGTTGTCAACCATCCAATTATGCAACAACTCCTTAACCACCACATTTCTACTCCTGCTTTTGTAATATAATTTGAGCCAGACAGACCTTGCGCATTAATTAAAAGGGGACCGATCCTTCCCTCGGTTACACAATGAGGGTCCCATTGACCTTTATGATCAGTAACACATACTGGTATATTCTGTCAAGTGTCAGCTCATTCTGCAAAGCAAATATTTTTCATTCAATATTAAAAATCACCTGTTTCTGTAGGGGTCTCTATAGCATGGACTAACACTGTTGTCATTGAAATTGATTCAATCTTAAGTCATAAAATGTCCAACTCAATCTGAGATGAATTATAAAAGATAATGCAATCATTGAGATATTTATCCTGGCTACGCCCACATCTTATAAAGTATCATAGCTGTAATAGAATAGTCATTGTGTACAATATACCTGCAACAATGCTAATTTTGTTCTTATAGCCAGACCTTTATTTTGGTTTCGTACCTGACAGTTTTGGCTACAACTGTGGCCTTCCTCAGAGGTGTCTCACGTGGTGTTTGTGTGATGTGTCTGGTCAGCTGATTTTAACAGTTATTGGCTCTGACTTCCTGCTTGTAATAGCAGGCTGACAGCGCCATCTGCAGTCCAACATCTTCAGAACTGTGTCCCAGGTGTGGGAAAGTTGGTACGCCCCCTCATCCCGGTTCAAGGTCTGGTGGGCGCGCTTCCGGATCTCTACTACAAGCAGGAAGAAAAAACTGTTTAAATCAGCTGACCAGACACGTCACAGTAACACCACGTGAGCACCTCTGAGGAAGGCCACAAACCAACATAAAGGTCTGACTATAAGAACAAAATTAGCATAATTACTAGAAGACCTAATGAACCAAATTGGACAAAATGTACCTGCAACGTTTCATACAAATCGCTCAAACTGCCATTTTCAAAGCATAGATAGGTGGCGCTGTACTGCGGTGAAGTTGGTTTGTTAATGACTGTATTATGATTGGTTCACAGTAGTGCATTAGTGACTCAAATTTGGCTGAGACTGTGTCCAGCTCAGGCCTAAAAAGCATCCTGAACGAGTAGTTGTGACATACTTTTACTTTTTCACTTAAACTAAGTAGTTATTCTTAAACCTAAACTGTTTTTCTTTAGTACTTCATAAATGTATACAACATTTAAACCTAAAACATACCTTATCAAAGCATTGATAACTGGAAACAATGCACAAATAAGACCTTCATACAGACCCGCCATTTTATGATCAAAATCTGTACGACCAGCTCAGTTTGTGCCCTCAGCGCCCCTCCCTCCCTGAGATTATGGCCTCATATCATTGCATCTCTTTGGCTATCACCGAAATACAGGCCGAGCCATTCGCAGCGGGACGAGGAAGGGCTCTTTGATGCAGGTAACAGGAATTCAATTATGTTCTGCCTGAGAAATCCTATTAGGAATGTGTAGTGGAATAAAGGCCAATAATTAAATGGTAATGGCCAGGAATTTCATAGCAGTCCAATGGATAAAGCAGACTCAGCACAGTTATGCTTGGCAATCAACACGGCGGAAATAAAGAGAAAGAAACAATGAGGTCGCCACAGAAAATTGTTGAACTGAATATTGATCTGACATAAGTTTAAGGGCACAGAACCTGCATGATCTATTTCATAGTAATATAATAATTTCTAACCCTTGTTAATATTTGGTCAAAGCCCTAAAGAAATACTAAAATAACTCCTCAAGTCTCATGTTATATGTAAATAGTCCGTGTCTTCCACAGGTCCCTAAACAGTGACCTGTCCTCCCTTTGACCTGTCCCTATGGCCAACACCACTCAATTAACATTCTCCTGGACCAGCGGTGTCAGTCTACCTCTTCTATACCCAAGCACCCTATACCACTGCCCCGGCCCGTCACCCAGCCACTCATGCATGGGACACTCGGGGTCACGGAGCAGGCAAATAAATCTGAGACCTGCTCACCTCTGTTTTCCCTCAAAGAGTCTCCCTCTTGCTGCAGTTGATTCATAGCCGCGGGGCGTTAGGCTTGATAGCGGCCCAGGTGAACAATGAGCACCTGTGTGACTGTGGCTAGCCAAGCAGAAGGAATGACCTTGCCACCCCTCATGTCTCCAGTGGCCATCCTCCCAAAGGCCTATAGGCCATCCATACTTGTTTGTACTGATCTGAGAAAGCGAGCGGGACCGATCAGACCACATTAACATGCCCGCAGAGTGGGTGAGAACAGAAGAAAAAATCCTTTTACCACCTTCAATGAAATATTACGATCAACAGCTGCGATGATCAAAGTATTGTAGGGGAAGGATTTCAAAGTTGTCCCCCGTTGACGACGTTTCACCTCTCTTCTGGGAAACCTTTTCTCTGATTTGGTAGCAAGAAGAAGCTTTTGGGAATACAGGCCAATTAACAACACTAAAATTCTTTACTACAATAGAAAAGGCCCCACACAAAGCCGAGAATTTAACCCAGGGCTTTCGTGTTGTAAGGCATCAGCGCTACACTCAAAAAAATGAATATCAAGATGTCTCAAATTGAGCATAAAAATTTAAATTTGAGTTGTTTTGACTAGTTAAGATTAAGATTAAGATTTTCACTTTTTTCAGATTAATTCATCTCCCAATAAGGGGGAAAAAATGCAGTTTTACTTTCTTATTTCAAGCAAGATTACCTTAGAACCAGGGAGAAATGTCATCAAACTAGCAAAGTAAATGTGGTCCAATCAGAGAAAAAGTTCAAATGAGTTAAAACCACTCAATAATAATCAAAACAATAATTTTCTCCTATCAAGTAATTTAGACCCATGCTTTATTTTAAGTCTTTGTAGTGTAACCACTGTGCTGCCCCACAAAGAAAAGTCCAGATTATACTTTTTTGAAAACTTGTTACCATTAAACTTGCCTGATAATAATAGACTAAAGGCGGTGTGCACAATCTTAGCCATTGGAAATCATGGAAACAGAAAAGATAAGATAATCCTTTATTGATCTCACAACAGAGAAATTCACTTGTTACATTTGGCATTCAGTAAGATCACTCAGGGTGTGCAACAACAAGATAAGATGAATTTATTAGTATTGTCTTCATAAATGAACTCCTTTGATGCACATTGGCATAAAAAAAGATCCCTTTTTAACATCCCTTAACATCCCACTTTGCAACCCTGTACAATGCTTTGTCCTTTCGTAATTGCAAATGAACAGTGCAGTTGTGCATGATGTCCTCACATTGTTAAACAGTGTCCTTATGTCTTATTCTGAAGTTTGCCTGACCTCGCGATCCAGTTTTGTCATCATCTCTTCCCTAATGTTACCTCTTCACTTCTCTAAACACGGATCAATTTCAACATCAAATCGAACTGTTTGCTCTTCACAAGGTGGCCAAAACATCACACACCATTTCCCAATTCACCCCAAACAAATCTCCACTTTTGTCTCATCTACGTCTATGCTCCCGAATTACCAGACATTGTCCCATTAGTGAAAATGAGAAAGTGTGTATGCCAGTGAGCCTTTCAGCTACATAGATTCGGGCAGTAAAAATGTCACGCATAGGAAATGAGAATATTTCAAATAAATTGGGACAAATGATGCAAGGATATGGCTGTGTGGGACATTTCACTTAGCTTAATACAGCAGGTTCTGTGCGATTAGACAGCAAATCTAGCTCAATTGATCTAGTGCGATGTTCCTTTCTGGAAGAAATCCTCCCAAAGTACCTTGTTTCAAAAGGTCAAGGCTGTTTCAATTCCTAGAGATATTGTTAGCAAAGAAAATGCTGCTAAAAATCATTGGCTCTCGCACCTTTTTTATACATAGTTCTGTCCACCAGAAGATGGACAATATAACATAAATCTGATGCAAAATTTAGTCAGTACAGTTTTAATGCATGACATGGAGTCAAGAACAGCATGAAGCAAAGTCAGCGCAGTGGTGTCCTCCATAAAGTGCATTAAAACTATTTAACGCACGGCTCCAAGAGTAATTTTTTTTTACATTCATATTGTCTTTGAAAATTCATTCAGTTATGGATGCTCAAAATGGAGTAGGCTGAAGTAATAAGCTTATATTACCCTACAGTTCCATGGCCGCAGTCTGTGTGTTCACTTTGGGGACGGTAAAATCACCCATGTTTCTCCTGTGCGTCCAAAATCGGGCTTAAAAATCAAACATGTTTGATTTCCTGCGACTGTAGTCCAGTTGCGTCTGACTACTGCCCACACTACGCGACACGACTCTCTGCAACTGCCTTCAACTAGCCACGAGTCGGGAAGACTCAGCACGACTGAGAATTATATCAAAATCGGGCATAAAAGTTGTGTGTAGACCTTAATAAGTCATTATCACTACATCACCATAATACCTCATGACAGAATCAGTCAGTCATTTACTGTCACACAAGCAGAGTCTTTCGACGCATTGGACGGCATTTTGTTCAATTTCAACGCATTTTAAAAAAAAATTACGCATTTTGTCATTTATCAATGTATTTTTCAGCTTTTTTTTACAAATCAAAGAGTTTTTTTTTCCGTTTTCAACATGAAAATCTTTGAAAAGAAGCGTTCTTCAGATGTCACACTCATACAAGAGCTACAGCGTCGCTCTGTTCAGCGGAGAGGGTAAATCTCTCTTTGCAAAAGCAGCTGCAGAGCGAGTGTCAGAATAAAGCTTTGTTTCAGAGGGCTCTCTACGTGGAATCCCTACACTCACAACGTCTCCAGGATGCGCTGGACGTCTACAGCCAGACCCTGAGGACGAGCAGAACAGAAGTCAAAGCACGGCCAAAACGATGGTCTGCAGGAAGAGAACAACAGCCTTCGCGCGTCCGTGTTAGAGATGGACTAACTGAACAGACAGCTCAAAGTGGCAAAAGCGAGTCTTTGTAAGAAGATTATAGACCTGGAAGACCAGGTCGGACAAAAAAAAGGACCAGGAGCAGACCGAGAATCGTCTCAAGCTTGAACAGTTCGCGCTGCTTCAGACGAGCTACGCCATCCTGACAGAGGACGTCCACCAGATGGAGGGGAAAATTAATACTCTTCAAGAGGAGCAGCTGTCCATGAAGGTAACCAATAAAACCGCAGCAGGAGACCATTTCGGCATTGAGGAAAGAGATTAAAGTCCTCAATAAAGATCTGGACTCACAACAGAGCACAAACCAGATGCTGCAGCTGAATCTCCACAAAAAAATAGCTTCCTGCAAGAAGCTACAAGACGATCTCTATCAGATCACACAAAAGCTGATGGAGGAGCAACAGAAGAACAGAAGTTACTGAAGTTACTTATGACAACATGCAGGACAGCATGAGAGACAGACTTAAGGCTCTAGAAGAGTCTAACCGTATGTTTGAACTCTGAGAGGGCGACACCTGATCTAGAACAACTGCAGTCACTGGACAAAGTCAAAATAATCAACGACTTTGAGGAGATAAACAAGTCACTTGAGTTTGAAAAACGGTCCTCACAGAAGAGATAATGACGTCTAAAAAGATCAGTGAGCATATTACGCTTGGTAACAGCTCCAGGAGGCCAAGACGGAGCTGGAAAAGTCAAAGAAACTCCAAGAGCAGCTGCAGCCGAAAACGGAAACCAACCTGATTCTTAAGAGACTCCAAGAGGAGAAATTAGAAATTAAGTAGGGCTGTGACAAAGCGATGGAAGAGGCGGACAAGTTGAGGGAGGAAGCAGGCGTTCTCCGGGGACAGGTTAATGAACTGCATGAGAATCTGAACCACAGTGTCAAAGTCGTTGTGAATTTGAAGGAGGACAACGCGGCAATTCAGAGAGGAAACATGATCCTTTAAGGCAGACTCATTCAGTATGAGAAGGAAGAGAAGGCAGGCGCACAGCAGGAGACGAACAAACTACAACCAGATCAGCTGAAAACCGAGGAGCCAGAGAGGAACGGAGCGCTGCAGGGCAGACGGGGCAACGTCTAGAAAGACTACAGGAAGCAAGAAGATGGGAGCCGACCATAAGATGTCCAACGTTCAAGGCCAGAAGAGGATTAATGAAAAGAGGAATAAAGATCCGCACAACTGAACAGTTCAGTTGTGCGGATCTTTTTTCCTCTTTTCATTGTACTTTTTGGATCCAGCACACTGGTTTAGAACGTCAGGTGTGCGTGTCTTTCCTCCTCAGAAGAGGATTAATGCCTTTAACAGGAGACGTCAGGAGGAGGAGCAGAGTCAGAGGAAAAACGGTCACCAGGTCTGAGGAGGACAGATCTCTCTCACAAGGTCTGAGGAGGACAGATCTCTCTCACGAGGTCTGAGGAGGACAGATTTCTCTCACGAGGTCTGAGGAGGACAGATTTCTCTCACGAGGTCTGAGGGGGACAGATCTTCTCTTTTCGTACACTCTTTTTTCTCCCATCTCTTCTCTTTCATTCTTTTCACTTTCTCCCTTATTTATTTTTTCTCTCTCCCTTTTCTCCCCGTCTCTCTTCTTCCATTTTTTTCTGGGGCGAGAGCGGCGCGGGTAATAGCATGAGCGGAAGGTCCTGAAAGCGCACACTGTCGTGTCGTTGGGCAAGACACTTCACCCGCCTTGCCTCCATTGTCTGACGCTGGTGTAGGAATGAGTGTGAATGGGTGAGTGGTTCCTTGAGTGCCTAAAGCAAGTACAAAAAGCGCTATATATATGTGACCATTTACCATTTCTCTGTCTCTCTGTCCCTTCTCTCTTTCTTTCCCCGTCCCTCTTTTTTCTCATTCTCTCCCTCATTCATTGTTTCTGTCCTCTCTTCTCTCCATTCCTGTTCCTCTTTCTCCCACTGTCCCCTTTCTCCCCTGTCCAGTCCCGGCGTAGCCCCCTCACGTGGACAGTCAGTCAAAATGTAGTGTTTTCATTTTTTTTATATATTGTTTTCAGTCTATGATGTGTTCAAAACAACCCAAAACTCGGAAGAAAGTCGACTGACTCTAATGAATAGTTTTGGAAATTCAAATTCAGAGTTTCCAGTGGTCCTTGAACCCATCACGCCCCGTGTCTGCATAGGTTTTCTCCAGGTACTCTGGTTTCCCCTACCACTGAAAACATGTACAATAGGCCAGGATAAAGAGAGTGTGAATGGGGGACAATGGATCGAAATTAGCCTTGGCTACAATCTGGTGTGGCTTGTTTACATGCATGAGACCCATGCATTAACATACACTGTCCTATATGGTATCTTTCCTTCTGCGAGACGCCTGGTACAGAAGAGCAGAGATATGTTACAAAGCTTTATATATTAGGGCTGGTTTTCTCAAAATGAGATTTTTGCTCCACTTATGCAACAAACTCCAAACTTTCCAGTCTCAACAAGATTTAAAAGTTTTTTCCAGAGGGATTTTTTTCAGATGAATTTTCAGATGAATTCAAAAACTAAACAAGATTTTTTTTTTTAAGTCGCCTCCAAAAAAAAATTCTAAATAAAACCATACATCGCTGAAAATATAGTTAATTTAGGCTTTTTTATTCACAAAATGCCTTATTCTTATGAAAATTGAGTGGAGAGCTGACATTGTTGTAATATCACCCCCCTGGCCCTGGTGGCCAGAGGCGACTCCAAAAGAAACTCTTTGGTCATTTTGTGTTTTCAAATAAAAATAGGTCTTTTATGCCTGGAAAAAATCTACATATTGAATAATGGAGGGAGCCAGGTTTAAATTGGTTTTAGTTTGTTGACATATTTGTTACAAAGACGTTTCAGAGGGGAGTTGGGATATTTTAGTGAAGTTTTAAAATAAGCTGTTTTTTAGTAGAAAAATCTGTAAGAAAAATAAAATTTCACCTTGTTTTTTTGAAATACAAAACTCAATAAATCAGGGTAGAAATTGAATATTATAAAATCCCTCAAGCAAAGCATTGAACATATTGGTTAGTTCAAGACTGGAAAGTTTGAAGTCTGTAGGAGTTACTGAGGTGGATATATTGTTTTGAGGAAATGGCCCTTGAAATGACAGTTTTCCATATAAACCAATAGAGAAACATTGAGTGCAATAATTAAACATGTTATTGTCAAAATTAGGTATTTTGTTTGTTTCCAGGTGAAAGTCTATATGTTAAAAGAACAAATTGGCCCAAACGTGGAAAAAAAAGAGTTTTGCCTGCAGTGCCTCCCCTTAAATAGTATATATATATATATATATATATATATATATATATATATATATATATATATATATATATATATATATATATATATATGTGGCAACCGAGGGGTTAACAGACTATAAATTATAGTTATATTCTCAAAATTATATATAGAAGTTCCGACAACGCCACCCCAGACTTTCTGGGGAAAATAAAGTATTACAGTTTGAAGGCACGCAAGTAAGTATATTGAGAGTTCGAGGCACTGGTTCCATTTAGTTTACAAAACCTTTATTTTGCACTTTAAGAAAACATTTCATTGATTTCAAAACATTTCATTGTTTATCAACTTACAATGGTCGATTTCTAAAATCCTTTTGATTAAAAAGCGCTGGGAACAGTTGTTAAAATAAAGTTCTTATTTAAAACCAACTGCCTGCCTGGCAAACAAAGCCCAGGGCGCGTGGCGGGCGCACGAGCGACCTCCAGGTACTCGAGCCCGGAGGAAGTGTCCGAGTTGGAGATACACTGCGCGAAGCGCAAACGAGCACAGAGCCAAGCAAAACTAAAATAAAACAGAGGCAAAACAAAGCAGCAGAGGCAACGTGCCAGTGCCACCGCAGACCACTGAGGACACCTACAAAAAAATGAATTTGGATTACTAACTAAACTAAACCTGGATGAAAACAGAGAAGCTACAAAAATAACTATGGAAAAACATACCGCTGAAAGTGCTTGACTGCGCACGGACCAAGACTGGTTGGAGTGGAGAAGCAGAGTGCACAGACGTCTGCCAGACCCGCAGCGTGGCTACAACCAAGACACTGGTTAGTAGTGACTGTTTGAAATTGGCATAAAAGAGTGAATGGGCCGAAATGATCGTTACCTTTACGAAAGGCGTCACGCTTACGCGCACCGTGAAGGTGCCGAGCACTAGCGTGCGGCGGTGCGGAGCTCACGGCCGACAGCGGCACTAAAAGCAGTACAAAGTGGCTGCTTAGTGAACGGTTCGTATTAAAGTGTTATTTAGGCATTTGGACATAAAATGGAATCTACCTGGAGCTGGAGGACAAAGGCGGCCAACACAGAAGACCCGGAAGAGCGTATGGGGCGAGGAGGAGCGAACGAGAATGGGAGCGCTTAAATAGTCCACCAAGCCAGCGCACCGGGGTGACAGGCAAGAGCGCACCTGACACAGGCCTCCAAAGCCCGTCTTACCACATTCTACCCCCTCAGTTTGCATTGTCGCCCCGACAATGGACATACTCACCTAGCACCATGGCCTAAAGACTACACCCGCGGCGCTGGACGAAGAGGAAGCAGAATGTCCTCCCCGGGCCGAATGGTGCAATGACCTTGGAAGATGATGAACGTTAGCATGCTGTCCAGCCGTGGACCGAGCAGATCTACGCATGGTCACCTCGTTATGGCCAGGAGCGGCGGTCCATGCCACTGGCGCATGTTGCTGATTTGTCGCTCTAGAAGGAGAAGCCTGAGAAGGTCCTGGAGCTAACGGAACTGGGTGTGATGGTTGCAAGGGCGGTGGAATGGTGCAAGTCACAGCAGCATGTTGATGTGGAAGAACCGAGGGAGGTTCCCGAGTAGGCTGTGGCCTTAGAAACAGGTCACCACCCAAGGACTCGAAAGAAGATTCGTCACCGGCTGGTGGCTGTTCGCCAGAGGAAGTCTCAACCACAAGGTAAGGTGTGTCAAAGCTGACCAAGGCCTTAAGCAAAGAGCGATGTACCCGCTTAACCTTACTGTGGTCCTCAACAGGGGCCACAGTATACACAGAACCTTGTTCCTTTGGGACCTGCATGACCCGGTAGGTCACTGAACTCCACAAGTCCTGAGTCTTCTGGCGACCTCGAAAACCACAGTTACGCAAAAGTACAAGCTGACCCTCCTGAAGGGGTGCGGCCCGCACATGTTTGTCGTAGTTGGTCTTGCGACGATGGGCTGAAGCCCTCAAGCGTTCGCGAGCCCCTTCGAAAGCGACTTCTAGCCGTGCTTGATGTTCTTGAACCCACTCGTTGACACTCCCTGCCACCGGTTCCCGCACCTGCACCAGAAAGAAATCAACGGGGAGCCGAGGTTCTTGCCCGAACATCAAGAAATAAGGAGATTCCCCCGTTGACTGGTGAGGGGTGGTGTTGTAAGCGAACAGAACCTCCGGTAAGCAGGAGCCCCAATCTCGTTTTCGCGAAGTGGGCAAAGCACGTAACAGATTGTGAAGCGTCCTGTTGAAGCGCTCGCACTGCCCGTTACCAGCCGGGTGATAGGGCGTAGTGCGAGACTTCGTAACCCCATACAGACTGCACAACTGTTGAATCAAAGCACTTTCGAAGTTGCGGCCCTGGTCCGAGTGGATACGAGCAGGGACGCCAAGCTTTGTAAACCACTCGGATACCAGAACCTGAGCTACGGTAGAAGCACGTTGGTCTCTGGTGGGGATGGCCAAGGTATACTTGCTAAAAACATCGGTCATCACCAAGACGTTTTCCAAACCAGTTGGAGTAGGCTCAAGCAGGGTGAAATCGATGGCAACGATTTCATTCGGCCGAGAGGCCAACAAGTGACCCAAGTAACTGTGAGCAGCAGGTTGGTTGTTCTTAGCGAACTGGCAACGCTCACAGGCGTGGCACCAACGAGCTACCTCTCGGGACATCCCGGGCCAGTAGCAACGAGCGTGCAACAAGGCCAGGGTTCTGTCCACTCCTTGATGCCCGTGTTCTTGGTGCACTTGTTTTAGGACATCCTGGATCAAGGCCCTTGGCAACAGAACTTGATAGACGGCCCCACCACCATCCGAACGGAACACCTGTCGGTACAGAAGCCCGTCCAGTTCCACCAGACGGTCCCACTGTCCGAGTAGGGTAAGGGCAGATTGGGAAAAGCCTTTCCGCTCGTCAGGAGTGGGCCGTCGTTTCTGCCGCCAAAATGCTATGACTTCCTGGATGACTGAGTCTCCCTGTTGGAGAACATGGAGGTCGGCGGGGGCACAGCGCGGAAAGACCGACACCACGGACTGTGACGCCTGTGCCTGCTGACCCTGCAGGGCTTGTTGAAGTGCAGAAGGTAGGGAAGTACCTGGTGCCAAGGGTGCCAGTGCCTGCGAGGACCAGGGTTGCCGAGAGAGGGCGTCAGCGTTCTTATTGCTCTTCCCCGACCGATACTTGAGCTCAAAGTCAAAGGAGGCCAGCTGGGCAGCCCAGCGCTGTTCTACAGCCCCTAGCTTCGCAGACAACAGGTGGCTCAATGGGTTGTTGTCTGTGTAGACAACACACTTGTGCCCCAACAGGTATTCCCTGAATTTCTCGGTGAGAGCCCACTTGAGACCCAACAGCTCCAACTTCATCGAACTATAATTCGACATGTTCCGCTCAGTCGGTCTTAACCCACGACTGGCGTAGGCTATTGGTCTTATTCTACCCTCGTGCTCCTGTGAGAGCACAGCACCCAATCCGCTGTGGCTGGCGTCGATCTCCAGGATGAAAGGATGGGAGAAATCGGCGTAGGCCAAGACTGGACTAGAGGTGAGCTTGGCCTTAAGGGCTTCAAAGCTTTGTTGGCACTCCTCGGTCCAGTCACCAGCAGTGATTGGGGCTGTCTTCCTTCCTTTGGAGGGCTTACCAGTGAGCTCTGCTACCCTGCGGTGCAGAGGAGCAGCCAACTTTGCAAACCCCTCCACAAATCGACGGTAGTAGCTAGCGAATCCTAAAAACGATCGCAGCTCCGTGGCCGTGGTGGGCGTGGGCCAATCAGCTACTACCTCGATTTTGCTTGGGTCAGTGGCTACTCCTCGATCAGAGATGACATGCCCAAGGTAGTTCACCTCTGTCCGGAAAAAGCTGCATTTACTCAGCTTTGCCTTCAGACCTTCCTTTTGCAGCCGACCCAGCACCACAGCCAGCCTCTCCAAGTGTTGCTGGACTGTGGATGAATACACCACAATGTCGTCCAGGTACAAGAGGAGAGACTGGCACTGTTGGTCCCCAAAGATGCGTTGCATCAGACGTTGGAAGGTGCCGGGGGCATTGCATAGCCCGAAAGGCATGCGATTCCACTCAAATAGCCCGAACGGCGTACAAAACGCAGTTTTGTGCCGATCGCTCCTAGTGACAGGTACCTGATTGTATCCACTGGCTAGATCCATAGTGGAAAACCAGCGGGCACCTGTCAGAGCATCGAGGGATTCCTCTATGCGGGGTAGTGGAAACGCATCCTTTCGGGTTTTGTTGTTCAGTTGGCGGTAGTCAACGCACAGTCTGAGGCTTCCGTCCTTTTTCCGGACGAGAACGATGGGGGAGGCGTAGGGACTGGAACTTTCTGCAATCACCTGCGCCTCCAAGAGCTGATGGATGTGCTCTTTAACGAGCTCATACTCGGAGGGAGGTATCCGACGATACCGCTGTCGGACTGGCACATCATCCGTGAGAGGGATGTCATGGGTGACCAAGTTGGTGCAGCCCAAGTCCTGGTCATGGGCAGCGAACACGGACGTATACCTCCTTAAGAGAGATCGCACCTGGTCCTGCTCCTCACTGGACAAAAGAGACAGATCTAATCCCTCAAAAGCGTCTAGCACACCGGTGGTGGCAGTCTGCGATGAGACGGACGCGGCTGCAGCTGACACCTCCGTCACACCCGCAGGCAAGCTCACCACGTTTACTACGTCCAGTGTACCTACAACAGTACGAGGATGCAGCAGGACCTCGGTGGTCCCTACGTTAACTACTGGGACATAAGCGGTCCCACAATCTACCCGAACCAACGATGGAGAAGCCAGTAGTCCAGCCGGTAAGCCAGACTCCGAGGGTTCGAAAAGCGCGGATGTACCACTATACTGTCCCGAACACGTAGTAGGCACCATCTTCATCGTACCTGCCGGGATGCGGCAAACTTGCTTTCTCCGCACCCTGACTCTACCTGGTCGCGTTGGAGTTGGCTTCTGATGAGCCGAATGACACTGCTGAAGGGCATCGACCAAAGAGTTAGGGGACGCAACTACGGGAGCGGTGTCAAACAAGGAGGGCCCGTATTGCCCGAAAAGCTCTCTGTAGCACTTCTGGATGACATTCATACCAAGCACGCCAGGAACCTGTACAGGCATACTGGGTGGGTCTCTTACAACCAGTACACCACACCGAGGCATTAACTTCCCGCAAAGCTCAACGTCTAGTTCTAAATAGCCTAGATAGGGAATAGCCAAGCCATTGGCAGCTCTAAGCTGTAGCCAGTGACATGCCTGAAGACGCTCATTACCCCACGACTCAAAATGCTCTCGAAAGAAACCTTCTGTGATGGTGGACACCATGGACCCGGTATCGAGCAAACACGGTACCCTTACGCCAGCCATGTCTACGTCTATATGTGGGCAAGAAGCTATAAGTTTAGGAACTGCAACGGAACGACTAGACACATTTCCCGAGCCAGTAGGAACCCCACCCGAGCTGTGGCTCTGCAGCTCGGTGGGCTCTAGTTTCCCGACTGCTGTTCCAAACGGTTGTGATCCGGCAGCAAGGGCTGTTGGTGAGCAGGACCACGTGACCCTCGGCAGTTCCTGGCAATATGTCCAGGTCGGTGGCAGCGGTTACAGATGACAGGCGCTGGGCGACGAGGGGAGTGACTACGCGATGACTGCAGGAGGGCAATGCTCTGTGTGAGCCGATCAAGCTGTTCTTGCTGCCGTTTTAGGAGCTCCTTCATTTCACTTACCTCTGACTGGGAGGGGTAGGTGGCTTTCGGTGGTGCGCCGTGCACGGCGTATTGGAGGCCATATGCTGAAGGCACCGAGTTACTCCGGCCCCGTGCGCTGGCTGGAAGACCCTCACGCTCCCATCTCATCGCTTCCTCTCTCGCCGCAAGCAAGGTCGCTGTGGGGTTTTGACGAACGTATTGTTTTAGCATGCGACGCAAGGCACCATCGAGTACATGCTCAATAAATTGATCACGCAACAATATCTCAGAATTGGGCATGTTGTTCGGGGCACACGCTTTCACTTTATGCATTAAGCTCAACAAAGTGAGGGAGAACTCTTGCAGAGTCTCCCCCTCCTGTTGCTTGCGAGAGAAGAAAGACTCCTGCAAAGCTACATAGGAGTCGGAGCATCCATACAAATCTTGCAAGATGGAGATCAATTTGTCTGGGTCCCTTCGCTCTTCACTGGAGCGATACCTAATTTCATCTCGGGCTTCTCCCTCCAAATGATCGAACATAAAGTAAGCCTGATCTGCTCGGGACAGGTGACGCGCTCTCATGCAGGCCCCGACCTCCTCAACCCATTCACTCAGACTAATGCCTGTATGCCCCCTGAACATAGGACATTTCCTGTCCCGGGGTATGTACATAAGCCTCTCTGTTACAGAGGCAGTTGACGCTGCAGGCACAGCAGAGGGCCCTGCACTGGAGCTACCAGGGGTAGCCTGGTCCGAACGCAGCCTCTCATTCTCAGCGGTTAGCTGGGCCACCTGATCCTTAAGGCTCTGAAGCTCTGCCATTGGAAAACACGTGGGGGGGGGAGGAAATAAAAAAACAAAACGCAGTAGAAAAAAACCCTACACGTTGCCAACAACTGCTGCTTTGCCTGAAAACTGTGCGAGTGTGAACAACAATTGCAAATTTCACCTTGTAAAATAGGTGTCAACAAGATACAATACAGGGAATCCAGCTGTAGAGAAGTAGTAGTTTAGTTTAAGTTTTACACCTCCACAGCAACACAAAACCAGTTAGCAGAGTACCAAATTCCACAAAAATATGTACACAGCAATAGAAAAATACATTGTTAAATCACAACAAACCATTACATGCAGAAAACAATAATGTATATACACACACACAAATAAACATGCATTGAATTGGCACAACACTAGACCAGTAGGTTTAACTTAGGTAGTGAGAAAACCTTTTTAGCGCTACGTAAATTCCACAGCTAGACATTCATTGCATTTTCACAAAACTTAAATGGAAACCGGGCCTCTTTTCACTTCAATAATCCTGCCAGCATAACGCCAGAATGTGGCAACCGAGGGGTTAACAGACTATAAATTATAGTTATATTCTCAAAATTATATATAGAAGTTCCGACAACGCCACCCCAGACTTTCTGGGGAAAATAAAGTATTACAGTTTGAAGGCACGCAAGTAAGTATATTGAGAGTTCGAGGCACTGGTTCCATTTAGTTTACAAAACCTTTATTTTGCACTTTAAGAAAACATTTCATTGATTTCAAAACATTTCATTGTTTATCAACTTACAATGGTCGATTTCTAAAATCCTTTTGATTAAAAAGCGCTGGGAACAGTTGTTAAAATAAAGTTCTTATTTAAAACCAACTGCCTGCCTGGCAAACAAAGCCCAGGGCGCGTGGCGGGCGCACGAGCGACCTCCAGGTACTCGAGCCCGGAGGAAGTGTCCGAGTTGGAGATACACTGCGCGAAGCGCAAACGAGCACAGAGCCAAGCAAAACTAAAATAAAACAGAGGCAAAACAAAGCAGCAGAGGCAACGTGCCAGTGCCACCGCAGACCACTGAGGACACCTACAAAAAAATGAATTTGGATTACTAACTAAACTAAACCTGGATGAAAACAGAGAAGCTACAAAAATAACTATGGAAAAACATACCGCTGAAAGTGCTTGACTGCGCACGGACCAAGACTGGTTGGAGTGGAGAAGCAGAGTGCACAGACGTCTGCCAGACCCGCAGCGTGGCTACAACCAAGACACTGGTTAGTAGTGACTGTTTGAAATTGGCATAAAAGAGTGAATGGGCCGAAATGATCGTTACCTTTACGAAAGGCGTCACGCTTACGCGCACCGTGAAGGTGCCGAGCACTAGCGTGCGGCGGTGCGGAGCTCACGGCCGACAGCGGCACTAAAAGCAGTACAAAGTGGCTGCTTAGTGAACGGTTCGTATTAAAGTGTTATTTAGGCATTTGGACATAAAATGGAATCTACCTGGAGCTGGAGGACAAAGGCGGCCAACACAGAAGACCCGGAAGAGTGTATGGGGCGAGGAGGAGCGAACGAGAATGGGAGCGCTTAAATAGTCCACCAAGCCAGCGCACCGGGGTGACAGGCAAGAGCGCACCTGACACAGGCCTCCAAAGCCCGTCTTACCACATATATAAACATTTGTAAGTATAATAATTCAATAAGTGCATTTTAACATGAGCAGATGGGACACTCAAGAGACACGACACTGTTTGAAAGCTCCTAAAACATGGTCCAAAAGGGACTGATCTAAATGTATATAACTTAGACAGCTGTGATTGGAGTTCTTCTTAATAGTTCATATCTATAATTTAAAAGCTCCCAGTTTATCCCAAACTAAACCTCTGGTTGAGTTTTATGCCAGTAAAGTTGTATTAGTCGCCCATTTCTTGAGCTATTCATTTTCCAATGATTGGAGCTTCATGTCTCCAACACCATAAATAAATGTATATGAATAGTTACAGCTCTATCATCAGTTAAAGGGTAGCGCTATTCCAGCAGACTGTGCGCCTGTTTATACGCTGCCCCTATAGGCCAAATCTGCAACTGCACTTACGGTAATGCAACAAGCTCTGCTATGGCTAATTTCACAGCGCCACCGGGGTCTGGGCCAAATAGCCTCGAGGTCCGCATCCGGACCTGAGTCCAGAGTTTAAGAAGGCCTGTCCTATTGATTTATTATGGAATCCTTACTGGGTATGGCCTTACAGCAAGACCCAATGATCCATTAAGATGTTTTTAGACTGTGATAAACTAGTTCGGGCTCATTTACACCTGTCCCAAACATGTCCCAACTTCCGTCCGTACACACTTGTTTGAGGCTGCGCAATAACTTTTAGGTCAGTGGGCAAACAGTCCACCGCTGAGCTACTGCTGCTCATTAAAAGTATTAGTTGTATGTGTCGAACAACGTTGTTCCAGTAGCTTTAAATATTACCAGTTAGAGCCAAAGATCCAGTTGCGAGGAGTCAGTAAAGTAACAAACTATAAGGGTTTGTTTCCAAATTGTTTTGTGCTTTGATTGATTTGAGAATTTACCCCTGAACCTAAGGTTACGTTAAAAATGACAAAAAAAAGCATAAAAACGAGTCAATGTAAAAAAAAAGATGTGCACGGCTGGAGGGAGACTCTGGGGCTTTCTGTCCATTTATAAAAATCGAACATCAGATTGGCCCAGCTGCACTCTGCGCCTCCCGCCTCTTCAGCTCACATCATTCTCCATGCTTCATTACCACTGCAGAAACCCTGAGCCAATAAACAGCTCTGCGCACCAGTTTGTAAAAGCAAAGGGCAAACAGAAAAATACACATCCACACAGAAATGCTTTGATCGACAAAATCGTGGATCTACACATGGTAGCTTGACATACCAGGTCGAGTGTGTGGCGGGCCTGAATCATTTTGGACAAGTACAGTCTCTCGTCGTGATTTGCTAAACTAACACAAGGATAACATGTTTGGGAAGATATAAGCAACAAGATTAGTATGTTTTGTGAATAGTCCTGCCCTATGAACTTTGTGGAAGACTTTGTAATGACATTATACAGTCATTGCAGTATGACAGAAGTGACTATTGATTAGAAATTCTGATTCTTGTGACGACAACTTTAATAAATGCTATCAACAATAATAAATCCCCTCCAGTAGAGACATTTTTAATAATCAAAGCTGTAATCAGACTCACAAGTGGCCTGTGTTGGTTGAGATTAATGCCTCTGGCTCCCCTCATCTCGGGACAATGCAATGGGCCGGCAGAGGGAAAGGAAACGCATAAATAAAAGAAGACATTGGCAGTGCAGAAATAATTATACGCCACTCTTTCCAATCTACATAAATAAACTGCAACAAGGCAATAGAGCTGAGGGTTATGGGTAAAATCATTTCTCAGACCGGCGCCTTTTGAAGCGTGTTTATGGCCGCGAGCGTGTTTTCACATTGTAACGTGAAATATTTGGTTTAGTTTGGCCGGGCCGCAGTGCGGGCTTGATGCAGTGTATGTCTCAAAGCGTGACATTAACCATTCATCTCTGACCTGAGGCAAAAACTTACTTCTCACTTTTTGGACTTGTGCATAAAGGAGTTTAATACAGGGAACACTTTACCGGTGAGTCAGGGGGCAAAAGTGGACATTTTAGCAATTTTTTTTTTATTTATTTTTTCTCCTTTTTGATTTTACAACTTGTGAGTTACAACATAAAATCTTCCTCCTGCTCTGGTGCATTTAGTGCTAAATGCCCTTTCTATTGTATGTAGACAAAGACAAATATCCTGTGGCCTCATGGTTCACAACTTACTACTTAAAGTATGTCTCAGGTTCTTTTCAATAGCTGGTTTATTGAAAAAACAATCCGAAACTGAGGGTGCAATAGCCTCATTCTGCTACACAAATGCATCCAGGGATAGAAAAACTAATAATAAAATAACTTTCAGGGCATCGTCTGATAATCATAAAATAGATTGTTCAATTTATTTATTTAATGGACTCATTAGATTCAAACATTCAAAAGTACAATATAAATATGATTTTATATCAAACAGGTAAGGACACTTAGCAAATGAGTAGGATCAGGCATTTCTACACAATAACTTGAGTTACTATAATTTCAAAGGCCAAGTATTTTTGTGTGTAAAAAGTACTTTATGCGTCCAGAAAATACCCCGAGGACTTACGATATGAAATGTAGTTATACAAAACACCAGCAGAGGGTGCAAACCTGACCCTGCTGCAGAAACTACAAATGAAACTGAAAAGAATGATGTTCATCAGTGCTAATCTGCTTAGAGAAGACAATTTGTCCTTGGACAGGAAGATGTTTGGTGAAGATGGGCACTTGTTTTAAGTAACTCAGAGAGAAACAAACTGAATATGCAGGATAACTGAAACATCCATGAACAAACACCACACCGGGTACATGTTTAAGTTTTAGTTATGCTTTATTAATGTCTGTAGAGAAATTTGTCTCTGCATTTGACACATCCTCAGTGCTGCCATGGCTCGGGGACCCATCTCCAGATGTGGAACCGGGCTTACAGTCAGAAAATGAGGGTATAACATTATAACAGAATTAAAACTGAATAAAGTTGATTTTGCAAATAAAAGGCTCTTGAAAGATACTTTCCGCTTTTTTTGTATCCACGGTCCACCCGCCACATGCCCAAAGTGGCAACATCTAACAGGAATCGCAATGTGAATTAACCAGTAAACCAATCTCTGAAAGTGAACAACCCAAAGCATGAAATCCACACAGAGCGGCGCTACAACTGGGGCCTCGTGTTCGGTTATGCCGCCCGGAGCTACTCGTGTCGGCTTTATCTGATAGGAAACGATGAGTCCGCGGCCTTGTTCACAGCTGCTATCTGTTTGCCTGATCGAGACACTTGTTGCCCTCAGCTGTTTACACCCGTTTTGCAGAGATGCTGCTACCGGCTGTGTGGGGCTGTGCGGGGAATCCGAGCTCCCCTCAGGGTTAATGGAGGCCTTGATCAGATAGTAAAAGACCAAAACATCTGTACTCACGAGTCGCCCCTGAGCCAGGGAAAAGTGTGTGGTGAGGAAAATACTCAAATAGCTTTACTTACATGCCCATTTGGTTGTGTTTTTTAACACTCGCAGTGTTGTACAAACTGCCTTAAGTTTGGGTTATGGTTTGGGCCCTTATCAATTATGTAATACTCATCTTGAATAACTTTTAGTCATAAATAAAATAAAACTTGAGGTCACAGTTCAAAACCTTATGGCTGTAACAATATGAAAGCACCCAAACAGACCTCTGCCAAGGAAGTGATTCTATTTGGCAATGGCAGTGTGGCGTCCAAAGGCTATAACACTGTACCAGTTTGTATCTCAAAATGGTACATAATCATTTATACAAGTCACCACAAAATATATAATGATGTTCTCGTCTAAATTAAAAAGCTAAAACCACACACACATCAACATGCAAAAAGCTTATCCAAAGTATCCAACACTTGCTAACAGGGCTCTGTATCAGCAGCAGCAGCAGCACGCCTCAGTGGACTTGTAAGACAGTGGGATGTGGCTGGACGCTCCATTGACCTCCATGCCCCATCAGCCCCTCCATCATCTGTCCATCTGTCCATTCATCCGTCTGTCAGAGCTCACGAGAAAGACAGCGCCTCATGTCATGGGCTCATTTGATCAACAGAGGGGGGTATAATGTGTACATTGAAATGTTTGGTTGCACATATGGGACGGGGAACAGGTCTTTTGGGGGACAATACGCAAAATGTGCACGTTTGACCACACATGTCAAAACATCTGAATTCAAAGTCATTATTCGCATCTAAATGTTTAGAGATCTTTAAGTTGTGTCTGATTTAGGCAAAGGGTACACACTCAAAATAGAAGCCTTTTTAATTGGTATTCAGATACTTAATATAGTAAATAAATGATATAGTCTGACTTTTTCTTTAGCCTTTCCACAAAAGACTGGTTTTGTGTTTTAGTAGCACGATTAAATGTTTAAACGTGTTTTTATTTTTTTTTTTCGCGAGCCACAGTATTACCTTCCCTGTCCAGGAGGGGGTGCTGCAGCTCCACATGCCCCTCTGCTCAGTGTCAGCCCCAGAGGCTGTGCATGTCGGGGGTTATGGAGGCAGGTAGCGCTCCCATGTCCCTCTGGCTCCTGGTCTGCGTTGACTGACAACAGCAACTGCCTCTGAGCGACTGGGCCCTCATTACGGCTCAAACGGACAGATATTTGTTAATGAAGCCAGATGCTGCAGCGCCAAGTCTGTGCCACTTTCATCAATGCGCCATGGGAGTGGGTGAAGAGGGATCAGAGGGAAAAAGTCAAGGCCCGGGTCTTTAAGTATTTCTCGGCTAGGACTGTCTCTTTTCTATTTGGCTAATGGGCTTTCTGATAGAAAGCAGGTCAGTGACGGGAAAACTTCACTTGCTTTGTTCTCTGAAAGTTGTGAAAAGTTATCTGACAAAGAATTGGCATTTCTGGATTATGTCAAGAAACAATCATATTTCTATGTTGCAATAACAACTTGGCCTCTCAAATTAAGGTCATAGTTACTCCCCAATAACAAACTCCGTGTTATTTTATTTTATTTTTGAAAAGTTTCTTAGGTGGGGAAAAAGATTTGATACCCCTGGTTTAATATTAACCATTTGCCTTTGTCACTGTTTAGAAAAGGGAAAACATGTGCACTCGGTTTATACATTTGCATCACTACTTGACCTAAATGTAAAATGGACATTCATTGTGCCTAACTGTAGCTAACAGCCGTCGGTACCATTTGCTTCCTGCCATTCGAATGAAGTTAATCTGAAGTAAGCCACAAGTGTTGCTATTCCCTCTAGAAGCTATTTTTATTGTCGCTGCTGCTGCTGTAGCATATCTATAATGGGGGATTTCATGATGATAATTGCATTATTTGCAGTCAGGGAGCTTACTCTCTGAAAGTGCGCCGTGCTACAAGATTAAGCAAAGTGTTGATGGTATCTCCGAGCACTAACGCGGATGTCACAAACAAACGGTGTTGGTAGCAGCAGCAGCTTATGTAAAGTGATACTCAAATGACAAGTGCCTTTGAACTGAAGTAACAAGCTGACTAAAATAAAGCCTCGCTCTGATGCCGTTACATCCCCTTCAAGCAGGGGCTGCCAGGTGAGAATGTATATAACAAGATCACACCGGTGGAAATAATCAACTTCGACACGGCGCTCCTCTGGTTTGATGCAACTTTGAATTTGACACAATCGCAAGATAAAAGCCAAACTGCAAATGAGTTTGAAGAGAGAATATTTAAAGCCAATTTCAAAAACGTTGTCACATCAAAGGCAGTTTTCCTTTTAAACGGCAAAGTGTGCAGGCAAAACATGAGCAACTTGTAACTTTGCTCCATACAGAGACGAGGCTTTCGATATGTGTCTAAACAAGTAACACGTTTCATTAGTCAATGTCACTCGGCGTCTGCTGTCATGCTGTGACATCATCTGCACACCCTTAATATGCAACAAAAGGTGATGCACTGTAAATAGAACAGAATAGAATAGACTTTATTGTCCCCCTCCTAACCTTTCCCATATGCGTCATCCTTCACGGGTTCACTTCTCTTCCTTTCATGGATTAATGTTGCTGTTCAGTAATCTTTACATTACGTTTTAGTCCTAATCACGCTCAAAGGATCACTGCTTTAAACACAAAATCTATGATCACAAGTTCACTTTCTGCCAAATGAATCACATCCATCACAAGTCCCACGATGGAGGCATCATCTCTGTCTCTTCAGGATTATTCCAGTTCGGATTAAAATTGTGTTAAAAATCAAAATCAAAATGAGGTACAAGTTTCGGCCTTTACTTGCAGCTTTTGTGCAGCTTTGACATGCTTTGTGCTTGTCTTCTCTAGGTTTGAATTTTTCACAGCTGCACAGTAAAAATTAAAATGAAGATGACGCCGTCCAGACACTATAGATCCAGAAAACGTCTGCGTTTTTAATCATGTCTCTATACAAACTGGCCATTATTGCCTTAAAGGTGCATTATGGAACTTTTAATAAAAAATAAATAAAAACTTTTGGTTGATCTTTTTGTGACCCTATGTCTGTATGACTGGTTAGCATGGTGCCCTTACATTTGATCACAGAGGCCTCTATGGTGCTCTAGGATCAAATGTTTTTGGAGCTTGTGGTGGGTTTTCACTGCTGACGGACGCTCTCACCAGAAAACCCTCAAAACATTTCATCCTAGAGGCCGCCGTGATGGAAAGTAAAGGCGCCATGCGAACCACCCATAGAGCCTCTAGGTCGAATTCGCATCAAGGTTTTTTTCCACATAAAAAGTTACATGATGCACCTTTAAACATTGAGTTTTTTTGGTACTTATAAGCTCATGGTGAAATCAAGCATGATCATAAATGTGTGTGTGTGTGTGTTTGGAAAAGACTCCTGATGAGGAAGAACTGATGTGCGGAACATTTTCTATTGGCAGCAGGGGGAAATACAAGATACAAGCCACCATTTTCATCCAATGGCATGCTAACAATTCGATGGTGCTGTGATCAATGCAGTTTGAGACTCGTCCAAGATTTACGGGCTTCAAAAATGCGGAGGAAACTTCAAGCAGCAAAATCAAGGAAATAGAGATTGGAAAGCTTTCTGTAGAAGAAACAGATTATGTAAACCTGCATGAATGGAGCATAATTAGCTGATGAGGGAACAACGTTTATGACGTGGTTTAAACCTTGTATGACATGACATATTTGATTCCAGCTTACCCTCCAGTCTTGCAGTTGCAGTCGTGGTGTGGGACATTCACAGCAGCATTGGTTGTTCGTAGGAGGAGCCGGAGCAGATCTGACCAGTTCTGTCTTTGGAGCAGAGGGAAGGTGAGCCGAGGAGCCTCATCCATCCAGGTGCTGCTGACAGCGGCCGATAAGCATCTCACCCTGGGCACAAATAACACACAAGCTCTATGAGACGTGGTAATTACACAGGCCTCTGCCACTGCGCGCCTGATGTATGGGCCCCGATAGACATCTCACACCTACTACAGCCGCTGTTCACAGACACGCAGGCAGGATACGCCGAAACACTTGCACTTTACAAAAATAGACAAAGATTTAAGATATCACATGGTTGGTCTGATAGAACAAATCAAACTTTCATGGCATTTACGCAGGTTAAGGCATACTTTATGGTCCCAGTTGAGGTATCTGTCTTCTGCATTGGATCCACACTTGAGGCACCCAGGGACCCATATCCAGATCTTGAGCCAGGTTCGGTTAGGATTAGGTAGTAGGAGGTTTTATACCATTGTGTCTGGAAAGTTGTGTACTGTACTATGTGTGTACTATGTGTGTAGTATCATCATTGAGAGACAGGATCAATAAAACAATTGGAAAAGTTTGGTAATATAGGGTTTGATAGACAATTTTTTATTCAATTAAGAGCCCAATGGATAAGGTCTTATCACCAGGCGTTTACATTGGGGTTCAATTAATTTTATTGTGAGATAGAACTAAAACATCTTTGTTCAGTGGTAATGGATGTTGCTTTCATATTTTGGATTGTAGACATAATTGCTTAGTTATTTGACCGACCTGAATTTAATAATTAAATTAGATTAAACTTTATTGTCCTTTGTGGGAAATCTGTCTTGGGCTTACAGCTACTTGCTGATTTATACAATAGCCACATACAGTAGGCTACAGCACAGAAAGGCATTACATTGAAAAAACAAAACAAATACAGCCATAGACACAACACTCATGTAAATACAGTTGAAAATCAATTCAGAATTATGCAATTAAAGTTGGATTCCTTTAATTTGGTAGCAAGAGTTAATGCCTTAATGCCTGTATCTATATTCAATGTATGCAAATTATAAATAAGCATTCCCCAAATTCAACTCACTGTTCCAAATAGCGAGGCCAATTAACTTTACACGTGACAAGTTTACAATGGGTCGCAATTTGTCGTGACCAAGTGTTGTTGTCGGGTCTCCTGTGATAGAGATGCATCTGCAGTTAGATAAAGTTTTAGCGCAGCATAAAAGACTACGGTCTCTTTCCCCTTCATAAAACGTTGTGCTAAAGTGCTTGTCAACACACACTCCTGGAAGATAAGAAAACTCGGTGACACTGCTATCTTCTCTTGTCACCAAACATGCCGCTTGTTGTTGCCGTACACTCAACAAGGTGCTCACGTCTCAGCAAACAGACATCGTGCTGAAATACAACTAGATAGTATGGAAACAGTGTCCCATGTAACTAGAGATTACTTTAGGTCTTTGTTATTTACTCAAGACATTTAACAAATTGACCTTTGTGACATTGCGATTTGATTGTGATTACCATAGGATGAATTCTTGTGGACTCCACCTGTATGAGCTCAATGACCAGCGGCTTTTACAACACTTTTACTAGTGTCTTCCCTCCCCCCTAGAGTGTGTACAAGCCCAGGCTATTGTCCCAACTTGCATGTGATCCATTCTTTTCTAAAGTTGCCATCCTTCATCTGAGGTGTTGACACTGACAGTAAAATATGAACCACTGTATGTCTAATGGGACCAACAGCATCTTACATTACCACCCGGGGCCTCGTGCAACAGAAGGGGCTAAAGTTCACCATACGCCTGGTATTGTCTGGCCTCCTCCTGGGAATGAACACCTATGATGTATGGCCGTGTACTAACGAGCGATCATGTAGCCGGTCACTTCCTCTGGACTGAAACTAAGATGAACGCCTTTGTGGAGAAGACAAGTCAAATCGATACATTCCACTAGCGTTACGTCACCAGGAAACTAGAAATGCTTTTTTACATCTTCCAGCATGCATCATCAGTATTGTAACATCAATCTGGTGTGGCTTCACTTCAGTAATTTGGAAAAAAGGACTTTCAGCTAAGAATTTGATGCCGATTGGATCAAGCGAGCCTCGTTTTATATAAAAAACAAATCACTAAGATTATAAGGCAATTCATTTTTGTGTGTGTGTGTTTTTATGAGTATGTAGCAGCATACTTCATTGTCGTTAACATTGTTAAACAAATTCTTGTCAGTAAAGGTGAAACTAGCCACAATACTGCCACGTGATTTGGCTCAAATATAAGAGTACGCTTTTTAAGATGGATTTTCATGAGATTCACATTCAAATCTCACAGCAAAACATCTTGCAGTGCAAGACAAACATGTACTGCAAATGCAAGACGCAGAAGTTCTTTTTTGGTCAATTAATTAAGCAGTTGTCCCTTGAACATAGATTCCAAGTTTGAGAGCTGACTGTATCTCAACTTATTGAGGTATGGCATCATCTGTGCCAAATTATGAAACAAATATCTTTATGTTATTCACAATTCATTGTGACAGCTCCATTTGTACAATGACAAACTGAAAAGATGATGGGCTTTACTGTATCTCCAAATGCAACACAATGTCACAATTCCAGCGACATCAGAGGGATATTTGTCTTCCTTTATTCAATCAGATTAGCCATGGCAGTTTACATGAAGTTATGAGCAGAGATGCGCTGGATCTTTGTGTGGCCTGAGGATAACATGTGCAACAGCAGCAGAGAGCACCAGAGCCTCCCAGCTACAGAACAGCTTCATCAATCTCCCTCTCCTGACAGCAGCATTGTGAGCTCATAAATAGTGTGGGTCCATCTGATACCACACAGTGACGAGTGGGGAGAAGGGACACACATGTACAATACTGTGGTAATGTGGATCTGATATTAATCTATATACAATGTGCACATGCAGAAGATGACACCCAGCTTTTCCTCTCGCGACACCAACACCCTGCCACTTGCCAGCCAGTGTCTTTCACAAAGGAGCAAAAGATGAGAGTTCTGCAGCCAAACGTGAGATATAGGCTGGGTTTCTTTGCACATGTTTGGAAATATGTAATAGATTACTATTGGGAATATAAGACAAAGAAGCTTGGTCATTTCTGAAGTAGCACTGGTCAGAAAACTGGATATACATTATAACCCTTTTAAAAAAGTAGTTGGATATGCCATCAGCCTGGCCGTCAATATCTCGTTTGGTACTGCTTTTTTAAATAGTCTTTCAATTCAAATGACCCCAAAGTAAAATGCAATATTGAGGTAACCGCAAAGGATTAATAACATTTATATATAAGCACTTATAGACGGATTGCAAGCATTAACCAAAAGTAAAGAGGCAGCCATTGCACTAAAATTGGATTCTTTTGTTCCATCGAAAGTGAAAAGCAGTGTTAGAAGACAAATAACAGCTGACAGTGACTCATTTTCATAATCACTAAAACACACTTAAACTACTGTAATCCAGGATAAATATCAAGTTGGATGAAACAGAGACTAAAAATGAACTAATCCATTAAGATGGGAACATTTAACTGTGATAGCATCATAAGATGAAGCAGTTTGTTGGCGCCAAGTAGCTTGGAAGCAACTGTGATAGGAAATCCAGATGTTGTGAACATCAATTGCATTCAGTTAATGGTGAAAAGCAAATGAGATGATAGTGTCTGAATGGAAATGTGTGCTACATGCGGTTATGTGAGTTAATGGCTACATCAGACATGATTTAATCCTGTGTTAGAGCAGGCCTATGTTTGTGTTTGTTCTCAGTCGTCCAAAGGTTTCTGGAGTACATTGTTCAGAGAGAGAGGCATCTTCTGTGGTAATGGAACTGTTTTTATTTTGTTCACTAGTTTCACTCATTAATCTAAACATTTTTACTTGGATGTCATTTGCATGATTAAAAAACAGGTTTCATTGATAAGTATTATGTCTATTTCATAGATCTAAATAATAGAGATTCAGCCCCATTCATAGTAATGATCGCGAGTGGTCTGTGAAAATACCATGGCCCCTCAATCTCCTCCTACGAAACCTGTCGTAGATTTAGGCTTCCAATTTTTATTTCTCTACAAAATCCAGCGTGGTTAAAAACATGACACCCCAGCATTGTCACATGGGTCATAGTAATTTTTAGAAAAAGAAAACTTTGGATCCAGGTTTTAAGGCAGTTTAAAACAAGGCCCAAAGCTACATTAGAACCCTGTTTACCAAGTCTCTGTTGGAGTCGCCCCTGGCCACCAGGGTGGTATCAAGGGTGAGCAAAGTCAGCTCACATTCTTACACACCGAAATAGTTCCCTGATTCTCAAAAATCAAGAACTTGGAGCATATTTTCCTCCAAACAGAGGATCAAATTAGACCCTAGACTTGACTCAACCCAAAGTTTTGACCTAGTCCTTGGTGATACTCAAAAAGACAAATTTGCCCAAGTGTTATAATGCAAACACTATTCAAAGACTAAAAGTGCAGGGTCTGTGTTTGTCCTCACTTCCTCCCAGGCCAGAATAAGGATGTCAGGATCTGTTGATGAACTTGTTTTCCAGACAACGGCTACTACCTCGGACTGTGGTTTTGAGAGTGAGCGCACCACTGGGACTTGAAATGGACCCACCTGCTCCGTCCCGCACTCCCAGCCTTCTCCTTTTACCAAACAGCCGATTCTAGGAACACGCAGTTGCTGCTATTTACCATTTGGCATGGTTGGGGGCGTTTCTGATGGCCAGGGAATGACAGCGGCCCGTGTATTCGTGTTTGTTGTGTATGTGTGCGATTGTGTGCGCGCGGGCATGCATCGCGGGGTGAAGAGACAAGCAGCTGGGGTCCTAATGAGCTATAATGAGGTCTAATAGTGGAAAAGCCATCTAGAAGCCACGACCTTGGCATTATGACGGATGCCCGCAACCATAACACATCTAAAAACAGCCTGGGAACCAGCTAAAACATGCCAGCGCTTTTCATGCCGCTCAGTCCAAAGTCCATATTTCACATTAGGAGTAGGATTACCTCGAAGTCGGTGATGAACATTTGGTGGTAGAACTGATAGAGTTTGCATGGGTGGCTTGTTTTAATGAGAATACCATTTGGTTCACAACGTTCATCATGTTCACGCTAGCTACATGAGGTGTCCCTCTCAAAACACATGCGATGGTGTGCAGTGCGAGTGCGTTCCAGAGCGCCTTATATTTCAATAGAAGCTTATGAATGTCTATTTATAGTAAGCATGTGTGGGTGGCCAACGGAAATGAGCCGCACCTACACTTTTCATTTGAATGCCGACACTATGAAAAGTAATGGAGGGTACTGTATTTGAACTATAGAATTTACTAAAGAATACTATTTTTGTTTTTGTTTTTTTGGCCCACTTACTACACACACAAGCTACCTGTCTCCCATCTACACACAATCTAATCTAATCTACTACAGGGTTATATGGTAGTGAGGTGAGGATATTCAGAGTGATTACATATTATTCATAATATTTGCAAGACATGTGATGATGCAGGTGTTAGAAGTGTTGTTCCTGTACGTCCGCTGGGAGAAAACTAAAAAAGGCCACAGTTTAGCACAGCACGTTCTCTGTGAACTCGTGCATCCTGCTTTAGCATCGCAGTAGTTTTGGTCTCCAGCATCTTCTTCTAAAAGGGCACAAAGGTGGCTCTAATGGGTATACGTTTCCCAAGAGTGACAGACTGGTACTTTAGACCACTTAAGTGTACATGAGTATAGTTGCGCCAGCACTGCTCATCACTGTCTTGTCTTTTTCCTTCCACAGTCTTGGATTGGGTCTGTCCAACAGTCAGCAGGGAAAGTCGGTCGTTTGGAGGACTCTGTACCAGCAATCGGCACTGTTAAACCTGGATTTTATGGCCTGAACTCACAGGCAACTTTGCATTTGGTTTATATAAAAACTCTATGAACTCGTATTGAAAGAAAAACCCGAACATTGTAACAAATAAATGATGCCAAAATACTGGAATACTTACGCCCTTTTACAACAGAAATTACCAGCGCGGCTTTAGGTTAAGACTAAAAACTCAGTCCACTACATATAGTTCATATATTTCAGTTGGCGAGAGTAGAAATTCACTTTGAGTTTCCTTGAGTGTCAAAGAAGAGCAAACCTTCTGAGAGGAGTTTGTCTAGACTGTACCAATACTAAACCAATACTAACATTCAGCTTATATCTAGTTCACTTAATGACATCCCCAGTAAGGACAAATCAGATCTGAATGAACTAATGCTTGAACCTTTCTCTAAAACAGACCTCTCCATGTGGACAGCAGCTGACTCCCAGACCTTCACAGGGCCTGCTCCTCCATAAAGCCACACTGCTCTGGAGCTGACAGGATCGTGCCTTTTATAGGGAACCCAACACAAACAGTTCACAGGCCATAACTTCTGGTCTCAGTGGCTTTTGTTGGACCATAAATTACAGATTAACACTCCAGAGGGATTTCATTTGAGAAATACATGCAAATGATCGCAGGGACTGTTTCACATTTCAACATACAAGGGCACTCTCAGGGTTTTCAAGTTCAATCATTTTGATAATAATTTTGATAAATTTAATTTGTTGACACTTGGTTTGGCACTTACCCTCTAGTTCAGCTTATCCTCGTCCTAAATGTGGGGAACAATCACACAGTGCTCCTGAATGACATTCAACACACTGTAGTGTTTTGTGTAGTTTAAAAAAAGAATCTCCATTAGTTTAATTCTTATGGACTTTCAGCACTGAAACCAGTTTTGACGACACAATCCTGACCTCTAGTTTCCTCATTAAAGGTACATTATGTAACTTTTTATGCAGATTATAATTGTTTTGTCTCCAGGTGTGAAGCCAGGCTAATGGTCAGAAACACCTGGCTGAAGGATTGACCTATTGTACATGTGTTTTACTTTCCAGTGGCCTCTATATGATGGCCTCTAACAAAACATTTGAAACATTTGATGCTGGTGCGTTGTAGAGGCCACTGTGATCGAAAATAAACGCGCCATGCTAACCACCCATTCAGCCATCACTAACAGGTCAAATCAACTTATTTTTCTCGCATAAAAAAGTTACATTATGCACCTATAACATTTTTTTTTCTTTTTTTTTGTAAGAAAGAAGGTTTGTCTTTCAAAAACGTCCAACAAAAAAGAACAAACTTAAAGTGATAGTCTGGAAGTCTAAATGTATTACAAATTTTAAGAACCTCCTGGCCTTACATGTATATATGTATATTTCTGTGTGTACTGGCATTACATCAAATGCAGCATTGAGATTTGGAGACGTGCAGACATGTAGTATATGTAATGCCTAAATCTAAATGTAGTGCTAGCATCTGATGTTTATTGTGCGATAAATAATTGAGGGCCAGCGGGCTACATATGTTTTGGAAGGAAACGTGATTCAAAATATAGCTTACTCTGTAAGACTGTTATTAGAATTGTGCAATGTCGTTGTTACATTTTGTGTAAATGTATGAAACTATATGTTTCCATATTGGCATATTGCTGTGCCAGCACTATCGAGTATCCACGGGGACTTATCTGAGAGGTAAGAACCTTTTTTTTTGTAAATTAGATTACCACTCAACACCACAGAAAAGGGCAGACTAAAATGTACATTGAAATTCAAAGCCCTATACCCCCAAAAATCACCACAGAAACAAAGTATAGATGTGTGACCTGTAGTGGACTGAAGAGGATAGTCTAATGAAATGGTGTGAAATAGGTGAGCCTTACTGATGCTAGCCATGGAAAAATAGACTCCCAACACCACAAAACCACGATCAATTGGTTGAGTGGCAGTTTAGGAAATTATTCATAAACTGCCATTCTCTTATATTTGTCATCGTATGTACACCAGCAAAAGATTCAGTTATGACCCGCCCATTGCAGTCCTCACCATGTACACAGACCTGCAACAAGGAATGCTGATGGATGTATAAATGTATACAGTATGTACGCATTCTGTAAACTATGCATCTTCATTGCTTTTCTATGACTTACTTTTTTGGCATTATTTTGTCTTTATTTCAGATACCGGAAAGTATTCAATAAAAAATCCAGGTGCTGCAGGATTTATACAGTGAAGGTTGAGAAGGACTATTCATATATTCCAGAGCTCCAGACAATAATTGTTGCTGCATGGTTGAACAGCAAACAAGGACTCCCACGTCCTGCAAAATTGAGATCCTCAGGCAACTGGGTTTGCTGTCAGCTGTGCCTGCTCCAACAACCCAGGAGTTACTCCAACACACCCAAGGAGATGGTATGGACTAATTTATTCTTCTCACAATATTGAAAATATAGATATTGCATACATCTATATATCCATAACATTCTTTATCCTTGTTTTTTTAGGGGTCAACAATTGCCACAGAAATAACATGAAGAATGTTTTATTTTTGTAAATTAAGTTGTTGTTGAATAGTTGACCATTGTTTGTTTCTATCTGTAACCAAATGTTTATGTTATGAGATGCTATTTTTGTGCAAGAGGTTTTTTTTAGGCAATGTCTTAGTTGTGCTTTGAAATTAGAAGACTTTATCATATTTCATTCTTTATTCTCATTAAAAACTTAAGTTACTTCAATTGAAATGTCATGTACAATCGATGGTATAAATATATAAAAATGGTATATTGGTATAAATCCAATGTAGTGGCCATTAGGATCAGAAAATGTGTCTGATTTAGTCTCCACATGTGGCACTTTAGATATGCAGTTCTCTGGAGCTTTGGAGATCGTCTGCTTGATGCTGGGGTTTTATCCATAATCGGAAGATCCTCCCATTACAGAGCTTTGAAGAAGACAAAAGATAAAATAATTAGAAAAAACAAATGCAATATGACCTAAATCTGAAGGGGTCTAAAACACAAAAAAGACGACAGGACAGTAATCGTACGCTAGCTGTTAGCATATCAAAGAAGTAAACAATGTCGCAAGCTATAAACCACGCAAACGATGTCAAAACTACATGTTTACTTGATGTGCCAGTTTATTGGAAATGTCAGTACAAAGTTGGCTGCATAAATGTGTAATCCCCGTCAAAAAACAACGATTTAAACATAAAAAGCATCGTTACCTTGGACAACTCAAATGTTGACACTGTCACTGTAATGTCTCTCCTCGCCACTTCTTGGCCCATTGAACCTCGCGCGTGCACGGGAAAACAGGCGTGGATTTCAAGACCAATCAGGAAGGGAGGGGGCGGGAGCTTGAGCCGTTTTTTCTGACAACATCTAGACTATCACTAAGACGGTATGAACCTTTTCAAAAGTCGAGTTTCCCCTGTTTAGGACCAGGAGTTCATGCACAATGAGCTTGTTAGACTATGATTTGGTGGTTCTCACAGCAGTAGTGTTCTCAGCATGTGGCTCCTTCTGTTTGTGTGTTATGGACCTGTCCTGCTGAGATGTGGTTAGCCAGTATAAATCCTGGAAGAATAACATAGAAGCTGCTGCTTTAACTGCGCGTGGGGACTTATTAAAGAGCAGAAGTGTGACGTTTACAGCAGCACACACTAACTGGCCACATCAACCTCTGCCAGAAACACGGCTGTGTTCGGAGGAGACAGAGTGGGACTGGGCTCCCGCTGTTTCATAGAGCAGTTTGTGCTTTTCAACACAAAATCCAGCATGAAGCACTTTACCACAGTCAGGAGCAGAGCACCGGGAGCTCCCTCAGTCTCTGGGCAGAGATAAGCTGCTCCACTGACTCACGTTTGATAGACAGAGTGGATCCTGGCTGACAAACTTGGTGTTCACAGTTTGGAAAGTAATTTGTAGCACCACATGGCTGTTTACGGCACATCAAGCTGTCTGACAGGGGAAATGAACCGTCAAAATTGTATCCAATAAACTTTAACAATTTTAGAGGTCAAAAAAGATAGAACGTTTTAAGCTAAAAGTTAACTTAGCAGAGGAGTTGAAAGCAGTAGTGATAGTGTAAGGACACTGCCTGGCCAATGAAAAAGTAAGATAAAAAATACAATCACACACACTAATAATCTGTTGAACCACATTTAGTTTTGTGGCCCAAGGTCTTGTTTCATCTAATGTTGTCTTCACTTTTGACCACTCTTTCACAATTTGAGCTCGATGAATCTTGGCATAGTCATTTTGGAATTATGCCTGTGCCATCAGGGAAGGAAAAAAAAACAGTCATTCAGATTATTCAGGTCGTCGACTCTAGCTTTGGCCCCATGTTAGTGAACCTGGATCTGACCAACAGCAGCAACCCCGCATCCAAGAGGCAACTTTTAATCCTCAATTTTTTGGCCATTGAAATGTTAGTAGACTGAGTAAATGAAAAACGTGTTTGCACAAATATTACAATCAGCAAAAGTTGCTGTATCCCCTTCAGTAATAAATTGCTGATGAGTTGCTTTTATTCTGTAACACACATAAAGGGAGCCTTTCACATTAAACTAAGAAACAGATTATAATTTACTGAAGATCTGTAAATATCACGGTCCATATAATACAACCCTCTGCTTCTACCTTCTCACACAGTGCCAGACTCATGGGTCTCTTAAAGTCATACTGAGTGTGTAAAAACTAAAACTAAAGATGCCTGAATGTTAATGTTTTGTAGATGAAACATATTGGACAATCATCGGAGAATGCTGTGTCCAAGACTTGGGGTCGTGGATGGTTTAAATTTAAAGATTACTTTGGCTAATCAAATGTAATGCTCCTAATACAATTACTTTTTTTTATTTAATCCTAATATTGAGCCACATAATTATCTCCAAACTTCTACATCTTCAACAACTGTCTATGTCTTAGGCGGGCATATACACAGTCAAATAAATGATTTCACATTTAGAGATTTGAATATTTATGATATCACTCATCATTTAAGTTACGGCTTCTTCAGGCAGCCAAGTCTTTTAATGTTTTGTGTATGGCGATAGTTCCAGGCAGAGATCGAGACGTTGCTACCTTCGCAGTGTGTTTGATGTTTGAGTCTTTGATCTCATGGTTTCTTCAGTTTCATCCTTTTGACGCAGCAAAGAAGAAACCGCCGTCTCCGAAAGTCTTAGATGTGAACCCTAAAACACCCTAAAAGTGTATCCGCTTACCATGACACAGTATGATGGGCAGAGCCTAATACAGTGGTGTTTACGTCGGACAACTGGAAGTACATGCACAAAACAAAGATAGCATGTCAATATTGCTTTGTTTTTTTAGGTTCTGTGAGATCATGTAGCCATGAAAAAAAGTAATTGTACTGAAGGATGAGCAATTCTGGTCATCCATCTCAAAATGCCAGACCAACCCATCGGAGTCTAGACTAAGGACTATTAAGCCCTGGTCATTAGCAGAAGGACAGCCCATCTAATTTGTCTAATAAAGAGTTGTGTCTCCTCCGTCCCGATGACCTCTCCGTCCTCACCTGTGTTCCCTTCTATTATCAGGACCTGATTTTGAACCATGAATCAGACCCCAGTGTCTTCTCTATCTTACCCACTTCCTCAGGGCAAAGGTCAATGTCCCATCACTCACTAAGCTCTGCCTGATAGCTTAGTTAGGCCAGGACCCCAGAGCCATTACCTGCTTTATGGGATACTGGTTTATTAAATATAATGATGGTAATGAGGGATCAATTAGAGACATTGGATATTCTATTGACAGGTTGTTTTGGTGTCTGTGGTTGTGGTCACAATAGCACAGAAATGCCATTGTAATAAAGTACTAGATAAATTAATGAATTGCACAGTTTGACAATAGTCAACAGCTTTTGAGTTGAAAATGTAAATGCTCTAAAGCACTTTTACAAAACTGTGAATAAATATGTAAAGACATATTGTGTGTGACATACAACTCTTACATTAGGCAAAATGTTAGGAAAATATATCAAATGTATGTATTCATTTTGTTATTTGTAAACTTTATTGTCGGGCAGCCCTTCTGTGAGCTAGTGCAGTAACCAACACCCATCTCCTGACCGAGTTGAAGGATTACACTGTTGCACATGTCTTGGGTGAACGGTGAATATCCCTAGTCTACCCATTCGGGCATCGATTATTGAAATAGTTGACAACTATTTTAGTATCGTTTTCTACTAAACGCAGACTCAAATAGAGCAAAAATTACATGAGCCTCCAAAACACTGACTTTAAGTTTACTACATCAACATGACCTCAAGTGCTGCCATTTTAGCTTTATGTGATTAAAAAAAAAATATATATATAAAAAATAAATAAATCATACACCAGTCACAGCCAAGTGATTAAGCGATTAATCGGTAGATTAATTGATTACCAAAATAATCGTTAGTTGCAGTCCTAATACCCATCCATACATGGGCAGAGCATGCAAACTCCATAAAGTAGGTGCCACACCAGGCCCTAGAATCAAACTCGGGACCTTTCCTCTGGTTAGAACTCTAAGAGCTTGTGTTAGAGTTGCTTGATTTGAACACGGCTGCTAAATATCTGCCTGACCAAAAAAAAAAAAAATTGCCTCCTGGATTTAACAAACTGTTCCGATCTCGGGTTGCTGTACTTGGTCAGGTTTAGTTTCAGCATCGCTGTGCTCAAATAATGAGATCAGCTGATGACCTGAACATCCTGAATGACAGGGTTATTCCATCTTCTTCCCTGATGGCAAGGGCATTTTCCAAGATGACAATGCCAGGATTCATCGGGCTCACAGTCTTAAAGACTGGTTCGCATCATTTTTAAACATGGATTGGGCACCACAGAGTCCAGATCTCAACCTCTTTGAGAGTCTTTGGGATGTGCTGGAGAAGGCTTTGCTCAGGGGTCACACTCTCCCATCATTGATACATCTTGGTGAAAAAATAATGCAGCACTGTTTTTTTTTTGTTGACATTGCAGAAGCATGTTGAAATAATGCCACAGCGAATGTGTGCTGTAATGAAAGCTGAAGGCGGCCCAACGAAATATGCATTCACCTTACCTTTAATCCATAATTTAAGCTTCTGTTTGTTTATTGAATGAATAAAAAAATGTAAAAAAAAGGGCAAACCAACCACAAACAATTTTCTCTATATACCTCATCATGATAAATTGACCACATTTTGCTGTATTGTGTCTGGTGACATCAGCACCATTCAAAAACACAATGAGCGCTTATATTTACGTCAACACAATCACTCAGTTGGCAACACCGTGACCCACACTGTCAACAAACTCACACTTGTACCAGGCTACATCAAGTTAATTTCTCCCCTTTGCATATGTCGTGAGCTGTTGGGGAGAAAGAGCCTTCGATCGTGTACTTTGGTTTTTTTGCGCAGCTTTTCACAAACAGTAGCACTAACAGAGTCTCCTTTCTGCTGCGTTTCCTTCCACTGTGATTGGACTAATTGGGACTTGTTGACAGCGCACCCCATCCGCGTAGGAACGGCCCAATCGCATCTCGGCGTCTGTCATCCCTGGCAAGGCGCGCTTCCACCCCCTTCATAAAGCCCTTTGTCTCGGCAACCTCCGAAACCTCAAGCATTTTTAATACGGAGAGTCTGATTATGTCGCCTAAACAGGATGTGAAAGGAACACAGCTTAGTACAAAGTATTACATGGAGGGGCACACAGGGGAGGCATTGGTATGATAACCAGTTACAATAGCAGTGCACTATACTGACATTTTTATCTAATACTCTGCCACTGTTTTATTTTGTATCAATTTCATTTTTATTTATTATTTGCATTGTACAGCTAAAGTGATTAAGGTCCCCTACAATAAAACAAGTCTTTACCCAATTGGATTGAGCTACAATACAATCTCATCTCGATTCACAGGGAATGTATAAGGAATGAGCCACAAGTTTCCAAATTGTATTCTGTTTCAGCAAGTTTATAAGTTTAGTTTAGTTTAGTTTATTTATTTATTTGAGCAGTTTATCTGCTCAGAAGGAGTGGGCCGAAGCCAAAGGCTTATAGGCGCCCACCCCAAAAGTAAATTCAGGTCAATTATTTGGCACACAGGCAGAAAATGAATCTATTAATGTGACATGGCGACCATAAATGATCCTCTCAATACAGTTGTCCTCAACTGGTGGGTCGGACCGTTTGCAGTGGGTCATGAGCCTTTCCCAAAATATTGTACAGTAAAAGAACAGACTCACTATACTAGTCTGTAAAAATGACTGTTATCGGGTGTGTTTTTATCAGAGTTACAGCTTGTTTCCTGCCGAAGGAGCCTCCAGCGCATCGTGGGAGCAGCGGAGAGGATCTGCGGAGCTCCTTTCCCCTCCATTAAGGACATGTACTCCACCCGTCCCACCCGCAAAGCCGTCAGAATCACCAGGGACCCTACGCACCCATCACACAGTCTCTTCAAGGTAATGCCTTCAGGGAAGAGACTATAGAATCCACAGGCCAGCTCTACTCGACTGAAGAACTGTTTCATACACCAGGCCATGAAGAAGCTGAACTCCCTGCCCTCCCTGCGCTCCTATCCCCTCACTCCCCCCCCCCCCCCCGTTCCACAATCAAAGATGAGAGAAATATAATTTCAAATCATTCACACATGGTTTGACATATAAAAAAATCTTTGAATCTTGTCATCTGCCATCTTCCCAAAGAGTTAGTTATTTTCTCCAATTATGCATATCCAAACCCCAAAGCGTATCGACAGAAGAGTTTACAGCCCATATGCCAGTGAGATACCTCATTTGAAAGCCAAGACCTTCTAGTTTCTAAAAATATGTGTAAGATCTGTGTGAGTGAAACAACTTACATGACATTAGACGTTCCTACCCTAATCATAACCCTAACCCCTGACCCTAAACCTCCCCTGATCAGGGGAGACGGCAAGTAACAGATCAATGCCTATACTATATTTTACATTATATTTTACAAGTCTAAGGCCCAATCTGAATTCGCCCCCTTAGCCCTCCGCTTAGCCCTTTCCCTTCGTTTTTTGCGCGTTCACGAGAGAGGAACGGGTGTCCCAATTGTATTTTGCGGTGAGGGGTAGGGGTGAGGGAGAGGGCCACATAGCCCTCAAGCGAGGGTTTTTCAAATGTACACTTCAGACAAAGGGGTAGGAGGAGTTCAAGGCCATGAGAACCCAGGGTGCTGAAGGTGCTGCCGCACCCCCTGGTGGATGGTTTGTGCATTGCATGTCATAGTAATACATAGGAGATAAGCACAGAAAAGGTATTTTTGGGTGCAATCTTATTTTTGGGTGCAATCTTGAAATAAGCTGTGAAATGAATTCACGATCATCATCAATAAGCACCCTTACAACATTTATAAAGTTGCAGAACTCTTCGTTCAGACTTTATTCGCTTTGTGCAACAATTAGAACAGTCCATTGCTTTAAACGTGTCAGTTCTACGTCTTCGCTTTGCTGCTGCAAATGCTCCGTTTATTTGTGCTGTATTGACTGACTTTTAAACTCCACTAGGGCTAAGGTAAGAAAGCAGTTGAGAGGGGGGTAATCTGAAATCAGGGGGGGTAGCTTGAAATCGCGTTCATTATACCATGAGCATGAGTAATATTTGAGTGCTAATTATGAAGTACTACTTTGACTCATTTGTGGATATTATAAGGACTCCAGACAAAGTGATAAGCACGGTTTTAAATGTAATCCTTAGACCCTGGCCCTGACTTCGAACTTGAGTAACAGGACATGCAGCTCTCACAGCGAGGCCTGAGACAAACGCAGAGGCAGCTTCATTCACAGTCAGGAGACCCACTCGTCTGTCAGCGCCATTATGAGCCGCTCATATCGTGGCCTGCACCTGTCTTTGGTTCAGGACACCATGCACCCCTCTCCTCCCTCCTCCAAACCCACCACCTACGCCTCTCTACCACATCTCCGTTTAGACCCCGTAAAAACCTGTGGATGGGCCCGGGGAAAGCCCATTCATCTAACAGGGCACCGGCCACAAGAACAGGCAGCTGTGGAGAGGGAGAGATAAAGCACTGTGTACCGTGCGCCTTTGTGCCTTAAACCAGCTCTGCTCTTGTCTCCCGCCGCCGCGTCCGCACAATGGGGTCCTAACAGGAGCTGTCATCGGACCGCACTCGTCTGACCACCGCGAGCACCGGGGGTTAGCCAGGAGCACATTAACCTTGTGTTTGTGCGCCACTGAAAGGCAAGAAAGCTACAGTTAAAACATGGTCTGTGGTGTTAGAGCCCCATTCAGCCTCGTGTTTACCCAAAATGGACTCCAAAGACTTCATTGAACGAGGCTTTAAAGCAGATATACTCGGGTAAGGTGTCCAGCGCGGGCTCCTCTTTGCACCTGAAGTTCGATCAATAAACTCAAGTGACGACATGTCGATTTGCACGGGCAGAAAACACGTGCGTCGGCGGTGAATGGGCGCGCTGAGAGACGGCGGCAGGTGAATTGTTGCCGTCGCGATGTACACTGTATCCATGTGTGGCTTTCGAGCGCGTGTGTTTATCCTCGCCCTCGCAGTGTTTCCTTGCATTTACTGTTTGACCAGGGCTTGTGAAAACGATCCTCCGTTCTCTGCCTATTGTGCTGGGCCTTTTGTGATAATGCAATGTTTATGAGTTATGGCACTGTACACACAGCCACGAGCCAGCTGCAGCCATTGTCGCGCCTTTGATACATGTAATTAAACCACAAAGGCACTTAAAGTCTCTAAGCCCCAGGTACAAAAGCACGGGTTCAGCCACATCAGATAAGTCTGAATTGATCCATGATTTGAAATTGTTACAAGTCTGTGATACAGACAGGTGTCTAAATGAAAGGCTTAACCGCACAGGTACGCTGAAGAAAGAAGGGCACTACGCAATAAAGGACCAGGGGTTTCTGCTATCAAAGCAATTTAGGTCAAAGAAAATAAACATTTACGTATGTTAAGTATTTATGTTCAAGTTTGAAATAGTAATAGATCAACTCTTAAAGACAAAATCCTCCCATATGGCAATAAAACAAGGCTTTTATCACAATAGTCAAGGTGTGTGTGTTGGAGAGAAAGAGAGAGATCACAAAAGTGCGATCACATATCACCTTAATTTCAGGGATATCATTAGGCCTTGTCTTTCAATTAACATTATTGAGTTCATTGTCTTCTCAATACTTAACAAAGCCCTCTATGGTAGATAAACAGTTATTCTAAAGCAATTTCTCTATGCAAATGCATTGTATTTAGAGCATTGGTCCTCAACTTTGTAGTGTTTCAGAACTGACCTTCAACCAACCAAGACAAGCTTTAAGTTGAAATATATGAATTTTAACTTAAAATAAAGTCCTTCTGCTTGGAGCTTTTGTAGCAGAGTTCTGTTGATTCTACCGCGATCATGAGTTAAACCATCAAAAACCTTTTTTGGCAAAGGGCTTTTCGGTCCTGACTCATGGGGTGAAATCCACAGATATATTTCTGTGGCTTAGTGTTACAATCATATCAACAGAGTGCAGTACAGCCCATAAAATGCTGAGTCTTTTGCGCCATTAGATGGCAGTAATGTACAAGTGAGCCCTGAGCCTTTTGAATGTGCAACTTCTGTTTCTCTTTGGGGAGACAAAGCAAAGATTGGGTTTGACTTAAGGTGAGTCAGCACTATAAGTCCTGCTAACAGATTCAAAAGCCCTCTTTAATTTGACTTTCTCTTTGACTTATAGAGTCAAATCTGCTGCTTTTAGAAATGTTGAAAGGGAATTTCTATTTTTATTTTTATTTTATTTCTATTGTGAGTTGAAAAAAAGATAAACCCTTATAGAAAGACATACCCACAGGTAATCATTTGGACATTGAATTATATCAAAAGAACACTGTGGAATATTTCAGTTTATATGTTGCTGTCAGACAAGACCAACTAAGAACTACTTAACAAATATTTCCCTCATGTTCCGCCTGCTTTTGTCATTGTAAGCACTAATTTCAGCTGCCTAATGTCCCAGCAAAGCAGTAACTTCTCCATGGAGAAGCTGATGATGTCCCGCTCCCAGCCAAGTTATACACAGTGTAAAATATGACGCAATGTGGCTTTAACTTTACTTGCATTACATTCAAAATACAAAGTTTATAGTGGTTGAAAGCGGTGGATGTGGCACAAAAACACAAATTAGATTTGTGTATGATCAAAATGAAAGCAGCAGAGAGATTTCCTCGTTTCACAGTGATCTGGTCTAGTATTCCAGTGGGAACGGCCTGCCATAAACAAACAAGCACGTCACCAGAACAATGTTTGACAGGGAGAATGAGTGACTGTGGAAGCCGTCTGTAAAGGCCTTAATGTGGGCAACGCACGGAGACACAGTGCATCAAACCAGCCTTATCTGCGGCCTGGTGTTTGTGTTGGCGCTTCCTCCTCCTCCTCTCATGACTTTGAGGAACTTTATTGATCTGCAAAGAAAAAAATGCCTGGTCACAGTAGCCCAAACCCAAGGAGAAAACAGTCTTCCGGAACCTAGAATTATGGTCGATATCATTAAATGTGAAGAGTTACAGCGATCCAGCAGAGTTATTTTGGTACTTTCTCCATTTGCACTTCAGCTTTAAGGTGAGCCGTGTGGAGAGGTGCAGATGGCATTTCAGAAGTATGCTGATCACTCGGAGAATATAAGGAATGGTTTTACGGGCTCAAATGCTCAAAACAATGTTACACAATTAACTAGAAATGCAGCAATGGCCGCGCCATTGCGATTGACTGCGGAATTGCATAAACTGTTCAAAATGCATAAACGGTCGAAATTTCATTAATTAGTTCATTTGCAAAATCTAATTTGCAGATTACGGTAAAATGCGTTAGTTGGTTAATTTGCATAATGTAATTTGCATAAAGCGGTCAAATGCATAAACAGTTTAAATTGCACAAACTGTTATGTTGCATAAACTGGTTAAATTCCATAAACTGGTCAGACTGTTGAAATCGCCTAAATGCTGAAATTGCAGAAGCTGCACAAATGGCTGAAAGACATGGAGTGCCAGAAATCTTATTAAAATGCATTGGCTGGATTCCCTATACACACCAATGCAAACATTTCAAATTTCCGTAGAAAAAAACTGGAAAACTGCAGAAGGCCAATTTTTTTCTCAAAACCAGTTGCAGAAACTGAAGAAATTGCGGAAAAAAATGCTGAAAAGCATGAGTTTGCGGGAGCCCCATTATAAGTCAATTGGAAAAATGTGCCGTATTTCGTCCGACTGCGGAAAGTTCGGCAGTCAATCAATAAGTCACTGCCCTTCAAACCCATCAATCAGTCACCGAACTCTGTATTACTCTGCACAACAGACAAGGTGTGCATTGATTCAACAATTAGTTAATGACAGATAAATTGCACAGACAAGTTCAACATCCTCCATTGTAAACAGTTGGTATAATCCATAAACAAATAGAAGTAGAAGTGATACTCATTAATGTAATTTGTTAATGTGAGCCATTTCAAAAAGATGGTAGCTATTGTATCGTGTGCGAAATATGATTATTCATGGCAGGAGGAGGAAGTTGGTGAGACAGTTGAGCAAGGTGAATAAATTATTATTTTTGATTTATTTCCACCACATAGACAAGTACCACCCACAAAAATATGTTCTGAAGTCAGTCTATAACCATAAGTAAAAAACAAATGAATAAAACCATGGATGGAGTAGGTCAAAATGAGGAACATCACAAAATCAGTTTGAGAACCGCGGACCTATTCTATCGAAAGCCTTAGAAATACAAAATCCCCTCTTCTGTCGCCTCTGAACCCACAGGCCTGTCCCGGTGTGAGAGAGGCATCAGGGCGCGCGTCAACACAGCTTCAAGTCCACGGCCTGCTGTGAGCGGGACCGGCTCGGTTCATGTGGTCATTCAAAGTGACAGCCCCCTTAGCCATGACACACACACACACACACACGCACACACACACACATACGTGGTTTTATGGTTTATGTTGACCTTTTGGAAAAACCAACCCTGGTGTGGTTTAAGAGGACTATGGTTTCCCAAGGTCCTAGAGAGATAAGCTCTGGATAGACTAACTGTAAAAAATCTGAAAAAAATTTAGGTCTATTTAACATCCTTGTATCAGCTACGGTTGTCTATACACAGCCACCGACCAGAAGGTGGTTCATGAGGACCAAAGATGAATTATGAGGACTTTAAACATAACTGAACCACAATTCCCCTATGAGAGACCAACAGGCCCGTTTGGAACCATGAGGCCGTCCTTCCGTGGACCCACCACCTGCAGGAGGAGCCATAGGGGACTGGTGCTATGTGATTTGGGCAGCTCCAACGGCTGCCTCCACGACCCGGCAACGGACAAGTGGGAGAAAATGGATGGATGGATGAACCACAATTAGAGGCTGGAAAAGTTTTAATGTTCTTCATACATACACTCCATGCTTATCCATCTTTTACCTTTAGTTGTCTTTTATGTGCTAGTCCACGATTTCTCACAAAGTCTCTTATATTCTGCAGTGTTCTCTGACTTAAGGCCATTTCTGCTTGCTTACACTGAGTTACTTCATTTTTTGTGGCCAGTTTTCCTCTCTTGATGTGTTTTTTAAAATGCCGCATTACAGCTGCTTCTTCAGTCTTTGACCATGCTCTTTTTGTCACTCTGCGTTTTGGTCCAGGTTGCTTTGCAGGCCTCTGTGCTGCCTCTGAAAAGGAAAATTAGGAATTAATTTAAACAAAACAATGTGAATAAGTCAGAGCAAGACTACTACAAGAGTAAACAGAAGAACTTGCCTTCAAAATCAGAGGTATCTCCATCAGCTATGTCGATCGGGTCATCATCTATAACCACAGTTGCCGCTTGTTTCTCAGCAGAGTCCCCCGAGTCACTGTGACTCTCCTCTTCGGCCTCATCTGCACTGATGGGAATTTCATCTAAAAACAAAAGGGGGATTCAATTCAATCAGCCCGCTCCTAAAGCCACCAGGCCTGGGAAAACTCACCAAGGCTGGGGCTAAGATCCCCAGCCGGCTCCTAAAGCTACCAGCCCCGCACCGACATCCACCACAATGACCCACCCTCTACTCCACTTACACTACCCGGCTCAGGGCACTCCTACCCCGGCCTACGTGCACACACTCGCCCCCCTGGCTCCTCTGGACCTCCTCTGACCAGCCTGCTCCTAAAGCTACCAGCTCCGCACCGACATCCACCACAATGACCCACCCTCTACTCCACTTACACTACCCGGCTCAGGGCACTCCTACCCCGGCCCTACATGCACACCCAGATAAGAGATACATTTAACAAACCTTCAAGTTCAATCTCCTCCAGCGTCTTTCCTTTTAGCGAGGAAATGGATCCCTTCTCCATTAAAAGCAATACTTTGGATATCTTTGCAAGTTGTGTTGTTGGAACAGGCAGTCTGTAGAATTCCCTGTGTACGCGGATATCATGTCCAAGGAAGTCTGCCACCTGATCCAGCTCATTCTCCTGGAGGTTTAAGACTTGAGATAGCGTGGCCACATGTTTCCTGAGACCCGTCGACCGGAGGTGCTCGGGGTACTTTGTGTCGCACTGTGTGGAGAAACGTCTCAGGCAGTCACTTCCTCTATAATGGGTTGGTGCTTTGGGTCGTGCAAATAAGAATGGGTTTGAGGGAGACACACCACATTCTTTCCTCTTATTTGTGAGTAGTGTAAGACCATTGACAACAGGTCGGGGGAGAAGAATTGCAACTTTTCTCCCTCTTTTACCCATAATTTCCACGCGACTTAGATACCAGCAGAGCTTCTTTTCTGTGTCCGATAAACCAAGGCTTACATCCGCATGAAGTTGTTGATTATCCCTCTCCAGAAAATGTTTCAGAGGCATTTTGGAAACCTCTCCAGCTCGCCGACGGTTGAACACAATGATTTGTGTGAGCAACACCATGGCAAGACGGGCATAAGTTTGAGCATCATCTGTTTCTTGCAGTTTGCTTGTGGCCTCTTCTGCTGCCTTTTCCAAAAACTTGTGAAGTTTCACAACATCTTCAGTGAATGGTAAGGTTAACGGTTTATTAAACTTGGCATCACTCAGTGTGTTAAGGGCATTGTGAGATACATATTCTTTCCACTTGGTACTGAGCAACTTCTTAAATGTTTCAGTATACTTCACCAGCTTCTCATCTTCTGCCATCAAGCCCCGGCAGTGGATGATGTCGCAGATCTTATTCAGTGTGTGGCCGAGTTTAAGAGCAAGGCTCGGGGTTTTGTACGAAAGATTGTCATCATTAAAACCTGCTACCTTTTTGACCGCTTGTACCACTTTCTCAAAGTTTGCAGGCCTAACAGCATCTTCCAGGGTCGGCACAGAGAAATCTGTCCGCAAGCACAGCAGCAGACGTCCCACTTCTCTCAGTTTTTGTCTTATGTATTCATACTTTGTTGTATCCTGTCCATGAATGTTGTAAAGTGACTGGGCAAACTGGAGAATACAGAAGTCATTTCGCACAACTGATCCAACTTCATCCACGTTCATAACACTGAGAAGCTTCCAAACCCCACCCGAGATTTGCGCACATAAGGCGGCATCCTGAGCTGATGCAGAGCCGAGGATCCTTCTCCTTCCAGACGTCTCTTCTTGGTTTGCATCTTCGGGTTTGTGAGGGCACCTGCGAGTATGCCTCCATAGTTCTTTGCGGAGAAACATGCCTTGACAATACATGCAGTGAATAAACTTTCCATCCAAAGCTTTTTTTTTGCATCGTCGCTTCACTTTCAATTGCCCTTTCCCACTTTGTAATACTGCTTGATTATGTAAAAAGTTCCCTTTATTCCTAATTTTTTCAATCCGTTTGTTGCGCTCCTTGACATCAGTAAGGGAAAAGACTTGTACAATCTCTGCATTGGTCTTGTGTGTTTTAAGATGTCTCGATATTTTCTTCTGGGGCTTACCGCAGACAAAGCAGTAATTTATGGAACTTGTCCGCTGTGGGTCTCCTCTTCGTGGACCATTCTCTGAATGCAACTCTGAGGTGTATGAAGAACTACCTTGCTGGCTGGTTCCCGGTGCACTAGAAGCAGGAGCAAGACTTGTATCCGACTTTTGTGTCAGCCATATATTTGGATGGGGGAGCTCATCTAAATCTTCATCACCCACATAGTCTGGGTCTGAGTCTGGGTTGTTTTTTTCTTGTGCCATCTCCTGCCTTTGGTCCTTCCCAGTGTCACTCTGAAAGATAAACAGACAATACTTGAACCTACAAAGAACCACCCAGGCTGGGGCTAAGTTCCACAGCCAGCTCCTAAACCCAATACCCCGGTCCCCAACTCATCAGGGCCGGGGAAAACTCACCAAGGCTGGGGCTAAGTTCCACAGCCTGCTCCTAAAGCTACCAGCCCCGCACCGACATCCACCACAATGACCCACCCTCTACTCCACTTACACTACCCGGCTCAGGGCACTCCTACCCCGGCCTACGTGCACACACTCGCCCCCCTGGCTCCTCTGGACCTCCTCTGACCAGCCTGCTCCTAAAGCTACCAGCTCCGCACCGACATCCACCACAATGACCCACCCTCTACTCCACTTACACTACCCGGCTCAGGGCACTCCTACCCCGGCCTACGTGCACACACTCGCCCCCCTGGCTCCTCTGGACCTCCTCTGACCAGCCTGCTCCTAAAGCTACCAGCTCCGCACCGACATCCACCACAATGACCCACCCTCTACTCCACTTACACTACCCGGCTCAGGGCACTCCTACCCCGGCCTACGTGCACACACTCGCCCCCCTGGCTCCTCTGGACCTCCTCTGACCAGCCTGCTCCTAAAGCTACCAGCTCCGCACCGACATCCACCACAATGACCCACCCTCTACTCCACTTACACTACCCGGCTCAGGGCACTCCTACCACGGCCTACGTGCACACACTCGCCCCCCTGGCTCCTCTGGACCTCCTCTGACCAGCCTGCTCCTAAAGCTACCAGCTCCGCACCGACATCCACCACAATGACCCACCCTCTACTCCACTTACACTACCCGGCTCAGGGCACTCCTACCCCGGCCTACGTGCACACACTCGCCCCCCTGGCTCCTCTGGACCTCCTCTGACCAGCCTGCTCCTAAAGCTACCAGCTCCGCACCGACATCCACCACAATGACCCACCCTCTACTCCACTTACACTACCCGGCTCAGGGCACTCCTACCCCGGCCTACGTGCACACACTCGCCCCCCTGGCTCCTCTGGACCTCCTCTGACCAGCCTGCTCCTAAAGCTACCAGCTCCGCACCGACATCCACCACAATGACCCACCCTCTACTCCACTTACACTACCCGGCTCAGGGCACTCCTACCCCGGCCTACGTGCACACACTCGCCCCCCTGGCTCCTCTGGACCTCCTCTGACCAGCCTGCTCCTAAAGCTACCAGCTCCGCACCGACATCCACCACAATGACCCACCCTCTACTCCACTTACACTACCCGGCTCAGGGCACTCCTACCCCGGCCTACGTGCACACACTCGCCCCCCTGGCTCCTCTGGACCTCCTCTGACCAGCCTGCTCCTAAAGCTACCAGCTCCGCACCGACATCCACCACAATGACCCACCCTCTACTCCACTTACACTACCCGGCTCAGGGCACTCCTACCACGGCCTACGTGCACACACTCGCCCCCCTGACTCCTCTGGACCTCCGGGGACACACAGCCCACATCTCGGACCCACTCTTAAGCACCCCTCCTCGGACTACACCCCCCAACTCATCCAGGCCGGGGAAAACTCACCAAGGCTGGGGCTAAGTTCCACAGCCAGCTCCAAAACCCAATAGCCCGGTCCCCATATCATCCAGCCCGGGGATAAATCCTCCAGGCCGGGGCTAAGTTCCATTCAGAAAATACTTGATAACGTATATTTAACAAGGACTAGATACTTACCAATATATTTTCTTGTCTTCTTTGGAGTGAACTTTCTCTTGGTCCTTCTTCTTCGCATTACCATTAGATGTCTTCCGAAATCACTCAACATGCCCGGACACATATCCCGCACGTGTCCCCATAAAGAACCAATCACAATGGAGCCTTCAATACCGCCAGAGTAGGGTAGGGGGAGCACATCATACACTCCATACACAAGAAGTCAGGTTGGGGTATTATATGGACGTCAAATAAACTTTCAATTTATGGTCTTTAAAAGCTAAGAATTTAAAAAAACTTGATATGTGCATGATATATTATCATTGAGCATTAAAAGGACTTCAGAAAAACAATGAAATTATGCTCTTTATATGCTAAAAATTAAAATACAAAATCTTGGTTTATGAGGACCGTAGCATAGTCCTGCTAATCCCCTTAGGTTCTCGTAGTGCTGGTGAGTAGTCAGGTCAATTGGCTCCATAAACCATATATACAGACACACACACACACACACACGCACACACACACACAGGACTCGAGGGGAGACTGGCAGGGGCTTGGCTCACGTCACTGACCCTGCACTGGGCTGTTAGCATTGGCAGATCCAGCACTGGTCTCCTGTGCAGCCGTTTCCCTTTGAGAGGCTTTCTCAGCACAAATCTGACAGCCCGAAGCAAGGCGACTGCTGGCTACACTTTGGGTGACGTTTGATTTTTTTTTTGTGTTACTTAGATTTGGACTTTTTAAGCACTTTTTGTGAGGTTAATATGTTTGTAAAGCATACATGACGGCAACTACTGTAAGTGTCCAAGATATCAGTCGATATCTCAAAATGGTCAAACTGTTTAAGAGGACCTTTACTTGATATTTGTGTTATAAGAACCGCAATGGAATAATGTTGACTGCGAAAGATGACATCTAAATAAAAATATGTTTTTTATGAAAGAGCTGATGAATTGAGTAGATATCGATAGCCTTACCATAAGAATAAAACTCCACTTTACACCTGGAAACTTCCTTAACATGATTAAAACTCCTCCACTGTGCAGAATTGAGATGTTACGTGTGTTATGGAAGTTGGGAATGAGTTTGGCCCTTAGCATGACCAACTTTACACACTCACTCTTTCTGTTTGTAACCAATAAAACCAGGTACAGCCTTTAAGCACTTTATATCTAAGCAGTGATCCCACTCAATCCCATGATTACAAATTCCTTCCGCGTGATCATCCTACTATCTGACCTTCAAAACGTCTTTCCATTCCCCTTGGTTTCCACTGACATTATCTCACAGGCTAAAGTGACCGTCAACCTTGGTTCAAAACAGTAGCAATGCAGTGAATGAAGTACCTAAGGCAGAGTGCTGTCAGTGCACGCCTAAAAAGGTAAAGCAGGATGTGAAGTGCAAGCCTTGGCTCACATTCAGACATTTTTATTGCTGCAGTTTAGAACCGAGTTCTGAGGAATGCAACAACTGTAACAATGAGCATTACATCACATGTCAGTGGATCTCAAAGCAGAGAGGGCAGGCAACATTTAGCTTCCGAGTTACCGCCAAGCCAGGCCAAACGTTGAACCAAACCACCAGGCTCTAACCTCTTGAATAAAGCTCGAGTTCATGTCGACCTGTTTTAATATTTGGGAATCAAGGTCAAACTATTTAGCTCTCAGACTGCAGAGATCCGCCACATCACAGCACAGCGACTGTCCCGGCAGGTTATTGTTTAAAGAGATTAAAAATTCTGTCCTAACAAAGTCAATCATGGGTGAAATCAGAGCCTTTGTCTTCTTACCAGATCACTGATAGATAACTTGTAAAATAAAAATCACTCCAAAGTGAGAGGTTTGTCCGTTACACATTGTTCATGTTGCAGCATTAAACCAAGGACTTGCTTTGGGGTCAAAATCCTCAAGGTTTTAATTCAAACAGGGTCATTTTCAATAATGACTTTTCCACCACCTTATAATGTTGGCCCCGTTATGTACTTTGTTGAATGTACATGCCCGAGTATGACTGCACTTTAACATTCATCTCCTTCTGAAGAGCTCAATACACTCGACCCCCCACATGATGATGTGATGAGGATTTTTTTACCAACAGCTTCACTGGACTTATTAGTTGATGTTTTGTAGATTTAAGCTACTTCACTTGTCGGCTCAGTAATTCTTTGGCCTTGGTTACCATATACTTTTATTTAGGTTACAGAAATCAGAATATCAAAGCTGGCAAGACCAAAAGTATTAATATTATTAAAAGCCAGAAAGTTTTGCATCTAAATGATTTATTTCATCAAAATTTAAAAGCTTTTTTTTGTTGTCATTAACACTTTCAGTTCACACCTGTGGTTGTTTTTCTGTCATGTCATGTGTGCTCTACTTGTTATAACATTTGCAGCATGTGCAAAGCAGGCCCGTTATATCGTGCTGTCAGTGCAGGGAAATCCAAGTGTGGTGCTTTTGACATCTTGACGTCAACCAGAATCTCACCAGCCCAGGAGACGGTCTAATGTAGATGTGCCCGTCTGAGAACAAGTCACATTGTAAGCTGTCCATCACATGCAAAACAACTCAACAATACTGCCTCCAAAAACTGTTTCATGAAACCAAGAAGTAATTATCATTGGAAGTAACTCAGGTGTTAGTCTGTACTGTTGTGTTCTTGGGGATGGTGCGACAATACAGCATTTATCCAGGTGCTTAAAAATTCAAAACAGATGATAAGGAAAGTTTTGTAAATCTTGACAATATTTATCGTATATGTTTTTTTAGTCAAGGGTATTCATTAAAATACTGTATTACTCAAGCAGAAGTACAAAGTGCCATGGTAAAACTATATTCTAAGAAGCACAATTACTCCGGTACATGTACGGGAATGTAACACCCGCCTCTGATAGTGGCATACGGCGAACACGCTGCTTTGTAAAGTATCAGGTGTGGTGTCATTTTCTCATCGATAATTATTGTCCCGGCCTGAGTGCCAGGTGCAGAGAAACAAACAGTGCTGGTGTGACGGTGCGCCCACTAGGGGCGCAACGTAAAACGTATAAACAGTGCCAAGGGGCACAACTATCGGGGGGGGCGCTTCAGCGCAATGCACGTAGGAACCACTGTGCGGAGGTTCCGAAGGTCCGGTGGGTGTAGCATTTGTATCCCAATGCCGGATGACACTGCGCCTCAGAGAGCGATCCGGCTCCAAGCACTGGCGGGCCAGTGCAGGACTCTGCTGTCTTGTTTGTCGTCATGTCTTGGTTATGTTTTGTTTTTGTTGTACATCTTCAACTACGCTTTGTAAGCCCACTGTTGGGGCGCGTGGGTTTGCGGACTAACCCTTGTGAAAATCATGATCCAATAATTATGGACTTCTGTTTTAAACATGGAACTAAGAAAAAGAGGAACTTAAGAAAAATAACTTGAACCAATAAAACATTGGTTATTTAAAGTATGGAACCTGCCTCTGTCAATATTACTTACCTGGGTGCCTTTGGGTTAATGGCTAAGGTTAGAACTGCTAATTGCTAGAGTGCTAGGTATTCTTACCCCTCTACACCACCCCCAGTTACACTGGCCTCTTGTCTCCTAAAGGCACTGTCATTTAGAGGCTCAGCGGAAGGAAATGCTACCAACACATTCGCAAAATACAGTACAACACACCTTAGTCCCAGCTGCTCTGCTCTTCACTGTAATAAGCTCACTGTCCCGGCAGCCAACCTCTCATTTGGACACATATCTGAGGAGGCCTTTCACAGCTTCACATGTGTCTATTGTTTGCTCTCGTAAAATAGATAGAGAAATAAGACCTTGGACACGAGAAATAAAGTCAATCTTGAACCACATGATTATTGTCTATTGGTTAATGTGTCTTTAAGTTATTTTAACAGTTTATATTTATACTGCATTTAAGTTTATAGACTATAAGTAAACGAGAAGGGCCCCTTATATGAAGTCTTACAGGCACACAGCATAATATTTTGGACTATACTGTTGCCATCTGTACACAATATGCTCTCAAAGTCCAGCTCCAGCTGCTTTTACTGCAGTGGGTAATCAAAGAATGGATTTGGATGGGAACTTAACCTGTTTAAATCTCAAATTCCGCTGCCTTTAGTCAACATCTCCAGAGCTGGAGATGTACCCATTCCCAGTAAAGTGACAGTCTTGTCTTAAGAGAGGTGAGCCTCTCCTAAGGCACAGGTTTGTTGTACATTTATTTGGTATTTTTCAACTATCAGTCAAAAAATAAATACTGAACGTGGTGGAGGGGTTTGAGCGCCCGGATGATCCTGGGAGCTCTGTTGGAAGAAAATGGATGGATGGATGGATGGATGGATAGATTTTTTATTTATTGGGTAAAATTCTACCCGGTTTGGCTTTAAGTTTGTGTCAAGGTTACGGTCATGGCATTGTATATTATTTATTTATACAAGGAGAGCAAAGATTGTCCCAGTCACGTATATGGAAAAAATACTTATACAGTTGTATATAAGAGGGGCTGTATATTTGGCTTTTTGGTTAATATTTTTTGGAGAGAGGCTAACTTTCAGCAACAAGAGGCACTAGGGTTAGCACTAGGAAACAAAAAAGGGACAAATGAGGAGGTATCCGGGCAAGACTCGCAGCTCAGCCACACAAGTCTACTATTGTTGTGGCTAATACATTCACTGGAAAATATGGATTCAATTCGTCTGTTCCGCTCTTCCCAGTAGGATGGCGAAAGACTGTTGTGGAGCAGAGGGAGCTGCGCAGGAAGAAGAGGAAGGAGGTGGTGGAGAAGCTGACCAGAGCAGGATACCACGCTCTGAAACAGGAACAAACCCAGGGGGCGCTGCACTGTTTCAGAGGAGCACTGAAGCCAGCCTCCGGGAAACTGGAGCACCTCCAAAAACATGCTGGTCAGGTTGGCCCACAATGGGGGCACGCTTAGTCCCAGCGGCTCAGGACTAATCGGCAAATAAAACACTTACTTACGTACTAATTACTCACAAGCCCTGTAGTCAACGTGCAAAAGAGGACAACAAGGAACCTTTTGAGGAATTAAGCTAATAAAGCTTGAGCCGCCAAATGTTTCCCCACTACCTCAATATTGTACATAGAGACTAATTGCGTAGTCCTATATTCTCCACTCCACTCCTCCTTGACATATCACTTAGATGTTGACTTTGCCCCGTGAGCCACTGGTCCCAAAGGCCACAGACAGACGTGTGATGAGACAGGGTAATGAGCTCATCTTCAGATTACATGCCGTGTAAATGCCTTGGATCAATCCCAAAACTAACAAGGAGCCCCTAAACCCCTGTGATATGGCGTGATGGAGCCCCCGAGGGAGGACTGCTGCCGGGGCCATTGTTCTGCGGCCCCTGACGAATCGGGACAGGTGGAGACATTTTGGTGTCTTTGTCTCCCCCCCCCCCCCCCCCCCCCCGCCCTCATGTCCAAACACCGTCCCGCCACCGGAGCTGGGAAGTTGACTCACTACGGTGCATTCTTCATAACTTTAAACTACAATCTCTGCTCTGATTTCCCGTCGCCTGGAAACTAAATGTTTTTCAGCTGCAACATGTCCACGCCCTCCACACACTTCTGAGCGCTCAAGGATTCGAGAAGATACATTGGGATTAGGGCTGCACAGCTAATCTAAATCAAAATGGTAGTTTGTCTGGTTAGTAGTGGTAGTTCAATAACTTTTGCGAAAAACAAAAGCGGGAAAATTATGTTGGGGTCGTGAGATGATTTGGAATTAATGTTATAAAGTTCCTCTTCCTCTAAATCTTGCGGTTTAGCAGTTCACAATTCAGTCTTCTCGCAAATGTTAAAGGCATCCCTGTTTTTGTTTTTTGTCGAAGAGTTTTCTCCTTCAGTATATTGTAAAAGCAAAATACATATTGTGCACTGTCCATCAAGTTATTAAACATATTCAACCATTTTGAACTTGCAGGAATAATTACCATGAAAGTATTGATCCCTGAAACTTGTGAAACGTGCTTATGAACTCATCCCGGTGAAAAATGGTGTTGATAGACAGTAGAAGCGTTCAGGAGTTTGGACCACAAGAAAATGTGTAAAATTTACACACAAAATTTAATTTTCTGAACAATCCCGGCCCTATCGTCATGTTCTGACTCTGCCTGTATCCCTCACACAAACGTTCACTTCTCTTTGGTCCACTGTCTAAATCTTGGATCATCTATCACAGGGGCGTTCCGAGCCACTTGTGGATTGACAGGTCAGAGAGTTGTGGCTAACCAGTGAAATTGCTCAGTAATGAACCCGGGAGTTTGTGTGATAAAAGAGGGATACTTTAGGAGCATCACAGCAGAGATGAGCTCGGTGGACACCAAGATGAGAGAGGCAGCCTGTCTGTAAATAGTTCAAGCATGGCCTTTAGACAGGACTTCAAACAGGCCAGGGCTGAGCTAATGATGAAGACAAATATCAGGGTTCGACTCGGGCTTTATTGGTCCTATCCATCACGCGATTGGAAGAAAAGGAGTGATGCAAGTGCGTGTTGACGGAGTGCACAGCCTTCTGCAGCAAAATCAAAGACACAGAAGTTGAAATTCAATTCCACAGAGTCAACCGCGAGGCTTTTCCACTCGAGACAACAGCTTCTGTTTGCTCAGCGGCAAACACAGGTGTGTGCAACTGGCTCCCTTCAATGAGGACTAATGGTTGCACAAATGCACACAAGGAGGGGACTTTTTTGCAAGTTCTCCAAAGCCTAGCTGGTTTTCATTCGGGTTACATTTGGTTTAATTGGACTTTGTCATACCTACCTGGCTGTCTGAGAAGGCCTGTTTAACATAAAATATGCACGATATAGACCTGACCGTCAGCTATACAAGATGGAGGCGTCCAAAGATGCTGCCCATTGCTTCGGTAGAAGGATGGGAAGGATGTGAAGCACGGACGCTAACCGCTGCACCACCGTGCCGCTCAAGAAAGGAGAAAGAACACAGAAACAGAAAGCAAAAGGTCAAGTCACGAGCCTGAGGTGATTTGGTATTTTCCAACAACACTGTTGTATGCACATGTAAGTAGAGCTTACAGTATATTCAAATTTCACTCTACTGTTTTGACTAGAGTCCTGCAGTCTCAGCTTTTAAACCCCAGCAGGAGCCGGGCTGCCTGTTGCTGTCGGAGGATGAGGTCAGAGGAAACAGATCCGTCCATTAGGGGCATAATGAGAGGCAGCAGCTGGGGCAGAAGCACAGATGTGAGCAAGCACATGAGCTCATAGACAGGGCAGGACCGCAGCTCGGACGCCGGACCAACCCAGTCAACCGGAGGGGACAAGGCTTCAGACTGGGCTGGGACAGGAGTGGGATGGGGCTACTGTGTGGTTTGGCTAAACTTCGCTCGACCTCCAGGGTACAGCATGTGCCAGCCGTGATCTCAGCATCACCTCCACGCAGTCGCATGGGTGGACATAAATGGAGGGCGCTGTACTTGAAATGCATCTTTCTAAGTGGAAGAAGGGAAGCACTTCGTTATAGCTTTCCAACATGGTTTAATCATTGTGCGACGGGCTGTGTAACGTTTTCGGGTCCCATTTGGAGTCTGTTGTGCAAATAAACAGTTGCAGAAAGACGCCACACTCTCCGATCCACACAGAGTCACAGCGCTGTCAGCCCTGTCCTCTGTGCCTCCTGCTGACGCCACAAACCGAAGCAGAAACAGAGATTGGAGCGAGGTGTCGACGCTTGGAGCATCTGACAGGACCATACAGCGACAGTGTGTTCCTCTCTCTCCAGTGATGACAGGCGCTTAGTCACCGAAGTACTGCTGCTTTGTAAAACGGAAAACAGTTTAAAAGAAGGTTGTTTTTGCAATTTATCTGCAGAAAACATTTAGAACTGAATCAGCAAAGAAAAGCAAATCGTCTTTCTGAAGAAACCCAACCGAAACTAGGATACATCAGGTCTAAAAAGTAAAACAAAACCATGACTTGAGTAATTATAAGAAAGAAGGACCACAGCATAACTAAAATTGTCTTGGAATTAAGATTAGAACTTAATTTAGAGAGGGGTACCCATAAATAAAATTCAAATGACCATTAAGTCATTTTCTTCCATGCATTTGAGTTTTTGGCTTGAGAACACTGAAATCCTCCATTCCAAACATCCATAACAGCACTCACCTCCCTCACACTTTGAGTAAGTCTTAGTCACCAGTTTCCACAAAGCATATGATCCTCTGGCTTTATGACTTAAAACACGCAGGTATGCCGAACTGTTGCTGCAAGTGCGGCATATTGTTGCGTGGCAACATTACAATTCAGATCGACACAAGCGAGAAACACAAGCTGGCTAAAAGAATCCCGGAGTGCACTATGTGGGTCACTGAATACTCCCATGTTTACTCTGAGCCTCAGTGGGATTGAGCCGGGATCCCCACCTCCTCCTGGGACTTTTTCCACCAGGACTTGTGCACAGGGAAACTTAAGCCTCAGCACATCTCCCAAACAGGAATTTTCACTTCTCTGCTTTATAATCCCCAAAGACTAAAACCACTGTGTGCATGAGTGTGACAGCTCTAAATCTTCTCTAAACAGCAAATCAGTCCAGCCCAGAGCTCAAAGTAAGAAGGCAACAATGGAAGCTGGGCAGGCGGCCAATCCCGGCACTGACTGGACATGCTGCTGTATGACCTTAAAGTTGACGCACTGAGCCAGGTTCCCAACCGAGACTTGAAGTCAGGTTCAACCAAGACAGCCTCATATGTGATAAACGAGAAGTTAGAAAATCCACCTCCAATGAGTCTCAATACGAAAACCAAAACACTGCTTTTTTTTTTTTAAATAGACCTTATTAAATTGGTTTCACCACCTGTCATTATTGCAATTAGCAAACTCAGTTATCTACCATTAAAAGGTTTTCTTTCACTTAAAACGTCATATTGAGAAAAGGCCTCCCCTGTGCGATCTTCAGCAGCAGGGTGGAGGGGATTAGTGTGAGGCGGTTTAAGAAAATACAAGTGTACAGAGAGCCATATGCTTAAGCCTAAATTTACACACAGAGTCGTATTTATACAGAGACATGCCTGCAGTTGTAAATCATACACAACAGGAACCAGTCACAGGCGATCTGGAACGCGACTTTAGTATCAACAACTCCATGTAACAGCTTCATGTTTGGGGATGATGGCGGGATCACTCTTAAAGATATAATAATCATCAAAGTGTCAAACTGCATCTACGCCAAACACAGGGAAGTTTGCACGCTAAACCCAAAGACATTAAGTTTGTGCACGAGATGCCAGCTGTGCCACGGAGACATGTAACAACACAACAGTGGGCTCCGCGTTCTCTCACTTTCTGGGTAATTGCTGTTTTGTCTCTGCTGCATCCACGTTATTTATTTGAACAGGAACTGAGACAGATCCCTCGGGCCACGAGCTGTTTGTCGACTGGAGTTTGAAAAAAGAAGTTGCTCTTTCAGGACAGAGAGTATCTAGAAAAATCCTCTATGTTGGTTGTTCCAAAGCTAAGGGTGCTTTGGCCTTCAGGTGGTACTCAATGCTTAAAATAAGTAGAAAACATGTGGCACAGGCCCACCAAGATGAGAGATTCTATCAAAGGCTTGACCTCTGTTGAAATGTCAAATATTTTATGGTGTGTGTGTAGTTCCTGGTTTGAAAAGAACATCTGCTATATCAAATTACTATTATCTTCTATCTAGATGAGACAGTGGTATTATTGCTAATGTTGCTGTTTTTTGTGGGCAGATTTCCACCCAGCTAGTTCAGTCAACGCTCAACATTATGCTTGATGGTCATTTTTGAACATGCATGAATTGAATTATTAACGACATTAGTTGAGAGTTTTGATCTTACTCTGCAAAAAACGAAGAATAAATCATTGAAAACCAGAGCTATAATGTCAGGTTGATGTCATATTGTCCATTTGCACTCCTTACAGGCCCAGGACTGCAGGGAGCGAAGGGTGTCTTTGACGAGGGGCGGACATTTGTGACGGGCCTCTCCGACAAATAGAAGCGACAAGAATGAACAAGACAGTCAATGTGTGCATTTCAGCGGGACTTAAAAGGGATCCTTGCTGGACTACACCAACACACACAGGATGGTTCAGGTGCATGGAAAAAAAAAAAAAACTGTCTTTGATATTGGGCGATCATGTCAATAGATGTTCGGTGCGTTATTTAATACATATAAGAACGGAAACTTTGGACTTTTAATCATCTGTGCATTGATCAGTGCACCAATTTTTTTAAACAACTTTTAATTCATCTGTACTAGACAAACCCATTGTAACGAGAGTACTGGTTTGAGAGTACCGGGTTTGAGTCCCAATCAGGCCTCTCTAAATAGAGTTTGTATGTTCTCCCTGTGTCCTAACTATAAATCATGTACAATAGGTTTCCCTTTGGGGCCAGAACTCCCCTGAAAAAAAGATTTTGAAACCTCAGTGGGCCTTAAAGGTACAGAAGAATAAAGGCTATAGTGGATATGGATAATTAAGGCTTAAAACATGTTTTGAGCACCTGAGCATTGATAGTTTAAAACTTAAAAGAAATGCCTTGTAAAGAAATAAAAGTACCCTTTCAGGATTTTAAAATGTTCTTAGAGTCTCCAGGTCCTAGTAGTTATGACAAAACAGTGAAAAGAAGCTCTCACTCAACGGCATGCCAGCAAATCATTGGCGGTGTGATGAACACATTGTGAGAGCAGTACGGGATGCATTATGGGCAAAAAAAAAATGCAGAGGACAGTTTTGTGTTCCATGATGCGCAGGGTGGAGACTTCCCCTGTGGAAGAAGTAGAAGGGACTACACTAGGGATGTCAAGATTAACCGGTTTTACGATTACCACGATTATAAAAGGACGCGGTAGGTTAACCGTAAGAATTTCAGAAGCCACGGTTTACCGTAGCCTTTTTTAACGTGGACGCACGAGCCGCTGCGCGCCATAAACAGCGCGTAAACTCCCCGGTAGTTGAGCGAGGCAGAAGGACGCTCTCCTCCAGTGTTGTATCCACCCAAAAACGATTGAAGTCAGCAGAGTGGGACCTCTTTAGGATCCAAAAGATGATCAAGGCTTTGTTGTCGATGGACGTCCGTTATGCTAACCCTGTCGTCAGAAAGTTGCAGCTACGTCGAATATAAACAACATCTTGGAGATAATCCTTCGCTCTGAATGTCCAGGTAACGAACTGCATACTTCCCAAAAAAGTTGTCCAAATGTTCGGAAATAGCCGCCACAACTTGCTCAGGATGTAAACAAAAGGCTAACGCTCCGCTCTGCTTCAGCTACGTGTAGCAGAAATGAAAGTGAAACCGCGCACATGTGGGAATCAGCTGTTCATTAGTCACTTTGTAAACACGTTTCATTCTCTGTTCATCAAAATAATTAAGCAACAGCTTAACTTTTGAGAGCATAAAACCTAGCCTAGCTTGTGGCCTAATAATATATAGTAAAATAATTATGATAATTATGGTCATTATAAAGAAGTAAAGTTGACATTGTTTTGTATTATTCAATGTAGGCCTATTTATTTTAATGCAAAACAATCTTAAAGCATTTTTCATTTTTAGAAACAGTGACTGTTTACAAGTATTAAAAAGCTTTTTAATACTTATTCGGGGGATAATCGTGAATAATCGTAAAATCGAAATTTTTTGTCTCACAATAATCGTGACTCAAAAAATTGAAATCGTGACACCCCTAGACTACACACGAACTACACACTGCACGAATGAAGCAAAGTATCGCTCCAGGAATGTTTCTGATGAGAGAACATTGGTTTGAAGGTTAAAAAAAAAAGTAGATTTTAATTGATATGTCCCCTTTAAAAAGAACAGGCCATCGTTTTTTTCATAATGAGATGTTGTTATCTGAGCATAGATGAGTTGTGGCTTACCTGTCTGGTCTTTGTGCGTGCGCTCAGTCACGCAAAAAGACCAAAGATGTTGTTAGCATTTAGCCTCTCCTCCTCTCCTCTATGGGGCCAACGGGGGTGAAGTTAGCAGCGACCAAGCTTTTCCACGTTTTCCCTATTTAAATACGGTTATGTGAGTAGTTACACAAAATTAAACATGTCAGCGCTAATGCTAAAAACATCGTTGGTCTTTTAGCCTGACTGAGCGCACGTGTGAAGGCCAGACAGGTACGCATCAACTCGTCTAAGCTCAGGTAAGAACATTATCTCAGGATAGAAAAACGGTGGCCTGTTCCTTAAAAGCTCTTTTTTTATATAGTTGATGAAATAGTGGACCCTGTAGTCTGTCTGATTCATCAGGCAGACAAGTGAAAACACAGAGCAGTGCCGGTTTCGTCACACTGCCCCGAGCGTTGAGTCTGACCCTCGCCCCTTCACCTCCCTCTCTCTCTCCCTCCCCCCCCCCCCCCCCCCTGTCCCGGGGACCTATGGGCGGACTACATCATACATGACCCAGAATGTACGTGCACGTAGACATGATGGCTAACCTTGACATTGTAAAGACAGTGCTTGGTGTGAGGAGTAATGGGCTAAAGATCTCTGGAGGTGGTCCTGACACGTCCCATCCGTCAGTGTCTGCGGCCGCGGGGTCCGCAGCTCCACTGTCCTCCCGGAGAAGACGTGTACCCCGGCGAAAATAAAGCAACTCGAGCTGGGCGTAATCATTAGGAGCATTTGTTACTCTGGGTAATTGTGCTTCATTCATCTTCAGGCCTTTTTTCCCCCTGTGTGTCGGCTCCCAGAGGCCACGAGGTTTAGATGGTGGTGCCAAAAGAGCCGCGGGTTCTGCAGTTGTCGTATAGCGGCAACTTGTGTGGACTTTACTCTTAAAACTTTATGGAAGAAAAGTAAAGTGATGCAACATATAATGATGAGGGGAAACATGCATTATACGGGAAATGAATGAACAAATGCCCCTGAAGCAAAATCAAGACCAAGGCTCCAAGTTTCAAATGTAACATATTCAATCAGCGCATTGTAAACTAAATAAATGAAGAAAATGGAAAATGAATTGCAGTTAAAGGTCCCTAGGTCTAGACAGATATATATTGTCCGATTTATTCTCTAAGACACTTTTGATTTAAAACAAAACACTCTTGCATCATCTCGCAACTCAACTCGAGCACCGCTAAAAAACACTTGCAAAAACATTCAAACAGAGTCAGAGGAGCAGGAGTCCGGGGCGTTTAACGTGTGCGCTGTGATCCACTCTTTAGGAAGTCGTCTATTAACACCGATTGTAACCTGGCCGCCTCAGAACCTGTCTGCGGCTGTTAGCGCCCTGCCACCTCCATTCAGCGCGGTGACACTTTGTCTTTAACAAAACACTGAAGAACACACACAGGTGAGGCCGCAGCAGGAAAGTATATAGTCAGCAGGCGGCCATCTTGGATCTGACGCGCCAAGTCTGAGGTTACATGACAACATACGGCGCTAACAAGAGCAGAGGCAGGGATTGCTACAGGAATTTCAACATGAATGACAGGAACCCACTGTGGCCCTTTTAAAAGGTCTTATATCATCATCATTCATTTTTTTTGCTTTTTTTTTTTTTGCTTTACTGTCATGTTTTTGTCACTTTTTTAAATCACTTTATTGAGGCATTTTTGTTGCTTTTTCATTACGCTTTTTTTCCAAGTAGCTTTTGGATTTTGGTCAATCCAAAGAGACAGGAGGATAAATTGAGCTATGAAAAACAGATTCTCCATGAACAACAGCTCTGCTAAAGCCAGCCGACATATTAAGTCCAATTGAATGAGAGTACAGCGGACTTGACAACCCTGAAGACTGAATATCGAGGATAACTCAAACGTTGTGACAAAAGACAACTCCAGGTATGTTTTCTATAAAATGATAGCATAGGGAACTTAGCATAACATGGGCCCTAAAGAGATTTATATCTTTATATCTATCTCTATAAGACTTATATCTTTATTGCAAACCTGCATCATTACATGAAACCATATGCAAGTGTATTTATCTAGCGTGGAGTGCAATGATACCACTTATTTTTACAGGACCGTTTACTTTCAGTTATGCTGCATGCAGTCAGACGAGATCCATAGAAAATACCGTCAAAGTCTCCGAGTCTTTGAAGCGGCAGGAGTGTGGCTGCCGCTGACAGCCGAGGAGGCATTTATTCAACAGGTGTGAGGAAGCCAATAAGATACGAGGAAAGATAGTGGGGCGATGGCAGAGGAGCAGAGATTGAGAGAGAGAGAGAGAGAGAGAGAGAGAGGTGTAAGAACCAGGCTGCAGGAGGCTGTCAGCACCTGAGCCTCTCACTGTTATCTGGTCACATCTGCAGCGGATGCTCTGAAGGACACTGACATCTCCAGCGTAATTGGGACAAACATGCAACCAGCCATCAGCCAGACGCGCTTCTATTGTACAGAAAACGATTATTATTTGTAGTCGTTTGTTTGGTAAATTTACAATGTAAGCTGTGACAAAAGACTGTGACAAAATATGTTCTTTATATGGTGTAAAAACACCATATAAAGAACATATTGTGGATGGTTTATGTAGTAGTTCTAATTATTTCCAACTTCGCTAGGTAAATTAAATGTCAAATTAGGATTTACACGTATCATGCTAGATCACAGTCTCTCTGCAATATTTGGCCCGTTTAAATTGGCCCTGCCCGCGTTAATCCGGCGCACCAGCTGGGCACCTTCACAGGGATTGGCCCCCGGGACGACAGGCGACCTTCAGAAGCGTCCCGAGGGAGACAAAGCTATCTGACTGGTGCTCAGGTAGCACTGACAGAGAGTGGGCATCCTGCTTCTAAACCTGGAAGAGGAAACTGATCTGGGGGTCATGGAGGGCCGGCGTGACGAGTGAGACTTCGCATTGGGGCCTGTCGTATTCCAAAATCCAGCGGCTTCATTAAAAGTGCACCTGGGCCGAACAATGGTCCTCGGGGATAGCACTCACGAACAGGGCTAACCGTGGCTCTAAATCTGTCCACGGTCTCTATTTTCTATCCCCGCTTAACCCCGCTTCCTCCTGGTGATCCTACGGCCACTCTAGGTCTAGCAACAAAGTCACAATATTGAGTCTTTCCACACAGGAAGAGGATGAGGGAGGATTAGACAGATAACAAGGAGAGAGAAAAAAGAAAAGATACACAGTTGTATTGGTCTTTGTTTTATAATGCAAGGTAATGAGCTCACTGTCTGTTGTTATCTGGTGTTCAACGGGAAATAAAAGGCAGGAGAGTATCCCAATATGAAAGTGAAATAAAAAAACAAAACATTGCAAATGGGTGACAACACTGACAAACCGAGGACAAGTCAATTTCAGTAGAACTATTCACAAAAGGGCTGCTCAAATTATAACTTGTCTCTTATTATGTAAAAACCTGCTTGCCCTGTTTACCTTTACACACATATTTCTCTCAGGTGCCAATGCTCCTGGATGATTGCAATGTAAACTAAAGGCTAAAGGGAAATTATGAATATCGTTTTAAGAAGTTACGGCAACTGGCTTGACCAGTGGAGGAAACAAGACTGCCAGCATGGGAAGAAACTGGTTCACCTGGTCGGCTCAACGCACAGGGACGGGACGCCAACCCCCTCACAGGAGTGCAAGTAAGATATATATATTTTAAATTGTGCAGCCTTATGTTAGATTCAGTCACTTTCAAACACATATATAAAAAAAACACATATATAGTATATATATATATATTTTTTGTAGGGTAAAATTATTTTTGCCCCATGAAAGCATGTTGTAAAAGTTTGTGAAAAATATCAGCCTGATGCAATTAGTCAATTAAAGACTAGACTAAAAGGGGTTTACTTTTTTCGTCATAGTGACTCCAAAGGACGGCTGTGACGGTAAAAACTATTTTTTTTTAGTCAAAGGGTTCAAAATCTGGTATAGTCCCTTTAAAAATTAATATCTTTTAACACACATACAATGAATTCTTACTGAAATTGTATACTTTCTTTTGGCCTGCCACACTGACCTCGACCTTCGAGCATACAGTGAGTTTCAGATTGATTTGGCATAGGTCGGGTGTCCTCCCTGATGCAACCACCTTCATGTTCCCAGGCTTGGGGCCAGTACAAAACGTCTTCTATCCTGTACCTCTGCCCTGTAAAATCTTCAATATTTTGCTTCACATACTTGCAGTGGTGCTCCCCACATTCAAGACATCCCATGTGTCTGCGGTACATGTTTATTATTGAGTCCTAACGTTCTTTTTACACTCGAATGTTATTTGTTTGGCAGGCCCAGTCCGCGTGCTCCAACAGCGGTGTTTAGACAGAGCCCTATTCCCCACTGCACTGAACCTGTACAGCCCAGCAGCCGCCACTGCACCAAGTCTCTGTTATTGTTAGTGGTATTACTGCTATCATTACGGTAACAACACCATTGCAACAGGAACAGATTCGTTTTGTAGCAAATGCATTAAGATATTCGAGCGCAGGAAAAGCCCATGGAACAGGATAGAGAGAAAAGTATTCCTCTAAAGCTTATGAAGGCCGAATTTTGCTAAAGTTTCCCCCCTAAACATAGTGGAGCTCGGATTTCAGGGCTTGCGGTCGCCTAAATACACGTATATCGAGGTACACATCAGGCAGCGTGTCACTGCTGTTTACAGGAAAGTGATTTATGAAGCTTTTTGGGAGGCGACGAAAGGGCGATACGGTTAAGTCTGAGAGCCAAAGAGTGGAGGTCAAGCTAATGCGGTCACTAAATAATCACTCAAACGGTCATTAATAGCAACTGCGTGAGACAGATACTATTTCACACTCGCAGAGTTTTCTTCCTAAGATTCAGTAAATCAATTCAAAGTTAAAGGCTCCAGACCTGATTTGTGTTTTTTTGTTTTTGTTTAGCGAGTTCATTAAATTGTTCGTCATTCCTACACATTTCTAACCTCCCAGTTCTGAACAGGGGTGAGTCTAGAGGCTCATTTCACAACTGTCACAGAAAATGCTAGAATACTAACCGGCAAGTTTATCAAATTGAAACGAGTCCATTATTTATGTTTGAATATTTGTTGCTGTTTTTTGTTTTTTCACTAAGCAAAATCTGTCGTAAACCCAGCTTCATTCGTCTTTGCTGAACCATTAGTGATGAGGCACACAAGTTAGAGCACACTGCGGTTAGTTGAAAGTGGAAACTCGACATAACGCTTGTGCAAATGCCAGGCATAGCTGCGAGGGACCAAGATAAACATAGTTTGCATGTTGTCAAATAAAGCAATCGCATCCAAGATCGATGCGTCTTAGATTCAGCGCCACTTATGACAGGGCTCTTTGTATTTGGCTCCAGACTAGACAACTCGTCCGACTGGAAGGATCCCATTTTATACCCGTGTGTTAGCGCGTTCAAGTGCGTGCGGTTCGAGTAGCACACGGCGCGAGTTGAAACCTCGGCACGTTTTCACCCGTTCTGGGGCTCTGAGCTGTGTAATCTCAAAACAATGACGTCCCGCGCAAAACTATCCACGCGGCATGGAGGCATATTGTTACTGCAGATAAGGGGCGAGATAAAAGCGGAAAGAACCGCTCTATTCACAGCTCAACACACGCCAGGGAATGGAGATTTTCACATGAGCCTTGGAACCATTTGTCTAAAGCTTTTTGACGTTTCACACAAAGCAGGGGAGGGGTCATAACAAATGAGAAATACAGCAGAATGCACTGGAGGCTCGAAAACATTGAGGTCTGACATTGTGTTTTGATGACACACACACACACACACACACACAAAAAAGACAAGCTCATGAGAAGTTGACTTTCCGAATCGTAGCTCTGCATTGTCTTACACAACGGCCTGTGAGAGGTCGGTTTGCCCTCTTCTAAACGATTGCCACATATCTGCTGTGCATGTAAGATAATCCCCCTACAACATGTCTCCATCCGTCATGTCTTTTTGATATTTGCTCAATTCATTCCACAGCTCAAAATGTGCAGCACTTTGGAAACGTTTTGTTGTTTAAATGTGCTTTATAAATAAAGTGGCTCTGGAGACGAGTCACCTGCTTCTGACAGATTGTCCCAGCGACTTTGAGAGACCTGTCTCAATACATGACCGGATTGAGACTATTTAGTGTTGCACTAGATAGTCATGCAATACTCATGTGAATATGTACATGACAATGACCATTTTGTTGTATTTTTCTGCTTTAGTTTCACTGAGAAAATACTACTTCAGGTTGGTATTTTGGCTTTCGCACCATATAGATTCGGGAAGACGCAACAAGACACCTTAATGATTCTTAATGAGTGTGTTTATACCATAGATGTAAAAGGAAAAAAAAAAACAGTTTGTTGCAAAAGTATGATGTTTGACCTCTCTCCCCCATTTTAACCGAGCGCAGTTTCTCCAGTTCACCTTGACCCAAATCTAAATGTTTCTCGACTGGAGCTCACAGCCGATAGGCCAGTGTAACGCCTCATTTAGATTAAGGCAGAGGACAATTTTACCTTTTAGGAACAATAAAGACTACATTTACTGTCCTGTCTCAATACATGTATTTGATTATTAATACTTAACCTCTTAACCCCCAAACACAGGTTAAACATCATACTTTTGGAGTAAACTGTTTTTCCTTTACAGCTATGGTATAAACACACTCATTAAGAATAATTTTAAGAAGAAAAATACAAAAAAAATGTCATTGTCATTTACATATTCATGAGTATTTCATGACTATATAGTGTTCTGAAAAGGTCCACATGGAACATAAAAGCGGATTTATTTTTCTATTTAGAAAAATGGTTTATGGGTTTATGTTCACCAAAACATAATGGTGAACATAAACCCGTAAACCGGCCCTATCAAAATGAACACAACTCACTGTGATGCTCATTTTGGGTCATATCACCCTGCCTTTCATGTTATTGAACTTGGCAATTTCCCCGATATGGATTCCCATAATGACTTTGGTTGTGGTTCGACTGTGTGCTGAGCAATATAAGCAACATGTGTCTTTCTGTAGTTACAAACCACATGAAACGCAAACGCGGCGGGGGCAAGCGGAGGAGCGGGGGAAACAATTCGATCCAGATATGTTCAAATGCGGAGCTGACGGTGGTCCCTCCCCAAGACAAATGGACTGCCAGGCCTCGGCGGTATCGGATATAAAAACGCAACAGTTTTCTAACGCACCCTTCCAATGTGAACTCAGCTGGCGTTAGAGTCTGCGAGTTGAGGTTTAAATTTTACACACTGTTAACTTCCAAGCATTAGAGGAATTTTGGACACAGAGGAGAAAGCCATGTGCCGTGTGTGCTTTGGCAAATGCAAAAACGATCCTCCTCTGTTCTGGGGACGGAGGGAGCGTGGTGTTTATTGGTTTCTGCCAGGCCGGCCCGTTTGGAGAAGCAAACAAGAGTCGAGCGAAACCTGATCGACTGGCAGCGCGCCTGCAGCAGCGCAACTGACAAACACACAAGCCGGAGTCCAAATAATCTGAAGATCTTCTGCTCTGATAAATACAAATATGTTATGGATAAAACAAGAGCGCTACTATGTCAATGTACCACTCACCAACGATGGAAAGCGGATATGTCCCCCTTTATGAACAGTCATTAAAGAAAGGGTATTATGCTTTTTACATAATAATTTGAAACACATCTTAATCACTCTCTTACATTTTGTTGGTTATAAAATTTACCTAAAACTCCAATGCTTTCCAGCTCTGATGTAGCAATAACGGTGGAACATTGGCGCCAGAGCCCTTTGAACAGTTGTTGCGTTTTTGAATAGGAAACAACATTGCACTACAAAGCTTTCAAAAATATCATAATAGTATAACATCCCCTACTTTAAAGTTTATTGCTGGCCCGCACAGTGACATTTGGTGTATTGGACTCTTCCTTTGGGACATTATTATGTAAGCTAATTAGGGAAATGGGATCGCTCAGTAAAGCTCCATCCAGACGGCAAACTCTGCACAGGAAAAACCTCATAGACGGGGAACCAAACTCAAAGCCTTTCTGATTTGAGATGAGGGTCCTATAAACACTTTGTCACGGCGAAAATCCTAAATTCAGCAACTTGGTTTATTGTGGAAGCAAAAAGAGAGAAGACTGTTTTTAACAGTTTTGTGTAGTCCTAAAATTAATCCTAAAATTTAAGTTATTTAAAAGTAGTGTTAAAGGCACAAACCCTGCTCCTTATGCTCCTAATGGGTAATCAAAGAATGGATTTGGATGAGACCTAACATTTAAATCTCAAATTCTGATGACTTCAGTAAACATCTCCATGGCAAGGAGCTGGAGACGTACCCACTCCAGAAAAAGTTACAGTCATGTCTTAGGAGAGCTGAGACATGTTGGTTTGTACATTTAAGAGGTATTTTTCAATGCTGAAAATATATATATAAATGCTTGTACGTTAATTTTGTTTATTCTGTGAAATTCTACACGGTGTGGCTTTAATCTCTTAACCCCCACCGGAACCGAGCATATTTTCTCCAGTTTGGCTTTACCCAAATCTAAAAGGTTCTTGAAAAAAGTGTCAAATAGCAAGAAAAATGAGCCGAGAAAGAGGATGAAAACGCAACAAAAGCGCGACAAAAACGTGACAAAAAAATTCATAAAAAAGTGACATAAACGGGCAAAAAAAAAAGCAAAAAGTATTTGAAGTGTTAGCCTTCAAATGAGGTGTTACACTGGCCTATAGGCTGTAACCTTTTAGATTTGGGTAAAGCTTAACTGGAGAAAATGCACTTGGTTAAGGCCTCCTCAGGGAGGGGTCTCCTGGTGGTTCCCAGAGTCACCACCAAACACGGTGAGGCTGCGTTTCAATTTCATGCAGCAAAAGTCTGGAACAGCCTCAGTGAGGACATGAGACTGGCCTCAACCCTGAATATTTTTAAGTCCTGGCTAAAAGGACACCTTTTTACTGTTGCCTATGGAGATTGATTGTTTTTTGTTTTTTGTAACAAATTTTAGTATGTACGTGTACATGCATGTGTATGTGCACGCATGTGTATGTATATATGTATGTATATATGTGTATGTGTATGTATGTATATATTTATATATTATGTAATTTTATCAATTGATTTGTTTTTTGATTGTGTTTTTAATGCTTTTTATTGTGTTTTTAAATGTTTGTTTTTATTGTGTCTGGTGTTGCTGTGAGGCACATTGAGTTGTCATGTACATGAAATGTGCCATACAAATAAACTTGCCTTGCCTTGCCTTAAGGCCAGGGTTAAGAGGTTAAAGGTAAGTATTTGGGATTTTGGGATTAAGATGGCGTGTCACATAAAAGGCATAACATGTGGCATTGTTCCGTTTTCCTTTATTCTGTGTGCACGCATTATTAGTTGCACCAAATGGGCAACAATAACGTGTGTGCGAAACATCTGTGCGCTCGTAAACTTGGCCTCGTTTGGGTGGAAGATTTGTGATTGAAGTTTGCTAATGCCCTCCTCTTGATCCCGTCCCAGTGCCGTCTCGGGCTGCCCCCTCACACGCACTCACACACGAGTCACACACTGTCCCGACCAGGAAAACCCCTCTGTGGCCAGCCGCCTCTTTTTAACTTGATACGCTTGTGAATCACCCGTAGTGCTGCAGTGCTGCTCCGCTAATGAACACAGGACCCACAGACTGCTGTGTTCTCCGTGCCCGGCTCTGCTACTCTCTGGTCCAGTGGAAAACAGGATCCAGCTGCCCCGCCACCTTGTCATTAGAAGGGGAGTTGGGGGGCATTGGGTGCACCCCTCTTCTACGTGTCATCCCCGGACCACAGCTCAGAAACAGCGATCATCCCTCCTGGGAGACCGGACTTAACCCAGTGACCTGGTTCAGCTGTGGCAATAACACGCAGCACTTAATATTAATATTTGAGCTCGTAAACCATGACAAAATGATGGACGACATATCCAGCCCCACACCTGCATCGGTCTGCTCTAACTTTGTTTATTTTAATTTCAAAGTATGAAAACAATCTTCTATGATCTCTGTCCATATCGGTCCAAATTAACTATCGCAAAGGGGAAATTCAGGGCATGCTAATGAAATCCCATCAGATAAAGCGATTACTTGTGATGTCTACCTTTTGGCACGCTAAAGTAGTCAGGGAGGCATATGGACTTGGATGTTGGTTCATGAGCTCAGAGCAGACAAAGGCAGAGCAGTGTGTGGTACCAGCATGAGGGCAGTTCTGCAGCCATATCTAATACGCTGAGTGAAAAGTAAACACGAGGCATCAGGGCTTCCCACTCACACAGAACAAGTGTGGGACTAGAAAGCAGCTAAACATGAATATATACAACTTTATACATGAACTTGCCTGCATGGTCAGATTTATATTAATGTAAGATCAGACCATAAGTAACTAGGCCCTATAAGTTATCAAGATCATGTTGGTATTAAACCTAGACAAAAGTTATAAAATAAAAATAGTTTGGCTGGATGGAGCAATGTGAACTGCTTTGTAACAAAATGTAATAACTTGTACCTAAGCAGTACATACAAAATGGAATAACGTGTTTTTGAAATGTGGATGTACTTAATGTAATAAGGTTAGGGCTTATGTCTTATTACGTTCATACTACTAATACACATTGTGTACACATTGTGTATGTAGCTCATAGGTACATACACAATGAACACCACAGATAGATAGATAGATAGATAGATAGATAGATAGATAGATAGATAGATAGATAGATAGATAGACAGATAACACACAGCTAACAATCTCAGTTTAGCATTATGACAGAAGTTTACGAAATCACCCACAGTCACCCTAGAACCTATATATATACCTGATTGAGGGACACTTTTCCTGGTCCTTTCAGAGGACAGAGACATTTGCACATCCATTTCTGACGGACGGCAAAACATACTGTGACACTGTGTAGTCGTATAAGCCAGATTTGTATTGCAGAGCTGAGTTACAATAAAATTGTATAATGGTTCCACAATGAGACCCGTTGGAAACCTCATAGTATTGATTGATCTTGCCTATAACAGTTTGATTTGCGCAGGTCTCTCCGCCTCTGTGCTGTTGACCGCGGGCCAGTATGTGTGGGGTTGGACCGGCGCTGGACAGACTTCCTCACTGACTGCGCTGTAGACACAATAAAAAGGAAGCATCAAACATTTTACCGAGGCAGATCTGTCTCCACCCACCTCACACACGCAGCTCAGTCCATCCTGTGGTCCCTAAACCTTTCACAAATCATGTTAACAAATCTCCCAGACCAAGTATCCTGCGGTTCGCGTAACCCCAAGTACAAGGCGCTGTGTGCTTTTGTAGTGGCTACGCGGATTCTGCCTGATCTGGGGTGGATGCCAAGGACATGTGAAAAATATTTGTAAGCATAAAGAAAGGCCAATTGGTATTAATGGTTGTGGCACGCAGAGAGGCCAAGGGGAAGTGTATTGGCCCTTTAGTGCTGGGGGTTCACGGGGGGGTGTAGGTAGACACACTTGTTCTCCTGTAGGATGGATCTGGTGGGGGCCACAGGGCAAGGAGCAGACAGATTCATCAGAGTCATCAGCTGGAGGTGTCCGGTATCCCAGAGTGCACCGCTGCAGCTGCCAGGCTCATAGTGTGGCAGCCATGATGGAGACCAGGTGGAGGCGAGACTTTTGGAGAAAAAGAAAGTTCTCAACCAAAGTATGGATGGGATATGTAAATAAATCATGATTATTACTTTACAAAATCGTTCTACCTTACTACAAATGCATTACACTATTAGGAAAAGCAGCTGCAAACCTGACTATTGCTTCCTCTCAAATCCATGCTAGTTACTTTTTGCCTTGGATGACTATCAAACTCAAAGTATGGGGGGCCTTTGGGAGCGACAAAGACAACCATTCAATGTTGCCAGATCGAGTCACGAAGTTTACGATCAATTTAAATACTGCTGAGATTCAATGTGAGCGGTTGTAAAGGTGCAAACACAAGCAGACTGTGTTCTAACTCTTAGATGCTTATCGCAGATTTGTAATCCGAGCGTCCACAGTTTTCTCAGACACATTTTTGTGTGTCCTCTGCCTCGGACCACGACGCCTTGTTAAATCCAGAAATTTGTGACACGTTTGATTTAGGGCTGTTTGGCCTGAAACAGCAGAAGCTCCTCTCGGCAATCAATCAAATCAAAGTGAAAGCAGTTATTTTTCTAACCTGACGTGCATCGCTGAGGTATGAAGGCAAACCTATAAATATACTGCAAAAGCCACCTCCGAGACAACAGGCACTTACTCATGCAACAAGCTCAAGGTTTTTTAACAAGACAGGTCAACGTCAATGCTAAAGGCAGGAGGGATTAAATAGATGCTTCACTTAAGATGGTACAACATCCCAAGTCATCAACTTTTATGGAGAAACTAATTGGAAATGTTACTGCTACGAATATCATTGGGGTCAAATACAGATTATTTATGCATATGAGTAGTAGACTTGATGTTTTAGTCCCTTTTTATGAAATGTACAGATACCCGTCAAAAGTTTGGAAACACTTTTATTATGTATTGTTTTTTCTTTTATTTCAATTGAGGTTCAGTGGATATTTTTTACCGCAGAGAGTCCGTACTAGCCATGAAGGACTTCATAAGCTAAAGACATTTGAGACCTACACATTTCTTCTTCTGAAACACTGAGGGCACCAACAGCCCCACACCTGCAGCACAGTGGAGGCGTCACAAGAGGAGCTACAGGAAACATAAAAGGGACAAACGAGGAGGTATCCCGGCAAGACTCGCAGCTAAGCCACACAAGCCTTCTATCACTAGTATTGTTCAGGCTAATGAATGTTCACTGGAGAATATTCATCTGCTACGCTCTTCCCAGAAGATGGTGAAAGATTGTTGTGGGGCGGAGGGAGCTGTGTGAGCTGTGTGAGGAAAAGGAAGAAGGGGGTGGAGGAGCTCACCAGTGCAGGACACCACGCTCTAAAACAGGGACAAACCCAGGAGGTGGAGCACCATTTCTGAGGACCACTGAAAGCAGTCCTCTGGTTTCCAATACCTCCAAAAACATGCAGGTGAGGTTGGCCCTCAATGGCAGTGCGTCTCAGTGGCAGCGGCTCAGGACTAATCCAACACCTGAACACAATTTTGTTGTACAATTGTACAATGACAAATAAAGCACTTACTTATTTTCTTACTTACCATTTTCATTGTAGAGTCTCACTAAAGGCATTCATTTATGAATGAACACATATGGAATTATTAAAAATAATAATAATAATAAAAATAATGTTGACATTAATTCTTCAAAACAGTGGTGTAGTCACCAGAAATGGTTTTCACTTCACAGATTGTTGAAAACCATTTCACGTGACTACTTTATGAAGCCCACTGAGAGAATACCAAAAATGAAGGTGGCAATTTAAAATATTAAACATATTTTGAGTTATTTTACCCTTTTTTGTTTTGTTTCCTACATAATCCCACGTGTTTCACATTTACATTCATAGATGATACACGATGAAAATAGTGTTGAAAACACATAAAAAGTGTTTCCACACTTTTGGCAGGTACTGTATAAATAATGGGGGCAGTAGTTGTGCAGTGGATAAAGCAATGATACAGGGATCAACTGAAAGCTAAGAAAATGGAGGTTGTATCCAGCGTAAGAAGAAAAAAAACCTTCAACCAAAACACATAATCAAACACAACTTTGAATTGAACTTCCACACACGTTTCCACGTATCCTCTGCTCAGTGCTTAGTACCCCCAGGGGTCTGTGTACCCCTGGTTGGGAAACACTGCTTTAAAGGATGCCGTGATAAGAGGGATTAGCTCTGGCATTTCTCACTTCTGCACCCGCTCCAGATGTGAGCCCAGGCCATGGCAGCTGGGGTTCTGTGAGGCCAACACTTTTACTATAGACCAAGCAGAAACATGCAGCAACATGCTATTGTGATACAAACACAACAGTAGCGTTCATTCAATCTCAGCATGCATTTCTTCTGCTAACACGAGGGATTTGTCAAGTGACATTTTTTTGAGGAGTGTTTTTTGTGAGGACTGAAAAGAAACAACGCAAGGTTTTAATCTCGGAGATTTAAATTTTTGTTATAGAATATAAAATCTGCAGAATAACATAGGAGACAGTCCATCTAGCATTTTGTCAAACAATGAGTTATGTATTACTATGTCAGCTGTGGCACTGGAGCCCAAGTATTGTCCAGTGGGGTAAACCCGTTAATTATCATCTGTCAACATCGATCCAGTCCACTGACATAAAGGCATTTAGTTCATTACCAAAATAAAAAAAAAAGTAATTCATTGGTCAACAGTGCTATGTCACAGCAAAGCAGGCTGGTAAAACATGACTGCCACTGTGAGCATGCAGATGCAGACATCCAAAACTGACCAAACACAGTCAAACTAACACATAGACCTCTTCCATGGACATAAGTCTGGTGATGGGAAAATGTCATTCATTGACTATGGTTCAACTTGTACAATGGGAGGAAAAAAGTGAGTACACCGTCTGGAATTTCTTACATTTCAGCCAAAATTGCTCATGAAATGTGGTCCAATACCACCCAAACATTTACATTTTATAATATTTTTTAAGGCCATAACATGTAAACATTCACAGGTTTTATAAATCTGTTTAAATAGATTTTTATATATGTATATTGCTGTCTTTATTCTATTGTAATTGACACATGTCAGGTTAAACATTTTGTTCTTTCCTGCTATGTCAATGTTTTAATAAACCTAAAGTTAGGACAGCGAGGAATAAGTGAGTGCACCTTTAGATTCGATAGCTGGTTGACCCTCCTTTGGCAGCGACAGCCAGGATGAATCTTGGACCATCGCTCTTTACAAAATTGTTGCAGTTCAGATTCCTGGGATGTCTGGTGTAATAAATAAATAAATAAAATGGTGTCCTCACTTTTTTCTCCCGCTCCCGTACTTGCTTTATACACAGTTAGAAATATTACGCAACACATTTTAGACATTTTTAAGTGGTACTATAGGATATCTTTAACACTGAGTAACGCAGTTTTTTTCAACAACCCATTCAAAGTGTAAGGCCTTGGTACCGGTTTGATTGGGGTTAAAGCTTTACAGACATGGTATAACGTTGTGTGTATTGGACCTGGGCTTTCACAATAGCGTCAAGCTTGTACCATCAATATTTAGACTAAAATCAAGGTACTTGGGCTCAGTCTGCCATAGATATATTGTTATTGGGGAAAAGAAACAACACACAAGAGGCATTTGTGTTGAGTTTTGCGCAATACTTTACTGTGTCAGAGTTGTACGCAAAAATAAAAGCCCTACCTTCCTAAACTGCATGACAATGTACAGATAAAACCTTTACCAAAACTATTAAGTGAATGAAATCACGGAAGGAAACTCGTGAGCTCTTGTTGGTTTCGCCGTCTGTAATTTTGGTTCGTCGTTTTACGAGTCGCTGCTGAACCTGGCCAGACACGTTTTGCTGCATATAAAGTTAATTCATGTTTACGTTGGAATGATAGTGTGTTGTCTGGGTTATCGCAGGGCAGGAGAGGAGAAACTGGGACCGCTGATAGTGATTCATATTTCTGCGGGTCAAAGACGCATCCAAACGGCGAGTAATTTAACTATTAGCAAGTATAGTGTTCGTTTGTCAACAGTTTGCCACCCCTTTAAATTCACCTAATAAACAGGGAAGTGAGAGATTGATAACCACTTACAATGCAACATGTGAATAATAATTGGTATTTAGAAACAACTCGTTTTTCAGTGTGCATGATACAGTATAAAGCCACCACTGTGGGAAATCCAGGCTATATGTTGCTACATCATTAGAGCAAAAAGACTGTTACATCATCAAACAAATAAACATGTGGCATCGATCAAAAATTCAAAGATAGAGTGGCGCGTGCAGTCGAGAGAGAGGAGACGTGCACGTGATCCAACCATGTGGGTAAATGCAAAACTCCTAATACTTTTATCTCTTCGTTTGTCCACTGTCTGTCTGGTCCACCTCTGCTACTCCATGCTCTGTGGTCAAATCAAAAAGGTTCTTGGAAAAAAAAGCGTAAAAATAGCGACGAAGACAAGGACAAAAAAAAAAAAGTAACAAAAGAGTGACAAAAACGTGCCGGAAAAGCAAAAATAACACCATAATAAAAAAAAAAAAGAGCGACATGAAAGTGACGGGGAAAAAAATTACCAAAGTAAGAAAACACAGAGAAGCATCTAAAACATATAAGTAAAAGCGCAATCAATTCATTACAAAGACCATAAGTAATAAAACATGTAATCGAGTCCCACAACTGGTTTGCATCTCATGTTTGGCCGTCAAAGTAAAGCAGTAACCTCTTTATTAAGAGCCAGTGATGACCTGCTCCCAGCAAAGTTGCGAGTTAGGAGTGAGTGGGGCGCGACCATTCACATTACAAACACAGGGATTTTGAGTCATATTTAAATCAGCACTTTGTTTCATTTAGTGGATAAAGTAATCAACAGTATGGTTGTAAGATTACTCGCTGTGCTAACCCTTCTTGTTTGCTGGTTTACAATGCAACAAACATTTAATTTGCATGTGGCGCCCGCCTGCGATGCTAGATTAAACTGCTTATTATGGTGCGCGGGACATACAATATTCATGCCTAAGCTGCTTGTCTTCGGCTTTCTTTTGTTGCCGGCGACAACGGTGACGAAGGATCCGTGCCATTGTGGCAAACAGGAGCAGGTAAGTGTCTGGCCGCCGTCCAGGAGCTGCTAGTCACAGATCACACAAACAGATGGTGTGATAGTTAAGCTCCTTGTTAACTTTGGCAGAGGACCATCGAGTGCCTCAGAGCAAGCCAAGCCTCACAAAACCGCCACTGCAGACTATATATCACTGACACGTTCAAGCGGCGCTGTCACGAGTCAGATTTGTGTCAATGTGTACATACTATAATAGCAATAACATGCTTTTGTTCTTTTAATAAGTGAAGTTACCATTTGTGTCTAGTAAACTAGAAGAAAATTAGGTGTAAATGTAGTCAGATTAAAGCAGGCATTATAACCATAAACCAACCACTGCTTTACCAGGCGACACCAAAAATATAATTTAGCATTTCAAAGTTTCACACCTTGAACTATAAATTAAAAACAAAATGTGAAACCTGCTTTACAACTATGACACCAGGAGCAGAAGATAGCTCTGTGATCAGATGGAGCAAGATTATGTTTCCATAATGGACACGACTTGTGCTGTATCTTAATTTGTTATCGTAGCACATAGCAATATAATCTCTGTACAATCAAAAACCGAGCATGACAAATGAGTCTAAGCTTACAGCCAAACTCAGTGTGTTGTTACGTAACTCCCTCTCTTTGAGATTGATCGATGGCTGCATAATAGAAATGCAACACGTCAAAGATTATATGTAGAAAAGAGTACAATTTGAAACCTTTTCATATACCTCATTATTCAAGACTCGGTTCCAAAACAGCGCTGCATGGGTAAAGGCAAGTATTTCTGACAAATCAATGTGCAAATCTTTAGGACATGACATGACATTGTGACAACTCAATGGGAAAAGCTCAAAGGAAATTATACAATGAAGTTGACCTTGTTGATTTTTCATGGCAAATAATAAATTAAAGTGAAGCTGTAGCTCGGTTTATGCTAACCTACGTAACACAGCTGACACCTGCAGTACCTTCAATAGTTTGGAAACCATTTACATTGTAGATTCTCTCTGAATGCTTTGGTTTATGAATGGACACATGGAATTATGTTTCAAACAAAAAAAGTTGACACTTAAAAATCAACTGCTTTGCACACTTTAGACATTTTCTTAATGGGATTCACAATATAGTCATCAGAAATGCTTTACAGGTTACTGCTAAACCATTTCACGTGACTACCTTATGATGCCCTGGTGGTAATTTGGAAGAATAATCCCACATAATCCCATGTGTTCATTCATAGTTTATTGTCTTTAATGAGAAACACACAATGTGAATAGTATTGAAAATAAAGAAATGCCAGAACATAAGAAGTGTTTCCAAGCTTTTGATGGTATTGTATAACAGTCAGAATATATAAGAGCATAACAGAATATATAAGAGCATAACAGAATATATAAGAGCATAACAGAATATATAAGAGCATAACATCCTCAACAGCCTCAAATATGGTAAAAAATAATTTGTGAAAATAATTTGTCAACTTGTTTGTCTTTTACAGAGCACTTCAGATCGAGGCTCAGGCTTCAGACAAGACAAATACAGCGGGTAAATAACGGCTGGGCTTCGGGCCACAACATTCCTGATCTGACGACAAATAGCCATTACCGCACAGGCTATCCATCACCATGACAACGCTCGTCACTGCGCCTTTTCTCGCAGCCGAATGACAGTCATAACTTTGACCTGACAAACCTAGAATGAGCTTGAGCAACTTCCCCAATCCATCTCAGCTGTCAGAGGCACAGCACGGCCCTGTTCCCATTAATTACACCTTCACTGGTCGAGGCTGTCAATCAACCTGCAGGTGATATTAATACTCACACACACACTATCAAGATGTTAGCGCAGAGCATGAATGAACTTGGTGTGAGTCAGACGACAAATATGCAAATGAATGAGAGAGAGAGAAAGAGAGAGAGAGTTAGAGAGAGAGAGAGGGAGAGGAAGAGAAAAAGAGAAAGAGAGAGAGAGAGAGGGAGGGAGAGAGAGAGAGAGAGGTATATAGAGAGAGAGAAATAAAGGGTGAAAAAGAGTGAGGGAGAGAGAGAAAGAGAGAGAGAGAGGCCGGGAGAGAGAGAAAGAGAGAGAGAGAGGCCGGGAGAGAGAGAAAGAGAGAGAGAAAGAGAGAGGGCGGGAGAGAGAGAGAGAGAAGGAGAGAGAGAGTTAGAGAGAGAGAGTGAGAGAGAGAGAGAGAGAAAGGGAGAGAGAGTTAGAGAGAGAGAGGGAGAGGAAGGGAGAGAGAGTTAGAGAGAGGAAGAGAAAAAGAGAAAGAGAGAGAGAGGGAGGGAGAGAGAGAGGGAGGGAGAGAGAGAGAGAGAGGGAGAGAGACAGAAAGAAAGAAAAAGAGAGAGAGGGAGGGAGGGAGAAAGAAAGAGAAAAAGAGAGGGAGAGGGAGGGAGAGAGAAAGAGAGAGGTATATATAGAGAGAGAAATAAAGGGTGAAAAAGAGTGAGGGAGAGAGAGAAAGAGAGAGAGAAAGAGAGAGAGAAAGAGAGAGAGAGAGAGAGAGGGCGGGAGAGAGAGAGAGAGAGAAGGAGAGAGGCAGAGAGAGAGAGGAAAGGAGAGAGAAAGAGAGAGAGAGAAAGAGAGAGGGAGAGAAATAGAGTGACAGGGAGAGAAGGAGGGAGAGAGAGAGAGAAAGAGAATGAGAGAGAGAGAGACAGTTGGAGAATGAGAAAAAGGAAATCATTTTGCTGCTGCCCTGGGGGAGCCACTCGAGGTCCAGGCAGGACCGCCAAAGACGTGCTCCCTGTGTCAGAGGATCAGAGCTGCAGCTTTAGAGTGACGAGTGAATGCAATTTCCTCTAAGAGAGATTATCGTATTGTAAGGCTGTGTTTCCGCGTACACCATTTAAAGTAAACCTTCAGGGGAACACAGCAAATCACATGCAGTGGTTTTGATGCCAAAATATGTTGAGTAAAATGGTTTTGACTAAATTAAGTTAAAATGGGACAATACAAAACTGCATTGTCATCCTGGTCGTGGAACACTGGACCAGCTCTATACCCTTCATCGGGTGCTCGAGGGTTTGTGGGAGTTCACCCAACCAGTCCACATGTGCTTTGTGGATCTGGAGAAAGCGTTCGACCGTGTCCCTCGTGGTGCCCTGTGGAGGGTGCTCCAGGAGTATGGGGTCCGGGGCCCTCTACTAAGGGCTGTCCGTTCCCTGTATGACCGCAGCAGGAGCTTGGTTCCCATTGCCGGCAGTAAGTCAGACCTGTTCCAGGTGCGTGTTGGGCTCCGCCAGGGCTGCCCTTTGTCACCGGTTCTGTTAATTACCTATATGGACAGAATTTCTAGGGGCTGGGGGCCAGGGGCTGCAGGGTGTCCGGTTTGGGAACCTCAGAATCTCATCTCTGCTGTTTGCAGACGATGTTGTTCTGTTGGCTTCATCAAATCAGGACCTCCAGCGCGCACTGGGGCGGTTTGCAGCAGAGTGTGAAGCGGCCGGGATGAGGGTCAGCAACTCCAAATTTGAGGCCATGGTTCCCCACCATAAAAAGTGGTTTCCCCTCTTCAGATGGGTGGGGAGTCCTTGCCTCAAGTGGAGGAGTTCAAGTATCTCGGGGTCCTGTTCACGAGTGAGGGACGGATGGAGCGTGAGATCGATAGACGGATCGGTGCGGCGTCAGCAGTGATGCGGTCGCTGTATCGGACTGTTGTGGTGAAGAGGGAGCGGAGTCAGGCGGCAAAGCTCTCGATTTATCGATCGATCTACGTTCCCTCCCTCACCTATGGTCATGAGATTTGAGTAATCGCGAATACCTGCGGCCAAAATGAGTTTCCTCCGTAGGGTGGCTGGGCGCACCCTCGGAGATCGGGTGAGGAGCTCAGTTACCCGGGTGGAGCTCGGAGTAGAGTCTCTGCTCCTTCACGTCGAAAGGAGCCAGCTGAGGTGGCTAGGGCATCTGTTCCGGATGCCTCCTGGCATGTCCTATTGGGAGGAGGCCTTGTGGAAGGCCCAGGACACGCTGGTGGGACTATGTCTCCAAGCTGGCCTGGTGTCGCCTCGGGGTCCCCCCAGAACAGCTGGAGGAGGTGTGCGTGGATCAGGAAGTCTGGGCATCTCTGCTGAGACTGCTGCCCCTGCGACCCAGCCCCGGATAAAGCGGAAGAAACAAATGGGTGCTTGATCTCTGCAGCACACGGAATCCGCGCCTATGCTTTATGCCACATCTTGCATGCCCAAAGATAAATTTATAAAAATAAATAAATAAAATACATCACAAAAATGTCAAAACAGGGGAAACCTTTTTCAGCCAAATTCTAAATTTAAGGGTGCGTTCCAGGCAACTAACTGGTAATATCCCACCTCCCACTGAGAAATTCCTTGGAATGGTGAACGGAGATGACCAGAGTGATCCAAGTTCAGCTATGAGATGAAGATAGCAATGGCGGCCCCCTGGGGAGGAGTGTAGCTAATTATAAACTTTAACACAGCCACTGCGCCTTCAGTATATGAATAATGTATGTGTATTCAGTTGTGTAGCATTTTTTTGTAATTATATCTGGAGTGGAGAGACATTATATAACATTAGCATCTTGTTAGCTAGCTGTTTTAGCATTAGCAGTTATGTTTACATACACGTTTATTCAGCTGGAACACTCTGAGGTTGTAAGTCATAAGTTTCAAGCCATAATGTATCTCTTTGTTAAACTGTGGTAAAGAGAGTTGTCCAACCTGACACTCAACATCAGACTGAATCAAAGTAGCTTCACCAGATCTAACAAATGATGGATGATGGGACTAAGCTCAAACCCTAAAATGGAATTGGTCTGGAAAAAAATGTATCAAAAACAAAAAAGAATTAGAAGAAGAAGAAAAAGAAGAATATCTTTATTTATATAGCGCCTTTTACAGACATGGTCACAAAGCACTTTACATGAGACAATTTTACATTCACTCCATCCTCGGTGGTGGTAAGCTACGTTAGGAGCTTCAGTTTCCCCAGGGGGAGACTGACAGAAGCGCTGTCGCGACTGCACACATCTGCGCCAACGGTCCCTCTGACCACCTCCATGCATTCACACACATCATTCATCCTGGCCTATTGTACATGTTTTTAATACACTTGCAAAACTACACCAGGTACTGAAGTCTGTGCCCCACTGTTTGGGAAGCACTGCCCTGGAGCTACTGTAATGTGTTTGGACTGGCAGGACACGCGCCCGACCAGGAGTCTTTAGAGCTCAAACTAAACATTCAGCGGTCATTTCTTCTGTCAACCTGCCGCCAACATCACTCCGTATTGTTTCTAATTTGGCCCATTAGCAGAACAAACATGTGTGTGGGTTTTCAGCAGTGCCAGTGTGCCCAGAGCAAATGTTTTTGAATTGAACATGACCATAGACTGTTAACTCTGATGTAGTGTCAATAGAAATAGAGTCCAGCACTGGTTACACTCATTGAAGTAGTGACGGCGTGTATTACTTCAAGCTACGGGCCTGGGAAAATATGGAGGGCTATATTAAGGATTTGGAACCAGGGTTTATGAGGGTCTTACCTGATAACTTGGCAATGTGATTTGGAAGATTGTTCCCACATCAAGTTCCATTGGGTTACGACGCTGTAAAAAGCAGATCAAGTCTTTCCAGAGTATCGTATCAGTGAACACATTTATGTTTTATGTTGTTGGAAACTACACTTCTAAAATGACCACAAGTGAAAGCTCACCAGTATGTACATCTGCACAATACACGGGAGCCATGGATAGACTTTTACGAGAGCTTAGGATAATACTCTGAACAGTGATGCGAACACAGACATTAAAATATCCAAACAACAAATGCAGATTATTTGGGCTCAGTGGCTGTTTTAACCAGGTGCATGCAGATATTGACACCGGCTACAAACACTTTCTATGTTGCCATGGTACGCCTTATAAATCTGTGTTTTTGGGAGACAGCTGTGCCTGGGGAATGAGACATGCACATTATATCCAAGGACAATGCGTCTTAGTTCACCATTGGGCATGAGCACATAGGCCTCCAGAGGCTAAAATAGACCACCATCACGCAGTCATACAAAGTCCTGGTGTTAAAACATGTCTGAGACATTTGAGTCCGTGTGCTCAGGTTAACTAGAGGGCTAGCTGCATGTCGCTATATGCTAACCCTATGAGCCCACAGAACACTCACAGCCTCTGATCTTATCTGCAGAAGTGATGCAGACCTGCTCTCAGGAGCTTACTGTGCTCCGCTCCACGAGCAAAGGCTTTTTACAGATTGACCCTTTTGTGCTGTGGAAAAAGCACTGGAACTGCTGGTGTTTCCTTACACTCTGTTTCTTCAGTGGTCCACACTGAAAACAACTTTGCAGCTGAATAATCCTGGCACTAACAAGTCAGTCACCTCTGACGAACTCCAGATGCAACAGACATATCTGATCACAGAAATGAAACCTAATGAATTTTCTGTTACGTGTCACATCAAGTGGACTCATTATATATGTTGCACTAAAATGAAAACAAATATGACATTTCTGTACAAGACCGTGTTGGTTTCAGCCAAACTGAGCTTTGAAATTAATCTGCTGCATTACATAATGATTATGGATTGTTCTGTTAATGGGTGGTTTGAGACTCTGTTCTCCTTATCTTCAGGAAGTATTCCAGTCTGCACTAGAGACATGTCAAACACAACTATGTCCCTGCCTGCAGCAGTATGACTAATCCTGGGTGGTCACTTTACATATTTTAACATCTCTTTAAATGCCTTTACTGAATTAAGTTGCAGAGATTTTTTCATAATTCCTGGATAGAGTATCTATGAAAACGCCTCCATGGCAGAACTACGGCCACAGTTTGAGGTCAACAGTTGAGTTCTGGGTCAGTGGTTCTGGTGGGAGAGCGCATTTGTCTTAACTTTGACATAAGTCACAGATGAAAAACGAGACAAACTGGAAAAGGTTGGAGGGATCATCTTCTATTTCTAAAGTGGCTTGAATTGTATGGACAGAAGCACATGTGGCATCGTTGTTGAAGTGGTGCCTTTACATGTTACAGTTTACAAAGAGGCTAGAGGTCACTGTAGATGCAGAGAATTATGTTTGCATCAGCATCAGGAGATTAAACCCCGATGATTCGACACAGACCACAAAACAAAAACAGGGCTCTACCAAACAATTCAATTCAAACCACACGTTTTGAAGACCCTAATAACCAAACCGGCTTTACCAAAACATTTTGAAAGTCAACAATGAGGCAGATTAAAAAAATTCTCGTCTTCCTTGGCAAAAAAATCTCAAAAAACCCAGTGAGAAAAAGAGAAACCTCCAGAACCACAGAAAAAGATCCCTACCATGGACGGACAGGCTACAGATGCGCAAATAATGGCTGTAAACCCATCCGTGCCCTGTTCAAACACCATCCACTAATCTCCAGGAGCCCAGACAGTGCATGCAGTTCTGCTCAATTTACTCAGTGATGTGCGCGGCGCTCCTGACTCCCGCGGCGAGGCTCTGCTTTGGTGGCGTGTGACGATCCAGTGACAGGGAAGCCGGGATAGAGTCATCAGGATCTCGGGATCACGATCGGTTCATGGCACACCCCCCGCTGTGGGCCTCTTTCATCGGCCGGCCCAGTTGTTGTTTTAGCTCAGGCCCTCCTCAGCAGGCTTTGGCACCGGAGGAGCACTGTGGCCAGGGAGGATTTGGTGAGAGGAGAAGTTAAGTCTGGTCCACGCAGCGATCAGAACAGCCAGCACCACTGAATACCGTTATATCTTATTTGACAGAGCAACCGGTTTGCGTGTTGCATACTCGTGCGTTGACAAATGACTTGACTAGTGTGTCCCAGTTTATTATTTTTTCATCTAGATCACACTTTAGTTCATAACATTCATTAAAAAAAAAGCCGATAACACCAGTCGTCTAGGATTTTTCCATTGTTGTCGAGATTTCCAAATTATTTTCTAACACCTCCTTTAGAGTTTAAATGGGTATAAAGTGTTTTCGGTAATTTTCCCAGTCCGATCAGTGATATTGTAACATCGCTTCAACAATTCACAATGAAGCACAGACATTCAAAAGATGGTATAGGTTCGTAGAATGGCTCGACAAGAAGGTCTGAGTTGAGGAGCCGGTATGAGCTTCGCACTTTTGCGATATAGGATCAGTGCCCAGGCAAAGGTTTACCGAGTGCGCTTGATATAGTACTGCGTTTCTTGGTCCACAACGTGTACACCCATATCCTCCGACATCAATCATTTCTTGTTGGAATCATCCCGGTGGTTAGCGGAGCATTTATCTTTTAGCTGAGCAGTGGCACATCACAGCCAGGAGGATAATGACATGCTTTATTGAAACAGAGACAAATGCGCTCCTCTCTATGGGTGGTCCACAGTAGCGCCGCACGGGGAAGAGGAGCCCTACAGGCAATTAGCATGCGAGCCAGACTGAAAACATCTCTGGTTTAGGCATCAGCTGGACACGAGGGATTATGCAGTGTGCTCATGGGTTTCATCAACTATCTATTTATTTATCGAAATTATGATCTGACCCATCACCAACTAACGATCTCTTCTCGATCTCCATGGCCACTTACAGGGAAAACAATTGAGCCCGAATTCAGAAACTCTGGACTCATCCACGGATCGAACTGAAGAGAGTGATGTAGTTTAGGTCAGTGGTTCCCAACATACCCCTTAAGTCTTATTTCAACTCCACCCTTTTATCTTGCGGGTGCTGCCAGTTATTTGGAAAATGATCAACTAAACTCATATTTATTAGTATTTTTGTAGTGTTTAGGGTTCAAAATAAGACAGAAACACAAGAGAATATCATTAAAATTAAGTTTTATTTTAAAATCATATATAAATAATGGTCACATTTGTATAGCACCTTTCTACCTGCTTTAGGCACTCAAAGCACTTTACATCAAGGATCCACTCACCCATTCACACTCTCATTCAAACACCAATGTACACAGACACTGGAGGCAAGGAGGCTGAAGTGTCCTGCCTGAGGACACAACGACAGTGTGCAACTTCAGGAGGCGAGATTCGAACCCCCGCACTTCCATCATTAACCATTATCAGGTTGAGATGGAACCAAATACTATCAGGTGGGCGGGGCTCCTTAAAAGGTGCATTATGTAACTTTTAATGTGGAAAAAAAACTTGATACATACAGTATTTGTGCGTAATTTTACTTTTTGAGACACTGGCTGTAGGGTTGGTCAGCACGGCGACTTTACTTTCGTTCACAGTGGCCTCTACGACGCTCCAGGATCAACTGTTCTGTTGGTTGTCCGGTGAGAGCGTCCGTCAGCAGTGGAGACCTACCAGAAACTCTAAATACAATTCACTCTGGTGCCACTGTAAAGGCGCCATACTAACCACTCATACAGCTGCTCAGTCACTAAAAGCTAGAGTGCATATGAAACGAGATAAGATAAAAGATAATTTGATGATTATTTTTTCTAAAACATTGTTAACACAATTATATTGAAGATTTTGCCAAAGACTGTATGCAGCTTTCTTTAGTTTGGCCATTATAGTGACGTTTATAATTTCACTTATTGGACACCGGCAGGGAGTAGATGACGGCAAACAATTTTAAACTGTTGTCGTGCCAACCATGTTAAGTCAACGGGAAATGAGTCAAACTGCTGTGGAACTTAACCTTTATCTATGTCACTTCCTGTCAGCAGCTTAAAAATCCAAATGAAAATAACTTTTCTGCCCAACATTTCTTCATTAAAATTGCTGCTTCACTGAAATAAAATGATAATTATACAACTGATGAACTTGCAACTGATGTTATCCTTTGAAATAAGTCATATTTTCACCAGCAATAAAATCATATGCACTTTAAATACGCACCATTAGAATGTTATTTATTTTTTTTTGTACATATTAAGTTCTACAATGCACCTTTAACACCTTGTACGGGGCAGGTCAAAATCAATCAATGAATCACTCAATCAAGACTTTATTTATAGACTGCTTTTCATACAAGTTGTATTGCAAAAGTCAAATTCAAATGCTGTGCCTCAATGGGAACAGTAAACAAATACATATTTCACATTTTCTGATATAAAAAAAAAAAACAAGATGGTGTTTTGTTTGCCGCATGGAACAACTTAACCCATATTCTTGCTTCTAACGTCTACCATTTTAAAGTTAAACTTTCATAACTAGCACAATGTAGACTGTCCGTTTCAAACTGTTAAACCTTCTCGTGATGGAAACACATTTAAGGAGTCTCGTAGAGGAGTTGCTCGAGAACATAACAACACTAGGCTATTATTGGTTCAAACAGAGTCCCACTGTAGAATATAAATACCTTATCTGAGCTAAGCAGAGTTACAAGCAACTAATCTGAAAGAAGGACTCACACATCAGTTCTAGGGACAACATTTGAGCAGCCATTTCAATGCAGCGAAGGAGTAATAGCAGAAATCTCTCACTCTGGGAATTCCATGTAACATTAAACTAAAGTGGAGAAAGATTTAGACACAAAAACAGCAGGACAACATCAGGGTAATGACCTACAGGGAAGTGGGCCTGTGTGTCAGGGAAACACCACATTAATCATCGCCATTACAGGGGATTACAGGGGAACAAGAGATGGAAAGTTTGAAATGCATAGTTTGAAGACATTGATAATCACTGAATGACAAAGCCAAATGGGTGGGACTTAATGAGCGCCGCCTGAACCTGATTGGCTGATTGTTGTTGCCAGCGGTGACAGCAGCGCATCGTGTGTTCAGGTGCAGCTGTCAGTCAAACGTCTGGCTCAGTCATGGGGTTGGCAGAACGCCCCCAAACACTCACACAAAGCCACAGAGATACCTGCAATTTGTCACCGCTATAAAATAACACTTTCCTTCTGAACTGCCTTCGAGAGCAGACAGTTTGTGCCTCTACAGAGAGCCGTGTTCAGCAGCGTGTTCCTGACACAGCCGTTTTATTGCACGCTCCTCCCTCCATAAACACTCCTATCGCTGCCTCTCTCAGACTGGTATTTTGCTGCAACAGTTGGCACAGACGGAGGAAGGTTTTAAAGAAGACGTGTAATCTTTCCTGGCTGTGAAGCTCACTCTCGGTGATAGGCAGGAAAAGCCCAGAGGCCAGAGCATCAAGTCGCTGACAATTGTCTTGGCAGATCGCCAAAGTTGATTTCTCACAGCAGGCATGCTGCAGCACACCCCGAGGAGATGCCACTGCAACAAGGAATGAATTAATGTCTGCAAAATTTATGGAGCTATACTTCCCACTGAGGCTGACTGTTTGGCAGTGAATTTAAGGGTCTGTAGATGATCCCAACTACCTCACCAGTTCACAGCACTGGCAGGTTCATTTTTAAGCATACAATGTATAATGTATAACCAAAATCCTTGGTGGGCCAAATCAGTAAAGTAAATATCATCGTTATTTACATACAACACTATGAGCACTGTAGCACATCACTCCAACATTATGCAAACAAGGATCTTTAGTCTAAACCACAAAAAACACAAAATTATGGAATCCATTTGTTGTATGAGACTGCATATAGTGGTGGTGGTACCACATCTGAAAATGCTGAACGATAGAAGAGAAGAAGAGCTACGTCAAGAAAGAGCTTACTGACCACATATTATGGCAGATGTTTACGAGTGATAAGTTCAAACGTGTACTCAAACGTGAGTATAAAGATGCATAAAGAACCACTCCCCTGTACAAGGCCATGGCTGTGTGCACAGGTGCAAACTATGACTCTGATCTCACTGTAGCTTCTGTCACAGCAATGTGGAGGAGTTCTATGTCTAACCACATGGGCTGCTTTGATTGTATTGTCAATTTGAGCTTTAATACTGTACATTATAGCTTTTTGATACAGCAAAAGCCTAAATGAACCACCCCTAATTTACTCCATACTGTTCATGATGTAATTCATGACAGCCTTGTAAGCATAGTCACTGGCCTTTACTTCTAAGGCAAACCAAACCTAGATCCAGATGTGCATGCACAGGTGCTGCACTGTTGTCGCTCCTGACTTAAAGTAAGAATAAAGTAAAAGGGACAATGAAATAGACCTTAAACTTACCTTAACCGTACCAAACCATATCATGTGGTAATGTCAAACCAGTTTGCAACAATCCAGAATTGCAAAGATAATGTGAAACACGGTGTGCAGGACTTGAACAGCAGATGCTTATCTCAGTCCCTTGGAATAAATATTTGGCAAATGGCCCAAAACACATTCATGTTCCCATAGAGACAATACATGTAGTCACAACATGTACAGAATAGTACATAAAGATGAACTGAGGATGAATTATGTTTCTGCTTAAAGCTGGAGTACCTGACTTTTTGTTGTTGTAGAGCAGTGATTCCTATAATCGCAAGATTATTTTGAGAAAATATTTTGTTTACATTTCTGACATTGAATTTGTTGTAGTTTTGATGGAAAACAGCATATTTTTGTGAAATTAAGCCAAATATCAGAATACAGTATCCAAACTAAAATCATTAAACCAGACTTTAAATGTTTTGCACCTTAAATTATTATAAATGATTTCAGAAGTGGGTCTCGAGTTGTTGTTTCACAGTTTGAATATGAAAAATCAGGTCCCCCCTGCTTTAAGTCACTACCAGCTTTTGCTAATTCGTTGCCCCAAACGTACGGACTAAAAACCATCCTCCGTTCATTCCAAAGCGGCCCCGGTATTGGCCTTGAGCAGGTACGCCACTTGCAGCAGCACTTGCAGTGGAAAGATCAGCCTGCCCCACAGCAGCCTGGGCAGGGGCACATGATGATTGGCAGGGCCCTCTGCACAGGAGACGGGCCGTCCCACGGGCTGACGGGACCACGGGCCAACTGGCAAGGGGCTTTCCTCCTCTGCAGCTGGAACAGAGAGAGACTCGGGGGTGAGCAGGAGGCAAATGGGTATGAACATGAAGGAAGCACGGTGCCAGCAATTCGCTCTGCTGTTTCCAAGGGACCTTTAATAAACATATCCTTAAAGTCCCTGTGTCCACGCTTTCTTCTTCAGCGCTTTCAGAATGACCAACTCTGGGCCCGTTCTGGAGGGTTAAAACAACTGTGCTTTTGGAACACGCTTTACGAGGTCACTTACTCAAAATTTAGAACGGTGAAAATCAAAGTCTGAAAGTTTGCGAGATCTTTCTGAGATTGTCTGTACAGTTTGCCAAGCAGCCACAGTAACTAAGCTGTTTTTCAATAGTGAACTTCTCCTTTTATACAAAACCTGTAACCTTCCTCTGACCGTGAGACATTTCCAAAAGATATGATCTAAAGAGTCATTTTCGTTGATAACCCAATCATAAAACAGAATGAGCCCCATAAATTCCTCGGCACTGACCTGGAAATCCCCCGCTGTTAACCTGCGCAGTGCCAGCGCTGCCTCCGCTCTCTCCTCACAGACACCACAGCTGTCCAGCCCTGAGTCTGGGGTCAAAGGAGCATCCTAATGATCGGCCCCTGTCCCATAAGGAGCAGGCACCTGTCGGACCCTGCTTAGCCCGGCCTTAAAAACAAAACATTGAATTCAATAAAAGAGGACTTACAGCCGCGAGGCCCGGGGAAGCTGCTGTTTGGTAAGCTTTGCTTTTCTATTTTCTTGTCATTTATTATGGTAAAATTATTGCCAGGGTAAGTAAGCAAGCAATGTGTCTCTTTATCCCGCACCTCATGTAGCGGCCAATGAACGGAGTCTTTTATAGGCCTTATCGAAATGAAGGCTTTTTTAGAGAAAGTCCAAACAGAGAACTGATGCAGGAAGAGTGCCTTGTTATGAAGCCTAGGCGTTAATCCAGCCTGGTGGACAAACTCCAGCGTCATCGACCTCCAGCCAATGATCGCCCCTGAGAGGGCCACACCTCCACATCAGCCATCAGCGTAAGAGCCGCACCTCCGTAGCAACCAATCATCGCCATCGGTCCTGCTTTTAAGCCCCAGCAATCTTGGTCTGTTCGCTTCCCAGCTGCGCTGCGACCCGCCTCCACCCCATCTCCGCCTCTTTCGTCCACAGCTCTACCTGCTGCATCTTCACAGGTCCTTCATACCACCATCAGTCCAGGCTCCGGGGGAAGACATTCCTAACTCCAAGCTGTTCATCCACACTGACTATACATCAATGTCTACCGCCGGGGTCTGTTGGCCAAACTTATACACATGTCAACAAATCTCCCTAATCACTGCTTTTGTGTGTGTGAGTCTATCCAGGTTGAATTACTTTTCCTTCGTATCGTGCTGCGTTCATTTACACCGTACACATTCATTCATATTTCACACTGATCAAATTGACTCTGTTCTCTTTCAGCCCTTACCACAATTTCCCATCTGCTTCGCTGTTGTCCTCCTAATAGGACAGATCCACCTGCGCAGCCGTCGCCCTGCAGTGGCGGTAAACTCCTCTGATTGTATCTCTGACAGTCTGAGTCAGTGCTCTGATCCTCTCCTTCTTCAGAGCAAATCCCTGACATAAAGAGCGGTGCAGGGGAGATTTACTGAACTCTGGGAGGTCCACTACACCTTCAAATGGGCGTGTACATCGTATTTCTAATGTCAACATATTCCGAACCTGATGGGATACGCTGATTATGAAATGAAAGGAGAAATAAATCGTAAGTATTTCCTGACTTCTAACATATATTTCTTTCCTTTGCGTTTCTGCTTCCCCACTTTCCGCTGTCAGTCACTCTAAAACGGCCTGAGTTTATAATTAACTGCAGTTGTTAATGGGCTCAAGAAGAATTTTGCTTGTAAGCCGATCCTACAATTAGGGCTTGTTGACTTTGCATAAATGTCGGGGGCCGCCCACCCCAAGGGGCACAGGGCAAGAGAAGGCGTCTTAGAGGGTCTGGCAGACCTCCTGAGATGAGGAGGAGCCAGGGAAGAGGGGGTTAATGGAGAGGAGGCTGCAGACTGGGCTTCCCCTGCCTCTCGCGGGGTTCCAAAATGACATAATGGGAACAAAACGCACAAGATGAGACATGGAGGCTCAAGCAGTTAAACCCAATCTAAATTAAAGATTGTAAGGATGCAAACGAATAAAATGCAACACCACATTTAAATTACTGTCTTCTACTGTCTTGTCCCTGTGCTGACTTTGAGAAGAGAAAATCAGTAATGTTATGGATGCACCTATTTTGACCCATTAGCAGTTTGGCTTCTTCTACACTTTTTGGAGACTTGCTCTACGATTGATTTATGGGTTGCACTTTACAATACTTACATTGTAATGGGTAACATGGTTATAGCATGTAAACAGTAGGGATGGGCGCGTCAATACCATAGTATCAATATGTCGATACCAAACAGCTTCCGTTACCTTCCACCTTACGGTTAGGTTTAGGTTTAGGTTAGGGTTATCCAAATCTCAAAGTGTATTGACTTGAGACCTTACAGCCTAAATGCCAGTGTGATACCTCATTTGAAAACCAAGGCCTTCTAGTTTCTAAAACTATGTGTAAGATCTGTGTGAGTGAAAAACAACTAACATCACAATTGCCCTTCATAACCCTAATCATAACCCTAACCCTAGCCCCCTGATCGGGAGGACGGCAAGTAACAGGTTAAAGTATCCATACCGGGTAAAACACAGAGTATATTGAACGGAACCATCCATATCATTTTAGTTTTTATGTTCTGTTCTCTTTGTTTATCTATTTAATTTCACATTGACATTGTTTAATTAACCAGTTACACTAATATTGTTTTCATTTACATCAATAATATAAAATAACAGTTTATAAACAGTTTTTTAAATGTATATTGATTGAAATGCATTCACCCATATGAAATGACCAGAATCCGTATCGACATTCACAAAAATGACCCCAAAAGTATCGTATCGATTCCACAAATGTAGTATCGCCCATCATTAGTAAACAGTTGATAACAAGGGGATTATATATTATGCAGCTCTGTTCCAAAATAAATATTAGCAAGAAAATACAAACAATTATTCTTAGGAATTAACAGTCTTGAAACTGGGTTATGGAAACAGGAATATGAGTCAAATTACCATGAAATGCAATATATTTACACTTTTAGTGCAAGGCTATTTTCCCCCTTTTACCGTGCTATTATTAAGCTGTAAAGTAGTGCAACTAATGTATGTGTTGTTTTATTTATTTTACAGTAACCGGGTAGAATATTTTTTACAATTAGGATACCATTTTCAATTATGTCAGCGTCCAAATCTGGCACAGGGATTGTTCCAAATAATTATGGCGGCCCGAGCGGCGTGCCCTGCGTGTCGTCTGTCTGATGATGTTGTTCTTCACTGAACATTCTCTCATTGTGCTGCTGAGTCACCTCCGCAGCAGGAAAGAGAAAAGAGGGGCACTTGTCACGACCTGCAGCCTCCAGTGAAAGAAAGATACAATTATCGAGGTGGTGCTCCCGAGAAAACTAAAGACTTCCACTGTTTCCACTGATGGTTTCGATCTCTACGAAAACAGAACTGTAGAATCAAAGGCAGTGGATACATTCTGAGATCAAAATCAATTGCTGTTCAAACATTGGTTCAAAATTCTAAATGAATAGCTCGAGTTGAGATCAAGAGACATCATTTGCTAATGTTTGGGAGGCTGCCGAGTTACATATCGTAAAAGACATCTACATTCTGGTGTGGCTCACAGTGCAAACCCACAAACACAAGTCTGATTAATTAGTTTGATCAATCATGAGCCCCCCCTTTACTGCAATCAAGTCCAAGTTGCTCTAAAAAAGATTTTCCAGTACCATTAATTGCAAATAATTCTTTACACGTTCTACTGAATAGGTCTTTAATAAAGACAAACTTGTGGGGTGCTACGCTGACATCACAGTTTGCACATTGTGTGTGAATAATGATTTGCTGAATGTTCAGTCTCCCTGGAACATCCACAAGAGCGGTGTTTCTCCAAAAACACATTAGCAGCTCCGCTAAGCTAACACACAGTTATCAACATTTAAAACAAAAGCACTTGTCACAATGACTCCATTACCTACTGCATCTCTCAGGAATGTTGTGCTTCACACATGCGGCATATGGAAGACTGATGAACAGTTAGTGCAGTCATTATTTCATATGTCCCTCAGAGACACGTGTTTACGGGACAAAATCAGGCCCAATGAAGTCAGTGCCAAGAGAAAAGCTGGACAGGGCCGCGGCGCGACTGCGTTCGATGCCAAAACTGTGTGTATGGTGATAAACGACTGCGGCAGCTCCGTGCTAATGGTCATTTTGGAAAAGCAAATAGATGTATCCAGTGCCGATATTTCTTAATTACCGCCGTTTCCTGTGGAATTCTCTTGACTGCGGAGTGAGATGATCCATCAAAGAAGTGCGAGCGTTTGGGAAGTTAAACTCATAGGACAGATTCCATCATTTAGAAAGGATTGTAACTTTGAATCCAACTGTGTGTTCTCATGCTATGCTTCCATTTTTAAGAACAAAACTGTTGCCGACACAGAAACATACAGGAAACAGTAGAACTGAATATACTGTAGATGTCTACCAAGACAGTGGCCCTTATAACACCTCCGTGACCTGATGCAAATCTAGTGAGCAAACCTTTATGTGATTTTTTTTTTCTTTCTTTAAGAAGCGATAAACAGATTTTAGAATTGCAGAACATTTCTGGACCTAAACAATAGGTGGACGGCACGGAAGCACAGCTAGAAAGTCCGGGTTTGATTCCCACCTGGACGGGGCCTTTCTATGTGGAGTTTGCATGTTGGTAAAAACATGTACAATAGGTGAATCCTCCAGCCAGGTGATTGTGATCATCAGCCTGGCTCCCCATTGGCAGATGGTTCCCCGGGTGTGGTACCTCCGTCGCCCACTGCTCCTTACGTGTCATCCCAGCGGCGTCGAAAGATGGGTCAAATGTAGAGGACAAATTTCATTGTACAATGTTGTATAATGTCAAATAAAGCACCTTATCCTTAATAGGGTTAAATATTAACTGCAATCAAGTCAAAAGCTTAAAATCAATAATTAGTAATTGGCCCAGATGTTAGAGCCAGTTGTTTTATAACAAAAAGCGTGCTGGTTTGAATCCTGGCTCCTTTAGGTGTAGACTGCCATTGTGTTCTTGGACCTGTACCTACCTTGCCTGTGTAAATGTAGTGTGTAATTGAGTGAGTGGTCAGTGGAGGTCAGACAGGGTGGCCTCGCTTCCATCAGCCGACCACAGGGCAGCTGTGACTTCAATAGTAGTTTACAATTACAAAGAGTGAACACTCCATAGTCCATAAACACATAATACGATGTAGTACTACGAATTGTAGCTGAGTGTCCAAGAAAGCCTTAAAATCGGTTATCATTTCTAATTGTGTCTCTCAAAAGCTCTTGGACAATACACTTAATGAAGTGAATCTTGGTTTGAAACACAAATCTCAAATCCATTTCAACATTTTAAATCAATATATTAGATAAAGTCTTACAAAAATGATCATATCTTACTAAACACTTGCGTAGCAGTGATGTCACACAGAATGAATGTAGGTATGGCAAAGTGGTGAGAAACCTTACAGTGCCTTGCTCTGGTCTTCAAAGCCAGGCGCACCACATGCCAGTGTGTACATGCAGCTTGGGGGGCGGGCGGGGGTCAGCGTCCCGTCAGCTGTGCCAGAGAGAGACGTACCATGAATCACAACTGACACACACTCGATTTAACCCCAAACGCAAAAGGGCCACAGCTACAAGCCAAGAATCCCAATGCTGAGAACCAACACGGGAGATCAGGATGCGATCACAGAGGCACGACATGTGTGCAACAGAAGCACTGCCGCCAGACTTTCAAGACTTTCACTTAATGATCCAACGTGCGGCGAACTTCGGAAAAAAACATCACCTGTCTACATTACTGCAGTCGTACATTCAGATAAGCAAGTAAAACATCAGTGAAAACAGAATTAAAATGCTATGCTGTGTTGGAAAATGTAATTAAGTTAAGTTACATTAACAAATAACTCTTTATGCTGGATCTGGCCATAAACATGTAGTATAAAATCAATATGCTGAATTTGTGAGCGAAATTTAAACTAGCAATGGGCTGCTCTGGTTAAGACATTAATATTGATAATGAATAATAATGCTTTGAATATTGATATTATTTTCACTTTCATTTTAACTGTGTAGCCGAAATATTTCAATGAATTTCAAATACTTTATGAGCAGGGAAATACTGGAATCTGTCTACATTTAGTGCTGAATACGTCACATACTGCAGTGCATACTTTGTAATCCACAGGTTCATAGTTATCGCTTCAACACTAGTTCATGATTCACCTTGCCACACACCATGCTCCTGATAAACAGTCCTTCTATGGTTAAAGCCAAGGATTAACCTAGGATTTAAGATCATCAGAAACCCTCTCACTCATCCTCCTCTGTGTCAGACCAACTCTCATGAGCTCATCTGTGTCTATTCAACTGACACAGGTAAGACAGGGACACTAATAGGTGTCTTTAGACCTCTCATAGTGTTGTTCACTAAGAGCTTTTTCCTTTTCTTCTGTCAGAGCTGAACCTGTTTTAGTGGAATGTGAACGCACAGTGAAGGATGGACTGCACGGGTACGTTACTCTCAATACATTTCCTATTGATCTTCATCTGGCCACAACATTTTTATTTGTAAAGTAAAACTACAGTTTGGGAATTAGAGGCAAAACCAAGAATGTTAACATCAAGAAAGCAAGATACAGTATTTACATTAGAGGCCATTTACCTCATTTACCTTTTTCAGTCTCAATTTTTGAACAGGAAGTTTAATTTCAACTCTTACCTACTTTACTTTACTTTACTTTACTGTACTTTATTTAACTCTAATCTTTATTCAAGGGACAGTGTACAGAGACATTACATTCATGGAGACAGAGATGTATAGCTAAATAGCATATGTAGTCCCTTGATACAAAATAAATTAACAATGCACATCCCATAATATATAAATGGTTTAACAACAATATAAACTCCAACTTGTTTCTATAGTTCTCAAAAACCCTTCCGCCTGTAGTGTTGTGTGCATAGTTTAATGTGTGTAGTTTCATATGCATAGTCGCATATGCATTTTACAACAGTCAAACTGCAAAGAGGAGGCTGTTGGCACACTTCCAGGATTGCAGTAGATTAAAAAAAAAGTCATATGAAGCATTCTCATTTTTCAGGTCTGCCGCTCTAGTGTGCACTGCCATGCTCTGTCTGTTTGTGAATATGGAGCTTACCCTCAAGCAAAGCAAGTTTCAGAAAGTATTTATCTATCTAGCTTCTACAATATACTCTATGGGGGGAAAAAAGTATTTTACTCTGAAAACACTTCAAGGCGCTCAGAGATTTATGTAAATTCAAGGTGTTTTTCAAAAGCGTACTGAATTGAACGCACTCGCCATTGACTTTGGACTCTGTTTCTCTCTCAGACATCTGCAAAGGGCACAGCAGTTATTAATGTCCTGTAAATCTTGCCTGTCTCGCTGTGAGGCCGAGTCGTAAGTCAGCCACACGAGCTGCCGGTTCGGGCCGCAGACAGGGAGAGTTTGTCAGGCTGAGAGCTTTACGGCCGAGGTGACACACTCATTAAGCGACGCTAAAGCCTTTATGAGCTGTTGTTTAACGGAGGAACACAGCCATAGATAACAGAGATTGTAATCGATGGTTTAGAAAAGGCTGTAAATAGAGGGTTAGGAGTAGCAGAGTGTCGTTATCTTTAACTTTAGTTAGGAAAAGGTCATTCAACAAATGTGATGGTGAAAAAAAAGACTGAGGCTCAATAAACTATAGGAAGAAGTCTGTGCAGAGACTAAGCCAGGTCTAAACAAGGTCTCAACATGCAGGACTATAGGGCTGGGTTAAACATGGACTAGACCTGAACTAGATAACACGAATAAAAGGACAAATACACTAAACATCCAAATCACAAAATACAACAACTACAAAAACATGAACGACACAAGAGCTCATGGTTTTGTCAAAAGACACTTCACACCTATTTATGAACGTAGCGGGTGAGGGATTGACGGTGGTTGGGGAAGCCGATGTTTCAGATTGGCAGCCGTGCTTCCATCAGTCCTACAACAGCAGCTTACCGCGATCAAGCCTCCCTTTCCGTGTGCAAATTGCAAAACGTTGACTGTTGCCAGAAAGAAACCCATGAACCAGCAGTTGCACATACGCTGTAATATTACGCAGTGTGCAAAAGAATGTACACATTTGTCCAAAATGGGAGGCGAACTCGTTGTGGTCCGGCCGCATAGCCTGAACCCCAAGGATAGTGTCACGCTGCACCCACGCCACCGTTTGGAGTTCCAATGGCATACTGCATTTCATCTATAAAACAAATCACCACAATCAATGCACACTACTAGGTTTTGAAAGAATGTAAAAAGAGGCGTTATGGAAGAAGAAGCGGAAACTGCGCTGGAAGAGCCATAAATCAAGTCCCCCACAACGCCACAAAACTGTCAGAGTGGAAACATGACATTTATGTGACTACTAGCGCCCATAACTCTTGTAATGCCTGTAGAAAGTGTACTATTTGTAAAACAGAGGCGGGAGGCGGCCATTGTTGAGGTGACAGTAAAGCGGCGCGTAATACTAAGGTATAAGTATGTAATCTGCGGTATCATGTTCCCCTGCGCCATGTGCAAAATGAATGGGGTCTTTGTGGAGGCCCGGGCTGAGGCCTCATTTGCATGCAGTGATAAGTTACGCTGTTTATACTGGACATACAGCGCATTGAAGTGGTGGGTAAACGCAGCGGGAATGATAGATTTAGTGCCTCTCACGTGGGAGCCAGACAGTGCAGCGGAGAGCGACATAGGCACACACGATTGGGGGAAAGGGATATGCAAACACACAAGCTCAGAAAACGATTCATGTATGAAGGATGCAACACATGTATTGAAACTACTCCGTCTTTTTCTACTTTTTATGGCAACAGGATGTGTCCATATCAAGTGTTTGTTATCCATTTTATAAGCACACGTTCTTGTGACATCAGTGTGTGTATGAGATGCAGACTTTTTGCTGTGAGGCTGAACTTAAAAAGTGCAAGGACCCCCTTCCTTGCACTCAAATACATGTAATTTAGTTGTTTTTTTTTAAGTAACTGCACTTCTTTTAGTAGTAGTTTTGTCCCTTTACTGGCATTTGAGTAATATTATTTTCAAGGATCAAAAATAAATAGTTATTCTTCCCAGTATTCAAGTGACAACCTCCCTTTTAATTGTTTTTCTCTTAATTTTAAGGTATTTTTTGGGAAAATTACTATAGTACATATTTTGAGTCCATCCATCTCTGGCAAAAGGTTTCTGCCAAAAGTCAAAGGTACAAAAGATAGAAATGTGTGTGTATAGTGTGCTGTACTGAAATAAAAAACTGAAACTGAAATATTTCCTCTCTCTCTCTATGGTCAATTCACAATGAATTCTGAAGTTCATTGTTAGACGTTCCTCAGAGATAAATCTGTTGTGCAATTAGTAAGTCTTTATATAATCTTGCAAAGAAAGCACAACGACAGATCAGTACAAGTGAATACATAATCTCCCATACACACACACACACACACACACACACACACAAAAAGGGTTTACATTTTTTTTAACGTGGATTCATCATTCACAACATAAAGTCTGGGACCTGTCTGAAAATACCGTCCAAATGACAAATCACCCGACATTGTGCAACATCAGCTCAGAGAATGGCTCATGGTGCTTATGCAAACAGCTGTAGGGACAGACCAATACCTCATACACACATGAATGATCTACTGCATGTCATCTCCTCTCTACTATCGCAATAACTTCATATTTTCAACGAGTGTCAACGCTGAACTCAAAGAATGTATGTTTAATCAGGAACCTGAGAAAGAAAAATCATTTTGAGTTTGCTACTGATGATGTTGTGCCGTTAACTTTGCCTGATGCACGTGGTAAGTTAAAAGGAAGCTTAGGGTCCATTTTGGAAAGATAATTTTACAGCAGCCCTCGAGAAAAAGATGTACCGTTTACTTTAGTGCCTGATTCTTTCCGTTTTCAAACCATGAATGGCAGTAGTGGAGTTTATAAATGCTGCAGCCTAAACATGTTTCTCTCTCACACAATCTCTCCCGCACATATCGATCGTTGATTTTGACTTGTCCCATAAAAGGTGCTCTCTTGTGTGTACAGTCTCTGTTTTCCATTTTTCTCACAAATTGCAACATTTAAATTATACTCTGCGGTGGCAAAACTGAACTGAACTGTTGCACAAGAAAACAACAACCATTTCAACCTGGATAGACTCAAAGTGAGACAAAAGCAGGGATTAAAAAGATGTATTGACCTCAATATTTTTGGCGATCAGATCCCGGCAGTAGACATCGAAATATGGATTATAGTTACAGTAGCTGGTTAGGTTAGAGTTAGGAATGTCTTCCCCGGAGCTTGGATTCTGGCGGTGGTATGGGAGAACGGCGAAGGATGAATTAGGGTGAAGCCGTAGATAGAAGAGGCAGTGAGGGGGTGGAGGTGGGTCGCAGCACAGCTGCGAAGAGGTCGAGCCATGAACACTGGAGTTTTATTGCAGGACCGCGGATGATGATTGACTGCAATTTAAGTGTTGATAGGCCGGGTTGGAGGTGTGACTCTCACAGACGCGATCATTGGCTGGACACGCTGAAATCAATCTTCCAGGCTGAATTTATGCCTAAGCTTCATCATAGTGATTTTCAAATATTGTCGAAAGGAGCCAGCTGAGGTGGCTAGGGCATCTGTTCCGGATGCCTCCTGGTCGCCTCCCTCGTGAGGTGTTCCAGGCATGTCCTATTGGGAGGAGGCCTCGTGGAAGGCCCAGGACACGCTGGTGGGACTATGTCTCCGAGCTGGCCTGGTGTCGCCTCGGGGTCCCCCCAGAACAGCTGGAGGAGGTGTGCGTGGATCGGGAAGTCTGGGCATCTCTGCTGAGACTGCTGCCCCCGCGACCCGGCCCCGGATAAAGCGGAAGAAAATGGATGGATGGATGGATGGATGTTGACTGGATTGGATTGACGGAGTTGAGGAAGTTTCGCTTTGTTCACCCCTACAATTTTGCTTGACGAAGGCCACTGGCCGAAACGTTGCATTCATTAAAGGAACACTGGTGTTGCAAGCATACAGTGTGCGAGAGTTTTTTCTCTTTCTACGTTTGGCTTTAATGCATTCTCCTACGCACCTGTTTTATACAAGAGATGTGCGAAGTATATCGTCTTTCACTCCTACAACTGAAAATTCCTGAGCAACTAAGAGCCTAAACAAACAAAAACAATAAGTTGGATACCCCAGCTTTATATATCCACAGTCGCCATTATAAATACCTGTTGTGTCTTTGTTTTGCCTTTGAGTGCCCAAAACCCTCCATCATGGTGTGAAAAAACTATAAAAAGGCATACAAATACATTGATATGATTAATTTACAACACAGCAACAGATAAAGGCTCACGTTGCTTGTGTACACAGTGGTAGGTGTAGGCCAATGGCTCATTCAGACATGAGCGATCAGGTCCGTAAGCGTTACGGGCAGGCTGCATGAGAGGAGTACAACCAGGGAGGGGCCTCAGCCACATTTAGGCAGCGACGGGTGATTCGTCAAAGTCCGAGGCAATGGGCAGGAGGCTGGCAGTGAAAGAGGAGGAGCTCTGGAGCAGCAGAGGGGGAGCACAGGCGCTGGTAGTGGGACAGGGGCAGCAATTTAAGGCAGTAAACGGGATTCGGGTCAATGGCATCGCACAGTGGGCCAGTCAGTCAGAGGCAGCAGCGGACAGAGATGGAGTTAGATAGAGTGCGCAGTCAAGAGGAGATGTTCACCATGCGCCACAGCGCTAAATAAATCTAGGGTTCAGATGCACGCAGTGCTGTTTGTTTGGAGAGCCGCGGGTACTGACATTTACTCCGCAGAGCCAAGTGTGTTGAGGCGAGCTGAGATGTAATGCACCAAAGCTTTCCTGTCATCAGAGCGATGGGAGAGGAGCTGGGAAATGCACTTGTGGAAGAGTTAACATATTTACAGCTCAAGCAAAAGTAATAAGTAGTTATTAAGAAATATCAAAATGATTTGAGTAAGAAAAGGAAAAGGTACAAATATAGATTTATGACATTTTGGTTTACAAAAAATTAAAGACAGGAGTTGTGAATTCTTGGAGAGGAATATATATATATATATATATATATATATATATATATATATATATATATTTAATGTTTTTATTTATTTATTTGAAAAGGGACAGCGTACAATATACATTAGCCTCAGAAAGGAGAGATGCATTGTACCAGGTTATAGCACTTGTGCTAATTTCCACCTGCAGTCCCTGGGCCTATTGTACATGTTTTTAGTGGTAGGGGAAACTGGAGTACCCGGAGGAAACCTACGCAGACACGGGGAGAACATGCAAACTCCACACAGAAAGGCCCGTCCAGGTGGGAATCGAACCCAGGACCTTCTAGCTGTGAAGCACGAGCGCTAACCGCTGTGCTACTGTGCCGCCCTATATATAAATATATATATATATATATACACACACTCAATGAGTTTTGGATTTTTGCTAGTTTACTTATACTGTACCTACCTAGTAAGTAAGTTGCAAGTAAAGTTTACTGTATTTGCAAAGTGCTTTTCACAGATAAAAATCACAACACTACGTGCTGTCCAGAATGTGGGTGAATTAAAACAACAGAGGAAACAACAGACAATAGATTACAAAAGTAAAAAATCCATTAACCAAAAGCACTTCTAAATAAAAAAGTCTTCAAGTGCTTTTTAAAAGAGTCCACAGAGTCATGCTCATGGAGGGACAGGGGCAACCATTCCAGAGCTAGATCTCCTTGGCTTTTGAAAAAAGATTTTTGAGGATTTTTGCGTGACCCTGTCCTTTACTTTCAACAAAAATTGGCAGGTGCCAATAGAGCCCGAATGGCACTCACTCCGCTTTATGGAAGTATATGGACGCAAACTGAGATCCAATGACCCGAACTCTCGTGTCATTTCATGTATGGAGCCGTACAAAGGCCCAGAGCCCTGAGAATCACACAGGGCTGAAACCCGGCCGCTCCAGCAGCTGTTCGTGGGTCTGAGCATTCCTCCGCTGGTGGCAGCAACAATACTACGTTTCTGTATTTCCCACAGACGTCCACAGTGATAGGACAGCTAAGGGTCAGGCATTTTTGTCATGTTTTTACCAGCGAGTCAACAAGAATCGGGGTAATAAATTAGCCAGGGCTCTGCAAAATACAGTTACGCCACATAAAGAAGTCTGCTGTGGAGAATTCATGTCAATAAGGTCAGAGAGTCACACTGCTCCATTTACACAGTACAAAATATAGCACTTTTATTAACATTTGCCCTTTTAATAGTCTCCTTTGGGAAATGGCAAAGACTGCAAATATTTAGGTAACATGATGTCCACTGAAAACCACAACAAAGAAAATTGTCCATAAGTCCATTTATGGTTAGCTGTAAATGATAAATGGTGTAAGTAAGGATTAAACAACGAGGAGACGAGCATTATACAGGTTTAATGCACGACGCGCGGCTCCAAGTTGTTTAATGCACGTATACCATGGTCCCACAAACTGTTAACTTGGGCCTGTTTGCTTTTGTAAGTCCTGGGCAGGAGTTATTTCACTTTTTAAGCTGTTTTACCTGCAGCTATAGTTCCAGCTCAAATGTTTGTCATTACTATGGAAACAGCAGCCACTTTTGCCTCTTTTTGCCACGGCGCTGAAATCTGATGTTTAGTCAACACTGCACTGTATCTCTGCACGGCTTTGTATCTGTGCTGAACTGATTTTCTCTTTACTGCCAGTCCTAAGTGAACTAATACACGTGAAGGGGCGGGCACAATTCATGGCTGCACCCACGTGAACTTCCGGAATAAGGTGAATGGAACATCGACAAAATCTTAATTATACAATATATTTCGCAATTAAATTTATTCTCCAGATGATGGAGCCCTGGTAGAAACAGCATTAATCAGATCAGAGATTCCCAATGCGGGGGTCGGGATCCGCTGGATACATTGAATTGTATATATTATTTAGTGAAATTAAGCCAAATATCTAAATACAGTATCCAATCTAACATAATTGAACCTGATTTGAAAGGTTTTGCATCCTAAATAATTATAAATGCTAATGTGTTAGTGTTATTATTAGCTCCATCACAATAGATTTATAACATGCCATATTCAGCATGTGTATCTTCACTGTGTATATTTTTAATTGGCTTACTGACTTTTGGGATGTTGCTTCTGGATGCTATAGAACAACACAGTTAGAGCCTCGTTTTCCTCACACGTTTGCATGTGTATGGATATGTGCGGTCGCGCAGATGCACGCACACTTCACTGGACTTGATTTAGCCTCGTCTGGCAGAGACATGATTGGTGTCTGCGTCTTTGGGTGGCCCGATTTAACGCATCCCCAAGGTCCCATTGTAGGTATACGGAGACGCAGGGTCCTGGAAAACCCCTCTTTCTTTAGTCCAGCCCCCTCGTGGGCGCCCACAGATAAGCCCCGCCCACCGGTAGATACAGACGGCATCTTTGGGAACGCCCACAAAGCGGTCGAGCTGCCGGGCGCAGCGAAACAGACAAAAAGGCTGCTCTTTCGCCTACTGCTCCACAGCTACTACTACAAATGCTGAATTATGTGTTCATTTTCTTCCAAATAAAGACATAGAGAGGCGCTAAAAAGAGTGAAAAATATAAGTATTTTTCCTGTGACGCGTTGCCGTGCGTATAGATCAATGTCACTTTCCCTCTCACCTTGTACCTCCAGTGTCCTGTCCATGGCAGGCCACACATTCCAGCGCCAGTGAGGCCTATTATTGGGGGAAATTTATAGGGCCATTTATTTCACTGGATCCGAGTGACACGGGCTGTGGATGAGTGCAACTCGGGCAAACTGCCGGCCATGTGGTCCAGGGAAAACAGAGGCGCGTATAAATCACCGCACTCCAACAGAGAGAGAGAGAGAGACAGAGCGACAGAGAAAAATGCGGATCGCAGGAAGCTGGAGGATAGATGAAGATTTATAGAGCATACAGCAAGGACGTTGGAAGACACGGATGAGGATAAATATTGGAGTTTCTTAGTTGAAATTACTTGGCAACTTATTTAAGCGCCACACTTTTATTACCGGTGTTTACATTTTCTTTTCCAGGTCGCAAATGAGAGTAATGTATTGAAATAAATACTAGTACACGTGCTTTTTTTTTTTATTTGGTCAACCCTGTCGAAACCTCTGCGGCTGGGGTGCAATGTCCTGCATGTTGGTGCGCTAGTAATGTCATGATTCGTCTTTTGTTCCCCTGTTTTTGTGTGTTGTCTTTGGTCTAGTCCTGTGTTTTATTTTGACATGTCTGTTCTGTCCTTGTGATTTTGCTTTGCTTCCCTTGTGTTGATTGACTGCCACGCCCCGATGTGTTTCACCTGTGCCCCGTTTCCTCATGTATTTATACCCCTGTGTTTCCCTTTACCTGTCATGTCCTTGTCTACGTCAGCCCCGGTTTGTTGAAGTTTTTTTTATACCATCGCTGGATTTTGTTATTTTGGGTTTCGTCATTCATTAAACATCACCAGTTTTGTTGCCGTCCTGCATTTTGGGTTTTATTTTCCTCGTTCCACCGTCACACCCTGACAAGTAAAGTGTAAAGACATTCTTCAAATGCCATGCTGTGATCTAACCCTCAGCAACATATATATACTGTGGTACTGCCTTGATACTCGATACGAAGCGTTTGTGAAATTTTTCCACTGTAGGCTGTCACTAACCTCTCGGGAGAAAACTCTTCCTCCCATTTCAACATGCGGTCACATCTGATCCTGGGCCAGTACTACCTGCCAATATCTGTGATAGATCGCTAAGCATCATGGGACTTGCAGCAGTAATAAATAATAGAATAATGGGTATTTCTAAAGGTAAAATACTGGAGTCACGGTTCACATCATAGTAGTGGCTCAACAGCTAACATTATTTCTCCATGTTTTATACTGTTTCTAGCTAATGCGGAAGGTTTGCTAGCACCCCCAAAATTGGCGAATCTCCATGGTAACAATGAATTTTCCCAAACACTCTGGTGCAGTAATTATGAAAAGCATGTCAATGTTGAAAAATGTTGTAAAGCATTGATTCATTAAACACTGTGAAGATTACAGTGACTACATGTGTTGTGTCGTAATTTTGATATTTTACACTTTGTATTCTCAATGTTCAAGATTTGTTCATGCCAAAATTGCAAATGGAGGGCAGAGGCCTGTATCTCTTTTCTTTTACATCTTATGTTATACTGACGATCAACCATTATATCAATTGCCTTTTAAATGTGATGTGCTTTAACTCTTCTTTGTTCTATAAAGCAATTGGCTTGTGTGCAAAAAGAGCTTTACGGATAAACCACGTGCCGTACAGTATATGGACAATGTGCTGTAAAAAAATAAAATAAATAACACAAAAATGATTAACCTTATTCTTTGAGGGTTTCAACTTACCTATACCAGAAAATATGTGCGCTCTTTAGCATATGATGTCACAACCTTTAAAACCCTGCATTTAGGGGTATGTCGTTTTATTTTTCCCCTTTTAAATATAATAGAACTGTTCTGTTGATGTCATTTGTCCAAGCTATAATTGTGCTGTATGTTGAAAATTCAGGAGAAATGTCTGTTGACAAGGCTGTGAAATTCCCATTCACACAATGCGAACGTAAAAAAGGCAGGAGTGAGTTTGGGTCAGTGTAAGTGGGAAAAGGAGGAGCGTTCTCTTCTCACCATTGAAAGCCGCAGCGGCGCAGATCCCAGTGGAGCAGCTTCTGGACTTTATTTGGTCAAGGAGACTGACCCACCGCACAATGCTGCTTTGTGCATATAACACGGCACAGCCAAAACACATAAAACTGGTCAATGCTTTTTCACCTCATGATTGCTACTGGATTGCACTTATTGGAAATGACATAAGAGCCTGCGCATGCATATGGAACAAAAGTAAAATTTGTGAACCAAAATAGTTCTGTGTGTGGTGGTTTTTACATGAGAAATGGCTAAGCTTCACAAAATCCATGTAATATTGGCTTATTCTTAAGTATAAACAGAGAGGTTACACTGTTATAGTCTTTTTCAAAGAATTTGCTGAACATGTTATTTGGTGAATGAAAATGCAAAAATAATTAATAGATTCACGCAATCCTTTAAATACATGGCACTGTACATTTTGTTTGCATTTTAAACTGATAGTTTTCGATCTTTCTATCTTTCCAGACGCATTTCTAACAAAAGCACGTTTCACGACTTTCAGGGAGCAATACTGACATGGTTTGCTCAACTACAGTTCACCATCCACTTTTTCAAAAAGGTATTTTCCACAAATGTTTGCTTTTACAGTATACTGAAGGACAAAACAAATCAAATTGTATTAAAGAAAATGAATTAGGTAAAGAACCTTTAATGTGTAATAATGTGTAATGATAGTAGAAGGGCTGGGCGATAAAAAATTAATATCTCAATATTTGTGGAGACTTTCTTGAAAAACGATGAAGCGATATTTTTTGCAAAGCATCAGAAATAAGCAAAACTGTGCTGGTAAACATCATTTATATGGCCTTGTCGCTAAAAAAGATGATTGATTAGTATCCTTTTTTCCCCACTCTTGACATTGAAGTTAAACTCAATATTGTAAATTTGCATAATCTTCCAAAGAAGTAATTTCACCAGTACCTTGATATATTGCCCACCTCTAGAAAGTCGACACATTCTTAAGCCTAATACATTTTTTTTTTTCAGAATATCAAAAGGAAAAGTTCCTTCATTGTGTCTGAATTTGGACATTTGCAATAGAAAGTATTTTTGGCCACATAGTTACCAGACTAAGATGAATGCGGGCGTTGGCACGTTGGCTCCACACATGGTTTAGCCTGAGTCTGGAGCTGTCTCAGGCCTCATTGCTGCTGGATCTTTGAAGTGTTTGGTGCCTGTTTACTGATGCAAATTATCAGGTATGCAGCCTTCAGAGGAGCAGAGAGCGTGGTGTCTTCGTGTGCGGTGACTGGTCCGTCTAAAACTGTTCCCTCTAATGTCCACTAATGCCCTAAACACTCGGGCCTATAGGAGGAATGCTTTCAGAGGGTGGCATGTGCTTTTAAATGTGATACTGTGAGCGAATAAGGAACAATTGTTTTCCTTTTTCGAATGATATTGTATCTATTCACTTGTTCAACTCGTTTAACATAATATTAAATGCATGTTTTACTCTTCCATTTCAGCAGCCTGGAACACACAACAAAATGATTTAGAGAAGAAAGGCCCCACAGTGCCTATTGTGCATGTTTTAGTGGTCAGAGGTGGGTAGTCGATACATTTACTCAAGTACACGTACTCAAGTAACTTTTGCCAGTGTTTTTTTTTTCATACAGTGCTTTTACTTCTACTTGAGTAATTTTAAAATAAAGTATCTGTACTCTTACCTAAGTAAAAAAAAAAGACAGTGTGAGTAAATGTTTAAGAGAAAAAACATCTTCATTTTGAAATGTAAAATACAAGTGTTTTGTTTCTTCTTATATGTTTTTTTACCCTTTGAAAATATTACAGTTGTCACTTTATTTCAGGTTTCATTTAATTTCTTACTTCTAATTTCTTGGTTTTTATCTTAAAATTCCTAGTTTGTTAACCTGTTCTCAAACAATACAAACTTTTCTGATTCCGATCCATAATTTGTGTCACTATGAAACAAGAATCAGACTTTTGTGCTCAAACAGTTACTCAGTAGTCGCAGTTCTCAAGTGAAATTCCTTTTACTTGAGTTAATATTTGGGCCACTACTTTTAAAGCCACACCGCGTAACATTTCACCCAATAAACAAAATTGAAATACAGGCATTTATATTATGACTGATATTTTCATATTTGAAAAATACCTCATAAATGTACAAACAAGCATGTGCCTTTGCTGTGAGCGGCTCAGTTCCCCTAAGCAGGTCTCCAGCTCGTCGCCATGGAGAAAGGCAGCTAAACAGGTTAGGTTTTCATCCAGATCCATTATTTGATTACCTACTGCAGAAAATGCATTTTCTGTGTAGAGCTGCTCACTGGGACCATGTTTTGTACTGATGACCACAGTATAGTCTAAAATGTTAACTCTTACGCGAGTAAATACTTTGGCTACTCTTCCCACCTCGGTTAGTGGTAGGGGAAATCGACTTCCAAACTTCAAACACATTAACTCAAAGAAATTATGAAACGTGAAAGATGTATATTTATTCAGAAACTGAATCAATTGTTCTGATCCCACATGTGCCTCGACATAAAAGCATCCATTAAAAAAATAATAATGATGACCTTGTTATGTACAAACAGCATCGCCTATCCTCTTTCCAAACACGTCAACTCCCAGTGCGTCTCGCCGCCTAAATATCCATCATTGTGAATGCGTGTATACATGTTTCTTTGGATAGGCCGCCACCCACGAAGTCATGTCAGGTAAATATTTGGACGAAGGGAGCGCAGCAGTGTCCAGTGTCCAGCGAGGGCCTGTGTCATTCAGAGCTATCAATCCTCAGAGTGGACAATGACATTTAAAACCGATGGGGACATGTGATACTGCGCTGAGGCATCTCTCACAACAGCAACTTAAAGAACATGGCTGTAAAAAGATGAGGAACTACTGATATCACACTGCAGTGTATTTGATCACTGTGTAGATCTCTATTGTTGTTGCAGGAACAAAATTGAATCGTTATTAGCAGTATGTCAACTTTCAGAAAATGTAAATTTAACCTCTTAACCCCGACCTGAACCGAGCACGTTTTCTCCAGTTTTGCTTTACACAAATCTAAAAGCTTCTTCAAAAAAGCATCAAAATAGCAAAACAATAAATAAAATAAAAAACACAAGGATGAAAACGCAACAGAAAAGTGTCAAAAGAGCCACAAAAATTTGTCAAAAACTCAATGAAAAAGCCACAGAATAAAAGTAACTAGAATGTGACAAAAAGAAGCGATGAAGGTGCAACAAAAATGCAACAAAAGGGCAACAAAAAAGTGACCCAAAAAAATGAAAGCGCAGCTAACAAGTGACAAAAAAGCATCAAATAGTGATGAAAAAAACCCCACAAAAATGTGACAAAAATGCAATAAAAAGCCACAAAAAAATCTACAAATAAAGTAACAAGAGCGACAACAAAAGCAGCTAAAAGATGACACAAAAGTAATGAAAGTGCAGCAAAAAAGTGATAAAAAAATGGCAAAACTGAAATGAAAAAGAATGTGGAAAAAAGTGGCGGCGACAACACGACAAGGAAACAGATCAGTTTTGTAAGTCTTAGCTTTCAAATGAGGCTTTAGTAAGCTCCCAACCAGAAGCTTTTAGGTTTGGGTAAAATACACTCAGTTAAAATACAATGACCTTTTATGTCCCCTGCCTTCTCATATTTGTCATGAATGAAGTATACAGTCTTTAAAGTCTGAACAAAACAAATAAAATAAAAACACATTATTACACCATTTCAATAGTAAATAGTTTGGTTGGAAACTGCGCTCGGGCAGACTTGTATAAAAGGCAAAACACCGTGCAATACGAGCCTTCCTTTATTATCACGTTGTTATTGTTGAGGCAGCAATAAATCTGAGTTACATGGTGCCGGCTATTGTATCTGCGGTCTGTCTGTCGTATAAAGAGACAGGTGACGAAAGAGTGCTTTTTTTTCCTCCTCCAGCAACTCCAGCCGTGCAGTCGATGTGTCAAAGGACGCCGTCATTATGAATATGGATGTATTGTGTTATTGTAATTGATTATTGACATATAGGCAAACAAAAGTCATTGGGATGTTTTCCTAAATGTCCCCAATAAGGATATTACACATGATATATTATTATTGTTTAGGATGGCACCACAACCTTCTCATCTGTCTGATTGAGATTAGGGCAGGCAAACCTATAAGTGTGTGTTTTTCATGGTCCCCTATAGCAGAATAATGATCCTGGTCACTGATATAACTGGGTTGATTATTCCATTAATGACAATATGGTGATATTTACAAAAGCCTTTCAAGTAGGTTTTCCTACAACTTTATCAAAACAAGTAAAAAAAACTAAACCAAATCCATAACAACGGTAGAGTGAAAGTAAATAAACTTTTTTGGTTTATTTTTTTACTTTTGCACATTTTTAAGTTATCCTGCATTTTTGAATTTGTGAAGATATTTATAGTGCGTCACATATAATGCTAATTAAACAATAGCATTATTGTGTAGCCCGAAACTGATCATGTGTCGTTTTTGGAGAGCGGCGGGATCATTCTTGTATTAAAAAGTAGAATATAGAGGCCTAATCAATGGCTCCTGCATCCATTTGAAGGAGAGACATCATCAAATGAACAAAGCAAGCACCTTCTAAATGCAGTTGTCGTCACATTCACAGTGAGACGATGCCCCTCGGATGCCCACGTCTCCCCCCCGTGACACTGTCTGCTCTTACACCAGAAAACCACATAGTGGAGCTGCAGCTTTTCCTGAGTCCTGCCAAAGAGACACACACTTCAACCTGCCCCTCTATCATCAATGTAAATCAGCAGGCCCAGCGGCAGTCACAATGAGCGCCGCCACTACTTGGGACATTTTGTACATCGCAGCAACAATAGGTACACGGCCTGTGCTAAAATATTAAGAGCGATAACAATGACACGCACTGGATAGATGGACGACCCAGCGTTTGAACTGGTGCATGGTGGAGAGCTTCTACAGTGACAAGGTTTTTGAGGAGAAATACGTCCTCAATTTGTTTGATCTTTTTAGTCAATATGTGGAAAAATAAAAGGTAAACCCCTTTTCTTCACATATTGACTATTTCGGTGGCCAATATACAACAAATCATAATACAATCCAAGCCTAACGCATCAGGCTGATTTTCTTTAACAACATACTTTATGGGGCAAAAATAATGTTTCCCCACAAAAAAAAAAAATCAGCTATAGGTCCTTTAAATCAAAGTTTATTTCAGAACTTAAATCCTAAAAAGTGTAGCACTGTGTGCAGACAATCCAGGGCAGAGGTCGGCAATCTTTTAGATCTTTGCATAAACACATTTTTGTTTACCTGTAAGGAGGAGGAAACCAGACTGTATTAGGTCATTTTTCAGTTTTCAGAAATAGCCAAACAACCACAAGAGTAAGTCGTAAGAGCCGCATGTGGCTCTAAAACCATGCGTTGCAGATGCCTGGGCTAGGAGTTATAAAGCTTGTTTTATACATAAGGTTCAGTTAAAAACAGTATTTGTTATTGTTCTTGTATATTGCATAGTGTGCAAAGTATAATTTGTATGGACTGTTTGTAAATGAGTAAATCAAATAAGTTAACTGTATTTTTCACACCTCACTAAATATTTAGCAAACATTCTTCCAATAAGTCAAAACTATCTATCCAAATTCTGTAAAGGACGATCATTCGTCATTACCAATCGACTGTGCAACCATCAGTAAGTGCAGACCCAAAGACTGACACGGCAAAGATGAATCAGCTGAGAAATCACAGATACAAAAGCTGTCTCACAGTTAACTGCGGGCCACAGACGACGGCCTCAGAGAACGCTCAGAAGAAAGACCGGGGTCCGTCGAGCTGCTTTATGCAATTAATCTGTTAGCAGCGGTTGTGAAAATATTTTCACATTTGGGGATTCTGGAAAAGAGGCAGCGGAATAAATTAAAGAGGTGAGAAGGATTTCGTAAATATACAACAGGATTATTGACAATAACAATATAATAATGGCTGGATTCTAGGAGGGACATCTGTATGTAGTTACCCAAACGATACTGAATCTTGTCATATTTTCTGCAACTAAAATCATTCTGATTAAGAAAAAATATTTACTCTGTTTTATCATGCTAGTATAATTTGTGTTAATTCATAGGGCTTCACAATATATACAAATAAACTGTGATATGTGTTCACTGTCTTAAACATTATATGTAATACACAACATTACTGTGATATTATAGTAACCCATCTCAACATAAAACAACGTGCACCTTGATTAAACACTAACACATGAGCAGATGATCATTAAAACATGTCTATTTTTAACATGTGTTTTTTTTGTTTTAGGCTGTGTTAGCAAACAAAGTCTAAATCTCAGTTAGATGAAAGATGACTACTACTACAACAACCACTGCCACTAAGATCGATCAAAGCAGAGTCCCAACAATACAGCTGCGACTGAAAACAAGCTCTAAATGCACTGGAGTCTCTGGGTAAATATTTGGCCCAGTGTGTGACAATGGGACGAGGAACCGTTTCATTAAAACCGGACCCTTGCCGTCTCCGGCGCGTTTTGTTTCTGCCTGGGCTCTCGAACGTTGCCGGCCACATCCACAGCGGCCTAATGGAGGAAGTGTCTGACATTGCGGACACAGCAGCGCTTGTTTTGGAGACGGTCATGTGGCCCTTACACACAGGCCCCGCACTTTGTCGTTTCAGTTACCCTCCGTAATGCGCCCCAGCCGAGGAGTGGAGCTGCGGGGGGGCTCAGGAACTGTCCGCTCTGCAGGGAACGGGCCTCGGTGTCGACTTCGGCCCCCGGTGAACACAAGTCAACACGCCTTAATGCCCCCGTCACCTAGAGTTACACTGCCGGGTTCCTAATTAGCCTCCGAGTGCTGGGGAGGAGAGGGGAAGTAAGAGTGCTGCGTGTGGGCCATTTCGTTAGAGGACAGTAAATGTGTATTTGATTGTGTTTTTGTTGATTTTCTAATCCAGACAGTGTTCGTGCTAAGAATGGATAAATGTAAAGGTTGAGACGATAAGGCCCGTATGGACTTAAGTGAAGCAATGTAATGGATTCTTCACCTTTTTTGACCATCTTTATTGATCCACAAAAGGAAATAGCTTTGAGATACAACACCATTTTATACACCAAAACAGTGGATATTTTCCTATTTAAAAAAAAAAAGAAAAGCGTAAACTTCTTGATTCTACATTTTGACCAGCTTCTCCTCTTAAGAGGGACAAAAGAAAACTTGCATGTGACAGCATGGTTTGCACAGAAAACGTTATGGAACTTCTGTCCCTTCGTATGAAACATCATCATGTGTCCATTTTAAATAAGGAGGTGAAATAATAAACAACACAAGAATGTCAAACTACGGAAAACTAGGCAAATGTTTTAGGAAAATCGGTCACTTACAAAACAATTCAGCAGAAGCGCTGCGCGAGCACTAGTGCTTGTAAAGCTATACAGGACAGGTGATCTTTGGAATGGGGTTCTTTGCAGAATCCAAAAATATAATAAGGGTCTGTATGGTTATAATGTCAAAAAAGGGTAAAAGTACCCACAGACAACTTCAATTAAAAATATGCACCAACGCGCTCCAGCCAACGTGGCCTTCATCAGAGTGCAGAGACTAATGGCATAACTATTAAATATGTTCTGGTGAAAAAAATGAGTCCAACCACAAATGCACCAATCAACAAGCGAACGCTAAACTACTCACAGCTATACCGACAGTATTAGAGTAGATAATGTACACGGGCCGCGACGAGGTGCGAGCTTGACCCCGGAGAGCTGCGTGTGTGCTCTGGGTTTGCGTGGCACGGACAGAGCCCGGCCCCGCCACATGGTCCCTCATCGTTCACTGTCACCGTGTTTAGGGGGAAGAGATCAAAACAAAACGCGCGATGGCAGGGAGTGGCCCGGCATGATGGATCGCAGCAATCAGCCCATGGACAGCCCAGAGTCCCTTCTGATTGGTGGATGCCCCTTGGACGGCTCCAGCGTCGCAATGGCAAAGATGACAAAGCAACAGCCACGACCCGAACACTAGAGATATGTGTCTAAGAAGCTAGAGTCGCTAAATGTGCAATGTTAAATGTCTCCAGATCTCGCCCGATAAGCTCATTGTCAGATTAATTCGATTGTATGTTCATATATCTTACTTTTGTTGGCCAAACTGGACCGAAGAGAAATGTCCAAGATGGCGGCTACAGACCAGTAAGTGGAAAATGCGTCCATTACCAGCGCACATGACGGGGATGTGGGTGTGAATTCCAAGCGTTGGTATCAGTTCCAGTTTGCACGTTGTTTACCTCCTGTGTGACTTCCTGCTTCTTCATCTCAGAAGAGGAGCACAGGAAGGTCCGATATTCCCCACTCTCCCCAGATCTCCTGTACCAAACCCAAACAAAAAGCCAAATTGTAGAGCATTTTCCTGTCTCCGTTTGCAGCTCGTTTCCAGTCAGGGGTGTGGCATCGACATTCCTATAGGTCAGATCCCAGCGTGCGCCGCTGATCTCCTAATTTCACTGGGTCTCTGTGTTTTGGTGGGAGGGGGATTCTCTTAAACTGATATGATCCTGATCCTGCTGTTATGCCATTAAAATAAAAATCCCATTCAAAGCATTTGAATGATGTGACGTGGTGGCCGCGAGCTGAGGTATACAATGTATCCAGTGAGCAAACATTTAAAACAGACCAGTTTAAAATAACCTCATAGTCAGGATATTTTACAATGTATTTTACAATGTGTGTTTAAAATATGTCAGGGTTTGGCCCCCGCAGCAACTAAGATATTTAATCCTCCAGGAATGGTAGAGAAGCCTAATGGAATATGACCACTTGAACTCGATATGCTCATGGTCACATATGTAACAGTGGTCCTGTCTGAAGCCGACCTTAAAGAGGCCTGTTGACCAAGTTCAGCACAGCCCAGGCTGGAAAGAGAGGAGCAGCCAAGACGACGGAGGCAGGACAGATGGAGGGCCACAGAGAGATGGGGGTCTCAGGCTCGAGCCTCTGCTGCCAGAAACAACAAGCCGCCATCTCATATTCAAATAAATAGAGCACCAGAGGGGGGCAGGAGGGGCAGATAAGGAGGAGGCAGGGGATGCTCCCTGCTACACTCAGACTGTCAGGGGCAGACAGAGACCAGCCAAACAGGCAGTGATGGATTTAATGCACCCAGACTGTGCCCTTGAGTTTAATGCGCGGCTTAAGAAGTATTAGAGACAAAGGCTGTGGAGGCTTCTCCTGGAGAAAGGCCTAATTAATTTGAGCAGATCGGAGGCCCAGGGCCCACATCAGAACAGCTTCTTTGTGGCAGGAATGCCAGCTATTTACCAACGCTCCAATAGGACTGAAGGGAGAGGCGAGGTGATGACGACCGGGCCGTGCCACAACAGATAGGGAAAGGATACTTTTCAAAAGCTAAAAGCTTCCCAGTTTTGAAACAAAGACATGTGGGAAAGAGAAGAAGTGATTTTGAAAACAGATCTGACACCCCCTGCCCGCTACCACCTCTGTCCTATAGGCACATTCCGGACGCATTTCTGCTCATCGCTCAGTCTCTATAAGTCCTAAAAGTTAGTTAGTTTAAAAAAACGAAGTTGATTATTCTCAGTAAATAATTATTATATTATAAAGACGCCTGCCTTTCAGGTAAGAACTAACTCTTTATGTGTAAGCTGGTCCTTGAGGGCACGAAGAGCAGCTATTGCACCTTGTAATAATACGTCCTAAAATAAATGGGGGAACTTTACACAAATAAACAGTTTTTGGCATGATGATAAAAACAAATACTGGATCTTAAACGTTCAGGGAATGATGTGTCAATAACAGGCCAATGGATTTTTTGTTTTATTTATTTATTTTTTAATCTTCAATCAACTATTCCATTCCATCACGGCCATTGTGGGATTTTTATAATGACCCAAAGAGAGAGAGAGAGAGAGAGAGAGAGAGAGAGCACGGACCGGAAAAGGACATTGTGGGAAAGAGACTGAGCTTTTGTTCTGTTTTATAGTTTCTTCTTTTCTTCTTTGTTTAAAGAAAATGAAGGTTTGACATATACTGTAATGAAGTAATTTCCTGGGCCCAATGCAGTGCAACATTTTCTGTACCCGTTATGTAGGTGTGGGGGAAGCTCTGAAACATTTAAAAACAATTGTAAATATCTTACATTACTCTGGCCACCTTTAAAGTAAATAAAAAATCTCTAACCACCACACCATGATAGATTCATTAAACAAAATCATAAATAGGAGAAAACAAAGACAGTAGTTTGCCATCACTGATGTTTGGGTTGAAATTATGTTTAAAATAAGACAAAGTAAATTAGGCTATTTGATCTGAGGATAGAGTGTGTGAAACTAGTGTTGCGGCCTCTATGAGGTCTATTAATCCGTCAACGTCTGTCCTGTTATATTTGTACCTTTTCACAACCATACAACCTCATTGACAAAAATAAATACGTAACAGAGGAAGCGAGCGTCACGTGGTATGGCCACAGCGAGGTCCTAAACCTGGGGAGCGTTTATTGATTTCTCGGTGGTGCCTCGCGCACAGGGCCTGGCCTCGGCTGTCAGCGGTCAACAGCTCACTTCCTCTCGTCTGATTCTGGGATTTGCACTAATATTTAGAAAAGCTCGGGTTTTACGCGTGGAGCTCGCGGCCGTGCTTGGCCCCGGCGTTTCAGTCACGCTATATGAACGTAAAAAAAAATAATAATAATCAACGTGTTTCTGAGCTGCGGATTAAGCTGAGATTTATTAATGTGAAAGTGATGTGAGCGTGTTTTAATGTTTGGAAACGCCAAGCTGGGCGCGCCATAAACAGCTTCAGTCAGTCACATAAACAATAATAAATAGCTGCTTGATTCACTTTTACATCAGAATTGGCATAGGCCTATAATGATTTATAATACATAATGTTTTTATTTACTTTTTTTTTTAAATGTATTCTTTATTTTTATGTTTTGCTTTTCATATACAGATAACGGGTGGTTTGATTTGTGTCACATCATATATTTGTAAATCTTATATATATAAATATTTTATTTATGTATTGGTCTATATTGGGTCGGGACAGTGAAGTTAATGAACATACATATGAATAGCTAGACAACTCAAAATAATTTTATGGGCCTAAAAGCCGTGCGTAAAAGTTCGTCACAAATCAAGGTCATGAACGTAAACCAGTCGGGTATCTGTTTAGGGGGTTAAACATTTTAGAAAAAAATAAAAATAAAAAAACATTTATAGAATTAATGTGAGCAATGAATTTTACGTGGTAAAATAGAGCGCGGAATCTTGATAATTCCCACGAGCGGATTTAAAAGTCGGTTAAACAACAGTTAGGCTTAAATGTGCTTTACATTATTATAGCCTGCAGCAAATTCCAAAAACGGTCTCTTCCCATTTTCGATGTGCTCCTGTATTTTGTCTGTTAACACCTGGGCACGCACAAAGGGCGCTTCCGACCTGGCAATGACAACATGAGACCGATATCTACGTTAATCTGATAACGAATGCGAAAGAAAGAAAGAGTAAACAAGAGGGTGTACAGTTACGTATTCATAAAAGTAAACCGTTTACAGTTTATTTAAAAAATAAAAAATAAAAATTGAATGTTTCCAAGTCTTAATCTAATTCTATCTATTTCCCTAAACAAATACGACTGGGGTTTATTCATGCTCACGGGCTCCAGCAGCGAAACATCCAAAACAAACAGCCCTAATCCCCCAACTGGTTTATCTCATTAGTGCCCCGCTGCTGCCTTCCGCCTTTAATTCACTCGCTGCTGTGTAAATGGGACTCTATTCGGTGGTCACTATATCCACACACACACACGCGCGCACACACACTCACACACACACACACGCACACACGCACACGCACACGCACGCACACAAAAAGGCCTCATGGCTGCATGGCGCACATTAAAGGAGAGGCTTGATAAGCTGCAGAGCACAACTGAGAGGTCAAGTTTAGAACAGGCCCCAAATGTGTGACTGATGCGTAACATCCAAAAAGTGTGGCTAAAGCAGGACTGAGCAAAAATGCACGTTGCCATGGAGATTGTAGTGTGCGTAAAAGCCTTATACAGCAAGGATATTCTGTCAAATTGTACATTAACCCCTCACATTTTACGTAAATAGAGCCCCCAGCTATGAACACGTGGGTAGTTTTTTGATGTGTGTATATATATATATATATATATATATATATATATATATATATATATATATATATATATATATATATATATATATATTCATGCAAAGTAAAAGTGTGCATCAAATTCTGCACATAGCACACGCGTAAAGGTGGAAAGTTTCATCAAGTGTCATTGCTGTAAAACGTGTAACTTGGGGGTGATTCTGTTTTTAAAATATTTTCTGACATCTTAAAATGCCATCAGAGCCAGATCACATAAAAGGAGCCACGGTGGCGTAACAAAAGTGTCCAACTTGGGAGCATGACGTTGGAAATGAATCCAAACGACTATCGAGGTCTTATTGGAATAAAACACACGAGTATACGGAGCGCAGGCACTTCTTTTTTTCTCTCTCTCCCTGGTGGTGCATTGGAGGCGTGGATCTCGCTCACTCTGACATTCTCCCTGCAGTAGAAGCTTCTCCTCAAGGCACGACTCAGATGACACCACCCCGCCACCGTCCGGAGGAGAAAGGCTGCCAGCGCTGCGTCCGTGAACAATGAGCCGACTCCGGGACGAGTTTTAGGACCTGTCGGGGACCTCTCTTTGCGCTTGCCAAACTTTGGGAGTACTTTTTTTTGCAACTCTTGCACACAGCGCTCAGTCGCCGGGAGTGTGAGCGTCCCGCTTTGGCGCATGTTCCTGGCCATTGTGTGCAGCCTTCTCCTGCTTTCTGCGCGGTTTGAAAGCGGAGGGGAAGGTGGAGGGGGGCTTTTAACGACTCTATCTCTCGCCTATGGACGACGGCGGTCCCCTCTCTCCCAAGGCCAATGCTTTCAGTATTGCCTCTTTGATTTCGGCCGCGGAGCAAGCAGGAAACGCGGCGTTTGGTAAACACAACAGCGGCGGCCTGGACAAACCAGACCTGCACAACAGCACGTTATTTAAAATGCACTACAGCACTGTCACCCGGGAAATGGAAGGTAAATGGGTTTGTTAATGCCTACAATTGCAACGTTGTACATTCATTGCAGTCCCCCCCCCCCCCCCCCCCCCCCCTTCAAGTTTCCAAAGTGCAGAAATACATACCGACTCCGTGTAACGCACCACAGGGCACTGATTCAAATGCAAGGATAAAAGTTGCTGCCATTAGAGCGATGATTCTAAAATAGCACGAACTTAAATCAGTGCGGAAAAAAGTGCTTCCGAACCGCGTCGGTCAGATTCAAACCATTTAAATATGTTCCACTGCTTCACCCCCAATGCTGTGCAACACGGAGTAGACGTGGAGTAGAATAGAGATAACAAAACAAAAAAATCCTATCCATTGATGCGTTTGTCCAATGAGGAGCAGGCCACGGCCACCTGTTTGTTTGTTCATGTAAATCAATGAGTGTTTACCTTATTGACTCCAGCTCGTCAAGTGTTTGAGTTACGGGCTTATCCAGAAGTTTAATAGGGTGCCGGAAAGACCTTTAAAAAGGGGCGCATTTCTCTGTCAATCAGTCTCGTCCCAGGGCAAGGAAAAGGCACATTACCTGCAGTTCCTTATCTAAAAGGAATAAGAACCGGTTTATCGCAAAGGGGAGGCCCTTTGCGTCAGATAAGAGACGAGACTGCCTCACACTTGAACACACAATACGCAGGAGCAACTCAGAGAGCGATCGATCCGCGCGCTGTGCGTTTTTACGCACACGCAACCCTCTTATCTTTAATAACAACGGCATTTTCGGAGAGTTTTAGCTGGGAATGATTAGAGTCTCCTCGCTTTGGACGCAACCACGGATTAATGAACATGGAAACTTTTTCATCATAATGCCAACATTTGTGTTTGACATCTGTATTTGGATGTGACTGAACTTCTTCTGCTGTTGCTACGTGTTTTCACTGACAAAGGTTTTCGGCATATTTAGTAAATACATTTTTTTGGGATGATTTCAGCCATTTCCAGTCCGTGGCTGACGCAGCTGTCCCATTTTTGCGATGTTGCAGCCTTCACGACGAGCAGCTTGAGCAGCCTCAACACACCGGGAGGCTACCACCTCTCCCCGTCCCCCGGGGACCCTTACGGTCAACATGAGTCCCACTTTGAGCCGTGCCCCACAGCGCAGCACAGCTACAACTACCCGGGCTCCAACCCGGGCCAGGCCCCGCCGAGCGACGGAGGTACACCGAACTGCTCCTCGTCCTCATCCAACTCTACGCCAAACAGCAAAAACATCGTGAAGAAAAACCCCAAAGTTGCCAATATTAACGTCCAGCTGGAGATGAAAGCATTATGGGACGAATTTAACCAACTAGGGACAGAGATGATCGTCACGAAGGCGGGCAGGTGAGCGCAATGCACAGGGTAGACATGAAAAGAGCAACACTCACACATTAGTAATGTTCTACAATTATTTTAAATATATAAAATATTGTCTTAATTTACTTTCTTCACTTAAACTTTTTAGTCAGAAAATAGACTTATTACGTTGTGAAGAATATTGGCTTGATTGATTGTTAAATATATTTTGGAGCAGATGACAGAGTCACCTTTAAGCAAAGATTACATTTACAATTACGCATCTTTATTAGTTTCAGCAATTGATTTATTACCAACTGCACTGAAAACGTCATTGACAATTTACTCGTTACGTAATTTTAAACAAATACGTATGCGTCATTTTACTTTTAAGCACAGACTTGTAGAAGTTCAATAATCTGTGTAGCATCAAATATTAACGTTACTATTTATTAACATCGACTGTATAACCTGTGTTGATAGAAACATTATAATGGTTTGGGTCACAATGTTTATACACCTCGATATATCCGCAGATTAAAAATAGGATGCGCTTAAATTTCCGTGCACATGTAAAGTGGTTTAACTGGCTTTGACAACACTATGCCTATAATAATATTAATAATAATACGTATATATTTCTGTGTGTAATTGCTGTATCGTGGCCCGTGTTCTTGGGTCCGTTGATGATCGGTTTCATGTTGAAAGTGGGGTAAAGTTTCAGTGTGACAGGAGAAAGGAGATCTGCACAGCACTTTCAAGCTCCTTCAGCCTCATCTAGCCACAACACTGACGTTAATTGAGCGTTGATTTTAGGATCCCTTTCACTGACTTAGCGGATTACTTCACTGCTGCCTTCACCGATTTGCCCCCAAAACTAAAATTAGTAAAATTAAAAAAAATAAAAAAAACATCAACTTAATTTGTATATATTTTTAGAGTAAACGACGTGTGACTATAAGATATACTGCATGCATGTATGTATGTATGTAAGATATAGCCCGTAGCTCCTACCAAAGCCGAGAACTGTTTTAGTTAAGTTAATGTTTTACTTTGATTGAAGAATACACCATTACAAACAAGAAAACTGTAGCTATGGGGATTTTGTTTTCTCTCAGCACGTGCATGCCTCTGTGGGCTGGAAATCGTCAAAAAAGTAGAAGCAAAATAAAAGTGACTCCTGGCACCGTGGCTTAAAGGAATCAATTAGACGCCTCTTTCAGTTTTACGCACACCATTTGCATAACATCAACATGGACAATACATTCGGATTGGTCTGAATTAGGTTTTGCTGAATGTATTCATGTACTCACAATAATGAAAAAAGTAGCACGAGTAAGAAAATACTCATAAAACACACACTTTTACAATGACCAACTTGCGTTTTTTTTATTATCTTTTCTTTTTTACACAGGCGGATGTTTCCAACCTTTCAAGTGAAAATATTTGGGATGGATCCGATGGCAGATTACATGCTCCTTATGGACTTTTTGCCTGTGGACGACAAACGCTACAGGTAAAGTGTCTTAAGATTGTTTTGTTTAATTTCTGTAATATTCAATTGGCTTGGTTTGGGTTTTAAAAAAGGCTACCGACACTAAAGTCCACCGTGTTTGTGCCAATATAAATGATAGCCCGTGTGTAGGCCTAATCGGAGTAATAACATATATATCTCAATTTGATGTGTGCGTATTGTCCCGCAGGTATGCCTTCCACAGCTCCTCTTGGTTAGTGGCGGGAAAGGCCGACCCCGCCACGCCGGGCAGGGTGCATTACCACCCGGACTCCCCGGCGAAAGGTGCACAGTGGATGAAGCAGATCGTGTCGTTCGACAAACTCAAACTGACCAACAATCTTCTGGACGACAACGGCCACGTAAGTGCTCGGTCCACAACGTGCTTTTACGCGGGAAATGGTTGGGAATTACGCACACATGTGACGCATTCATTGATTGTAATTAAGGACTACACACGCAGTTCAAACGCATGACAAGGTTTGGCTGATGCTTTACGGCATGATTAATGTTTCCAGTTGTTACGCAACGCTGTGAGCACTGAGCAATAGGCCCCAGCAGCTTTGTTTGCAAAAATAGATCTTTACGCGCTCCATACTTGATTGATACACGAGTTTTAACGGGCAATAAAGCCTGTAATTCAGACGAAGCTTTGCCAGAAACACGCGAGGCTGAGCTCCAAAATGGAAAAAGAGGACAAGGAATGGTTCACCAATGAAAATAAGACCAGACGCATAATACTCAAGTGCCGCTTTTCTCCCGTTTTGACTGAGCGCCGCAGAGGTAAAAAGTTCGTCCAGGAGACAAAAAACAAAAAAGGCATTCTTTTTTATACGGCCTTGCCACGACTTATTTAGTTAAACAACACAAAATACACACAATGATTAACATGTTGCGTAACTGCCCGAAGTATGTTTCGTGCAGACGCGCGCATTGTAGGCCGATGTGTTTTGTTTCACTGTCGCAAGTTTCCAAACACAACGTTCACGTTTTACCGCGGCGGTGCGTGGCCCGTTTCACTAACTGTCGCGTGCGTTACTATGTGTCCATTGCAGATCATTCTGAACTCGATGCACCGGTACCAGCCCCGGTTTCATGTGGTCTATGTGGACCCACGCAAGGACAGCGAAAAGTACGCGGAGGAAAACTACAAGACCTTTGTGTTTGAGGAGACGCGCTTCACCGCGGTCACTGCGTATCAGAACCACCGGGTAAGAGCAATTATGGGTCAGATACATTGTTTATTTTATTATGTTTAGGCTATATTTTATTAACTCATCTTAATTCATATTTAATGCTATTGCACCAATGCAACATGATTGATTGGAAACCTAAATGTAATTCAGGTGAAGTTAAAATAGGCCAACATGGCTAAATGACCTGTGTGGCAACGATGTATTAATTTGTCAAAATTTCAACATTGTACATTTGTTATGTAAGTATAGTTGCCAGCCTGGACGGCCATAAACTCTAAAAGTGGGTGGTTTTGAAAAAATCTCTGTACAAACATAAGTTGGAAAAAACCTAACCATGCGTGTGGAAAGAAATACAGGTTTGATGTTTTATGTTTAACTTTGACATACTCCTTATTTTACGGTGCACTAAAGAAAAACAAAAAACACAAATATTTTTGCTTTTCTGTTTGCAAAAGTATTTTCAGTTTTGTAATTGAAATTCTGAAACAAAAAGGCATACAAAATTAGTTTTTCATATGCAGCTCCATGAGACGTTTCAACACCTTCTGGTCCAGTCTAAACAACATGTGCGGCGTTGTGCAGAATGTTGATGTTCTCCTTGTTTTGCAGATCACGCAGCTAAAGATAGCCAGCAATCCTTTCGCAAAGGGATTCAGAGACTGTGACCCGGAGGACTGGTAAGCGCCCCCTTTCAGGCCGTGTTTCCACTGCACGCTTCACCGCGGAAATCGGTATCCTAAAAAATTTTCATATGTACGAATAAATATAACAAGAATGAAGACAACATTTACATAATGATGTTAAATGACGGTATTTCCAAACAATAAGCGTAAAAGCGTATTTATTTATTCCGTTCAAATACCAAACACAAAAACAGTGGGCCGAGTCCCAGAGTATTTCAGTATTGTTACGTAGAAATATAACTTTTATTGTCTGTCTGCAATACTGTGGAGCGGGGCCTTGTACTTGCATGCAGGGGTGGGGCGATATTGACAAAAATGTATTTTAACGTCACTTTGAGATTCCCCGATAAAAGATAATTCGGCAATTCTTGCAGCCAATAAACTATTTGCCAAAAATTTCAATTATAAAAATGTCCCCAAAAATCCCGTAGTATGAGCACAGTTTTTAGAATTTTTTTTGGGGGGGAAAGTACATTATTACTCTCCTCCTCTGGTTGGCCGCCCCACACATCGCTGTAACAGTTGTTCAAGCCTCACACAGGTGCGACTTGTGTGCCCTTTCCCCATTTAAACGTAGTGATGTTTTGTAATCACAATCTATTGTTGAAAAGTCAATCGAGTGTGTGCCGTTCAAAAACCACACCCCTTTCCTTGCACTAAATGAACTCTTCACCGCTGCCTCACGCTATTACTTCAGCTTTTATTTTGATATTTATATGATTTAACCTCTTACCACCCAGTTTAACCCGGGTGCATTTTCTACTGTTCGGCTCTATCCCAATCTAAAAGCTTCTCGACTGGAGAGCAAAGGTGTAATTTGAAAGCTCAGACCTACAAAAAGTGATCGTAACTTTTTTTTGTCATATTTTCATCGCTTTTTTGTTGCTCTTCTGTCACTTTTGAATTGCTTTTTCATAGCTTTTTTCCATAGCTTTTTTCTTGTGTTTTTGTCACTATTTTGTCGCTTTTTTGTTGCGTATTCATACTTGTTTTCGTCGCTTTGACGCTTTGTTCAAGAAGCTTTTAGATTCGAGTAAATCCAAACGGGAGAAAATGTGCTCGGTTTAGGTGGGGGTTAAAACACTCTAGGTTTACAATAACAGTGCTATGGTAAACGGAGCTGCGTTGTTTTAGAAATGTTTCGTACAAAGCAACTCTTCAAACTATACATTAATCCTTTTAAAATTCAATAAAGAGGATAGGCACTAAATGACAGTACGTATGTAACTGTATCCGCTCCCCTGTCTGCAGGCCCAGGAATCACCGGCCCGGCTCGCTGCCAATTATGAGTGCCTTTGCCAGAACGAGAAACCCCATGTCCTCTCCCCCTCAGCACAACGGCTCCGACAAAGGTCTGTACAGCAGCGTGCCATTGTTACATTTCAAAACCTTTCATAGTCTGAAACTTCAGCTACAAAATGCCTTTTCTTTTCCCACTTTGTTGCATGTTTTCGCTCAGATCTTAGATGCGTAACTCAACTTTGGCGGCACACAGACTTTTAATTAAAATGTCATCAGCCACTGACATAACAGAGGACAGTGTGTTACAGAGATGGGCTCATAAGCCAAAACTGAACAAAAAAGGTCTTTGCTTTCTTACATTTTTATATGGTGTTTTTCAAATATAAATGGAACAAGGTGAAGGAAAATATTGGCTACAGGACAATGGACATTAGCATCAAATTAGATCATATTCTGTCCTTAAATAGGAAATGATGTGTCTTTGTTGCTTGAAGTCACTGCTTTGAAAATGTCTAAAATGAGAACAGAAACATTATATTACTGTATCCCATAAAGTGCCGTGAATATACATAATGATAGAAATCGTGTATGTGCATTATGGTGCATGTGCTTGTTACATTTTAAATTTCAGAGCGTAGTAACTTTGTGGCATGTTCTTACAGAGTTTAGCTGTAGCATTTCTGGCTCAGTTCTGCCGCACAGACTTAAAATTTCAACCATCGTTACGGACATAAAAAAGGCCTTCAGAGATACATGAAGCCTCTGTTACTGGGTTGAAAAAGCTCTTGTTTTGTTTAAAATTACTCAATTGAAATGGCTGTTCAGCGTGTTTTTAATGAATAGAAACAAATTGTTTGTTTAAGTGATCAATTAGCAAAGGCATAAAAAAATAATTATGTTCAACTATAACTCGTCTATGCTTTATTTGTCTTTCGTGCGGACTATATTGTATATATAGAGAAAAAGGTTTGGTTTGAGAAAGGGCTGTTTTAATTTTAGAATCGCAATCTCAACTATGATTATTCTCAATTAAGGGGCTTCTTTATTGTCAATTCTACAGTCAATTCTGTGGCAGCAAAAGAAAGTGGTTCATAGGAGTTAACATTTGTGTGTGTGTTTAATACTGGAGACAGGAGTGGAGAGTGCTCATGATTTGTTTAAGCTGAGGTTTAAGTTAAAAGATCCTCCTGTGTATTTCTACAAAACATATTAGTAAAAGTTGTAGTAATGCATTTTAAAATGAAAAAAACTAATCAAAATTGAGGAAAGCCCTAGTTCGAGGTTTGCAAATGTCAAATATCAAATGTGTTGCAGATTTTTCATGTGAATTCCACAGTTACTAATACTTTAGGAATGCAGTCGTGTTTTGCCTAACCCGTCCTCATGTCTCTTCTTGCAGAGGACAGCCGGCGAGAGTACGATCGCGACCCGACGGGCACCCCTATCCACGGCGACCCGGCTCACCAGCTCATGTCCCGCGTCCTCAGCCCCGCCCTGCCCGTGCCCGGAGGTCTCCACGCTGTGCCCCTTACCGCGGGGCGCCCCAGCCCGCCCCACGACCTGCGCTCCGAACCCCACCCTGCCGCGTCCCTCCCCCCGGACACCCTCCACCACCACCCGTACAAATACCCCACCTCCTACGAACACTACCTGGGCGCCAAAACCAGACCGAGCCCCTACCCCTTACCCAGTATTCGACACACGACGTACCACCACCACATGAACCCTGCCACGGCGAACATGTACTCTGCCACCAGCGGGCCGGCGAACTACGACTACGGGCCCAGATAATGACCGCTGAGGGGGGGGGGGGGCGGAAAAAGGAGCAAAGCAGGATGAAGGCGAAACAATCCTGGCGGTTAACGTCTACGGCCTGAGTGGCGCATTCACAGACTAAAACACGGTGGTATTTATTGAAACAAACGCGCCATTGCAGGAAGCTTGGGCACCTGCTCGGAGCCGACACAAAAGGTCCACATTGACCGTTGTTGGCCTATCCCACAGCGGGCCGATACTGACAGAGCAGTGTTGACAGTGAAGAAGCCGGGGGAGACTTCATGCCGAACTTGTAGATCACAGACTGAAAGAGATGTTTTGTGTTTGATGCACTTTGTGATTTTTTTTTTTTTTGCCTTGTTTTTAATGCTTTAAAAAAAAAAAGCCATATTATGTTATATAGTCCGTCAGCTTTTTTTTGCGTAGACGAGATGTTTGCATGCTGAGCTCATCAGAGAGGAAATACACGTTGGATGGTTTTGTTTAATGTTAAACAATAAAAAATAAAATAGAGCTTGAATTTTGGAACATCTTGAGCCGCTCTGGGAAGCTTGTATCATGGCACTGACTTGCAGCAATTCAAAGTAAATAAAAAGATGAAGCAGATGACTGTTCTGTAAAGTGTAAAATAAACATTAAATTCTTGTAATTCATAAAACTATGTGCCAGTCTTCCATTGTGTGCGTGTGCGCGGCGTCAGAGCTCGAGGGGGGAGAGAGAAAACATTTACCTCATTGTTCAGGGCGCGCGGAGCGGATTGGCTGGTGAATGGTGCGAGGTATCCACCGCTGCAGCAGTCACTGAGCGCTGTCCAGACTCCAGGAGCTGCATTATGCTCAGAACTTCCAATGCACCTGGGTTTGGAGGGGAAAAAATAACACGCACTCATTGACCACACTTCCTACTTTTATTGAAAATATCCCCTTCAATGAAGCGTGTCACAAAGGCACTTATGGGGCAGGACTTATTTAATCAAATATGAAATTGGGTTTAATTTGTTGAATCCTACTGCAGGCCTTTACAGAATCTCTTATAAATCCCACAAATAAGGTCTTATGTCAGACCACAGACACTGGAAAAGCACATTTCCTCTCACTCAAAAGAACATCATTGCTCATTTGTTAATGGGACAGTTGCCTGATATTTTAGGAGTGTCACCCCTCCTTTCGGCGCGGTGTCGTTTCCAGTCTCCATTTGAAGTCCTGTACGGCCGGGAATCGCTTTGTTGTCAAGGTTAATCTCGTTTGGAGGAAAAACACTGCTTTGGGATTTGTGGTTGTCACGATACAAAAGGAAACGTAGCCTAACTGTTCGTTTGAATCATGTATTTGTTCTCCTTGACGCCAGCTGCCTGTGAGCGGACAGGACAGCAGGGAGAGGATGCCTGGGGGGCGGCTGACCTCTGGCTGTTAAAGAGATCGTAAAGGTGCCAAAGGTTAAACAATCTTTCCACTCTTTTAAACACAGGAATCATTCTGATCATTTTGATAATTTTCCGGGTCACGCAGTACTTTTGATTGTGTTTAATATTGAAAAGAAAGCACGCGGGTCAGTCGGCTCTAAACCGCTTATCCGTGCGTAATTGTTTTTTTTTTTTTCCAACAAACTTTCCAAACCAACCTGTCCGGACGGTCAAGCAGTTCAAGTCCCACCGCAGTCATCAGGAAGCGGTCCAGTGGAAAAGCACGGCCCGCCTGGAGAGCGGTGACGCCGGTCGGCAGGTGCCGTGGATCCGCCACCAGCGGAAGGATACTTCTAGGTCTGAGGCCTTCGACTTTATCGTGCGTCCCTTTGGAGTATTCGTGATAAATCATACATATCAGCACTTATTTTTGAAAGACTATACATACTACAGGAAATAGCGAGTTAGGCCACTCTACTTTTGTAGCATTTTTCTCTTTTGCAAAAAACAAAACAAAATAAAAGCCAAGGTTTATTCTTGTAGGAACTGGCACTGTCCATATGTCCCCCATACAATATGTAACTATAGTCCAACTTGAGAAAATCAGAAAGACAATTTACAAAATGTAGGAACAATGTTTATGTTACTCTCTTTAAATAAATAAATAAACAATGTTGTCTAATAACAAACAGAGGCTACATAGGCCTAATGCAGGCCCAATTTTAGTAAATAAAAACCTACTGTCACATTCTACAGTAATATTATAAAAAGAAATGTAGCTAAAACAAATGTAGGAAAAAAAAGTTTTTAGGCTACGCCGTATTGTGAAAAACTTCTGCGTAATCCTGCGTAATGGCGCCTACCGGAGGATTCCTATTGAATTGCAGCTATATAGGCAGGTTTTAGATCAGTGTTTATGGCTTGAATTAAACTTTTTTTTTTCTCTCTTCCTTAATCCATTTCTTCACATGCACCTAAATACTTACAGACATGCTTTCAGCGGGCTTAGCCAATTTCAAACCATAATCTCTGGATCTATCATTCATGTTGCCCAGAGGAAAAGAGAACAACCTGCTTGGACTCTGTGTTACTGTGAATATGCCCAGATGTCCCGGGCCATGCCAAAGTACTGCTATTGAAGAATGAGGAGGCAGAGGATGGATTATGATGCTGCTCCAAGCATCATTTGACACTCGGCTGCATCTGGAACATCTGCAGTGACAGAGACATCGGGGGGTGGGGGGTTACCTTTAAGAATATATATTTAAAAACAAGTCAGGTATAACAACCCTTTCACCTCCAAATCCGAGCAGACGTTTTGCATTGTCTCACATAATCAAAAAGTGCATCCTGTTGTTGATGGAGGTTTTCCATGGAAAATGTACACACATCACCACAAGGTATTATTATTACAATAGGCCATTTTACTGTAAAATGTAGATGTATGTTTTAATTGTTGCTATTTCTTTAATGCATGGTTTACAAATTACAGTGAGCAAAACGAGCTGAAATGTCATGGTAGTTCTAACAAGGCCTTTATACACGAAAGACAAAATACACTTTTCCCCCTTCTCAGAGGAAAAAAACATAAGAAATAAAATAAAACATGTACTGTAGTACCTACCTTCAAGTCAATGCAGCACACATCCCTGCAGACTGAAGAGCCCTGTGGATTATGTCCTGTCCTAAACCAGGGCTGACCTTTGAACCCCAAGGCCAAGGAGGACACACATTAGGTGATAAGTGAAGCCCAGCGTCTATTGTGCTGCCCGATTTGTACTGGGGGGGTCTCCCTGTCCATTTATTGACTTCCTAAATGATCCATTATGAAGTGATTTATTGGCTTTACCATCACCTTCTAAACACCGTGTCACGTGTCCCTTTCAGCTCACATTTAGGCCAACAGGCCCCTGCCTATTTGATTTATCAGAGAATGGACGGAAGCTGCCTCGCGCTACCACTGTTTGTTCACAGCTAACACCACAGTTAGGAAGCTATTAAAAATGCAAAATGTCACCAGCCGGACCAAGGAACAAAAGATATATGTATGGTGGTCTAGAGAGCTAGAATAACATTTTTGGACACAAAAAAGGAGGTATTACAGGTCCAAGAAAGATTTTCTGATTTACCTTTATTTTGTAATATATTCTGCACTTTAAAATTTGCAGTTTCTGTTTCAATCATGGCAAATCCATTCTATTACCCACATTTCAGAGAAATGTGAGATTGATTTTAATTAAAGAAACATTTTTTAAATCCAGGCTGTTCTATACTTTCATTTGATATGATTAATACTGCTTTATTTACCTCTTTTGAATTAGGCTACTTTGTGTACGAATCATGCTCTGCAAATACGCTTACTTTGCCTATTACATAATCATCACACATTGAATAATGCTTTGATAGTGCTGTAAATGCATACTTAATCTTTGAAGTGAAGAAATAAAATACTGTAATTATATTATAATTCACTCAAGCCCAACCCAAAAGTCACGTCACTGCAGCCCATCTGCCTGGCCTCGTCTTTCCTCCGCTCACTAATGATTCGTGACATAACGGTGCAGCAGCTCTTTGATTTTTCAACCGTTTCCTGTACAGCACGACCTGCTCCTTAACTTGGACTCATCCCAGGAGATAAAGCCCTTACAGAACATAACGCCTACTGTTCCCTGGCCCCTGGAGACTACGAGGGTAATGCCGATAAATATCTTGTATTATTGAGTATAGTAAACCATATTTGCACAAAAGTAGTTCTTTTGGGGATTTTTTATGTGATTCTCCCAAGTCCTGACCAGTCCCCATTTAAAAATTCAATGTGCATATCCATCCATGTAAAGATTTGTTCTTGAAAGGTAGCCTACTGTTAATGTGTACACAAATATCAAATGCAATTTGTATGTTTCTGTGATTTGAGATTATATTATATTTGTTTTCAATTCAAGATACACTTCACAATGCACATTTTATACAAGTTTAAGAGTCTTCATATTTGAGAGAAGACTGAATTATGAACTGCCAAACTAATACTAGTGGTGTTCATGATTAATCGATTATTCACCCTCGTTAGTAATTCTGAGAACAAAATCAAAGGCAAATAAACTTAAAATTAATCAGTTTCCAAAACTTTACTAGTTTTTACTTTAACATTAGTTGATCCTTCTATTTTTTTGCATTATAGTTAAGCTCTTGTTTGTATAAAATGTATTGTACAATGAGATATAGCCAGTGGAAAGAAATTAAACAGAACGTGCCTCTCTAAGTAACACAAGAATCAAATGCATAGACACATAATAAACCCCATGGAGACCGGATACTTTGCAATTATTGATGTGCCATAATTTCCTTTGCAAACAGCAGCCATTTTGCTATTTGCGACCATCCAAAAGTGCAAGTTCGATCCAACTGCGTTTACACCATACAGCTTCCCATCAAAGTCTGTAAAAGTCAAAGATCAGACGCTCACTGTTCATCGGTCCCTTCATTGTATAAGGACCAGAGACTGACGCGCTGGTCCTTGGATCCGGCGGCCAGTAGCCTCTGTCTCGGGTCCTGGTGGTTTGAGAAGGCCACACTTAGCACCATGTCCGTGTGGTACTGCAGCACGGCCAGCGGTTTCAGCGTCTTCCAGCCGAACAGCCGCACTCGGTGATCCCAGCCCGCCGACGCCATGAGCTTCCCGTCGTCACGGAGACACATCTGGGAGACTCCAGGGTTAACCAACGTCACCGAGTCCTGGAGCTGCGAAACCACAAGAGAAGAGTCTGTCAGGCTTAGAGGGTCACTGCTAGTACACGATGGAGAGACACCCACAAGCAAAGAAGGCGACTTCTTAGGTTTGTATTCTTAGAGCAATATAGAAAGAAGAAATACTGGCAAATGTGTTCAGGAAAGTCAATCAAATATTTGTATTTAAAAGTACCACCAGATCTAAAACAGCTTCATATCAGGACCAAGCCAGGTCTAAAATAGGACTAATGTAAGACTCATCGTAAGGACAAAACAAACTGGTTTGCGTATTTCAGTGATATTTTACGTATCGAAACTCAACAGCGCTTTGTTAATCTGTATCATAGTTTAGTTTGAGCGCTCTCCGCAGGAAGCAGGGGGAATAAACATGCAAAAAACAGAATACGAGCTTCCATTTTTACGCAACGGCATGCTGACAAACCAAAGCCGCCATGATGAAGGCGGTTTGAGTGCAAAACGGCTCCAGTGATGTTTTATAAACAGAATCCAAGACATACAGATCAGAGCATGTCTGCGGGTGAAGAAGAAACGACCAAAGTGAACTGGATTAGGCGACTCAAAACTGTGATGGAAGCGAAATACCACTCCAGGTATGTTTTTGATGAGTGAAGAAAGTTATAACATGTTTAAAAGCTCAGAAAAGTAGACTATATCTCCTCTAAACAATTAACATCTGCAGAGAAACACATACCACTTTGGTGATCTATGCAAAATGTAAACTAACACATACATCATAAATATTTATCTCTAATTTAATAGTAATTTTTTGGTTCAGACTACTTTTGGTACATTACTACAATTACAACCTCTGGATATCTGTTACAATTTAAGTACATTTTCTGAATTGGAGTGCTTTTTAAACACATTGCGATACAAACAGCATAACAGCATTATTCCTTGGTGAAGTGATTATTATGAAAAGGTAGAACAACAGGCCGTGAAGAGCAGACAAAAATAATCAAAGAAACTAACTGGGTCATTGAGCCAATTAATCACTGCCATATCGAAACGCTTTGGCCAAGACAAATAGAGTCGGAGGGGGGAGTCTATCAGCTGATCTGGTGACCGAGTGTTAAGCCGCATGTCTGTTGAAACTGGCCCAAAAACTCCTGGGACTCAATCATCAACCATAAAACATTATTATGGCACGAGGGCCGCCAGCAAATCTCTCCGCGTCCCTCTATTTAGTTTGGATTAAGGGAGGTCTTTTTCTTTTTTTTTGAGAGAGAGAGGCATCGCCCGAGTCTTGGGTTACACCTTTGTCGCCGTTTTCAAAGCCGGGAGAAAGAGAGCATCTCGCTGAAATGCTTGTTTGCAGAGGCGGTGTTGCTCCGAGCGTCTCTGATGAATTACATTTGCACTGAAAGCTTTGGTCAGCGAGAGAAGAGACCCGATAAATCCGCGCTAGTGTAGGGCCTGCCTGTTAGGGATTAGACACACTTACTGCTAGTGATCTACAGCATCCTAAAGCACTGCATCCATCTCCCTAAAGGGGCAACATTTTGACATATTATAATGAATAGTGCTATGATTGCTATCTTATTGCTATCTATCTTATCTGCTACGGGCATTCCTGCAGGGAGAACGTGCTCTTCCATGTGAGCGAAGGATTTCAGCCCTCACCCACACACGCATACACCGTAGATAAGACGCAGGCATCTGGACAGGGGAGCCCAAATCAAACTGGACAGCGTAAAATTGGGAATAGAGGAGACTAATGACTGTAGATGGGAGAGAGACATTGAAAAATGTATCTGCAATGCTCCCGTTCTGCACCAAAAACATCCATGAGATGGATGTGGAAGACATAAGCCAGGTACTCGCGGCCCAAGTGGATAATGTGGAATGTAGGAAAGAGGAAAAAAACGCAAAGGAATGCCATTGATCAAAAAGGGGCAAAAGGTTTAGAAGCAGAAAATATGGTTCAACTTTTTGGCCATTAAAAAAAGTAAATAATTAAACGGGTGTAAATGCGTAAAGGCAGTAATTAATTAGTTAATATAATACCCTCTACAGCACAGAATATATCCATGAGTTTAAAAAAAAATGAAATATCCTGGCCCCATAGTTTAAACCCAGGGTAGGTATGTTTTCTTGATCGTAGGCACATTTTTTTTGCCAATCATTAGTTACTTTGAGCAAACAGCAGTGTCCTTCCACTAAAAGGACGGTCATAAGGGGAAAATCTTTAAACACTACCCTTTATACATTGTATCTACCAAAGTTAGTGCAATGTAATGTGTTCTATAACAATGTGTAATAACTGATGGGTTACATACACACTGGAATAATATGCATTTGTAGTTTGGAGGTACATACTGTAATAAGACATAAGACTCTAACCTTAAGCCCTAACCCTAAGGTCTTATGTCTTATTACATTATGTACCTCCAAAGTACTGATACATATTACACATTATTGTGTATGCACCACATTGGTACAAGTTATTACAGATTTTTACAAAGCACTGGACAAAAGTTAGTTAAGTACAATGTATCAAGGTAGTATAAAATAAAGTCTGTTGCCTGTATTTTCCGTAGTCTGAGTATTTTACGTCTGTTTAGACCTCCGTTGATTGCAAAGATATTTGACAAAATGATCTGGGGGACCAGAGGATACAGTATATGCTGGAGGTGCGGATTTAGCTTGGACCTGAAATTGATCTCCACCGCTCTAGACCTTTAGCCAACTAACGTGGCTGAATTGCGTGTAATTGTTTTTATTAGTTTGGCTGATAATAGTGCTCACTTAAATGTTAATGTGTACTATGAACAGAAACTGCAATATTAAACATATATTGCAATTTTTATGACAATAGTACGCCACTAATTATCTCTGTACAATTGCCCTATTTGTTGAAATGAAAAAAATGAAAAACCTATTTGACGTCAGGAATCTTTTTTTTTTTTATAGCCCACATAAATGGACTAAGTAACAACGCGGAGTAAGTCCAAACAAACCACACATGAACTGATACAGAGAAACCTGGGGGTGACAGATTGTTTGGAGCTTTGTTATTACCTCAAGAAGTTGGTATGCCCCGCTCATGCCCCATCTGCTTTGCATTAGGGCGCTGATAATGATGGGTTTAAGTGTCTGTTTTTGTTTGTTTTGCTTCCCATAGTTTGTGTCAGGAAAAGCCATTTGTTTCATTAAAGGGTCAATGGTAACAGGGAAATGGCTAATGATTTTGCCGGTAATTCAGCAGATGGGACTTCACTTTCTACGGAGTTAGTTGCTTACCTGGAGCGGAATCTATTGTGTGTCATTTTGCATATTAACTATAAAATGTAATCAAAAGAAATAGTATAAAAGGAATAGAAAGGTTTGTTGCTAAATAAGGATTGATTCAGAACCACCAAAACCAACGCAACCAGATCTAAACTATACTAATCCGGAATTTACCGATCACACACATATCCCTTGGTTTTTGTCAAACATCTTAAACATACTTGACGTTGTTTCAAGGGAAAGGCTCTAAATGCCACTACATTTTAATTCCGTGCCGTCCATCATCGGTGCTGTTGTTTTTGTTAGTGCGCCACACCGCTGCTGCAGTCGTATCGGGAAGCAGCGCCATTAACCAGGTCTCAGTCCGTAATGAAATCCATTAGCTTTAACCGAGCAGCTCTTGGCTCCCAGAATCTGACGCACCATTTTTCTTCTTACTCCTTCTCTTTACTATCACATAATCTTAGACAGAATCCATCTTTGTGCGCCATCAGTCATTTCTTTCTTTGAACATTGCATTTTAGTGGGCCTCTGTTAAAGCGAGTGGCTACACACAACATCTGCAGATTTGCTGTCGGAATGCCCGTTTTCTCAGCTGTCAGGAGGAACGCGGCTCTGCTCAGCATCTGGGCCAAAACAAAAAGGATGTGCAATTTATATCTTTTATTTTTTTTTTGGGAGGGGGGGGGGGGGGGGGGGGGAGTACTATTGTGATTGCGATTAAGTTTTATGTTCTATGTTTACATGCATTTGAGGATATTGCTGAGGTCATTCATACTGAATGCAATTGGAGACATTTTTTTTTTTTTCATAGGCATCATCGTATTAGCTCAATAATTGTAGTCTTTGCGATTCGCTAATGGCAACCATGAAGTTACAATTTTGATTTCCACGGCCCGGGAAACCAACGCCCATGTTTCCAGATCCTCTTTTGTTGTATCTCGCTGACGCAAAGGGCAAGGCATACACTCCTGAGTGTTGCTCTACTTTCCTCTGTTCTTACTTAAAGCCAGTCTTTCTTGGCACTATTTTACCATTCACGCTGAGCTACTGAAATGTCCAGTCATCACTCACTCACTCGAGCCTAGCGGAGGTATTTCAGACGTGCCTTGTCCCTGAATCGCACGGAGGGCTGTGCAGATTACAGGCTTTTGACACCTGTGCTGTCAAGAGCTCGGGCTGACAGGAGATGGATGCAGGAAACGGGTGAGATGAGAAAGCAGAGGTATGTTCAGAAGTAGAACTATAAGAACTAATTAATGACAAATTGAAAATAGAATCGATGGAAAGTAAAATGACCGAGGCTAGAGGTTAAGTCACAGCAGACACGCTTGTCTCAGAATAATGCCCAAGCCCCGGATTCGACTATTGCCATTTCTTGCAGTAAAAAATGTTATATTTGTTGACATCTAACAAGCAGTCTATTTAAGTCAGTTCTTTTTTGTACAGATCCATAATGTTAATAATTCTTAATAATACGATTCATTTGCTGTATCACAGTAAAATATTACATTCCGACACCCCACTTCAGAAGTCAGACGTATAATTTTTATGACATTTGCTTGGCTTCGAGGAGCTGTGACTAAAACCATATGTCAGTAAAGACTTAGCTGGACCTTCAGTAAAGTGGAGGTCGGCGCTGGACTGCTAAAGGTGGTGTTTTAAGAAGACTGTGCAGGTGACAAGTGGAGAGAGACAGCGAAGATACTTTTACATAGCACTGAACAAGAGACCCGGGAGTCCCACCTGTAGTGAACTGTCAGCGGTTTGTAAAAAGAGCAGACATGCACTAATCTTTCTCTGGCTATACCTGCTTTGCCTTTCCCTCAGCCTGCGACCTCTGTCTTCTTTTTTGTCCTGGAGGAGCCCTTCGCTACGGCACCTGTCAATGCATCTGAGTGGGCACCTAAATACATGTCCATCTGGCTTAACAGCACGCAAACCAAAACACCTGACGCCCTTACTTCACCTTTTTACACACTCGCAAAAAGCGCACGCTAGAAAGAGAGCGAGCCAAGTGACGGGGGATGAAGCAGTACTCCTCTATGAAAATGTTATCGGGTCGGCAAGGTCACACAGCAGATAATGGCCTTTGGGAGCCATGTGTAATGTATTAAGCACCAAAACCGGAGGCTATCACTCTTTTATCTGCCCCGATAAACTCTCTCCACTGCCTTTCAGCCACACTAAATCATAACAGCGCTGTGTCGTGTCAAATTCAGTTTCCAAAAAGCAACATGCAGCCGTGTAACCAGCCAATAACACCACATTAAATGGTATCGCAGGGGTGATTTGTGGAAGTGGGATAACGTGTAAAGCCTATAGACGACTCAGCCTTTATTGCAGCCTCCCACTGTGAACTACTGTTCCCTTTTTACTGCAGATGTGTTTTCTGTTTAGTTAAGGCGCCTCAGAGGTTTTGATATTTTTATTACCTCTCGCGGGTCGTCCAAGTCCGCCACCCGGCGAAAGCAGGCCCCCGACCCCACCACGGCTGCGGCACAGAAATACTTTTGTGGGAAGGACTGAGGGGAACTGTCTGGACGTCACACTGCGCTGCACTTGTGGATAATTTAAAAGCCCCCGTTGGACCCTTTCCCTCTTCGTGTGCTTTTTCCCTGTCATCCTCATCCTGGATTATATGCTGAATCAATATTTTGTTGCATGAGCAAAATAAACCAAATAACCGCTCCTTCTCCTGTTTTGGGGATATTGAATCAAATTCTTGCTGGTATTTTTCACGACGAATTTTCAGGGTGAATTAATCTAGCCTCTGCAAATATTTCTAATGCAAAAAAGAAAAGGCCTTGGAAAGAATAATACCCCATTCCTGGTGCTGGAGTGTTGTGTATCAACTCGACACTGATTCATGGAGGCTGGGGGAAAAATAGGAGCGTTCCCTTTTGCTCCTGAAATCAAAAGAAATACAGCTCCAAATGAGGCGTTAAGTCTATGTAGCTGAGGTTTATGAACAAAGCTGTTGTGATCTCTAATGACGGCAGGAGATAAAGCAGTTTGGAAAGGCAGCTCTGTGTCAGTTTTTCCATGTATTCCCTTTGTTTTAAGCGTCATATTAAAAAAAAAAATTGACAGATAAGAGTGATGATATTTTCAACGTAAGTTCAATCAAGGCTCATGTATTAAACTACACAACATTTAAAAATAGAAAGGACTATAATAAAACCGACGACTAATGTAAAGACATTATTACATCTACATACAATGTTATATATATACTATATACTCTATAATGTGTAGCCTGAAAAATGTAACAACTGTCATGTTCCAGAGCCTTATTTAAACTCTTGTGCATTATGTAAACTTGTTACGAGCATGTGTGTGGGTTGGAGTGACAGCCCCAGCTCGGCCCTTGGCCCCTGGTCCTGCCATCGCTGCGTAACCAGCGGCTGATTTATGGCGCTGAGGCCCTGCGGAGCCTCTTCCTCTTTAGGCCCTTATGTTTTCCAAAGAAGCTGGAGAAGGCAACACTTCCATACACGCACTTAGCTTTTTACTTATTTAAAAAAAAACTCTCGTGTACTTTTATAACAAACCATAAAATTGCTAGATTCTAATTGTCGGAGTCGGGGAGATAATTGGCTCCACCGTCTTTTCATTCACATTTTTGTTTCTGCGAAAGGCATAATAAATAGTCCGATACTGTATTACTATAAAAGTTAGCTCCGTTTTTAAAATAGTTGTTTTTAATTTATTTGATCAAACCTGGCTCGTCTTACCTGCAGGTAGTTTTGGCTGTCCACCTTCCAGCGGGACAGTTTGGAGTCGGAGGAGCCAGAGACGCCCTTTAGACGCGCAGGGTCAAAGGTCAGGCACATCACGGGCTCAGCGTGGGCTTTGGTTTGGCTCAGCTGCGACCTCTGGGTCACGTCCCACAGCAGCATCGATCCGTCCTCGTAACCAGCCAACAGCAGCGGGCCGGTCCCAGAGTCCAGCTGAACGTAGGAATGAACGGGAGAAGTTTATAGGGGACAAAGGTATTGGGTCATTTTATTCGATTTTTTTTTTTCAATGTTGGACCATGATCCTACTCTCTGTGTGTAAATCACTTTTCATGATATACAGCAAAGTAAAAGAAAATAAGGAAGTCAGAACATTGGCCTGTCTTCTCTATTAACATCTACCTCCCATGAGGCTACAGATGGAAATAATTCTGGCGTATGTGCATGTGAACTCTGATATAAATAAATACAACTTTCAGTGTGTCAATAATCATCAAAAGGTATAATTAATCATCATCAGGTATAATTAATTTCCCAAGTAGTTTTGTGACATCTCTGGCTGAATGATTTACATGATCAAACCCGGAAGGACGTAAGTGTTGCTTCTGCTGTGTGATGAGAGCTGAGCAAGAACCACAAAAGCCACAGTGCGATGCAGAGAGCAGCGCCGAGAGGACAGAGAGGAGCAGAGGTTATCTTCCTGGAAGCCTGCGCTGACACTCAGAGAGACGCTGTGGGCTCCATTCATCAGACTGCTGCTCTATCTTCCACACACTCCATTACACTAGTGCTCACTTTACTCCTCATCCATATCACTGAGCCACGGGCTGTGCAGTCGGGCAATCATAGCACAGGGAAGCAGCACATACATTGTCCGCAAAGAGTTTCTACGCTGCTGTAAAACATTTGTGCTGCAGTAATGAGGGTGCAATTGTAAAAGTACACCAAGGAAGACGTAATAGTCCAATGAGATGCTGTGCCATGATTTACAATAACAAGACGAAAATTATGACGTCAGTACTTTCACTCACTTCTTTAAGGAAAGTGAAAACACAAAAACCACTGCACCATAGTGAGGAAATCACAATAAAATACTAGGGCTGAACGATTAATTGCATTTGCAATTTTATCGCGATATTACACAACGCGATTTCGTAATCGCAGGGCACGCGATTTGGGAAGTAAATGGAGCAACCATGGATCTATTATAATAACGAAGCAACAAGATATGGCAGCAAAGTCCGCTCCGTCGCGTGCTTTTGTTTACGTCTCAGTCTAGTTAAGGTGCGCGGTAGATTGTGGATGTACAGTGAAAATATCAGCGTTTATCATGCAGCCACCGCGAAGGAATATTGCTTTTCTCCGTTAGCATTGCGTTAGCCACAGCGCTAATCACGCTGTCGCTGCTACTACACACTCTGGTGATCACAGAAACTCCCTCACCTCCGGATTCTACGCCTCTGCCTCCACAGACATATATAGGTGAGTCTGTGCTGATTGTAAAAAGTAAAGAGTCGTTTGTGGCTCAGTTTAGGGGGCTTATGTTTGGGAATGTTGTGGATAAAGAACTTATCTCAAAAGTATCCGCGGAGGCGATGTGCCATGTGCCTTTATTTACCTTTGCGTCTACCGCATATCCGCTCCGTAGGTCGTACAGACGCAAGATATAAACACTAAACTGCAGTATGAAAAGGGTTGGTAACTAGGATCCGAGGCAGGAGTCCGTGTCATGTCTTATTGTGCTGAGGAAATGTGCTGTTTAAGCTGAAATGTCACTAAATGGCTGCGAGTCAAAGATGCGTGTCTGTGTCTGGCACCTCATGTCTCCGTCTCCTTGTGCCAGTGTTTTCTTTCTTCATATTGTCCAAAGTTACATCCCAAAACCAAAATGCTGCTCTTAATTCCACTGTGTTTTGGCGTGTGCTCCATCTGGCCTCTCCGTGTCCTTCAATAACGCGCATCTGAAGCAACTAGGAGTCGCAGCTCAGACTGGGATTTGATTGGCCGAAATGAAAAGTACTATTTAATAAATTAAATAGCTTATTTTGTATTAATTGGGAGTTTGATTTCCTAAAACTTTTCCAACTAGTTAAAGCAGACGTTTGTTCTTACTTTCCTGCACTTTAGTCTGGGTGATGTTACTGACTGGATCAGTGAGTTCTTTTTTTTTAATATCTATATAATTTAGCATTTATTTATAGACTGTACTGTTAAGTTCAGACAGTTTAAGAAGTGCAGTCCACACACATTTTGAATAGGTCAAGCAACAATTTTGTTGCAATTTTCACTTCAAATATTGTTTATTATGAAACAGGCTGATTTATTGCTTGTGTTAGGTGAAAAATACATGAGAAGAGGACCTTGCAACAATAATCACATATTTAATCGCAATCGCAATATTGAAGGAAAAAAATCGCAATTAGATTATTTCTCAAAATCGTTCAGCCCTATAAAATACAAAAGATTCATAGTGGGGAAAATGTACTTGACAACAGGAGATCAATTCATGAAACATAAGTGCACAGAATACCCTTATCTTTCTTGTTTGAACCATATAATAACATAATACTTATTTTCCTGCACTACTGCATCTAAGTGAGGAGGTTACTGTGCTCTAAAGCCAGGGTTATTAAACTTTTTTGGCCAAGGACCTCAAACTGACCACGCAAACTACTCGGGAGCCGCACAGTAAAAAGCAATTGGTACTTATAATGATATCAGGCCAAAACATTTTAAAATCTGCATGAAAATTTATTTTGATTATTCACAAATATATGCTGTTTTCCAAAAATATTTTTAAATAATCAGTAATATTCCTTTTTGTATCTTGAAATCATGTTGGGAAACACTACTCTAACACTACTCTTGCACAAGAATGATACAGCACAAGACAAGAACAAAACTCCAGTAGAAACTTGTTTTGAGGTGAGTGGTGAGGCTGTACGTTGTTGGACATCGGTGGAACTAAAGGTGAACTGATAAAATGAGAGGTTTCATACATCTTTTGATCCCCTGAGACAAAGAAGAAAAGAGCCCGGGAGACACAGAGGAGGATCTGGATAAGGAGAAGAGAGGGGAGGGACAGCGGCCATTTTTCTTCATCACTGACCCTTCTGCAGTTCATCTGTGAAGCATAAATGAAAGAACGCACTTCCACGAGGACATAAAAAATGAATCATTATAGTTCAAATCATAACCATGACCCATGCTGCTGCACAAACTGTATGCAAGAAGAGTTTCAGCACACACCACAGCAAATACTTACCTTTAAAGTACCAGCGGGCCACAAACAAAAGCGCAGCGCCATGCAAGATGCGAGAAGCGAGGATGGGAAAGAAATGTTTTCCATATGTGCGAAGGGGCCATTTTTTCCATCCATCAAGTCCCACTCCTTCTCACTTAATGCTATATTTCTCTTGTCACAGCTTTAAACAAATTACAGCAAGGCCTATGTGTCTCTTCCAAACACATAGGCCCGGTCGAACACTGAAAGATTATGCAAACACATAAAAACAAGTCGAAAATCGGTGGCTCGGCGCTGCAGCACAGCCAAGCATCAGAGGCCCAGAGTTTTACTTAAGTGTTAACCTCCATGATTGATGATGTCACGGGTCAAAGGTGAGGGAACCCTGGGCAGACACCTAATTCATTATATCCTCCACAGCGTTTCTACAACAGGGTGCTCTGCAGGAGTGGGCTGCAGCTTTGGGACAAGATTCATCAGGAACATAACAGCTGGAAAGACAGTTGGAGGGCTGGAAGCACTGCAGAGTGTATAATTCAGGGGTAATGAGCAGTATGTCGTAAATGGGAGCCAACGATGCAAGAAATAATATTTGAGGGCATTCATAATAACCAGAAATTTTACCGGTCCAGTTGCTAAGATACAAAGACAATAATAAATAGAAAGGCAGAGACCAAAACAACCTCGAGGCAAACCACAACCTCAATGCAGCATCTGGGCAAATTAAGCTCAAGTGAAGAAGATAAACAGAGGAATTAACGTGATTATCACAGCTAATAACAGTGACAACTTCAGCAACATTAAAGATCCAGGCTTGAGCCTGCATTATAGTCACACGATTGTCAGTCTCACGAGTGGTGAAAATAATCAAGAGTTGTTTGTGGAAGTGACCCTCACTGATTCGATCACATAAGGAAGCGATCGCGGCAGTGTTTTGTCCTGGTCCTCCATGATGTCATGGCCACGAGGCAGTAGGTGATGAGCTGAGAGTGATGGATATCTGTATAGGAACATTTCCTTTCCCCGCCAGCCTCTGTTCACATTAAAAGCCTTGCACATCATACATCACCACTGTCCACTGCAGCAGAGCCCAGTCCTCCACATATGGAGACACTTGGCTTCAGGCCCATTGCATTGTTGTGCTCTTCACTTTCAGGAGCACCTCATAGATGTAGCAGAAGTCTGTGGGCTGTGAGAGTAGCGGATGGGAAGCTGGACCGAGAACGAGCAGTTTAACACTGCATTTAATCTTTTCCATAAACTCCAGCCGAGAGCCTTAAAAGCCAACAATAAATCTGTTGGTGCGTCTGTCCTGTAATAATGGAGGATAATCGCTGCATGTCTCAACAGCGGCACAGACAAAGACAGTGAGGATGTTCCAGTGTGAGAAGCTCTGTCTTTGGCTCGTTGGAAAGACAGATTGAGCAGACGATGGCTGTGTCAGATGTTCCCTCCTGCAGTGCGAGGATAACAAACCAGCAGGCAGCACTTTATGCTTCATGAGAAATCATAAGCCTTTTTATGATTGACAAACTGCATGCGTAAAACCTCCACTCGGCATGTGTTGGTATCCCAGCACATTGAGTAACCAGTGTCTACAAAAAGCCTTTCTGTTTGATTCTTCTCCCTCTGCACAGATCTCTCATGTCGACATAACAGATGAACATGAGTTGATCTTAAAAATGACCAGCCTGAAATGATTTAGCTTCACCTGGGCCCAAGGCTTTGAAGTCAGACAGCTGCCTGTGCTATATTACAGTCATATCATATCATTTATATTGATATAATTGATCATTATGTTTCCTGGCTCTCAACGCTACAACAGCATCGCTCCATAAATCAGATGATGAAAGGTGGGTGTAACACAGAAATCAAAGGAGGAAAATCACAAACAGTAACTTATCTATCATCTACAACACGCTGTAACTTTTATGTCAGAGGCATTTAATATAATTATGCAGTATGATTGTTATTGTACCTACAAACACCAACACCAACACCAACAAGCGGACGGCAAGCTAGATTTAATTCCTAAGGTCACAAGGGTCCTCTATGTATATAATTAAACTCAAAAATGTTCGCTTAACTTTAATGGGCTTTCCATGCGTCCAAGTGTTAATAATAATTACCAAAGAAAATAATTACAGCCTCTCGTTAATGGTCGGAAAATAAAACTCTTGACAGAATTTACAAAACAGAAAACAATCTCTTACTGGGATCAGACTGGATGTACAGCTGCAGGCTGATATATGGCTGTGAACCCCCAGCCCTGCGAATGCTCTAATTACAGTGTTGGGACTCACTGCCAGCTGAGAAGAAACGCTTCGGAAAAAAATGCTCTGGGACGCGCTGAAGGGCTATAAATCATGTGCCACGTATCACATATGCATTTTTGTTTACCTTTCCTTTATTACAGTTTTTATGTGGTTCAAGTCTATCAAAATAAAGCAGGTATCTTCAGAGGAAGGTGCTACTTAAAGTGTAAAGTCATAAAAAGATATGCCTCTATAAATAATGTGTGACAGTATGAACATACTGATTAAATATGTAGTTTATATGGGAAAAGGCATTGCTTTAGGTTCATAAGATTTACTGTAAACCAAGTCTATATTTAGCATTGGTACAAACCTGCCACAGTTTGATGCACATGACCATGCCCAGCTTTGAATCAGGAATCAATGTGCTGACTGGAGTCTTACTGGGCAGCTCAATGATCTTGATCTGTGAAAACAAGAAGATAAGAGTAAGAGGGTGAAAGGTGAGTCAAGGTGTAGATGTTGGATCCCAGCTCCGACCAATGCATTCTGTTGTTTTGTTTTGACATGTCACAACCTTGTCTGTGTGAATGTGTTTGACTAAATGTGTGATTGGCGCTCATCGGAGAGGCTCTCGGCGCTTATTTGAAGCCATGTTTCCCTTGAGCAGCACGGTGGTACAGCGGTTAGCGCTTGTGCTTCACAGCTAGAAGGTCCCAGGTCCGATCCCCGGCCATAGAAGACCTTTCTGTGTGGAGTTTGAATGTTCTCCCCATGTATGTGTAGGTTTCCTCCGGGTACTCCGGTTTCCCTTACCGCAAAAACATGTACAATAGGCCAGAATGAATGTAGCGTGTGAGCGAGTGGTTGCTGGTGGTCGGAGGGGCCGATGGCACAGACTGGTTTCGTCAATCTACCCTATGGGCAGCAGTGACTATCTCGATAGCACACTCCCATAAATTCAATTCATTTTCATCAACATCATTACATTATCACTGCACTAAACTGTCCATTGAGCGTCCAAAAGTTCATATGTGCTGGAATAGTCTCTAGTTCCAACACGCTCCAACAGGAATCCACAGATGTACGGTTATTTATTTGTGTTTAGCTGTTTGTACACGCAAACCTGCAGATTATACAATATCTACATTTCCTTTGCCAAGTCATGATTTGCTTACCTTTCCAATTCAAAAAACGAAGTGGCTCAGACTGTTTGGCATTATTGTGTTACGGGACCGAGCTGCGATCTGAAGGCCGCGCTGCACACTACAGCACAGTGCAATCCATCAGCGCAAAGCAGCCGCCATGCTGTCTATAATAAATCCCATTAAAGGCCGTTCCTGTGACACTGATAGTCTTTCCTTGCACACATTGGCACTGATTCTGATAAAATACACAATCTAATGAGCCCTGCGATGCATGTCTGTGCGTCTGTGCGTCTTTGCCCCGAATCACGACTAAAACCCAAGTCACTTCCTCCATTGAGATGATGCACATATTCATTCTCATTAGGCCCAAATTAAACATCCCTTTAAGGTAGTGATCTGTATTTTAGCGCTAGGCCACATCTGCCCTCTCCATGTTTACCTCCGCTCCGTCTGACAAAGAGGGCCTTTTAAGGACTTCTCTGCGCCTCAGGTGATGTGCTGCTCTTGTGTGGCATCCATCGCGCTGCCCGTAAATACAAAACCCACACTATTAATTAATGTTTCTACCAAGGCAAGAATGTTACTGTGAGCTGTAAACAGAGAAACCACCAGTAGAAAAGAGAAGTTGTGTTGCTATATTGGTGTGTCTGTGACCGAAAATGTGCCTAACCTTTGTAATTGGCACTAAATCATGTGATTGTGTGCGACTTGAGGGCATTTATCTCAACCGTTTCTTATGAGGGTGTTTTATTTGGTAATACATGATAAGCATCTGTCTGAGGAAAAGGGCGTGGAGGCCAAATAACAAAATGAGGGCTGGCCTGTTTAAGTCTATCTTTTATGGGTGTTTATGTCTGTCTGTGTCTGTTTGGGACAATGGCATTATTGAGTTTTCAGGTAGCCGCGGCGCCCCTGTGCCTGGCCCGCTGGACTCGGGTTAGCGCAAGCACGTTTGAGCGGGATCAGGTGACCGCTCCGGCCCTTTCAAGTGAGGCTCCTCCGCAGCGGACAGAGTAACATGAATCGGAGGGCAATAAAAGCAGGCTTGGCTGTGTAGCGTCATCTCACAGAAGCCGGCGCATCACTGGTTATTATTATACTGCGGATTATGTGGACACATTTATTGCAATGTATACCTAAAACTCTGAATCTGGAAACTAACCTTTGCCATTTTGTAGTGAATCAAAAGAACCTTTAATTAAACTAAATGTTAAAAATATATCCCAAATAAAGAGAATATAATCTTCCCTTAACACAAGTTTGCAGCATTCCTATTATACTCATAATACTAAAGCTAAAGTGTCTAAAACAGAGTAAAGCGCTTCATTTGCCATTATACAATCTTACAACAAAAAAGCGTAGACCAAATTGAGGGTTGCAGAATAATGTGTAATATATGACCTTTGCAGATATATGGTTATAATATTTTATCACCAGTTCGAACCTCTTCAGTTTGATCTCCTGGAAAAGCCAGCAGCCACTTCCCAGCATTCTTCAACATTGAGCATTGGCAAAATCCTACGCTGCCGGTCCAAATGGAGTCGACAACCTCGCTCCTGCCTTCAGCGAGGTCCCAGAGGCAGATCTGCATGTCTCGACCCTGACTATAACCACACACAAAAATACAATGTACTGCAGTGCAGTCTTTCTGTTTCAATAATGTAAATAATAAGTCTTATTTAAAGTGCATATGACAGGTAACAGATAATGTCTGTTGTACGTAATAATTGAAGCAGCAATTTTAATGAAGAAATGTTCTGCAGAAAAGTTTCAAATTGTTTGCCTCTATCCATGTCACTTCCTGTCAGTGTCCAAAAAGGAAGTGAAACTATAACCATCACGAAATTGGTCAAACTAAAGAGAACTGAGTACAATTTTAAGCAAATAATATAATTGTGTTAATTATGTTTTAGCAAACAGTCTAATGTGTCATATGCACTTTAATGCAGTATTGGAAGTAAAAGTGTCCCTTATCTGAATGCAGCGTGTCTGCAAGAGAACATTTTTAACAGAATAGAGGGTATGCACATGATGTCACACGGTTCAACAATGAGTGTCAAAATGTGTTTGAGTGCCCCTGGTGAGTTATGACAGTTTTTGCTATTTTCACCACACAGTCCGGAAATAAATAAAAACATGTTAAGCACATATCCTATGAAGTGAGTTTTACATGTTGATGCATATATAAAACTATAGAGGAAAAAAACATCCAACACACCTGATTAGACTTTGTCCAGACTCCAAGGTGTTGACCCATATCACAGAGTGACCAGTGTGTCCTTCGATGACCTTCTCGGGACGCCGTGTGCTCAGATTCCAGATGTGGATTGCCCCTTTCCCCGAACTAGAAATCATACATTGATTTATTAGGCTCATTCATTCTCTTACTGGCCTAAAGCATGTCATTACCTTTGATTTACTGTGACCTTGTTAGAACAAGATAATACAAAAGGAGGAAATGGATAGACTGAATAAATATAAAACTTTTCCCAACTTGACTGTAATTAATTCTTTAAAAATATCAAAATGACTCACCCAGAAAACAGCAGAGGAGTGGATCCCTGGCTGCAGCTGAAGTGGAGGGAGTTGAGGGGCCCACCAGCGCCCCTCAGGGTGTAGACGGGGGTCGGAGGAGGTCGGGACATCCCTAGTATGGCATCAGGGCATCAACTAAAAAAAACATAATATCACAGGAGCTGCAGAATGAGGGTAAAACTTTATAATAACGACACCTTATTCAGCCTAAATAAATGATGAATTAACACTCAATTCATCATGTACAATTAGTTAGTTCATTAGTGTGATCAACACTTAAAAACTACTTAACAATGAATAAGTGAAGTATGTGAAGAACTATTCATTATGAGTTGGGCATTAACTGTAGTAGTTAAGTAGTTATTAACGGTTTGTCACACGGCCAATACATCATTTATTAAGGCTAAATATGGTGCAGTTACTATAAAAGTGTTACCTGTTAAGTTTATAATTATTTAGTTTATGTAATGTCGTCAGCAAAGAACTACATGAATCTCAAATTATGTATAAAGGCAATGGACTCCATCCCCTAGTTTAGCTGCTAATATTTCCGTCTTCTCTCAGGAGTCGATACTGTGTAAAATGTGGACAGTGATCTGAATCTCGATTTAAAAACAGACATCGTAAATCTAATTTCTAGGGCTGTACTTGAAATCATTCAGTCAAAATAATAACCCACGACTCGGTGCCAGGTCTAAGCTTGGATGCATCAGGAAGATACACTGATATACAACCCAAACCCATGTCTCAGTAAGATGAAAATCAGAATGTTAAATGTGCCAAAACACACAGACATGCAAAACTGACTCTTCCTCAGAATTTTAGAGTCTTGTTTTTGACTATTGTTAGCACAACCCCTTCGGCTGTTGGAGACACCGCTCCTCTTCCTACTTGGAGTCTTGATGATACCTCTTACTCAACGCGTTATAAATCACATCCACTGACAGGTTAATTACAGTAAACAGTGGAGATTCTGACTTCTCACTCCTCCTGTGATTAACAGCCGTTGTCCCAGAGGCGCAGGTAACGGATCACGATTATGTCATTTGTGGCTGAGGAAACTATACCAGCCACAGGTATGCAGCAAGGAAATGATGCATCAACCCTAAACACTGCAACAGCAACTTGACTGACTGCAGAGATTGACTTTATCTATGAGCCAAGTATCGTTCCATGTTGTGACAACTAGTTCAAGAATCATAATAAAATGAAATGTGTACAACATTAGAAAAACATGCACATGGTTCATCTATTTTATCTGAGCATTTGAGTTTCACAAATGTTCAACATCAGCAGGAGAGTAAGAGAAAGGCACAACTCCTCCCAATGGGATTAGACAGACTCTTGGGGCGACGGTGGCGCAGATGGTAGAGCGGGTCGGCTCATGATCGGAAGGTCGGGGGTTCGAATCCCGCCTCCTGAAGGTGCACATTGTCGTTGTGTCCTTGGGCAAGACACTTCACCCTCCTTGCCTCCAGTGTCTGCGTACACTGGTGTATGAATGAGAGTGTGAATGGGCCCCCTATGAGAGACCAACAGGCCCGTTTGGAACCGTTTGGAACCACGAGGCCGTCCTCCCGTGGACCCACCACCTGCAGGAGGAGCCATAGGGGCTGGTGCTATGTGACTTGGGCAGCTCCAACAGCGGCCCCCACGACCCGGCAACGGACAAGTGGGAGAAAAAAAAAAACAAAAAAATGGAGCATTTGAGTTTCACAAATGTTCAACATCAGCAGGAGAGTAAGAGAAAGGCACAACTCCTCCCAATGGGATTAGACAGACTCACTAAAGGTTATTACGGCAATTATTCTAACTAATATTTATCTCTGGATTTCTTAATACAGGGCGGGTCACAAGTAGGGCTGAACGATTTTGAGAAATAATCTAATTGCGATTTTTTTTCTTCAATATTGCGATTGCGATTAAATATGCGATTATTGTTGCAAGGTCCTCTTCTCATGTATTTTTCACCTAACACAAGCAATAAATCAGCCTGTTTCATAATAAACTATATTTGAAGTGAAAGTTGCAACAAAATTGTTGCTTGACCTATTCAAAATGTGGACTGCACTTCTTAAACTGTCTGAACTTAACAGTACAGTCTATAAATAAATGCTAAATTATATAGATATTAAAAAAAAATAACTCACTGATCCAGTCAGTAACATCACCCAGACTAAAGTGCAGGAAAGTGAGAACAAACGTCTGCTTTAACTAGTTGGAAAAGTTTTAGGAAATCAAACTCCCAATTAATACAAAATAAGCTATTTAATTTATTAAATAGTACTTTATTATTTCGGCCAATTAAATCCCAGTCTGAGCTGCAACTCGTAGCGTCAGATGCGCGTTATTGAAGGACACGGAGAGGCCAGATGGAGCACACGCCAAAACACAGTGGAATTAAGAGCAGCATTTTGGTTTTGGGATGTAACTTTGGACAATATGAAGAAAGAAAAGAACACCGACACAAGGAGACGACATGAGGTGCCAAACACAGACACGTAATCTTTGACTCGCAGCCATTTAGTGACATTTCAGCTTAAACCGCACATTTCCTCAGCAAAATAAGACATGACACGGACTCCTAGTTACCAACCCTTTTCATACTGCAGTTTAGTGTTTACATCTTGCGTCTGTACGACCTACGGAGCGGATATGCGGTAGACGCAGAGGTAAATAAAGGCACATGGCACTTCGCCTCCGCGGATACATGGTCATGAAACGTCATTATGCTTTTGAGATAAGTTCTTTATCCACAACATTCCCAAACATAAGCCCCCTAAACTGAGCCACAAACGACTCTTTACTTTTTACAATCAGCACAGACTCACCTATATATGTCTGTGGAGGCAGAGGCGTAGAATCCGGAGGTGAGGGAGTTTCTGTGATCACCAGAGCGTGTAGTAGCGGCGACGGAATGGCGTGATTAGCGCTGCGGCTAACGCAATGCTAACGGAGAAAAGCAATATTCCTTTCGCGGTGGCTGCAGGATAAAAGCTGATATTTTCACTGTACATCCACAATCTACCGCGCACCTTAACTAGACTGAGACGTAAACAAAAGCACGCGGCGGAGCGGACTTTGCTGCCATATCTCGCTGCTCCATTTACTTCCCAAATCGCGTGCCCTGCGATTACGAAATCGCGTGGTGTAATATCGCGATAAAATTGCAAATGCAATTAATCGTTCAGCCCTAGTCACAAGCCAAAGTGCTCTGTGCTAAATGCTCAATGTCAATATCACAGGAAGAGCATCTATAATAAAAGCAAAGCCAAAAAACAGTAACACTACCCAAAACATACTCAACAGGCGAGTCCTCTGACTAAGAGCCACTCACCATGAATAAAAACAGAAGGCCTAGAAGGGGTCAAATGCAGAGGAAAAATATATTTAATTAATTAATTACATAATGTTTAAGGTGATTAAAAATATTAATCTAAATTAATCACTCTTTACTTTAATCGACGGCACAGACACTTTTTCAGCTTCCTTTTTCCTGCAAGACGTTGCTTAGGGACGAACACCGCGTGAGGCCAAAACATGTTTACTGTCATGCTTGTTCGTTCACACAGTTAACCTGAACCGGGGACATTTTCTGTAGTTTGGCTTAACGCAAATCTAAAAGCATCAGGAAAAAAAGCGCCAAAATAACAAGGATGAAAAAGCAACAAAATTGTGATGAAAAAGTGACAAAAGAGTGACAAAAGCAACAAAAGCATGATGGAAACATAAAAAAAAATAACAAAAAAAACGCTTCAAACATATTCCAAAAACCTGCCGACAATGCAACAAAAAAAGTTAGGATCAGTTTTGTAGGCCTTACTTTTCAAATGAGACATTACGCTGTTGCTCTACACTCAAGAAGTGTTTAGATCTGGGTAAAGCCAAACTGGAGAAAATGTGCTCGGTTAAGGCGGGGGGTAAGAAGTTAAGCCGACATAAAATTATGTAAAAAGATCTGCTGTTGTTTTTGAAATGGTCACACAGGCCTCACAGCTCCACTTCAAATACGTGTAGGAAAAGATAAAGAAAAAAAAATACAACCCCCAAATAAATGCTTAATAATAAATGCGATTAGTTAATTACAAAGACCATAATTAACTGGATTAAAATTCTCAACACTAATATATAATTTATTTTTCCACTACAAAGAAAATGTAAAAGCTAGATCAGCTCGAATAGATGCATCGTTGTAAGGGCAAATGTAAGAAACAGCTTTATTGCAATACAATGTTTTGCAAAAGATCTGCTTTAAATTAGAGCTATTGAAAAAAGGGGTATTTAATACGTTTCTTAGAATATTGCAGTGACAATACAATTTCAACACAGTAGATTCCATTCAGTTTATTTTATTTTTTTATCAAAACAAGGTTTCATCACAAATAAAATAAAACTTAAATTAGGAAACCAATGAGTAAAACTGTACATTTGTTCATTGATTATTTATTTTTCATTATATCATTGTTTTTTAGGCCCGATTATTCTAAATTTTGTGGCACCTAGCAATATGGACATGGGAAATTGTAATAACATTTTGACAGCCCTGCTTGAAATAGTGCTTTGTCAATGAATGCAGGTTGAAATGTTTTGAAAGGCCAGTCCGGTTAGTCGTGTCCGTTAAATGAGCTCAGCCTCTGTGTCTAACTTCTACTTTTACTTATCATAACCCCTGCTCCTGACAATCAGGCTGACTGTGAAACCGGAGCCCGAGGCATCCCGGAGCAGCTCATTTCAGAAGGTTAGCGGTTAAATTGTCCATGTGAATCTGTGGAGCGGAGAGACAGAGCCGGCCGACCTGCCTAATTAAAGACACCACCACGAGCCGCGGTCCGAGGCACTCACTCATGCAGCCAGGACATCTCTCCACCAACACAAGGAAAACAACGCATAACAAAAGCAGGGTGAGCAATTGCTGGGGAAAAAAATGCTTTCTTTTAAACACAATCTTTACACAAAAGGTAAACGGTTCGGTCACGTCCACAACTAAATTGCACAGACAAAATGGAATAGTTAGTGTTAGCTGGTTCCTCCTAGTGACACCAGCAATTCTAGAGATGTCATCACTCTGGGGCACCAAGTGCCACCTCATAAATGTGTTATACCTTCCAAGTACCAACCAGGTGTAGATCCAGATCAAATCAGGACTAAACCGGGTCTAAGAAAAGTAGGGCCGATACCAATATGAAAAGAGTTGGCTTGGCTGAGAGCTGATATATAGAACGATACTTTTCTACTACAAGTATTTTAATTTGATGCATCTTTTTTGAATCTCTAAAATAGCATATAGTTACAGTTATTATTGTAGTTTCAATCATAGAAATATACAGTGCCTCTCGAAAGTACTAATACACCTTGAACTTTTGCACGTTTTGTCATGTTTACAACCATAACCACAAAGATTTTATTTTGAATTTTTTTACTGAAAGTTCACACACAACAGACAACTGTGAAGTGAAAGCAAAATGATACATGATTCTGTTATTTTTCAAAAAATAGAAAAGTGGAGCGTGCACGAGTATTCATACAGCATTAAATTGCCTTTATAACATTCCTAATGACTGCAGAATGTTCACACCTTGCCCTAACCATTAAATAGAGGCCACCTGTACGTAATCTACTCTTAGTATAATTCCATCTGTTCTGTGAGGGCCTCAGAGCTATTGTCGGAGTGTATTGGTCACTAAGCAACATCATGAAGGCCAAGGAGCTCACCAGAGAGGTCAGGGATAAAGTTGTGGAGAGGTTTAAAGCAGCGTTAAGTTATACAAAGATTTCCCAAGATTTGAACATCTCACGGAGTACTGATCAATCCATCATACGGAAATGGAAAAAGTATAGCACCACTGCGAACTTACCAAGACACGGCCGTCCACCTAAACTAACAGACCGAACAAGGAGAGCACTGGTCAGAAATGCAACCAAGTGCCCCAAGATAACTCTGGAGGAGCTGTGACGTCCTGCCGCTGAGCTGGGGGAATCTGTACATGGGACAACTATAAGTCGTACTCTACACAAATCTGGCCTTCATGGACGAGTGGCAAGAAGAAAGCCATTATTGAAAGGAGGCCATAAGAAATCCTGTTTGAAGTTTGCTAGAAGTCATATGGAGGACACAGCTACCATGTGGAAGAAGGTGCTTTGGTCAGATGAGACAAAAATTGAACTTTTTGGCCCAAATGCAAAACGTTATGTATGGAGCAAACCTAACACTGCTCATCGTCCTGAGTGCACCATCCCCAGTGTCAAATATGGTGGAGGGGCATCATGCTATGGGGCTGGTTTTCCTCAGCAGGAACTGGGAAGATTGTAAGAATAGTTGGGAAAATGGATGGAGCCAAATACAGAGACATTTCGGAGGAAAACCTGCTGGAGTCAGCAAGAGAATTGAGGCTGGGGCGGAGATTCACCTTCCAGCAGGACAATGACCCTAAACACAAAGCTACATCTACAATGGAATGGTTTAAAAACAAACATATTAATGTGTTAGAATGGCCCAGTCAAAGTCTTGACCTAAATCATATTGAAAATCTGTGGAAAGACCTGAAAACTGCTGTTCACAAACGCTCTCCTTCTAATTTGACAGAGCTTGAGTTGTTTTGTAAAGAGGAATGGGCTAAAATGTCAGTCTCTAGATGTGCAAATGTTGTAGAGTCATACCCCAAAAGGGGTATGACTCTATGGAAGGGCTCATTTTAAAGCTCAGACTGAGCTCTTTCCAGTGCAAACAATAATACAACTTTAGGTTCCGGAGATATCGGCCTTTTTACCGGCCAAAAGAAGATATAATTAAAAAACATATTATCGGCCCGATATATCAGCCGGACGATATGTATTGGACCCTAAAAAAAAAGGTTTAAAGTAGCCCTAAAGTGGACTATATTACACTATGTCTACTATTATGTCTAAAACAGAAAACACCTAACGTTAATGCATTACTAAAACATGAATGATATTGTCTTTCATCAAAATGAATAAATTCTAAAATAGTAGCATCACCTGAAGAAGGAAACCTATGCAGAAATGTGGAGAAAGTGCAAACTTCCACAAAGAACGGCTCTGTCTGGGATTTGAATCCAGGACCTTTTTGCTATGAAGTTTTAACCACTGCTCCACCATGCCGCCCACGCAGGTATTACAAGTGCTATTACAACCACTACCACGACCTGTGACTAAGCTATAGTGCCACATCAAGTAAAAACAATCAAAAAAACACTTTATGATAATGTGGCCAAATATGTAAACTTTGGATTGTTCAGAATAATCCAGCAAACGTGTTGATTCACAATATGAAGATGGTCCATGTTTCTTATACTAATTGAGATTCGTAAAGCAATATCTTGACATCACTTAAGGTTAATGCAGTAGAAAGTAAAAGTTATTGATAGGATTATTCTTTAAATTATGTAAAATAACTTTCTATTAAATCAAGTAACTCTGAGTAACTCTAAACACAGTGTACAAGGTTGATACTGTAGATAACATGGGATATATACTCCCCATGTTTTATGATGGACTAAAATAAGTGTCCTTGGAATCAGGACACAGTTGTAGCAAAGAAAGGAAAGATGCATCAGGTAAAAACGTCATGCAGTTGAAGGACATGCTCAGCCCCTGGCAGTACAAACTAGTTTTTGTACGGTATAAAGAAAATGGCAAAAAGTGTCAACAGTATTTTGTGAGGGGCTAAGCGTTAAGCCGCTGGTAAAGGGTGGGTAAGGCAACATTCCTGTCCTCATGAGAGCGTGTGGCGGGGGAGGCTCGCCCTGATAACAGGTGGATTTAGGCGCGCTCATTGTCTGTCTTTAGCAGTCCACAGAAAACCCTATGACTCATACAAACAGAACAAAAAACACTGTCAATTTTCACTGTCTGGCCTGGAAGACTCTGCACTGCAAGGAAAGCTTAACGTCACTCAGAAGAAACCAGTTCAGGACAATGCTGGACTTCTCAGCAACTTTGTTCGGTACACCTGTTAACACATTTCCGAAACTGAAATTAATTTGAGTATATAATAAACTAAAATTAAAAAATATTAAATGGTTAAGCTGTTTTAAATCTTTTGACAGACCAATGTGTGCTGTTAATGCTGAGCCAACACCTCTGTGGTTTAGAAAAGACCCCAAAATATTCCCAAAAATGAGAATATAGTGCGTTACAATTAGAGGTCGACCAATATATTGATATTTTTCAACCAAAAAGGATAGAGAGTTCCAGTTTTTTGCATTGGCCTCAGAGGAACTGAGAAACATCGCGATCAGTTTAAAGTTTTTATATTTTATCTTGCAGACTTTTGCTTATAATTCGGGAACCATGAGAGAGACTTACCGTTTTTAGTTTTGGAATGGGCTGACTTTTTCACTTTAATACAAGCTCTGAAGAGCCAACTAAACAAGAATGTTTTTAATAAATTAGCCCTATGCCCCTAATAAAGCGCCCCCTGCTGTCACAGTTCAACACATATTATAGACGCATCACACACAGTATTATAGACAAGACATTTGGAAAAATCGGCCCAAAAATATCGACCCTGCACATTGGCATCGGCCTTGTACATATGCAATAAATAAATCGGCATCAACCTGAAAAAAAAACATATTGCTCTACCTCTAGTTGCAAGGCCAAACTATCTATGTTAGAAAAACCACAACTAAAAAATACAGTGACTAAATATAATATTCAACCCATCTTCAGCAGATTGTTCTTAAAGATTCCTATGTTTTTCCACAATATGGAAAAACATAGAAAGTGCAGTAAAAAAATAAATAATAAAAAATCAGGGTATTTCATCAAGTGGCTACCCTCAAAACCCAAGTCTGAAGCGACCCTTCACTACTTCCTAAGCAGACTTTTCTCCTGTTTTCCCAGCATCAGCATTTCCAGCCGTGGAAGTGCCCCCAACAATAGGCGGGCTGTTGTGGTGCCAGCTCATGAGACACTTAACACCGAAATACAAACATGCACGCTGTCTAAATACTGTAAACAAACAAAATGGCAGCCAATTGTCACTCAAAACTATTTACACGGAAGCTTGAATTGTTCTATAGTAGCATCGAGAGAGAGAGAGGGGAAGGCAAATATTGAAACTGGGAATCTAAATACTCAAATAGCCATTGTATCAGATTCAGATTAGATAATAACATTAGGTTTACGAGATGCTTCAACTCTGAAATAAGACAAAACTGCTGTACAGTTTGTACTTTTGAGGACTTTTCACCATCGAAAACACTATTTAATTTTAAATTCTACATTTTTATGATCATAAACCTCATATTTCATCAGTGTGCCAACCCAACATCTACAGAACCAAATGACTCAAATACCCTGTAGTAATTGATTATTAAGATTATAGAAAAATTATTACAAGGGATCTACAAAATCTAATAACGTTACTCATTTAGAGATTATATTTAATCAGAATGAGTTTTTATAACAACTTTGCCTGTATGCTATGTGGTTTGTTAATAAATTATAATAGCCTATTAAAGCTGTGAGTCACTGACAGGAAATAATAAATCCGGCTGACTGACTAATATACCTGCGCAGGAACAGGAGTCAGTGGGAAGAAGCTGGGGCTGAGGACCGCGGCTCCCGTTGGCCCTGAAACAGATAAGACAGCTCTGTGTAATCTGAGTCTAAGTCCGTGGATAAAGGCAGTTTGTCTGTTCTTGGGCCGTCTGTCCACACCTACAGCGTAATTAGGCCTAATTATGAGAGAAAGGTCCGCTTCCCCTTCATGTTATTAAATAAGAGCCTGCCCGGTCCGCCAAGCATCTCTCAACACCGGCAAGGGGCTGGCGACCTTCAGATCAAACGCACCCCTCTATCTGTACAGCCCACCTCAGCATCACCGCACATTCGCCAGGGAGGGAGGGGTGTGCAGGGTTATGATATGAGCCGTCAAATGTTATGTGGGGAGGGCAGTCCAAATTCCTGCCACCATATCATGTGATCAGCAGCTACCCCACCTGAGCTGCCTCTTGTCAAATTCAGCCATTCATAAATAAGGCATAGAGGATATACTGATCACAGGGGGTGTATTATAGAAACTTTATAATGGCCTCCTACACAGGAGCCATTATTATGGGGCATAGGAACCTAAGATCTTGTGATATCGGAGTGGTCAAATATGAGATCTGAGCCGTGTGATGAAAAACTGAAAGCAGATTACACATAACTAAAAAGCACGCATTCAAGATACCCTTCTCAGTGGACGCAAGATTTTACAGAGCAGCTTACGGACTAAAAGTGGACGGCTATTGTAAGCCTAATAAAATAGTATTGGCACCAATCAACACATGCTGCTATAGAGGGCCATTGAGTATAAGTTGATATGTTGGTAAAAGACATTCAAAGTAATCATTATAATTGTTTCAATAATCGTGATTTTAGTAATTAGTTACTATAATGTGATTTGTATTGTTCCTATTATGAGGGATCCCTAATTAATAGCACTTCGACTTTACTGCGCGGATGTCGAAGTGCTCGTAAGCACCCTTACGCCTCACAATTTAGTACCCCTTTTTATCCACTTAGGAAATCGACATGTTTAATTTTGTGTAACTATACTTGGATCGTGTAACTTTTCCTGTAACTGTATTAAAATAGGGAAAATGTGGAAGAGTTTGGTAGCTTCTAACTTCACTCTAGTTTTGGAGCTATAGGAATATGCTGGGAGAGGCTAAATGCTAGTGTCTTTGGTCTTTGTCTGAACTAAGGTAAGAAAAACTGTGGCCTATTCCTTTAATGAAGAATTAGATTGGCTTTCTAAATATTAAAAAATATATGGATTAAGCATACAATGTTACAATAACCTGTGCAGTTACATTTGTTAATTACAATCCCTTTTACACTTAAAAATATTTTGTACTAATGTTTTTCATGGATGAAAACATTGAATATCAGTTGCTTCAAAGTTAATCTAGTTCACTGCTTGGAATTTCAGTTTAGATCAATTATGTCAAGCAGGGACAAACGCCACATATCCCACAAAGGGGAAGCCGTAATGCCGAAAGGGGAGCTGCTCCATTATAAAAGTCCAGTTAAACAAACATTCTGGGAAGTGTGAAGGAAGACACACGCCCTTTATTGTGTCTTTGGCGGGGGACTGGACAAACAACCAGCGTCAGATAGAGGCTCAAGTCAGACACAAGTGCACCAACACCCACTGTCAGTCACAGACCCAGTGAGCGGAAAGCGGTGGCATTGTTCATGTGAATAGCGTGAATGCTAAGCAGGGGCTAGGACTGATAAGAACTCAATGGCTTGTGGATGTCATTGAGGCGGGCCCTGATGGAGTACCATGTGGCTCCTGGTTTTGGGGCATCCTGACGGCAATCGCCAGGTACCAAACTCTTATCTGTTTGCTCCATCATCCATTTCCTCCACAGGGCCATCTACCTGGACACTCCTGGATAAAGGGACACAAGAGGGATGACAGCATCATGTCATCAAACTTCAGCAGGTAGCTCAGGTGTGATGGGCCACACACCTATCGAGGATGGGTTGTCCACAACAAATGTGACAACCAGTCAAGGTTATGATCACAACAGGATGGCGTCAACAATAAACAACAGAAAAGTGTTGCAATGGTCAGTATCGTTATGTCAGAGCAATGAGTGACAGCTCAAAGTCAATGGCAGGAGTAACAGAAATGTTTGACAAAGTAACTCAGTGTCGAAAGTTTGTCCTAGTCCATTGCTTGTGCCAAAATATTACTTGAAGTTCCTCTCTAAAGATAGAATTATGATTTTATTTTCTCTTTACTAATTTTCTATAAACAATACAAGGCATAACATACGATTGCTGACTTTGAATGGGAATGCAATGAGAAGAAATCCAACAACTTCATCCAACAGTTTTATATTGTTTCATTTCTATTTGGTATTGGTAACAGTTAGCAACAAGCTAGCGTCCACCTACAGCACTTACAGTGTATAATGTGCCCTTGTTAGACATTAGCGTTTGCTTTTTAGGAGGGAAAACTTTATAATACCATGCCACTCCGTCAGTGTTCCCTTGTATGTGGTTTGAAGGCAGTCCCTCTCCCCCTATAGCTCCACGCTGGTGCACACGGGGCAAAAACAAAACATGCGCCGCAGCGGAAGGACCCCAGTTGGATTTCCTTGGTTGCCCGGGGAGATGCCTGTAAAGAAAATAATTTCAATTTTCTCATTTCATAAACCCCCCGTTTTTCTTTTAATTTGGACAGTAATGGTTGCATAAAGACGGCGTTCAATCGTTTTGATTTAATTGTAATTGTACTTACACTTGTCCTACACTTATATTTGACCCAGGCAGCCTGTGCATTTACCTTTCAAGTTTATGGAAATTCATAGTGTAGACCTTTCTCTATGTTTTAGGTGTGAAAACAAATCGCATACAAAGGACACTACATTAGATGTGGTTTTATGTAGGCGAATAAGATTAAACTGGTAGCTTAATGGCATAGGCTATATTTTAACCTCTTAAGCCCCGCCTGAACAGAGCATATTTCCTCCAGTTTGGCTTTACCTAAATCTAAAAGCTTCTTGACAAAAGTGTAAAAATAGCATTGAGGTGTCAAAATTGCGATTAAAAATTAACAAAAGCTACCAGCGTGACAAAAAAGTGACAAAAACACAACATATAGGCCTAAGTGCAAAAAAGCAACAAAGAAAGCAACAAAAACATCCCCGAAAAGCAGCAATAATACAACAAAAATGTGGCAAAACGCTTCAAAGATGTGACGAAAATGCGACAAAAAAACGTACGATCAGTTTTGAAAGCCTTTGCTTTCAAATGAGGCATTACACTGTTGCTCTCCAGTCGAGAAGCTTTTGGATTTGGGTAAAGCCAAACTGGAGAAAATGTGCTTGGTTAAGTCAGGGGGGTAAGAGGTTAATTGGTTTATAGTAAATTTGAGCAATAATATCTAGATTTTTTACCACTTGGTTTCACGTGTACATTCAGTCAAGTTCAAGCACATCGTGGCAGAAAATATGTAGCAAGCCTCACATTGCATTGCTGCACAAACAGGGGTCTTTTTTCACCATCCTTTCAGTCTAAATGAGAAAAGAGAATGAGGTGAGCGGCGAACTAATCCACAGTGCACACAGAGCCCTTTCATGAGAGTGGTGGGAGAGACTTTTTATTTGTCCATTCCTATCATGGAGAAAGTGGGTTTCAAGCTCGACTAGGCCCGGGCTGGAAGATTAGATGAAACCAGAGTGTTTTAAACCTCTTCTGTAGACCTGGATTAGAGTCCGCTGCAGTCCCCCTCGGGTCTCTCCGAAAATGAAACAATAAAGAGTACAGCTATTGGATCAGTGAGAGGTCTGGAGACCTCAGCACAATGTGTACTTTTAACATCGCTTTCCCATTAACTTTAGTAACAATTGTGTCATGTGTACCAGCATGAAGTATATGGATAATGAATCAAGTAAAGACATATGCACACACTACATAATTATTGCAGAGTGCATAACATTTCACCCAAAAATAGAATACAACATACATTTATTTTTATTTCTTGGTTAAAATAGATCATACTAATTCAGAAAATGGGCATCGTCACTGTGAGATACCTTAACCTTAGCCTCTCAGACCTTACTCGTAACCTGGAATGTTCTGCATTGTGGCTTTAAACAAAGAAGGTAGTTCATGACAACTTAAAATAATATTAATTTACCAAGTAGTACGTTAACGCCACAGTTTAAAACATGTATCCTTATTGTCACAACTGTTTGGTGTTTTGGTCTGAAAGCCAATTAACTAATTTTACTAATGGGACGGCTCAGACTCCAAAACTCTATTCCTGTGCCATGAAGCTGCAGTGGGGTTACCAATTAGTCCAAAAGCATGCGCCTTTGACACTCATCCCACTGCAGGAGGTGGTACATGCCCCCTACCCCTATGCCATCTCATCACCATCATATTCATCAAGTATTCTCACTGTCTCAGCTTACCCAGGGGCAAGGAGGCAAGACGGGACAGTGCCAGGGGTGCACTTGGGAGCCAGAGGACTCGTTGTTGGTCTGCGGAGGAGAGGAGGTGACAGACGGTCTTATGGAACGGTACGGTATTCGGTGTCATGCAACCGACGTAGCAGTAGTAAGGACATCCCCGGAATCCCTCGTTTGGTCCAGCCGCTCAGCCGAAGGGGCAGACAGGTCGCTTTACAGCTCATCACCAAATTAGAAAGGCTGCCGGCGGGTCAGGCAAAACCACAAAGGGGTCAAAATAGAAAGGAGATGTAGCGTATAGTCTGCAGGCACCCGGTCATAAAAAGTGCCTCTCATGATATAATAAAGGCCTGTGTGTGGGGAGGCAAGAAGATAAGAGGAAGGAGGTGGCGGAGAGGAGGAACATGATGCAAATAGTACAAAGGAGAAATAACAGCAATAGAATTTCGATAACAATATAAAAGTGTATACAGTACTTCAAAGGAGCAGAGGCCTATGTTATTATGGCATCAATGTTATTAACATATAAGAATCTCGAAACATTTTCTAAACATTGGATAAATACAAGGCAAATACACACACATTTAAATGTCTACAGACCATAGTTCTTTTTTTTAATGAATTTGTGTACTTTTCGTGACTAGAGATTTGAGACTATGTGACTAAATGCATTGAAAAAAACCACTCTTCATACTTTCCTTTTCTGCTACAACAGGAGATAGCGCTTCTGGGAGTAATGTTTAGGACAGGTTTCGAGTATAAGTCACTGAGGGTTTTATGTTTTTCTTGGGCTACTTTGCAGGTGTTAATGAAGAGATCTCAGTGAAGGTGCAGAGTGACTGGCTGGCCTGTTACATTTTAGGAGTAGAACAAAACAATGATTCAGTACGCAGTGGAAAGCGAGAAAGCAGATGCACATTCACTATCTCTAGCATTAAGACATCCTCCCTGAATGAACCAAGGAGGGAGGCACGCTGAGGTTTAAAGTTTATGTTGTTATCAGCTCTACTTCAAACTTCCCTCTCAATCTAAGGCTGTTTCTCATGGTTAGGTTAACACCCGGCAAGTTGTTATCTGACCTCGGCTGTAACTCCCCAAAGCATGAGAATGAATGCATGCCACTCACATTTGCACACACTGCTACACTTTTTTGGGCCTGTTCAAATTTAAAATTTTGTGGTTAAAGTCTGAATTAAAACATAAACCTAATTTTACAAAATTAGTACGAATACAAATGTTTGTATTATTCGTGGCATGTACATTAGTTATTAAACAATGCCCTACAAAAGCAAAAACCTTTCCACTCCAAATGAAACAATGATAAAGACAGGCTAAAAATGTCTTGCGTCTGGGTACACAAACTCTAGACAAGTTATTCGAGGCACATGCGTCCACTTTGAGCAAACTCCTCTGTGTACAGTAATGACCAGTCTTCATTCTGCCGCTGCGCCATTCGTCATATGGGATGACATTAAGGCCAAAGGTGACTGAGTGAATACTAATTACTGAGCTGGTTATATATACATACTGTAGGTTTGTCTGTGACAGTGACACTCCTGTTTTAGAAGTCTGAAAAAGTTTGTTTTAGTAACACTAGACAAGAGATAAAAAAGACTTTTAATTTTAGCTCTACTCTTATGTGCTCAATGAAGCCTCTCAGTTTGGCCCCTACAGCATACATGCATAGTTAGTGCATACAGCAGGGCTTAAGTTGCAGACACACCCATCCATGCACATTCCCACCTGCCCCCACTCATATGTAAAACATACCACGTGAGCCGTCTTTCATCATATCACTGACCAACAAATAAACATGCAGCGGCATAACTGTGCGCTCCACAGGCTATAGGCTTACAATGCACACAGCATGCAATGTCAGGGGCTTGAGTCCGCACCAACACACAGAGGTTTTATGGGCCAAACAGGAAAGACACAATCAATCAGAGGTACCGACAGCACCCGCTGGGTGAGCCATGTGCTCCACATAACATGCCCATCTCAGCATCAGCACTCTGAGTGGGGTTTCAGCAGGACATGTTCACAGATAGGACATCAGCCTCTGTGTGTCAAACTCCAGCAGCTTCATCTGACTTTGTTTTTTACTTTTACACATCAGCGGACCTCTCAAATATATATTCTGCATAAAATATATTTTGACTTCTAAAGCAATTCAGGAAATAATCACGTTTGTCTCATAATCTGTTGCTTGTTTACGTTTGGGATCATGGTTGTTCTCCATTTCAGCAACTGTGGGCTTTAGGCAGGGTATACAAGTCCAAAACAAAGAGCTATTCTGTGCAAGACATGCAGAATTCATAAATTCCTTCACTCACAAAGGGAGCCCCTGGACTCACTTAATACTGTATATAACCAATTTGCCACATGAAGGATTTTCCACTTAAATGCTGAATTACTTCTCCTTCTTGGCCAAACATCCTCCCATTGTTTCATGTAGGAAAAGCTATAATGTAGTTTAATGAATAAACTTTTTTGAACTGTAGGGATTGATAGTCACACATTGTAAAGCCCTTCAAATCAACATTATACATCCTTGAGGCCATTGGCAAACAGACCCTTTTCAAAGCTGATCAAACACTCTGCCTTGACAGGAATGACATCAGGCCGTGATAGTTTATAATTGTGCTGATAATATAGGATTACATAGTGTTTCAGTGCTGACATACAAATGATGTCATCTGGTTGAATCCAATGTGATTAACTGTATTAAATGTAGGAGGTGCCAACGAGACAATCTTATAATTACAGAGCATATTTTGCCTAGTTCAATTCGAAATTGCAGACTGTTTTGTCCCGTGGTTTTGGCAAGCGCGGAAAATGCCAACAGTCTCTCTTTGTTGTGCCCCAATATGAAAAAGTAAGTCTATAAATCTTTGTGCAGCTTCCAGAAGTAATAAGCTTGCTTCCTGTGTGGCATAAAACCTGCCCAAATGATTTAAGAGCTGAGGCTGCCACTTATGATTGCTCATTAAGCAATATGTGGGGAGTCCAACCACAAATAATAAAGTTGCACTCCTCCTTGCCTAAACACCCGGGCGATGTCGTGCTACACAGATCTGCGGTCAGTCTAGATAAGCCAAAAGGTACCACTGCTCCATCTAACTCAAAACAGAGCAGATAAAGTCAGTGGCAGCCATGTGCACTGAGTTTAGGTCTTTCCTGGGGGTATCCTGTTCTTATCAGAAGTAAGATAACAACTTTTCACAGGCCCTCACCACTTCTAGGCATTAAACGGCTCTCCGCTTCTTAAAAGAGCTGACCACTGTTCAACCAAGCTGCTAAAACACAAACAAGGGAACTCGGAAAATGCCAGTTTGTAACAATTTCAAAACGAAACATAAAACAGACCAGTAAAGTGACAGCTATCCTTGAAATTCCTACAGCCTTTGAAGGAGCTTTGGTCATAATCCCATATCAAGGTTTCTTATGACCTTGTTTTAAGTGGTCTGGACAAAACAATACAAGTTTTCATTCCGCATTTTCAAGTGCATCATGCTTTGGTTTTAACATGTGCCTTGGGCTGATTGACTTGAACTTGGGAGGCCAGACGAGGTTGCGAGTGGTCAAATCCTGCAGACGAGCTTTTAGACTCACCCGGGCTTATAGGTTTTGAGTGGCCTTTACGTACATACATGAGCCATCCCCAGTCTGTGCACCTTGTCGAGGCCCTGAAGGCACCTCTAGTTGACAGCCCTTGAGCCTGAAACTGGCAGTACAACAGAGCATTCATAATTGGCCCCTATTCATTTCTCAGGGATAATCCTGACCCTGGTTTAGTCTTTTTGTTGGTAGCGTCGGTTTTGCTAATGTTTACACAAGCCTTGTATCGGTATCTCCTTCTCCGGAGGCTTTCACCCCGGTGCAGATATGTGCGCCTGTGTGTTTTAGGTTGTGCCCCCTCAGCCTGGCTCAGGACCTGAAGTGACAAAGGCCTATGAATGTCTGACTCAGACGACTGTCAGCCTTCAATGGGCTGGATTAAGTTGGGAGCGCAGATTCGAGCGCACCCTGACATGTTGACATGTTCTACTAAGTGCATTTCAAGGTGGATTTAGCCCGTTTTCTCCATTGTGCGGGACATGAGAGGCACAATTGCTAAATGGAGGTGGGTATTTCTGCATTGGGGAGGGCAGTGTCTGGGTTAGACCTGACACTGTCATCTCTCTTGGGGTGAGTGCGGCTGCTGTGGATCTTGAGGAGGTTCAGGGGTTTCGGAGAGCCCTGTCCTTAACCAAACAAACACACTGGAATTTGTGCCATTGTTGGTGCACAGGGCTGAGTGACAGGGCTGAACAGCAGGACCGCCTGTCAGCAGAGACGACTCTGGGTCAAAGTGTGACCACCCTTATGACACCGCTAGCACCGAAGATGAGCATGTAGAAGTACATGGAGAAATGTATGAAAACTATAAACCTACACCATTTTAGCACTGAGAAAAAACCATCAGTGAACATAAATACTTTAATACTTACAGATAAATTGTGCATATCAATGCATCAGTGGACAATCATAATTACAATACATTTATAAAAATAATAGTTGTTAGCCAGTGGACATCAGACCTGCACTCCCCGGTTTTGGGCTTTAGTGCAGGTCATCATAAACTGGCCAACCTGAAAGATAAACCCTGACCCCCACCAGGTCTCAGCTTCGACACACGAGTCTAGAGTCCAGAGTGTCAACGACAACAGGAAAGTCATTTTGCATGCATTTGTCAAAAATAAAAAATTAGCATTTCTTTTTCCAAATGTACACTGTGTGTTTAAAATAACAGAGTAGCTGAGCAAAAGCTGAAAGGAAATGGAGGGTTTAAAGCAAACAGACATTACAGTTAGACCAATGGGCTGAATGACTTCCCTCATGTTGCTGTGGGCCACTCTGGGGTCTCTGAAGTGGCTCGTTAAGCACAGGAACACCGACTCTATTACCACGGGCAAACATGGTGCTGTGTGGCTGCACCGGTTGGCTCTGTCCATCCTACCCCCACCCCCCATGCAGATCAGCCCCTGCCGAGCTGCACCGCTGCATGTGAGCCCTCCGTGCTCAAAGTGATAGAGTCAAGCTGTTCCCGCTGAGTGGAGGTCAGGGTCCTTCAGTCACCACCTCGGCCTGAACACAGCACACAGGAATCCCCCCCTCCAGCCACCCCACGTCCCTCCCCAACGCCAAAACTCAGACCCAGCTCTCTCTCTGCGCCGATCCAAATAAACCTGCGAGTTTGTTCATTCTCCCTCTCCATCTCCTGGCACTCTGTCACTCCCCTCATCAAACCCATTAATCAGACTGGAAAGATTAGACTTCAAATAAAAATAAACGATTCCCACAAGCCACTCCGCTCCACCAATTCTAGTGGAAACCCACGTATTGACAGCTCCAATGCTCCTTTACTGAGAAGACCGACAATTGGTTGAAGATGTTCTGCGTAGCATGCCAAACTGGCAGCCACTGTTCCAGCTTTATTGATGTAAACAAATCGCCTTATCTCTGACTGGAATGACTCTTTAAGGCAGGCCTTAACATACAGCAGGTAGCCCTTATCAGTTTGGCTCAAATGAAGCCCTCCACCATCAAAAAACGGAGCATATTTTTAAGGGATTACGGGGATTAAATGTGAAATCTTTAAATATGTGAGTGCTATATTCAGAAAAGACTGCAGAGAGACTACACTATGGGAGTAACTGGAAGGCAACAGTGCCATCTTTAGGTAAAAGCGTGTAGTATAGCCAAGACTGGGCTCAGCAGTCAGTAGTTTAGGATTGCAGTCTCGTCTTGGCGTCAGCTGAATACTGCGGAGCCCTGGTAAGGAGCAGTGCATGTTGAGAAAAGGGCTCTGTGGCTTGCTGGACTCATAGTGGACCTAAACAATGTGGGGTTCCCTGAGTTGGCTGACTGACGGGAGCCCGCTCTGTTTGTGTGTGTCCATGGGAAATGGGGCGGTGTCGCTGAGCCGAAGGCCCTGGGGCCATCCATCAGTGTCAGGGGGGTGTGGAGGTGAGGGGGTGTGTGGTATGTGTCACCTCAAGACTAATGGACAGGATGTACAGCCAGGGAAACAACAATATTTGCAGAATATATATATTCAGAGAAATGTTTGGGCCCAGGCTACGTTACCTCTATGATTTCAACAAACCCTTGAACATGGGCTGTAATCCTGATGAGCCTGTTTATATGGGACACTCTTTCTGAGGCCAAAGCTAAACTAACGCATGCCGATAGCCTTTAGTGAATAAATACATAACTTGCATGCTTCGGCGATAACCATTTTCATAGGTATGCCTGCATGATGTGCCATTGACAATATTACAGAGGCCACGAGTATGGAGCTATTTCAGAGAGGGAGAGAGAGCGGCACTAAGACTTCGCCGCACTGAGGATCCCTGCGTGCTTACGGGCCGAGGGGATTTAACCTCAGCAGCCTGTGACTGTGGCATCCAGACCAGAGCGCTTTGTGATGTGGACCTTGGTCATCTCTTCCGCACAAGTTGGATGGATGCCAACTGTATTCAAGAGGTCAGAGTACGTAGCCCCACATCTGAAGCATAACACGCAACATTTTAGCTTCGGAGTAGCCTGATAAATTACATCATTCGTTTACTTGACTTACTGAAAACCCAGAGCGAAGCCTTGTGTAACTTCTCCTGCATTTGGTCCTGTAAAGTGCAGACCAACAATCTCCTGGTTCCCGCTGCTTTCACACACAACCTGGAAATTCAAGTAATAAAATGACACTTTGGTTCCCATTTCATACATGATTTAATAAATTACCGTTTGATTAAAGGAACCAGACGCAAGTTGGTCACTACTCACTACTGCCACCTCAGGTCTTACATGTAACTGCAGCTTCTATATATTAAGCTCGTGCATGACGGCAATTCGGACCCGAATTAACAACTTTTTGAGTGACAGAGCAGGATTTTAGAGGCAGTTGTGGTGAACAGGTCTGGGCTCATTCTACACATTAGGACATTGCTAGACCATGTAGGGGGAAGAAAATATAGAATTTAAACATTTTAAAACTCCGTATAGTCCTTTTAAGTAGAAACAATACACCCACCCATTAAAAATAGATACAATTCAATATGTGCAAAATGCTTTATTTAATGTTTAATACATAATTAAGACTAAGAATTAATCTCTTCTCTTATGGTTAAAAAAGCCATTATATACCTGCCTAGTAACAACACATACCTTTAGGTAACACTGGCTGGCATCACGCTCAGCTACTGTGAATTCCAGAGGTTTGTAGAAGGCATGATAGACCTAGACAGTGATGATAAAAGCATTTTGTTTTTCTTATTTGACCACTTTGGCAATCACGTATTCATAAAAACAGATGGAGATGATGATCACATTTGAGTTTTTTTTTCTTTTGCTAAAATGTATACCCAGGTATTTACAATGCCTGCCTAATCATCCGAGCTTCAAAGTATGTAAAATTCAAGGACAATTCTAAAACATCTTTGCGGCTCTGGAAAGTGACAGGTTTTTGAACATTTTACAGGAGATGCGAGTGTAAGTTGGCATTATTCGACAGCCAGCGTGCCGACACAAGTTGGTCGGGCCGCGCAGCTGTTGGGGGCCAGAGCTGCCGTGTCCTCTCTGATCTAAGCGCGCCTGTCATCGCCCCATACACGCCTCAATCAGGCCTCCTGCTCACCCGCCACTCACAGCGCAGCCCCACCTCGGCTCCAAAACCGATTATCAGGCCCAGCGCGCAGGTGTCAGCGACTGTTTGGAGCGTTGTTCGGATACACAGGCATGTTACGTATGTGTCTCTAAACGTGTGTTGATGGGTGCAATGCGTTTTAAATGATGAAGACAGTAACAGCTTTGCCAGTCCATGTATTACCTGCAAGTCAAGTTCCATACCTGCAGAATGGAACTGGACTGTGCAATCAACCAAAAATCTGACTGAAATCGCATACTCAGCTTTGGTCAAACCCAATCTTGTCAAGGTCTTTTCAATTGTCGGGTCTGCTGCTAAATCTGTGCCAGTAACAGCACCTAGTTTGGAGTCCAATGGAAGATTTTTGTCAGTTAAATGATACTGGAGCTTCACACATTCATGTTTCGTTTGAGCTGGGGTTTATTTCAAAGATCTATCTAGTCCAGTGTCCAACCAAGGGTACAGGGACACCTGGGGATACTTGAGCAGTTTGCAAGCACTTGGAATTACATCAGATTAAAAAATGAAGTAAAACTGAGTAGTATTTCAACATTACCTTTAAAGAAAGTCAGTAAAAGGTTTGAATTATTCCATTGTTATTTTGAACACACTGTGCTAATCACTAATTAATCTGAGTTTAGTTGACCACTTTGAAAACATTTTGTCCGGATTCTTTAAGTGGGAGGAGGTACTTGGAGTATAAAAGAAAGAGCCAAGGCCAAGGGTGAGGGTGGGAATCACTACGCTAGTAAAACACTATACGTTTGCAAAACTAAAGTTAAAATCGTTATCGATCAATATAACAAAAAGATCAATATAATTTTGCCATATTGCCAAACGGCTGCAAAACTTGAAATATCATTTTATTTTAAATATAATATTCATTTAAATATAATATTAAATAATAAATATTCACACATACAACTTCTTGTACTTGCACCCTGAGCTGCAGAACAAAATGAAGTCACTTTTGCCTTGTTGCCATGGAACTGTCGTCAGTTACAAAACGTTTCCATGGCTACAAGGGAAAAGTGACTGCAGCTCAGGGTGCAAGAACAAGAAGTTCTTGCGTCTTGTGGAGTATGAATGAGCCTTAGAGGCTCAAGTATGAATATATATCGTAACCATCTGTCACCAGTAATAAAAGGTGCCAGTTAAATAAGCTTGATTTAACAATTACCTCTATGCCGTCTTTTCCATGTCTCCTCTCAGCCTCTTCCTCAGACAAACCCACACAGGCGTACTCCAGAGGAGTGAACACTGTGGTCGGAACCTGGGGGTCAAAAGAACATTTTTATTGAAGCGTTTAGATTTCTGTTATTGTATGTTTTTTTTACGTATATTGAATTAAAAAAAAGCAAAATATGATATTTTTTATGGTACCAGATCTTTTTTCTGCTTGTAGTGTTTAGTTTTAGTTTAGTTAATTAGTTTATTTGAGCAGTTAAACTTCTGCTCAAAAGGAGTGGGCTGTAGCAAAAGCTTATAAGCGCCCATCCCCGAAACATTACCATAAAAAATGATCGTATCACAGTAGCACAGGGAACATATCACAAAGTATAAAGTACAAGAGCCTAGGAACACAGTATGCACACATACACATAACGTGCCCATTAGAATTACATGAATCAATCATGCATGAAGCAACATCATATTTTGAAGTGAAAGGATATTTGTTTGTCCTCCTTCTGTACTGAACTAAGTTGACATGTGTTACAGTAAAATATGCTTGTGATTACCAATTGCATTTCTGTCAATCCGAAACTAGCAGGTTAGTCGGTACTACTATCAGTTTAAACCATCTCCTGTTACTCCCCGTTTCATAGTTCAAACAAAATGGTGTAGGTAATCAGGTACCAGGCCTTTGAGGAGCTAAAAATCATATTTACAAACATATTCAGGGACACAGAATAAAAGAGTGAATCTCACATTGTCATAGTTCATGAGCTGTGTGCTCTGACCGGCCAGTCTGCGGGCCAGGAGCCTGCCTGCTTTAATGGCTGTGGGAGTCAATTCTGGACGACCCTAAAGCAAGACAAAAGTCATCTAGTAAAATGTATTTAGTCCTGCAAAAACAGAAGACGAATTAAAAGCTTTATACTGAATATTCACATATGAAAACAAACTCGCCATATGGTTAAGACTTGAAGCATAACATTTAAAACACATTTTTTACAGGGTAAAAAGAGGCCTGGTTGTTGCACACACTATTGTACATTTCAGGAAACAGAAACGCTGCAGGGCACTACTAAAGGGATGACTTAAACCTGTTAAAATCACTTGCTCACATCCTGCTGTCCCAAACTGTGCCTCCATATTGCACTTAAGTGTTTACACGCCAGACGGCATGCGTCACGATAATGCATTTCTTGGCGGCTTGCACCGTTTTAAATAAAGCAAACACAAAAATGACAACAATGCGTTGGACAAATTGATGGAGATATCTATCCTCCGCCTGAGGAAAAAAAAAAACTTCCCGCTGCTGTGGAAGGCTGACAGACAGATTGGGGTAAAGTAGGACTCATCAAAGCGAGCCGTCAGTCAGAGCTGCGTGTACATGTCGCGGTGTGCGTCTGAGGCCTGGCAGGCAGGAAGGAAGCACACAGCTGGTTGTGTTGAAAAAACACTTGCATTACATACAGCGGAGATAACTAGTATTAACATGGCCACTTATGCTGGGAATGCCAAAGGTTTGGACAGCTAAGCATGGTCAATTCATGTTTTATAGAAAATAATAATAATTAAGAATGGGGAATAAAAACCTGTACTGCCCTAAAGTGCAATAAGGAAGAGCTTATGCAAACAAAAATAGCTGTTGGTTTGTTCAGAACTACTGCACTCGAGTATTGATAGGGCACTTTGAGCTATTAATCTAACCTCTCCAATGTCCCCAAAAGCGTAGATGTTTGGCACCGAGGTGGATTCGTCAGCTCCCACAATTATCTTCCCAGTCTCCTTGTTGAGTTGCACACCGAGCTTGTCAAGGCCAAGTGCTTTAGTCTCTGGGGTTCTGCCTGAGGGGAAAATGACAACACAATACTATCAGGGAAGCAATGTGGGAGATGAACGAGTTAATAATTCCCAGATTGTTAAAACAAAACAAAAACAAAACATTAAAATCTTTTGAAAACAGACAGTGTATGAAATTAACCACATTATAATTGGTGCCATGATCTTGAAAAAGGAAACAAGTGAAGAAATTTGACACGTGACATGAGTCCAGGAGAAAGAAAATGCTGTTTTGCCTGACTTCTGCAGTAATACTATCCAAAAAACGGATAAATGGTGTTTCAAATTCAACAATAATGTCACAGTATTAGACAAAAGGAGACATCAGAATAACAGAGGTCAGCCTTATAGCGGTGACAAGACTTCCCATCATCCGCACAAGAGACTGTGGTGCAAATGGTGACACTTCCTGATGCTTTCGACGACGGACCATTCTCTGTCCCCCCTCCTTCCCCCTCAAAAACCTGCCCGGGTAACATAATAAACAGCGGACCCTGAGGTACCCATGTAGATGCTATCAGACAGCAAAAACAACAAACCCGCAAGACCCCTTTTTCCTGGCCGGAGAAAGGGGTCCCCTGGCCCTTCATTGACTCGGGCCGTGGGGCTACAGGGAACGGCCTAACGCTCGGCTGCATGGGTGGCTGGAGGATATGGAGAGCACAGTGGAGAAGAGCTATTCCACTGAAGTGTGACTTGTAAATATTTTCAAGTCGTCTGTAATTCAAGCGCACATATGTATTATACATATTATCATCACCATAATAGCATTCTATAAGTATCATTCTCAAAAATATCATCTTCAAATTTATCATGTTTCTGATTTCTATCATACCTGCTTCAACTGTAATAGTGTTGGTTAAGATTGTTCTATTAGTGGTTTTTGATTGTTTTCCCTATTTGTGAGGTGCGTTAAAAAGCCAGGGTATTATGTGACCCGCTTTATAATCCTATACTAAGAGGTGCTTTAAGAAGACAAGATTTATGAGCCCGTTGAGAGGGGGACCCTACAACAGGTCCACATCTTGCCTGCAACAATTCTATTTTATTTGTAATGACCAGCGGAAGCAGGCCATAACAGCATTTTTATTGCTTTATATTTCCCTTAGTTTATTTCACTTGTTCTGAGATGTTTCTATCTTGTTTTAATACATTTTGTCTTTATTTCAGATTAATTTCTCGATTAAAGTTATCTAAAGTCATGCTTGACATTCACTTTTTGTAGAGCAGTAGCTGTAGGCCTCGTAATCCAAGTGGGTAGTGTTCGTGGATGTTGAAAAAAAATGAATGAAACTGTAATCTAAAAAGAATAATTGTAGGTATAATAGCAGCATCTGAGGATTGAGGTAGCAGTTGCAAACAATGCAGATATTTGTAGCTGTTCAAATTATTGCATATAAACATGTTTCTGCAAGTCCTACAAGTGCATTTTCATTGTAGAAGAGGTTTTAATTTGTAGTAAGTTGTACGTTCATTTGGTACCACTGGTCTGAAAAGATTGTGCACAATAGCACATACACTTTTTCTCAGTACGGGTTCTTTCCCGCCACTGAATATTAGAGCTAAAAAAAGAATGGAAATGCTGACCCGGTTGAATCTGAAACTGGGCTTAATTATGCTGGAATATGTTTATTTTAGTTGTAAATTTAGCAGTGGCCTGTATATATATATAGTATGTATGTGCATATCTGAGGAATCTCCCTGTTCTGTGTAGCTAGTCACTTTCCGTGCTGCGCCAGGCACAGCTCCATTGTGAGCGGAGGACGCGGCGAGAGTGCGTCCTGATAAGACAAACAGTTGAACATTATCGGTTGTGACATGAGACGGAAGTGTCGGACAAACCAGCCAAAACAACCCGACGCAAGTTGAAATGAAGCCGCGCACTTATCTGATCAATCACATGAGCAAATACAAAAGAGAAACTTGAAAGAGTTATTGCCGACAATTTACCACAGAGTCAAAACATGAATGAGTTTAAGACAAAAGGCAGTGATCTTCCCATTCATTATTCTGAATCAACTCTGGTGTGTTATTTACGCCTGCTGAAAAACTGTAAAGGCCCATATGATTTCAACAAGGAATGAGGGAGTGGAAGTTGGTTGAACTCATTCCTAACTTTGCCAACTTTTGTAACATCCCAATTCCTCAGAGGTGAGTTTATAAGCGCATTTTGTAACTTTTGTCATGATAATGTAAAAAACAGCAATAACGTGCCTGCTACTAGCCACGATCAATAAAAAAGCTTTTATAAATCAGTTGAACAGGGCACAAAAGGACTTTTTTCCCCAACCCTTAACAATTTTGCCACACATGTCTCTCAAATACACAGGACACGGAAAGACCAAAACTCTGTAAATTTTGTAAAATAAACATTAAAACCCTGCGATGAGGACCAAGAGGAAGCAGACTAATGTGTTTTATGCTGACAGGAAATGTGGACGTGTTGTTGTTCCTACACCTGCAGAGGAGCGGCCCTGGGTGCAGGAAGGAGCAGGGGAAAGGATGTATCCGACAAACTGGTACTGTCCCAGGGCCCAGGGTCTCGCTCTGCTCTTTAATAACTCCACTGAGGTTTAGGCCGTCTGACCTCCAGTGTAAGGTCCCGTTAGGGGAAGTGGCCTTGTGCTCATAACTGCTGCAGCAGACTTCAAAGAGCGGGAGGCATTATCATGGACTGTTTCTCACTGACCTGTCTGGGAACGCAGCAGATCACAGCATTGGTTTATTTGCTTTTTTTATTCACAATGATCTTTCAAGTATCGGTTTTGAAGGCAACATAATTAATTATAGACACACTGAATACTACTATTAATATTAGATAACAATCATATTCATATTCAGATCTGTGGGTAAGTGTTTGGCTTCCAACCCGAAGGTTGTGTGTTGTGTCCTTGGGCAAGACACACCACTACTCCATCCACAGTCTAAAGCATAAAAATGTGACAAGTTTGAAAACCAAGTGGGAGTTGTCTGTGTAAGTTCTCAGTCGTACAGGGGTTGTCCATCTTCAATGAAGGTACTTGATTCATCTTCTGTACTCGGTAGTTGAAGTCTTCGAACGTTTCGCCTCTCATCCAAAAGGCTTCGTCAGCGACAGAGGTCACAATCTGCACGCAGCTGAATATATAGACCAACGGGGAGGAGTTAGGGTAGGCCAGTCTCCTCCCCTCTAATAACAGCTACTCTCACCTGTGGGTAAACACCTTTGAAGTAGAGCGTCTCTAACGATCTGCTCACCTCAGTATCGGTGAGTCATGTCCTATTCATTGCTAATCACTACCCAGTATCTGTCCCATTCATGGCTAATCACTGTTAATTACCTGCCTATTGTTCTTTTGTTTGCTGAGGTGCCATCTCCCTGGGCTGGCCAAGCCTTTTTGGTTTCTCCCGAAGACTTCAACTACCGAGTACAGAAGATGAATCAAGTACCTTCATTCAAGTGGGAGTTCTTGCAAACTCTGATATTTTTGCATTTTGCTCCAGAGTCTCAATTCTCACCTTTTCTGTAGAGAAACTAACGTTTTGTAAATGTTTAATTTTTTGTGACCAACTTGATGTTGGGGCTTTGGGACTTTGTTTCTTAGAAGCATCTGGTGCCTCAATCACAGATTGCAGTTTAACACCTTACACTCATTTCAGAATGTGAACAGCTGTGATTTTCCTGTAGGGACATCATCTTGTTGCCTGTGCACAAACAGATGTTGTGGTAATTTCAATTCTAATGGGTGTAATGGAAGTAAATTGCCTTGGTTTTCAAGGTTATGTATAATTTTATTTTGTGTTATTCGAGACTAAAAGAATAAACTTTAAAACACTGCTTAAATGTAATGCTACCAAGTACAAAAACTAATTCTATTATTTACAATCTGAAGTCGCCATCTGCTCCTCAAGATGTGGAAATTTACATATTGTTTGTATTGGTATTGCATAAAATTTCACGGCAAATACTCTCAAGCCTCTTGTGACATGACCTTTTCAGGCTCAGAGCAATTAAAAAGGCACACCATAAATACAATTATCACAAAATTGCTACAACTGTGTTGATGGTTACAATTATGTAATGTGTGTTATACACCTGCTGATGACAGCGGACAAATATCCCTCTCACCCTCACATAGAAAAAGCACACTACAGTCACGACAGGGAGTCACCCACGTCATCTGAGCTACAGGGTCACACACATCCTTGTCACTGTCACACGCAAAGGCCCACAAACGCTGCCTCGCAACACAATGGCCACTAAACAGCTGGGAGTGTGTGGGAGAGCGGCAAATGTTAGCTACAAAAGCGAAGCCGTGATAGATACAAGGACTGACTCAGACATAAGGGTATATAGCTGTCTGTGACAGATACAGCATTGGTTTCCTGGAGGGCTGGCATGATCAGGAAGACCCAAAGAGAGAGGAGAGGGGGAACAGAGAAACGCGGTGACCCTGTGTGTGGGTGCATCCTGCCCCTCTGCTCCGCTACAGCCACAGAATACAGTTTAGGTGATTAACACTTCCCCTGGCCATTCCCATCACTCCTGTTTTATTATTTATTACTTTGTTTTCAGCCTCGATTTGTCAGCTTTATGCTGACGCCGCACTGTATTCAGGGTGGAAATGAAAAGAATACTGGGCAGGACAATGAAGTCATAACAGATTTATAGCAGGTATCAAGGGTACCATTTACAATATGCAGCAATGGAGGGATTTGTTTGAAAGAGACAAGCATTAGCAATGATCAACTAACACAGCTTTGTAGGTTGTGGGTCCAACTGCATGCCCCAACAGTTCCATAACGTGATTTTCTTTTACTTATCTACTACTGCTGCAATAATTATCATTCTAGGCTCTAATCTTAAAGAGATAACCCCAAATAAACTTACCAACTGCCCATAGCACAGTGTCGTAAGTGTCTTGGTGTTGGCTGTCTGTCTGTGTGTCCGTCCATGTGACTTGCAATGCTCCAGAGGGGAGTTTATCGATTCTTCGGGGCACACACTTCCAGGCAAATTTGGTCCCATAGGCCTCCATGTAGTCAGTCACAAGACCTGACATTTGCTGTTGGATAAAACAATTAGTCTAGAAATAAAGATTTATTCAGAACTTAAAAAAGTATCTAAAATCTATACCTGGTCAAAGCCCCGAAGAGCAACACTGCGAACCATGATTGTGGCGTCCAAACCGATACCTGTGAGGAACCCGGCACACTCCAGACCTACATCTGATGAATAAACGTTAAGAATGTACCTCCTCTACTGTATATTAATGGCCTTACGCACGTCTTCTCTTCTGTTGAGGCGACGTGTAAACAGGGGCAACCTCCCTCTCTCTCTGTACAGCTGCATTTTTTGCCTTTTTCAACAAACTGCATTTGTGGTTTCTGTGTTCCACATTGTGTTACTGGAAACTGTTGTACGTCTATGCTATGTTTTTGTGAGGTTCGGTGGATTTTTTCACTGCATAGAGTCCATAATGGTCCTGAAGTAAGCTGCTTTTTCAAAGTAAACAGCTAGCTTATCAGCTAAACCCAGTTGAGGCCTACAAATGTCTTCTTCTGAAACACTGAAGAGGCACCAAGAACCACCCACACCTGCAGCACAGTGGAGGCGTCGCGAGAGGAGACACCAGGAAGCAAAAAAGGGACAAACGAGGAGGTATCCAGGTGACACTCACAGCTAAGTAACACATGCCTTCTATTGTTCTGGGTAATGGATGTTCACTGGAGAATAAATCATCTTAACTGCTAAGCTCTTCCCAGAAGATGGTGAAAGACTGTTGTGGAGCGAAGGGAGCGGAGGGAGCTGCGCAGGAGGCAAAGGAAGGTGGAGAAGCTGATCAGTGCAGGACACCACGCTCTGAGACTGGGACAAACCCAGGAGACGGTGCACCGTTTCAGAGGATCAGAGGAGCACTGAAGGCAGCCAGCTAGGTTTTCTCCGGGTGCTACAGAGTACTCTACCCCCAAAAACATGCTGGTCAGGTTGACCCACAATGGCAATGCGGTTCAGTCGCAGCGGCTCAGGACTAACACCTGAACACTATTTCGTGTTAAAAATGAAGCACTCTCTTAAATTCAAAAAGGAAGGATACAGCTTGCACCAACCACAAGTCTGAAAAACAAAAAGGAAGTACTTAATCAGTCAAATAGCAATTTTAAATCATACCAAAGTTCAATAGTAGCTACAGGCTGCAACAGTTTTCCAACAAAGAAAAATGTAATGTTGAACTTGTGATGAGTTCTATGTGATGATGTGCTAAACTTCCTGCTAAAATCCAGGTGAGTGAGACACACGCTGGAAAAAAAGCAACATTTGAGACCTAAGTGGATACGTGTGTGTGTGGTCCAGGTTAATAACATTTCTAATCCAGTCCTCAGATGTGTATAGAAGCAGAGAGCTAATTGCTAGCATTTAAGATAATCCCTACAAATGGGGTGTGCCATGTTCAGACTCAAGTCCATGCATCAGGTCGCTGAGAGAAACCTGTCACACACATTTGAGGCCTATTCCTCGTTGTTTCGCCGCCTTCGCGCCACTGTCTGCTCTATCTGACAGTTCTGCAGCCTGAGGCACATCCTGCTTTGGCCCATGCTAGCAGTAAGCACTAAAAGCCCCTGTACCCACATCATCAGAGTGTATGGGGCACTCAGTCTCTCAGCACGTATTGTGAAGTGGTTTAAAAGAGATTAGGTAAAAAGCTGTAGCGACAGTGTAGAAAAGCCTCCTTTCATTGACCCCTGCAATTCCACATTGTTCTGATACTGATAGTATGTTACACTAGTCTTCTGTCTTGTATTGCAATGTAAGTTGGACCCATAACACCACAGAGGAAATAGTACATAGACATATAAAACAGCCACACTTTTTAAGACAACAAACATTCAACATACTTAGACTCTTTGAATGAAATGCCGTAACATAAAACACTTTCCTGCACTCTGGTCTGCATGCAGCATTACTGTAGACAGCCTGTCATGTTGCATTAGGAAAATATTCAGTGAACCAAAAAAGATTTCATTACTAAAACTATTATTTACACCGCAAGGCAGATTTGCATGCATCAACAAATGCCATACCAAAAAAAAAATGACAGAGATCCACAAACAAAGAAAAACGCGCAGAGGGTCTGGCGTGGCAGTGGGGGGTAGAGTGTGTTTATGAGCCCAGGCCAAAGCTCTGCTGCACAAAAGCTGCTATCCAATATCAGTGGCTGCTGTTGACCTTGGCCGGCTCTACACAGGCCTTGCCATTGATAGGGAACTTTGCGTGACTGCTCAGACTGCGGGTGGTATGAGAGAGCAATATGAAATGTTACAGAAATTATTGGCTGAGAATAAATAATAAAACACAATCTCCTTTCAACATCAGAGGTGGGTAAATTCACTCAGGCATATGTACTTGAGTAAGCTTTTGAAGAAACTTTACTTTTGAGAGTAGCTTTTTCCACACTGTACATTTTACTATAATTATAAACTAGAAAGTGTTATTTTTCCCTTTGTGGATTATTGCAAACAATAAAAGAGGAAACCACTAAATTAAAATGTTAGCTGTGGCCCAAACTCATTCCAAATTCATTAACATACTGTTAGCGTCACCGTTCTTTACAGGGACGAGTTAACTATAGACACGTTTCACAACTTGCAGGGTCACTTTTCAGGGTCACAGAAATGCCACAAGTTCATGAAATTCATACAAATGCTTTATAAATTAGATGCACAGTGTTTTTCTTCCAACACATGTCTAAGTTTACAATATATTAGAGGACAAAACAAATGTTTTACCACTAGAAAAAAAAAATCAGGTATAGGGCTTTCAAGAATATCTTATCATCTTCACATTATCTTCCGTTTTATCCATTACATTTCATCTAGACTTTTATGCTTATACAGTAACTCAGTAGTCTAGGTGTATTTTCCCAGCATACTTTTTCATCTAGTGCTGGAGTAAATATTTTGATTACAACTTTTTACTTCTACTTAAGTACAATAACTTTTGAATTAATTAAGAAAATAATTTTGCTCCGGTAGCCACCTCTGTTCCACACTAAAGAACTGCAGACATAACTATTTCTGCACTTGGAGAGGCCAGATATCTATCACTTTGTTGTGTGCCTGCTCCAGGGTCTATTAGCTGTCTGTCACTCACCGGAGTCCCATCACAGACCATCACCTGCAAAGCTGACAGGTCTGCACTTCAACAACAAACCCATAGTACAACCCTAACGGAAGGAGCGCCAATGCAAACCTACAGCAGACGACAACAGCAGCCTGCAGCGGAGAGAACATAAGAGACTCTCCAACTTCAGCTTCAAAGAACTTCCTGAACTCAAGTGCTCTGCAGAAGTGGATAATTCTGCTTCCTACACAAATGTGCCCTGTTGAGTCACTGAGTGCTACAGTGGTAATGCACATGACTAGTACAGTGAGTGCCCAGCTGTCAATATACAAAAAAAGCTTCGAGCAACACAGACGGGTTTCTACTGCCACCTAGTGTCCACAAGGGGCAAAATAACAGAGAAACAGAAAGGAGATTTTTTGAACTTAGTGCTGATAATAAGTATAGTTCACAAAGTGTATTCCTATTTTTGCAATTGAATCTCCAGCCAAGTTGAGATAATTAACATATTAAGAGTTAAAACTAGCCATTAAACCTGCCATTGATTAGAATTAAGAAGGCAAGCAAAAAGACAAAAACAACTCTAAAAATGTAAATAGTCAGAAATGTATATTTTCCCCCGCTTAATACAAAAGATGTGCCTATGATCAGTGCCAACATGCACGACAGAGACAAATTAAGTTGTAAAGAAACTCAAATATTAGAATAATTGTTTCCGCAGCTCTGTCATCATTAAGCAAACAAGCACATCAGGCCAGGTACATCACAACCACTAGTCACCGTCTGCTGCCGGTGCCAATAGGAAACGTCAGGGAAGGACCAATTAGCTGGGTGACGACAGGAGCTAAATTGCTGGATTAAAGGCCTTGTTCTGTAAAGGTGAGGATGCACGCCGCTAATCTGAATCATGAAGTGCGGACAGCCTGACAGGAAGAGAGCAAAACAAACTACACGTCCCCGATGAAAGATTACAGTGCGTGACAGAGGGACGCACCACACAAGCTCCAGTGAGCATTGATACAGAATCTACAATGTGGTTAAGAGGCAAAAAAATAGCATTAAAAGCAAAATGCTAGTTCCATTGCCAATTTCTTTAACCAAATGTCTAAGTGGTAATCATAGGGACATGCTAAAGGGCTTACGTTTTCCCAGGTGAATTCTTTAACCAGAAAACATCATCACTGGTTATTCCGTGTTCCACACCAGAGATCTGCGTGACAAAGAAAAAGTATAAAGTTTGCAAAGCCAAACGTGATAATAAATGTATAAACAACCAATGTGGAGGCATGGATACAAGCTTGTAATAATACTTACATTTGTAGGGCATTTTGGACGCCCTCCTGTGGCAATCACAATATGTTTAGCCGTCAGGGTCGTCTATGGATTAACAAGGCATATTTACAAATATACAAACCAGAAACATAGAATGTATTATTTAAAACCTAAATAAAATAATGTTTCAATAAGAATGTACTAAAAACTCTGCTCACCTCTTTTCCCGCTTTGGTAAATGCTTTAACCGTGTTTTCATTCACGAGGCTTCCTTTCATGTTCAGATATTTCACCTTCCTATGAATAAAATATACAAGATTATATCGAGTTCAGCCAAAGTGATCTATTAAATTATGCAACTTCTGACTGCGCTAAACACTAGGGCTGCACAACACATTGCAAAAAATATTGTATCGCAATATTAGGTGATGCAATATCCGTATTGCAAGAAGCCACAATATATTGCAACTACACAAAAGTCTTGGACTGAGATCGACAAATTTTGGGGAAAACTCAGCCAAAAAAACAACAATGCACTGAACTTATAAATGTGTAAAGGTTTAGGTTTAGTTAAACATTTACTAACTTGGTTCAATGTTACTCTTGTTTTGGTCCTGATGAAATCTTCTTGTGACACAATTTGCTGAAAAACGAGTTACTTACGATTGGTGTATAATTAGAATGAAACAGATTGTGTAGAAATGGTTTAGTGAAATAACGCGATAATATCGCTATCGCAATATCGCAAGTTACTTCAGTATCGTTCAGCCCTACTAAACACACAGACACACATTTACAATAAAAGATTGCGACTTACTTGTCATTAAGTTGAACTCTATGACCCCAATTTAAAGACTTGACATAGTTCTGAACAGCTCCTGCCATTGTGCCCCTAAAAATAGAATACTTATTAACTAACTTTAAACAAAAGCCTTCTACTATGCTATAAAGCAAAATAATCACTAGATGGTGCTGTTGAAACATTACAATTTCCACTGTTAATGTCACCTGATGTTAGAATGACATCAAAGGTGGCGTTTATGAATTTACCAGTCATGGGAGAGTGTCTCTGGGATCTGCCAGCCGTACTTCTTGGCATCTTTGACAGCGGTTCCGAGCAGAGCAGCCTGATGCATCAGTTTCTTGGGGATACAACCCACATTGACGCATGTGCCACCAAGTCCCCACTTTGTACCTGTTCCGAAGGTGTTATTTTCATTTGCCATACTTGTACATTAGTAGTGTGAACTATATGCTACATTGCAACTTGCATTACCTTTTGCTGATGGTTCCACATAATCTAACACAGCCACTTTCTGCCCCAGCTGTGCCGCTAAAATAAACACGGTATAAAAATAAAAAAAAGATTAAAAAAATAAATAAAAAAAGAGCTCAACCCTTGCAGAAAATATCCAAGGTTAAAAGGTGCTGTTTTACCTTCTTTGGAGCAGGCAAGTCCTCCTGAACCTCCACCAATAACTACCAGGTCATAGTCATATTTGCCTAAAGGAACACAACAATGCTTATAAACAGGCAGATGTCAGCGTACTTTTGAAGGCCAGTCTCATCATAAACACACACACCCACGTAATTATCTCGTCTAATACCAGCAATGCCATAACATTAGCTTTATGTTTGTCCATGAGTTTGTGCAATGTTGTAGTTACATCATTCAATACAACTTCACTAAGGCTCTGGTACTAAAACAACAATGATTCCCCCTGTCAAAATGTGTGTCTCGGTAATTGAGGCGTCCAAGACTTAGTGTATTATGTTTTTAAATTCTTACCTGTCAACGATCTTGCTAAAACCTTAAAATAGCTGTTTGTTTTCCACCGGCGCCTGCCTTTCCACAAGGCAGCCATATTGTTTTCGCGTAAGGACCCTGAGAGGGACCCGGGCTGCCCACAACGTGCCTTAACAGAATATAAATAAATACACAAATAAATACATCTATTATTATTATATTATAAATACAATATGTGCATTCTAACGTTTGAAAAAAAAAAGAATTGGTAAATGTAAGAAAAATGTAAGAACAATAACAATAATATAATACTTCAATGAAGGTACTTGAGGCATCTTCTGTACTCAGTAGTTGAAGTCTTCGAACATTTCGCCTCTCAATAATATAATACACAAATAGTTTGTAGTTTATTTGTCAACATAAATATTATAAAAGACTATATGTATTTTTTTTAACTAATAATCATCATCTTTAAAATATTTCACTTAAATTGCTTATTTCCAAGTAACTGTCCACGAGGGTGAAATAAATAGCACACTTACTCAGCACATTCTTTCCAGGCATGATTTATTGAAAACACACCAAATTTATACTCTACAAACCATATTTTTCCATTATGTTTAACAAGCGTAATATTTGCCTCTGGGTATTAGTAAAATTAACATATTACATTCTGTCTCTGTGGCATCGCCTCTGCTCTCTACCAAGCGATTTTTACTCCTCTAGGAAAACCAAAACCAATTTGAGAATGACTATCTTTTTAAAACTTTATCATACAATGTTATACAAGGCAGAAAATACCCACCAACAGTCTAGACTACTTGGAGCGACGGGGTAGGAGTGTCATTGGGTTAACATGGGGATTATTTTGGAGTGGGGGGTGACACAGGAGAAGAGAGGATAGATTTTAGGAGTAGAGCTTTGACAGTTGAAAGGGGGAATAACATTATATAAAACACATTTATTTTGATCTACCATGGAAAAGGTTAAGGCACGTGATAGGTACAAACACATCTGCTACTGAGTTGTACAGTTAATTTTGACAATGTTGAGAAATATCTACACAGGTAGGTTGGATTGATCCATTGTGTGTCCTTTCTGTTTTCTTTTACATATGTGTGAATCCTTTGGTTGTGGTGTTGCTAGGGCGCATTTAGCAACAATAACGATTTCTATGTTTTATTTTATTTTATTAATATTATCAATGGACAGCACAGACTTTTGAGGACACGCATAAGAGGGGATACTTTTGATTATTATAATAACTCTTTTAAAACTCTGAAATCAAAATTGTTTACATTTGTATTTACCGACTTTTTACCACAACGTACATCTTTGTAAACACTGTAAAATATGCAAGCTCCACAAAGTCACAAAGAAAAAGAAAATTCAGACTTTGATGCAGGCACATGCCGTTCGCCTATATAAAAAAAAAATAATAATAATGTTGCATGAGTGATTCCAACTGGTTTGCCCTTATCTCACAGTTACGAGGCTGGAAAGGAGACACCTTGTTTGCAGTCTTATAAAATTAACAGTTTCAAAATGGCTGCCTTCTTTGCTTCCCAATACTATCCTCCTGTAGCTCTTTGTAAAAATATATATATACTATGGTGGTTTGCTCTGTACAGCGTCTTTAAATTGGCCTCAAATCCCATCCAAGACTCCTTTTAGTACACGAATGAATTAGTTAATATCCAAATTACACCACAAAAACTGGCACTTGGAAAGAATATATAGTATAAACATTTGTACATTTGTTTTTCCTCATGCTCAAAACAGAATATCACTCTCAAAAGATGCACTGGTGAAGAATTCAAAATGGTGGAGCAATAAGCAATGAAAACAGTTAATAACGACGCCATCTTGGTGTATCCAATTGAACCCTTTGACTCATTAGTGGGGCAGATTAAATTCATGAAGCAAGCGTAAAATTTGTCAGGAATCTCAGGGATTTTCTCTTTCAGAAAAGACCGTTAGCTCCCCCCGAAAAAATCAATATGCAAGTTGAATTCTCACTGTATTTGTGAGAATCCGTCTTGTGTTACTCGTACTGCAGATTGTTTGAATCCACACCGAGGGTGAGTCAACAAAACTCGGCAGGGTTTACCTTTTTCTGACGACAAGAAGCACTTTTATTGGTACTTGTTAACCACAGGACGGAGCTCGAAAATTTAAACACAAGGTCCTCAGTAACATTTATGCCAGATTTTGCGCTTGCATCCCTAAGCGAACGACCAAATATTGCCTTAATCTGCTCCACTCCATGCAAGTGTCATTGTTAACAAAGCGTAAAATCACAAAATGTTATCATTAAAAAAAAATAAACACAGATAAACTTTTTTGTCTTTTTTGACAATACAAAATATAAATAGGCAACACACATATCCGATTATTTCTTGGTGAGGTTGTATCAAATGTGATGTGCTTCCAAACAATGTGTTATCAATATACAACTAAGAATTGTTTTAATTTTTTTCGTCCTTCATTTTTCGAGTTTTGACCCTACTGTACATTTATATAAATCCCGAACACAAATAAGGAGAGATCGATGCCCCTGTCCTGTTCTTCTCATGATCACCCATGAACACATGTCTTACTGCGTCTTTTTACAATACAATTCATAGAAACAGCCAAGAGCCTTGTCTTAACCTGCAGTTTTGTGAGTCAACTTGCTGCTTGCTTGGCTCATTGCAGCTATTGTAACCAGTTTATCCCCCATTTCAGACGTTTACTTAAACAAATATGCTATAACTTTGCATGCACATCCTCTTACCAGACTGCGACCTGCTAAATCCTCCTCGGAAAGGTCTCTTTTGGACGTTTTAGCAGCTTCTCTTTTGAAAGCACAGTGAACCAAACGGATCTTAAATTATTGATACAAAATCTGTGGAAATCTGTCTCCACTTTGCTATGGCTCGGGTTTACCGTCATCATCTCTCATTCAAATGTCCATCTCAAATGCAAAAATCATTCATTGGCTTTCTCACATGCTTTTCTTGCTCAAATTCCTGGCTTCGAAACAAAACAAAAGCTCAAGATTTTTAACAACTTTTGTAAAAAACATTTCATTCAACGTTCGTTTTCTTTCCGACATAATATTTGCCTGCAAGTCCATCTTTTTGCACCTTCTATTTTTAATCTCTCTAGCTCAGAACCGGCCTCAGTCCGTTTGTTTATAATGGTAGCTCCACAAGAGTCAACACTGTAGAAAAAAAATAATCACATGACGTCCAGTCCAGTGGGAATGTAGATATGAGAAAAGTAGCAGAAGTTGTGGTCTCTTTTTTTTATGATTTTTATTTTATTTTTTGTTCTTCAAAAGCAGAATGCTGGCTGCTGCTGGGTAGTCGCGGTTGAGATTTGTTTTTAGTTAAAATGTCAACTTTTTTTTTTTTTTTCTGTACAAAGTTTGACTCCAAACTTGTGGCTTCTTGTGAAATGGCAGTGGTGATGTGAGATCCTCCTCTAGATCGGACCCTTGGTTTAATGTTCAGCCTGGAACAAAATGACAGAGAGCATTATTAGCAAAACATAGGAACAGTTTGACAAAGCTGCAGTCCAAATCTCTGACTAATATACGGGATGTTTAAGCGCAGGGGTTGTCAAACGTTTTACACAAAGCGCTACAATACTATATTTGACCTTCCAAGTAGCATCAGGCCAAAACAAACATTATGACATGAAACATTATGTGCTACAGGATCCTTTGTTTTGTTGGTTTTCAGGGGAGTGGGTTTGTCACCAATGAAAACCTTCTAAACAATTGATCCTGGAGCTTCCCAGATTCCACTTTGATGGAAAGTAAAGGCGCCATGCTGACCACTCATACAGCCGCTGAGTCACTGCAAGGTCAAATACCCACAAATACCAACTTTTTTGTTACACATAAAAAGTTGCGTAATACACCTTTAAGCTAAAACCAATGAAGTTCCCAATTTGAGACTTCACTTTAGCATAACCATAACCTAAATTATGACCTTAATTGGTCATGCTGGCAAGTCAAGTGCTAATTCAGCTCATTTACTGTATAATCAGAAATAGGGCACAACTTTAGATTTGGACGACAACTGACAAGTCAACAATACATAATTGCAAAACAGATGTATGAGTCATGGCACAACATGGAAGTGAGAGACAGCCAGACAGATGCACTGAATGATGTGACACTGTATTCTTACCTGGAGTCTTAGTCAAGTAATTACCCACTATAAGTGACACTTATAACAACATCACAGGGATACTCTGGAGAGTTAATGCACTTCTACGATGGCATGAATGAAGATGAAGCACTAACTCACGGCTGAGATAAGGAGGCGATAATGAGGGACGAGGCGAGAGGAAGACAGAGCTGTAAAGGAGTTATGGAGAAAGCAAAAGCGCACCCAGAAGAGTCTGCAGCATTGGGATTCATATACCTGAGCCATTACTCAAATACGTAATTTGTTCTTATGTGTGTGTTACATGAAGAACAGCAGCAATAAATAAATGATTGATAAATTAACTCAGAAGTCATACAACTAGTATTAACTGTGATTTATTTTACTGCTACCGCCTCTAGTAGACTACAGAGTATATATTTTGTTATAAAATAGACCTAATTTCCGTCCAACCTCTGCTTAAGACACAAACTATCAGTATCTGACCAACGATGTTAATACAATAAAACTGTATCAGTGAATTGGAGTGTGTAATGCATATTCAGCCCTTGATGTATGTTGCCAGTCTATGAGCCTCCGTAAATTATTCATCATCTCGCTTTGACCCGGGGAAAACGAATGCGCACTTGGAGACATGTATAAAGTGCGCGCGCGCACATTTGTCTTTCCTGTCGCTGCTTTTCATTAAGGAATAACTCGGCCATCGAGGAGCCACTTTGGAGTGCGCAAGAGCGATTCCCCTTCATCATTTACCACCAATTTCTGCAAAGTCTGTCAAGAGGAGGCAGTGACTGGGGCTTGGCATACATTTCAATCAGGCCGTGCTGCCGAATCGTGAGCTGGAAATGAAAGTCGCTGTTTATTTCAGAGTGATGAATAGTTAATAAAGCTGCTGAGACTTTCACCAATTTAGCAATAATCCCATAACTCTATAATAAAAGAATGTGGACGAGCAATAGCCATAGAAGCAGCTTTTTACATGAAACAAATCAGATCAGATTGTATTATCACCGGTTTGTCTTGATTATGAGGCCTTTTTAAGATTCCAATGGACATAGTCAGTTCATAGTCAGTTATTTACATTCTTTAGTTTAGCAAGAACAGGGTTTCTACAGGTGGCAGCGAGGCACATTTATAATGCTTTTTAATCCCATTTTAATGCCTAAATACTATATTTTTGATGTTACAAATGCAAACATAAGATTTGGAAACATTCAATCAAACAGAGGAATGGGGGGGAAATATTGATAATCAAAACCAAATTGTACACAGCGGCAAGTTTAGAGCAAAAGAGTGAACATTTCAGTCCAAACTGCAGCTGAAATTATATGAACCATATTTTCATTTTTGACGAATGTATGCACTAAACATAGTGGAGTAATATCAGTCAGTGGGTTCTCTCTCTATTGAAAAATCATGTTTTCTAAGAAATTTAGATTTAATGCCAGTTTAAATCCAATGTTACGCTTGTAAATGACTTTGAAGGCTTTAAATTTGGCATAATTTAGTGCCCCGCAAAAACCCTGTTGTGTAGTCTGCTCACAGCTCAAGGTTGAGAATTCAATCCCCGCTTCTGTAACTGGGCATAGCAATAGTTGTTCAAAATATGCACTGTCCCATTCAAATAAGTAAGCAATAATTACAAATTGAACACAAATTGACATCAGTGCGTTTACCTGTGAATGGGCGAATCATATCAATGCCTTTGGTGAGAGGGAAAAAGTCCGCTTTACTATTCAAAGTAGCTTCAATATTTGTGCTTTCACTGTGAGTGTGACGAGGAGGCTGCCTGTGCGGACTGATCTGGGTGAGTGTGCGGTGGTACGCGAGTGTGACACAGCAGACAGGGTGAACACAAACAAGGACCGAGCTACAACACTACTGTGAGGTGAAAACAGATATGGGCTTCGCCGTTTTCTCGACCTACCATGCATGCACTCAGACCCAGGAGTCTACAGGCTGTGGCTTTACATCGCACGCGTCCACCAGACTGACCGCGGGCCTGTTACTCCTGATATAGTGCTTCCTATTTGTGTCATTCTGCGGGTGCGTGTTATCAACGGGAAAGCACACAAAAAAAAGAGCAAAACAAAAGGAGAAAAAGTCATTACATTTGACCAGTACACACTTTTTTTTATTCAGACATGCACCAAGGATCAGAGAAGCCGGTGTTAGTCTCCTGCATTGGGGGGAAGCTTGGAGAGACACCACAGTGATTATAGAGACATGCAAAAGAGAGGGAGAGACTTTAATGGCCAAGTGGCTTTCAAAGCAGAACACCTCCGGCAAGTGCAGATGGCAAAGCTGGTAACGCTAGGAGGCCTGTACTCTCCGAAGACCAAGCAAACCGCTCGCTCTGATTGTTCCTGGCAGGGTTGCCTGGCTAAAGAAAGCTTCCTGGCTTGTACAAATGTATCTGCTCCTTCAGAGTGTTACCCAATCACTTTGGCTCCAACTGGTTTTGTTTTGCTTATGAATATATGTAGAAAAAGGAGGAAAAAGCGAAATAATCCTCATGCTTCTAACAAAATGGTCTGTTTTTGGAAAGCCTGGGACATATTCTCTTAAGTATCACTGTGAAGCGGGTGAGCAATCTCTCCCTTTCCAGCCAACTTAAAGAGAGATCAATTCTATTCACCAAACAAAATTAAGACTCAATTAAGAATAATCCCTTTGTTGCTTTTGAAACACAAAGCTTCCTTTTTTGTAATTTGTTAAAGTTATCTCCAATAGCATTAACTGTGAACTGGGGAGCCAGGTTTTTAGTTCATTTGGTTCAGCTCCTTCAACTCGATGATGCTTCACTGTCTGGTTTCCGTCGGGCATGAGCATCACAGAAAGCCGTCTCAGTGCTGCTATATGAAGGTATATATATATATTTTTCATAAAAAAAAATTCGGGTGGATCCACAGGAGTAATAAACTCTACGCATGTGGGAAGACCTACAGCTGAGCAACATACAGAGCTTGGTGTAGCTCGTATTTTCTGTGAAATGCAAAACTAAAGAACCCTAGGATTGAATGTAGCGCTTGGGCCTTATGTCTCAACTCAAGTATAATAACAGTGATATTAAATGTCATATCTATATTCTGACGGGAGCTGCACTGTTTGGGAAAATGTAAGATATACTTTTTTCATCAAATTGTGTCAAAACAACTTAAAAATACACCAAGGGTCAAAGATAAGGCTAACATTGAACAACAATTATGTTAACTATAAGTAAAACTGGACTTTTGCACATTTCAAAGTTGCCCTACCATTATGTCATGGCAAAAAAATATGTAAATCTCAGTCAGACCAGATTTTTTTTAAAACCTTTAACATTTTTCTATTAGGCATGCCCCGTTAGACACCCAAAGATGAATTTAATCAACAAAAAAAGATATATTGAGGTGTCATGTCATATGGATATTGCAACACGTAATATTGCAATAACTTTATTCTGAAGATGTAATGTGCAGCCCTACTTCTGACATTGCTGTAGATTTTAAATATCATTACAAAAAAGCTAGAAATCCTTTGTAATGCTGGGTTTACACATAACGACGTCAAGTCACGAATGCCACAAATCCACATTCGTGGTCGAGGATCACGAATGTGAGTGGAATTTGACCTGCACTGTTGCGTGCTGTGGCGTGCTGCTGCGGGCTGTTACGCTCTGTTGCGGGCTGTTGCGGGTCATTGGGAATTGTCGAGTTCTGTCAGAAATCTGTCAAGAATCGGGCGAATGTGGACAAAACCGCCTGCCGCACACACCGGGTTGGAGGCGGAGCAGAGGCGTCTTGCTCCACCGTGCTCTCACCTGACGCATTGGGCTCTTGCCAAATTGGGTTACACAAAAAGCAAAGACTAGCAGAGCATCGGGCCTGTCCATATACTGTAGAATAGCAATAGTTTTTCATAGTCTATGGGACTGTCACAACAGTTCAACCCTAAACTAAGTCACTGTGACACGGGCAAACACTGAATCTATCAAGACAAACAATAGCAATAAACACACGCGCTTAATGTCAAATGCGTCTGTGCAACAGCGGCACATTCAGCCAGACTCCACAGAAACAGCATAAAAACACTACACTCACTGTGCACTCGATCTTCTGGGGATCTGTCGTAGAACTCGTCACCTCTTTATCCATGACTCTCACTCGTCTGGTCAAGCTTAGCTCCATTTGGAAAAACTTATTTTGCATAATCCACAACAACAGGCCTGTCTCCACCTGCCCCGCGCTCATCGCCGCTTGTTTGACATGTCTAAAGTTGTAAATAAGCCTCAACACTTATCCATGTTATAGCTACTGTAACCACGCGTTGTTGTTTGGGTCAGTGCGTAAGGCAGCGCGGGAGATGCATTCAAGAAGCAAGAAGTGCAGGAAAGGCGCACTTCTTACACCTGAGGAGCGGCAGCGGCAGGTGCTGTCCCGGGCCTGGAGCGTGGACTGGCCGACTTTGTGTGACTTTTCTTTGGCATAGTGCAGGTACCAACATTTACTTTTCGTAGTAGCGTGGGTTTCTTTCAATTTTGGGCGTGAAAACAGTGATTCTGCTCTACGAATGCTGTACGAATGCTCTCACGCTGAATTACGAAGCGCCACTACGCATCACGAAAGGACACGCTCCGTTGCGAACTCCACAAACAGAGGGTGATTCGTGAAAGATTTTTTTGACAGCCAAAAACTTTCTCCACGAACATCACGAATGTCACGAGCTGATGCGTTCTGTTAAGAATCCCATTGAGATGCGTCATGTTACGAACATCACGAATGACGGACAAATGCCAATCGTAACGTATCGTGCCAATGTGTAAACCCAGCATTATATCAAGCTTATCTGGATGAATTGTGAATTCCGTGCAAGGCGATGTCCTCTACAAGCCATTATCCTGCGACTTCTGTGAGGCCGGATTAGGAGCTGGAGAATAAACAAACAAAACCCCTGGCTTGGGTCGGAAGCAGCCGCGTAATCAACCCGAGCGGCACTTGATCAGGCACTTCAGCGCTCAATGCCAAAACCAGGGTCGTCTTCATGAGGAGCCTTTTGTTGGCGCTCCCTTTAATCACTCCCCAGATTAATTGCTTCATAGACGCCAAAAGCAAACGCTCCATTACGGAGAGTGTTTCAGATCTGGAGCTGTCCAAAGTGCTGAACATATTAGCGGCCAAAGAAACTTCCAGCCTCTTTGGAGAGTGCAGAGGATTAAAGGCCTTTAATGAGCAAACTGCCATCACATTCAACCTAAGGACGTCGCTGTATTGAGCAGGAATTGGGTTGTTTGAAGTTGCTATAATATAACTGGTGATGCTAATAACATGAATAAAAGAGTCACTCCATGTTTTATTAATGGCAAGAAACATTGTGACTCTGGGTGTTTCTAAGGCATAACCAGTCAAACATTCATGGTGCGTTCCAGCCAACTGATAACTTTCCCACCTCCCACATGGAAAAATGCCTTGGAACGCCACTCGAATTGGTAATTACAACTTGTAAACTTGAGACCTCAAGACTGCTAAAAGTCCGTATATGAGATTAAGACAGTATGGCGGCCCCCAGTGGAGCAGCGCCGCTAATGTTAACATTAACTGTAACAAATCCACTGCATCAGTGACGTGAACATTACTTTTGGTCACAGCTTTGAACATAACGTTATGTCGCATGTTTTTAATTATATCTGGTTTGGAGAAACGTTCATATAACGTTTGCATCATGAGCTAATTGTGGTTAGCATTCTCCGTTATTTATATATTGATCGGCTGTTGAACCACTTTGCTCTTCTCCATGTCTCTGTATCTTTATTTGGTAGAAAGTACATCCATAATTCAGCATTTGTTAAAGTATTGGTGGAGTAATAACAGAGTTGCTGTTTTTCTTCTGTGTTCGTACTCCTCTGTGGCCACTTGTATGGGCCACAGATAGAGAAAACTTCTTTTTTTTTAAAAATCTACATTTTGTTACAAATTATTTGAAGATGGTAATGCAACATGATGAAACATATTTAGATCTCCTCCGGAAATCTCATAAATGTTAAAAGTCTAAAAAACATTTGCCATACAGGAGTTTCCTGTATTTTATTACTTATGAAATATGGTAAAAACGAAACTTTTTTATAGGCTATAGATACACCTTGGACAATTGAACATGGAGCATATACAGCCATTCACTGTCACATTAACCCACTGTAGGTGATTCCTACAGTGATTTCACCGACCCATTTTTCACACAAATTTTCCACAAAACATGATTTTCAAAACCACAGTAGGCCGAAGCCATATTCTCTTTCTATCACAAAGGAAGATAAATGACAAAGAGAGAAGATTGTTTTTCTTATGTGACACATTACTATCTTCGCACCATGACAAGAGCGCACTGCCTGTACCTTGAGTGGCTCCCGTTCGGTCATGTCCACCGATCCATCGCTGCGATACTTGCACTGGCTGTCTCTGTGGTCTATAGTGGTGTAGCCGTCTAAAAAGTACAGGGAAGAGGCTCAAGTCAGTCAACAGTCCTTATGTAAAAAAATCCTTTTTTAACTGTGACTCTATTATGTCAAATCAAAGGGATTGATCTCATGAGGCTGTTGGCGGCATAAAGCGTATACCATATGTACAGTGCCCCTTTGCCACAGACCAGCACTAAAACTGCGATTTCTGCGCAAAGAAATACAAAAATATAATAAATCAGATATAAAAGACTGAAAAAAAGGTTTTTCCACTAACACAGTGTGTGACCTTGTCCTCATTAAACATCTTGAAAAAGCACTCAAGTCCAAACGCAGCTGTGTGAAGAAGATGAAATTAGAGATAAATGAGCGAGAATGGCGGGTCCTCCTTTTAAGGCTAATATAAGGATTATGAATTTATTCAGTGAGAACTCATCTGAAAGTGAGATTAATTGCAGCATATTTTAACATCATCGTGCAAAAACACTTTGTACTTTCTTCTAATCACACCAACCGTTTTCAAGACTTACTGCTATATTACATTATGTTCAACTTGTGCTTGTGTAATTACAGTACGTTTATCCCAATGCAGGCTTGGTTTCCACTTAAATTTGCAAAATATAGTTCATGTAAAAACATATGGACAATACATTGTGTTGGATGTGTTTACCAGTAGTGACCCAGCAGCTGATGAAGTTGTTTCATGGCTCTTTTCTATACCAATTAAGAGGAGACCCTACAGGCAAAACTCTTTTTTTTTCTTTTTCATTTTCAAGTTTTGGGCCAGTTTGTTTTTTAAACATGTAAACCTTTACCAGGAAACGAAAAAGGGCCTAATCTTCACAATAACTTGTTCATGTTGATTCAATGTTTCTCCATAGATTTATTTGGGAAATTGTCATTTCAAGGCAATTTTCTCAAAAAAACATTTCAGATTGTGGCGTCAACATCTCCACTTTAGTAGCCCCTACAGACACCAACTTTTCAGTCTTGGACTTTAAGGTGCATTATGCAAAAAAAAGTTGATATTTGTACGTATTTGACCTTGTAGTGACCCAGTGGCCGTATGAATGAGTGGTCAGTGGTCTTTCCACCATCATGGTGGAATTGTAAAGGCGCTTTTTTTCATCTTTTCTTTCAACATAAAAAGTAGCATAATGCACCTTTAACAATATTCTGAAGGTTTTGTTCAGAGGGATTTATTATATCTAATTCCCTTTTGAGTTTTGAATGTAAAAAAAACAAGCAAAATTAGAAAAATCTCTTACAAATGAAACCACTTGTAGACAAATAGAATCCTTATATAAAAAAGCTTTAAAAGTTTCATACCACCACTGCCGCATTCTTGAGACGTACAAACTTCTAAACTTAAAACATTTTAAATACTTTAAATTTGCTTGTATGGTTTACAAAATACTCAATGGACTTGCACCACCGCCATTAAGGGAATTTGTAAAATTGAAATTCTTTTCTGGCAGAGCCACTCGGTCTATGGTTAGAGGAGACTGTGAACTGGCCTTTAGACATCACCTTTGGCCAGACTGTTCTTTCAGTCAGGGGCTGTAACATCTGGAACAGCATCCCTCTCACTATAAGAGAATGCCCCACGTTTAACACATTTAGGAATCAATTAAAAAACTGGTTGAAATCCAATCAACGATGTGCTCATTAGACCCTATACAGACCTCCTGGTGCAGGACTGAGCCGAGTGTCAGGATCCTCTGCACAGGTGTTGCTTTGTAAATAATAATTGTACATATTTATCCTTATAATGTCTGTTTGAACTGAATGACCTGCCCTTGCACCAACAACTCCATTCTATTGTGCAAATCACAGAACGAACGTTCAAATATTATTAATTTATGAATTGTATCAACATTTGTTATGTAAGTATGTAGCCTCAACTTTTAAATTGTTTTATGTTTTATAATTGTTGTTGGGATTATACACCTTGCCCAGGAACAACAATTGAAAACTATCTTTGCAGCTAATACTGACATATTTACGGAAATGTTTATTAATGTCCCTGTCAAATAAACTAATAAATAAATAAATGTTTATCAGTACTCCCTATAGGCTTGTCTGCTATATTTTCATATAACATAATAAACAGTTTCAGTCTGAGATATAAAACAGTGCAAAGTTGACAAAAAGAAGATGCTCAAACATGACCTGACTGTTGCACCGCTGCTGTGATTTCACAAATGCAACGCGATCGTGCGTACATTTACACTACAAAGACCATCTGCTGGTTGTGGTATTAAAAGTCTCTGATGCTGTAAGTATTGATCCACCCACATCATGTTGCGAGAAGCTCTTTTTGAAGACGCGCCTCGATAAACAAAAACCCTTGTCGAGAGCGCAGAGTCTTGCATTGAACATCAAAGCAAAACATGTCCCAAAACTTAATGAACAACCAAGATGGTAAAAGATAAATAAATTAAGGGGAGAAAACAAGATGCATTATTAAAAAGGAATGCATAATCAAGAGCACTACCACTGGATCATTAAGCATTCTTTGGCAAGTGCAGTCTTACCTGCGCCAAGCTAGCCGACAGCAATCATATCACTATAGCCACATTTTCTGTAGCTTTGAAATAATTTAAATGCCATTATTTGTTCAACAGAGGCACTGGCAGGAGCTCGTGCCAAAACCCCACTGCTTTACAGGTAATGGGTTTTGGCCACTGATTAAATAATGCAAGTTAGAAGTGGGCAGGCGCGTATGTATAGACGCAAATAAGAGGCAGTGGTCCAAGAGTGAAAGCAGCAAAACTACTGCTGCGCTATTGACTCCTCCGTTAGAAAGATGTTTGATGGTGGGCCAAAGCACTTCACAAATCTCTCTCCCCCGACGACTCTATACCACGGCTTCTGATGACTACTCTGGGAGGCTCAGGCTTATCAACTTGTTTAATATGCAATGCTTTATGTGTTATTTACCCTCACTGTTAATCGAGAGAATTTAATCATTGCTGACCCAGTGAAGAAAAATTAAAGCATCAAAAAGCCTACACAGCCAGTTAACCAGCAGGAAGAGGAGGAAACAATTTTGCTCATGCAAGCTTTATAACTAAGTGTGTGAAAAAATGAAATGTGTTGTGAAGCAACAAACCTTGATTCTTCTCCATTAGCGGTAGAGTGGTGTCATCGTATCCCGTCTTGCCATTCTTTGTTGCTTTAGGGGTCGCTGCTACCGTCGGCTAACACACAAAATAACAATAATAATGCATTAAGTCTTATTCAGCGCTTTACCAGATGTTTACAGCCACGTTTTCAGGTATGTAGTCACTGCTGCCCTGGAGTAGACTGACAGAAGGGAGGCTGCCAGTTTGCTAATTTATATTCTGAACATTAATCTATTTGGACTAAATGGATCAATTACATTACTCCACTGAGAGCAGATTTCTTATGACTTCTCTGATAGGCCTCAACCAAAAGCTTCGCTAATTTGTTTTTCTTTTTTTTCTCTTACCGGACGCTCCCCATTATTGTACATAGTTCTTCTTTTGTTTGTTTTTTCCCGTTATGTTTTCTTGGCTGTCATTTCTTTCTTTCTTTCTGAATGGGCAAGTGAGTATTCTGTTAAAGATTTATGATAGAAATGCTATTGCAAGGGGTGATGGATGCCCATAAAATGTGAACAAAGGAAACAATGTTATATTTCTGTTGAGATACGTACTTTATGTATACTCATTTGATCTTTCCAAATAAAAATAAAATATAAAAATGTACCTGGAAGTGGCTTTTGTTCCAACCATCCTTGGTGAGGGCATTCCTAAGATCCTTGTAGCTCCACACCGTTTGCAGCACGTGGGACGCCGCTTTTGTTTCACGAGATGATTGGCTGACGTCGGGAGGGGGGCACAAGAAATGAGAACCAAATGAACAAATAACGACAAGAAACCAGTAGAACCAGTTAGCTCTGCATCATCACCCAACAGAGACCATCGATCTCAATTTCATCCGAGGCTAGAGGGTCTCTTTTTTTTATCCAGAATTTAATGAAAACGCATTTCCTTTCATTATCTAGCTCAGAGCCACCCATACTAATTGCATAATTGCACAAGGGAGAGGACGCACATCAAAGAGAGCTACTTTGACAATAACACATTTACAATATGCAGCTCTAGTCTTTAGTTACACGTGCTAGGTTACTGTGACACGTCTTACAATCCTTACTAAATCACACAGAACTAACAGTTTAATTAAGTATTAATATTAACACGCTTGTGACATAAGACACATCCTGCTGTTGTTTTTTCTTCTCAGTTCATTGAGAACGAAAGCATCAGAGGCACGAGCAGCCCAGTTAACAATGCCCTCCGGATGTAAAAAGCCGTGATAATTAACGTGTGTGGTCTCAGTCTTGTAAGCACACGCTAATATAGCCATTAGAGACACACGCATTATCTTATGTAAAGACCGATAGGTACAATGTCCCCGAGGTTTGCCCATTTTACAGCACACATACTGCAGAGTTCATGCACTCCACTGTCAGGAATATTAATATTGTTTGCTTGACAGAGAATCATGTAGATGTAGGAGAAGTGAGATTGCTGGTAATGATACGCTTTGCATAAAATTAAGTCTGTCTATTATACAAGAAACAGCAATCATCAAACAGCGACTGCTCTTTCATGGATGCGCTTTTCAGTAATTCTTCTTAATCTTAATCTTTAGTGGACAAGTTTTGATGCCTGTTTGGTCCAAGGACAGAAAGTGAATTGGTTGTTATACCTTAAATAACTGATACAAATTTAAATCAAATCGTTTTTAAGGAATAAATAAACATTATTGTTATGTTTTATGGTTCTACATTACAAATATTTTTGTACAAGTATCAAAAAAATGATGGGTCAGATATCGGTATCAAAAAGCAACTATTGAACAACTATTAAAACGATTTCTTAACTTATACAATAAAATATAAATGCTGCAGTGCCTAAAAGCCTATCACACACGATATGACCACTTTAAAACTGAAAATCCAAAATACTTCCTAAGTTATTTGCTTCTGTGAGGATAGAAATGTTTAGTTCGTGCCCCATGACGTGCATCAACTTCCCAACAGAAGCCATGTATGAAAAAATGATGGTATTCTTGTCAGATTATTTTGGGGCGGGGTTTTTAAAAATGGTCAGAGCTGTGAGGCAAAGTCACAACCCAGCAGATGCGCTCCAGTCTGCAAACTCAACCGCTGGGATTAATGTAATCAAAGATGAAGATGTGCAATCCTGAGAAATGCCCATAAACGATGATGAATTACCTCGTCCTGTTGATAGCCACGAGTTTCTCGATGGCCTGTGCTTGTATGAGAGAGCGAGCGTTTTCAGAGCTGTCCGTCACAATCTCGTGGATGGTGTTGAGGATGGCGACCACAGTGTCCTCTTCCAGGTTTTTAGCCGGCCTCTGCTGTCCGCTGGGCAGGTTGCTCACTAAGTCCCGCATGGCGTAGCTTCCTGAAGACACAATTTCAGGTGCAAAAGTTTAGTTGTTGTAATGCTTTAAACCAAGATTATGTTTTTTGTACATATTTTTAAGAGCGTACTTTCTGACTAGTGTGACTGTGTCTATATTCGTAACATGGCATGACTATGAATGTTTCGCTCTCGTTCGTGATTTACCTATCAGGTCCTTGTTGCGCCGGTCAATAGAGAGGTTCCTCAGAGCAATGGCCACAGCCCGCACCACTTTGTCCGAGTCGGAACGCAGCAGCTCCACCAGGATGGGCAGGCCTTTCTCCTTACGCACAGTGGCACGGATGTAGTTGGACCACTGTAGCATACACAAAGGATATTAAAGGTCTTTAAAAACTGTTTCTTTTGCATCTTAAGTGGTGAGTCCGTTGTCAGCAATATCCTGTTTGAAATTCTTGCCAATGTACAGCTTTCTGTCATGAGAACTGCCCGTCCTGACCTCAAACATTTGCGTTGGGCTAGTGGGACTACTCCAGTAAGAAGCTGAGTTCAGGAGTTTGACATTAGCAGAGAGGTAAGGGAGGACTTTTTTTGGTAATGATATGCACGATTTTTCTCGGTCTGAAGATGTTTCTCATTCACACTCACAATATTACTCAGAGGGGCTCTCCAAGAACATGATGCAATTTGTCTTAATTTAAACATCACTGCATTTTACTTCTCATTTTGTGTATCATGAAACATTCAGTGTGACATAAAAGAGCTTCTCTTCTGAGTAACCATACCCCCAGAGATGTAATTAGGCAGGGACGTGCACGATATCCTCAAAAGGTGGCAGTAGTGAGCCTTGAATATGCGACTGGTTGTCACTGTCCGCAGAGGGAAGAATGGGGGTGATGAGGAGAAGGCTCTAATATCCTCAGAGGGACCAGGGGCAGGTTCTGTCCTGCACCAGAGGTAACTGACTTCTGCTCCAGGCTCCTGTGGCACTGGGTTTCTGATCCAACTCCAAATGTATCCATCTTTTTCTTTCAAAACGCCCACCTTAGCCGAAAATCGTTACAACTGAATAATTCAAGGCTCAAAATGTGAGACTCAAGCCGGGCTGAGGATAACTTTTTTTTTGCATCTTTAACACTGATATTTTACTGTATGTAACACGCAGAACGAAAAGAGACCACTAACCGCGTACATGCACACAATACAGGATTACACTTAAACACTGCAGACACGTTCCAATCTCTTTCACTGCACACTCAATATCAAGCAAGATAATCTATAAAGGGGTCCCAGATTAGACGGGAAAACAACATTCTAGGTCATTTGTTTCCTCGTCACAAGAACTACTGAACCCTAAAAGATGGACAAACAAGCTAGCGATACAAAAAACCCAGACAATACGATTTTAGCTGTGGGTTTTCAAAATAAAGCATTTGCATGAGGACCTAATGTACCGTATAAAGCGTATATTAGTATGTTACTGAATGAGAAGTAGAGCATTAGTGCTATGTACCTGTATGTAGCAGGATCTCCATGGAGGCAAATCAGAACTGAAACTTTTAGCACAAGCTGCGGTGAGAGAGTGGAGTTGAGCTACAATCCCAAACACTAACGAATGTGTTTACAGTATGACACATCGGTGCGAAGAGCCTCGGTGCCTTGATAATGCTGCCGCCGGTGCCGTGGGCCCGAAACATAAGTGACCACTCGTGCCTTAGGTGCAAAGTGTGAACTGGTAACTGATGGCTCGCCCTCCCTGTTGATAATTCACTGCAGCCTGAGTGTGAGACAGCCGCAGCAGGAAGACCTAATTGGAATAAATGTGAGCTGCAGTTCTCATATCATCCATCAGGAGCAAACACTTCCCACAGAGGAGACCGAGCAGACCACGATCTAATCCTGTAATTGCACCAAGACTGGGGGGCTGACCAGGATTAACAAATAAATCAAACTAAACGTCATTTTTCCCCTGCCATTAGTAAAAGCGCTTGATCCAATTGTGCTACTTAATATTCAAATGCAATCACACAAAGCACGGATATCATAGAAATGAGCACCCCCTTTACATTTACTTATTAATTACATCAATGAGGGCAATGTTGATAAAAAGGAAGATCAAAATATTGTTTTTGGGTTATCTCATTATTCCATCAAAAATGTACTCTGCATTTATGTGTTTAGGTAAAAGTGTTGCTTTAAAAGACAATCGAACCAAAGAGTCTATCAACGAAGCTCAGAAATGTCACTTTATGCCATGGTTTGAAAGATTACCTTTACAAGAGGGTTTCTTCCCGATGTTCTTGCAACTCTTTGTGCTAATCTAATAAGATTGTAAATTCCAACATCAGTTTCTCCGTCTAAAACCAGATGCTTGAGCACGCAGGGCTTCTTCTTGACTGTTTTGCTCAAGGTCTAGCTAGTCTAAAATACATGTCATTACCTCTTAACCAAGAACATTTTCCCCAGTTCGCTTTTACCTAAAAATCGAAAAGGTTCTCGACTGGAGCTCACAGCCAATAGGCCAAAGTAACACCTCATTTGAAATCGAAGACTATTATTAACTATTTAGTTGCGCTTTTGCTGCATTTTCGTCGCGTTTTATCTCTTTTTTGTCTTGTTTTTTTAGGTTTTGTTGTCGCTTTTTTATTGTGTTATTGTTGCTTTTCCGGCACGTTTTGTCGCTCTTTTGTGGCTTTTTTGTGGCACTTTTTAATCGTGTTTGTGGTGCGTTTTCATCCTCGTTTTTGTTGCTATTATGACACTTTTGTTTCAAGAAGCTTTTAGATTTGGGTGAAGCCAAACTGGAGAAAATGTGCTCGGTTGAGGTGGGGCTTAAGAGGTTAACCAATTGCAATACAAACCAGAATTGTGCATTTCTGAAGGATTTGCATGTGGTGGATACATGTTTCATTAATTTATTTGTTCGACTAAATGGTCGCTAAGCAATGGAGAACAATATATCGCCAAATTATGGTTATTGCAAAATGAGATGATGCAATAACCATCCAAGACTCTTTTTGACAATAGCAATAGCATCACACTGTTTTCACATATCACGCTGTCCTACATAGAAATCCAGCCGCATTTGGCTCGTCGGTCATGGAGCCATAAATCTTGATAGTAACACCATGGTGTCTATTTTATTTTCAAAATGTACTGTATGTGCCTTCCCTTCCCCACACTCACGGTCCACTGTCCCGCGCTGAGGTTCTGCAGAGCCCCCGCGGCCGCCTCCAGGGTGTTGTAGTTCTGGCTCTCGGTCAGCAGGGACAGGTAGAGCCGCACCACTTCGGGCTGATACAGCAGCTCAAAACCTTGGGGGAAAAGCATAAACACTGGTCAGATGTCCGGAACAGACAGAGATTGAGTGCCAATTAGGCAGTGGAGACACCAGCAGCACCACGTTTGGCACAATGGAGGAGAGAAGAAGCTTTGATTAACACTACGTAGGAGAAATGCTTTGTGTAAGTCAAGTTGCTTTTTGCTTAATGGATGCTCTTTGTGGATTTCTCAAAACTTCCACCACTTTTGTTAGGACACTATGTGAAATATAGTATAGAGTGGGTGTGGATAGGATAATTTCATCAGAAAAATAATAATAGTAATAATCTGAAAATGCATGATTATGCCAATTGAAGTATGTAATGCAAAGGCTCTAAAGAACATACTGTGAATATTTCATGCATCCAAATCGCTGTGTTAATGTTCCCAGTGAACATAATGATTTGCAAAAACAGATGCCTTTTTATAACACATTCTCACTCTTTGTTTTTGCCCAAGTTTTCAAAACAGCCATCAAATTCAGAATGAGAAAATATTCATCAAATAAAATACTACAACACACAAGTATCTTCTACTGCCATTGGTTTCATCTGTTCCAAAAACAGTGTCCAACTACTCTCAAAATCGATAAAACCTTTGCGGGAGCTTTGAAAAGTAATACTGAACAAATTTACTTTACCTTTCTCAAGGACAGTAAAAAAACAGCTGTGCTCATACTTGGTAACTCTCGGTAAAACCCGACACACTATGATTGAAAATACTTGAGCCTTTGTAAAATAAGGAGGACAGGAGAAGGAGAAACTATTGATCAAAGCCTCCATCCAAAACGCAGCATGTTTCAGATCCAGGCTTATCGCACTAAAGCACACAATACAACCCCACGGTCTACAGTCAATCACAAGGCCTCCCTCTGATGAAAACGCAATTACATTATCAGCTATTAGGCAGAGACGGCGCCATGAGAGAGAAAGAAAGAGAGAGGGAGAAGATTCAAAACGCAGCAGCAATTATTCTTCAAGAGCTTCTTATTTTTCCAAAAGACAGTCACGAAACACTATGCAAGAGAATGAGCAGGAGACAAACAACCTCAAAGTGTCGATCCGCTCAAGGTCATAGCCTCAGTTTCATACATTTTTGATGCCACACGCATGACACTTGAAGAAGAAATGCTGTCATCCTTCAATTCCTGAGGAAAAGCACACTTCTGACGACTATTGTGGTTTGTTGTGGTTCAGCACGTCGAATAAAAAGATGTTTTGTTCAAATTGAGGCCCAACACCAGATTTATTTTTCCAGTAGTGGAATAAAAATTGTTTTGGTGTAATGTCAAAGCAGGCAGCTGTGAAAAAAGACCTTTGTGCACTGTACATCTGATTATGATGCATTTGTATGGATTATGAACGAGGGGGCAAGTTGTGTTGTTTACATTACTGTGAGCGTAACTGTAGCCTATAACCTGTGCAATGTAATTATAAACTAATCCTTATGAAGAATTGTTTATGTTAGACATACATTAGGAAAGTTAGCAATGAGTTTGAACCAATACTAACAATTAAAAAGGTGGGCGCTCTCCATTTATTTCCCTAGTCGTCGTGAAACTTAAATTGTCGACTGGACTGGATTTGGTTGAGTTGAGACCCAGTCCAGTCGACGATTTAAGCTTCACGATGAATACTTCCCGGAAGAATGAGATCCTTCACAAACATATTTTCCTAGTATTTCCCAGACGGGCTCAATAGCAAATTATTATCACCACTGAAGAAGTGCACATCACAATGAATGTTCAGGAGAAAGATCAGAAATAAACTAACAGACATATATATATATATATATATATATATATATATATAGATAGATAGATAGATAGATATTACTGTGCGGACGTCGAACTGCTCCTATGGTATTATTACTCCTTACAATATAGTACCCTTTTTATCCTTAGAAAATCGACATGTTTAATTTTATGTAACTAGACTTGGATCGTGTAACTACTCATGTAACCGTATTTAAATAGGGAAAACGTGGAAGAGCTTGGTTGCTTCTAACCTCTCCCCTGTTTTACCCCATAGAGGACAGGAGGAGAGGCTAAATGCTAACATCATCTTTGGTCTTGTTGCGTGACTGAGCGCACGCGTAAAGACCAGACAGGTACGCATCAACTCGTCTAAGCTCAGGTAAGAACACATCTCAGTATGGAAAAACGGTGGCCTGTTCCTTTAAATTCTCATTTAACTTAAACTGACAACAATGCCAATTTCCATTTTCCAGACTTATAGATGAAGCACCCTGCCCTTAAAACCCGAGAATCAGTCTAGACGTCCCATTGGCAGTTGGTAATCAATACCGCCAGTTAAATGACTCACCTCCGATGCAGCGGTTGGCTAATAGTGCTCAAAAGCCACTACAATTTGTGATTACATGCTGGGGCTGCTGCAGTTTTCTGTATTTTGGTTCACAGCAAACCCTGATACTCCAAAACCACTGACTAAAACCACCTTTTACAGAGAATATAATTTCGCAGACAGCTTGCTTCTGCGAAACCTAGAACTCGTTTTCAAAGGAGAAGTCAAACGGCAAAGCGCCAGGTTGTAAACCAAGAGCCAAAACATTGCACCGCACATCAATAGTGGTTCTGAGGGGCTCGGGAGAGGGCAGGCGGCACAAACCAGACAGTCAGCAACATTGAACATACTCCTCATATTTCAGGTCCCGCTGCCTGCGCACTCAGCAAAGCCACGGTCATCTTGAAGGCATTCCTGTTGACATACACTTCATCTCCAAGGCAGATTCCATTCTCATATCACAACTCTGGTACTGGGTCGGTGCCAAGTTCCAAAACAACCTCCAACTAAGGTTTTATGAAAGGGAAGAACAATAAAAACAATGAAAAACAACCGTGCATCTGCATTAGCTACAACTATTCACGGCAATATTAGTTTAAGAAGGCCTGGTTGCATTCGGGAGGTTATGGTATAGAGCGGACTTAATATTTTGAATGATCCTCATCTCCTTCAACAATCAATCAATCAATGGTTTTGTATAGCCCAATATCACAACAGGAGTCGCCTCATAGGGCTGCACCAAACATTAAGGCAATAAAACAGAGCAGTAAATAAGACAATGTAAAATCAAATATCCAGGCAAACATAATGTCCAAATAAGCGTCAGCCGTGGGTGGCAACGAGTGGCGCGGGTGTCCCCTGTCCTTAGACTCTCCAGCACGGGAAGGAAAAACTCAAAAACCCGGAGGGAGAAACGAGAAACCTTGAGGAGAACCACAGAAGGAGAGATCCACTCCCATGGACGGACAGGCTATAGAGACCCAGGGCCGAAGGGAAGATTAGAACATTACAACTGTTCTAATCTAAATTGAAAAAGATAAAAGCTTAAACTGTGGTACATGTGCACTATTGGTGGTGCCCACAGGCAGATGACCCTTTTATTTAATTTTAAACCTATTTCTTTTTAATTCGAAATAATTTCATGTATGCTTTAGGAATGCATTGAGTTAGGTGGTTTTAGATTTTACAGTTTATACATAATTTTTGGTTGATTCTTTACCCTTGTTAGACCCGGTTTAGTCTGAATTTGAACAGGTAAATATTTAATGAGGTGCTACTGGGTACAAAACATTTGAGACCCACTGATCTAATTTCATCATTGTTGAAATTCCATCAGCCAAATGTTCACCCCTTATTCTTGCATTGGCTTTAACACTGGGATGGAATGCCCTGTACCTGTTTTTTGTTATACGTAGTGTCTTTCTAAAGGAACCTTTTAGACCATTTGTATAGACCTTCTCGGGTCAGGGTGTGTTTCCGAGTGTGTTTTGTTGTTGTCCTCATTCATCTCCTACTTGTCTTTTGGGGCAAGTGGCAGGTTATTAGAAAGTGTTAGGATTCAGAGGGAAGAGGGGATGTCAGTGAGGAGTGACCCTGGCTTTGCTGGCTGCTATGTAACCTCAGACAGACTACAAGTATAATACAACTGCTTCAACACACGTGTGAAAAGGAAGGATCCTGGTCTGGTAGAAAGCTTTAAATCTTGAGCTTAAAATAAATAAGGGTTTCAAACAAGACTTTTTGAATTCATAGGAGAAGGCAAAAAACGGTTGCAAAAACACATGCAATTGAGCCGGGCCTACCCTAACTCCTCCCCGTTGGTCTATATATTCAGCTGCGTCCAGAGTGGGACCTTTGTCGCTGACGAAGCCTTTTGGATGAGAGGTGAAACGTTCGAAGACTTCAACTACTGAGTACAGAAGATGAATCAAGTACCTTCATTGAAGATGGACAACTCCTGTACGACTGAGAACTTACACAGACATGCAATTGAGGTATTATGTTTCAAATTCAGTACCAATCACTACTATGAGTCCAACTTCGTAATAATGCAATTTCAGACAGGCACCAGTTCATCAGCTTTTCACACTCTTCTCCCCTCTCTTCTCTCAGGGGGTTCCCCAGGGGTCAGACCTCACCCCCCAGCTCTTTCTCCCGTATGTCCCCCCCGTCTGGGTCACATAAGTCACAGACATGTCTCTCAGGTCTGCTGCTGCACCAATGACATTGAGCTCCACCTTTCAACAAAAGACTCCAGCCCGGCCACTCGATAAGGAATCAGACACAGAGTAACACCTTCAACATACTATCAACTCATTCTTGTTCTTTAGAAATCTTTGATCACGCAGGGATGCATTCTAAGAAAGATTTAAACCAGAGGTGGATAGAGCTGCCAAAATATTTACTCTAGTAAAGTAAAAATTATATGAATCAAGTAAAAGTATAAAAGTCAAATTTATGTTTTAGTGCTAATGTAATAGAACAGATCAAATAACAAAAAGTGAAAATTCTGATAAGAGAAATAAATCTAGAAAGTTAAGTTTAAAATACTTACACTTATTTGTTTTATGTTTAAAAGCCAAGTTAATGTTACTCAATTAAAATTAAAAAGCACTGCACTGTGTGATAAAACCTGCTCTAAAACTTTGTTATTTCAATTAATTAGTACTTGTTGGCTATTTGAGTCACTACTTACCTCTGCTAAAAGCTGGGAATCTCAAAGCTCATTATGCAAATTACATACATGATAAACGGCATGTACGGCAACGTGTAGCATTTCATACGATATACGAGATGAGTATATTGGGATTAGTGAATTTATGAATAATAAAAGCATTCAAAATGATTAATTCATGCGTCCAATTCTTCGTCATATAAATCTCCATTTCACATTTTGACCTCTTCTGCGGCCTATCATGTGTTAGAGAGAAATTAACGAGAAGAATCACGTCTTAATAACTTGATATTACCTTAATAACAGCAGAATTAAATCATTGTAAAAACAATTCTAGTAAAAATATGCTTTGGCTTGTATATGTTTATTGTTTTGTAATTGAACCATTTAAAGTGCACTTCTCTCTAGGTCTGTGAGACTGAAACTTGTACCAGAAGATTTTTCTTAGATCTCACACTGCCTGTAAATGAGGTGTAGAGGAGGAGGAGCAGCAGCCATTTTTCAAAGCAAAAGACGCGGCTGACAACTTCCTATACACAAATGGGGTTTACAGCTTCACCAACACTGGGTTTGAGACAAAGTTTGAACTAGTGATTGAGAATTACCACTTCAATGTTGCTTCATTGATTTGGACAAACTGGCCTAATTTTTGGTCGTATTTAAAACAAAGATGTCGCAGCGTGACAGGATGAGAAACTATAATGGATTAGCAGATGAGTAAGAGGAGAATCTAGAGCCAGAGTTACAGTAAATTGACCCAAGGCTCCCATATTAAAGACACATTAATGCAACGTCAAAAAAGCATATAATTTGAAAATAATGTCTCTTTTCTGTGCACTTGCCTCTCCTCTTCACTCACTGACCTGACAAACATCCCCCTTCCACCATAAAGGTTTTCTATGTAACCACAGTGCTGTTTTGGTCAATCGTTGTCACTTTATGAGCAGAAGCAAAATGTGTTGTTTCGTAGCTTGAGAAAAAAATACATGCACACACTCATCGCTCTTTTGATGAAATAATGATGTGCAAGAGTTACATTTTCAAGTCAGTGTCAATCTAGCACCTTGTTCAACATTTTTAGAGAGAGACCTTCAAACAATAAACTAATGGGCTCCGATGAGACTTATGCAAAGTCTAAAACAGCACTGTGGTTACATAGAAAACCTTTATGTTTTCTTGTAACTTTATGCAACTGTGAAAGCACTTGCATTGCCTTGTGTATGAATTGTGCTCTACAAATAAACTTGCCTTGCCTTGTATATTATTATGGGTTCTTTCTAACCGAGACTTGAGCAAGTCAGAAATGATTTATAGTGTTATTATGTCAGTGATTCGCCGCTATTTAAAGCAAATATGATCTGCAAATTTAGAAAAGTAATCCATCAAGCAAAACCTTTGTGCCTAAGAGGTTTTATATTCAAAAGAACTGTGAAAAATGTCCCTCAAACTCTACGGCATGATTACTGCTGTCTTTCAGGATATAATGACCATGCTTTTCGGTGCTTTAAAGACGCACAAATTCAAACCAAGGTTTGGCCCAAACATATCAAAAAGTGATTTCCGTCAATCTCACAACACCTGCCTCTCGCTCAATGCTTCCACGCCAAACGCTGAACTAGGCTGAGTGTATTTACAGCAATTTCTCCGGCTCCGTCAAAATCAGGAAGACATGATGCCAAATCTGTCTACATCTCACAGGGGAACGTTGCGACGGGTTTTGAAAGAGCAAAGAAATAAAGGTGTAATAGTTGAAAAATCCCGATTTTCTTGACAGGTTCACCATTTCTTTCCCCCATTCCTCTCAAATCAATCTGCAGTACTTTAGTGGTTGTCAGCTGGTTTGGCTGTGATACACAATATGACAGATTGTTATTCATCTAAAAGGCTTTGCTGTGACCTGACCACAAAAGGTCACTAGTAGCCGGTGTACTCTTTGTGCTGGTCCTCACCCCTGGAAGGACATCTGGCATTATCTAAGAGTGGTCTGATGTGTTCAAATATGTGTCAGTAATTATCTAAGAACATACTGTATAAAACATGTGTGGAGCCAGGTCACATGTTTATACAGTGGTCAATTTCATATAGTGATCGTCTCTGAATTTTCAAGGCATCTTTCCAAGACAAAGGTTGGAAAAATCTCAGTTACTGTTTATTTATTTGGTTTATTTGATAGGGAAAGATACAATAACATAGACAAACTGTACTTGTCCCTAGATGGGCTTTTATAAACAGTTAAAAGTACAAAACCTGTTAAAAATGGATGAGAGGACAATGACCTTTACAGACACCAATTTGTACATACAAAAGAAGACAGACACACAACACTACATGACTGCTGCTGGCACAGCCATAATTGTGCATGTTTTATTTGAAGACGCCAAATCCTGTCAAAGATTTTAATTCAACAGGGAACATGTTCCACAGATTGGCACCTCACTCTAAAAATGCAAATCGGCCAAAGGCTGTTTTTCTAATCAGCACCTTGTGGTCCTCATTTGAGGCTCGGGTCGACCTTCCACCGCTCTGCAGCTACTCACACACACACTCAAAGGCTCCGAGGCCAGTCCATTAAGACATTTAAATTTCAATTTCACAATGTTAAAATGAATAACATTTGGAAATGATTGATTTGATTTTGATAAAATATTATTGCGGTATAGTCTGATTAGTTTTTTTCATCTAAAACCTTTAGGGCCCGATTGTAGAGGCTTTCTACTGATTTAACCTCTTAACCCACACCTGAAAATTTTCTCCAGTTTGGCTTTACCTAAATCTAAAAGCTTTCGAACTGCAATGGCCAAACTTTTCGCATGGATTTGGAGACCAATCACAGAATGAGAAGGGACGGCAAGACGATGACGCGCTATTCGACATACGGAAGCTTGTAGTTTGTTTACGGATCCAACATGACAGCAGCAGACGCGAAGTTTAGCTCGAAAGTTTACAGCGGGTACGTCATACGTCATCAACACTTTGCTATGGCTACGTGCAGACGCATATGATAGATATTCGTAGCGCCCAATAAACGGCTATGGACAATCGTAAACCACACCTCTCCTACGAGAAAATGAATTGGTGGTCCCTAGACTAAATATCATTTGTGATTTTAGTCCTGGGATGGCCAGGCTAGAGAGTTCATGGAATTGAAAAAAACATTTTGCTTGGAATGCAGCATAAGTCCATACATCAGCCTTAAGGTTGAAGCACGTACTAGTATCAATTTGCTTTGATCTCATTTAAATGCTTTTGCCTTTTCAGTCACAGATACAGTATATTCCAACCCACAAATAACACGCTTTGAACTTTTGACATCCTAGTGTTCGTCAATGAACGTACATCTGTCACTGCAAGACAGCTACAGCAAATGCAGAGGAGACAACTAACCTAGGTCACTCTCCTACTTATGAATAAATGTATAAATATCCCTGTCAAATCTGCAGAGAATACATTGAAATGCTTCCCCAATCTTTTTCTGTATCTGAAATCAACTGTACATTTAACCCAAGCTGCTCATGTTAAGTAATGTAGAAATATGGAGAAAAATGCTAATGATGGTTTACATAAGGGCCACAAGAGGGGCCAAAATACTTTACAATGTCATTAAAATGGTACGCTGCCACTTGCATGATAATGATCCTGGCTCTTCGGCTTCGTTAAAAACCAAAAGGTGAGCTGCTTTTACCACGTAAACAAAACAAATAAATTGGCAGAGTTCACAGGGGATTGAGAAATGTTTTGGACAAAATATGCTCCTACAAGTCACGCTGTATAAGCAAATTATTCCTTTCATGCTGCTAGGAGAATGTCTCACACATGGGTACAACATACTGTCTGCATTCCCAAGTAGGACAGGGTTGTTAAAAAGTTGGCAAACCAGGGCAAGATTGAATGTAAAGTGTTCGTGTATAAACCTGTGTATTGTCCATTTATATTCAAACGTGTAATAAACATAATATGTCTTCTGTATTGTATATGAATGTAGTTGGTTACATCAGTGGTACTATGTCATAACAAGGTTGATTGCTCCAACTATAATAATTATAAAAGGGCAAGAAAATTGAGTGCAGTGCGTCAGTGGTTCCAGCCAGTTAAACAAGATGAGGTCCTCTTCAAGGACACACTGCAAAGAATTCAGAAAGGAAAGCGTAGGAAAAGGGTCCTGGACTCTTTCAATGCCCTGATGAAGATCTTCAACAGGTCGAAGCGTGTTGGTATTACAAAAAGGCGACCACTCAGAGTGCCTCATACCATTCTATACCCATTGGACTAACTTTTCAATCTGTTTTTTGGTATTTCAACCTGGATAGACTCAAACAGACAAAAGCAGCAATTAGGAAGATTTATTGGCAGTAGACATCGATGTATAATATACATCGATGTCTATATTAAAGTCAGTGTGGATGAACAGGTTGGAGGTATGGATGTCTTCCCATGGAGCCTTGACACTGGTGGTGGTATAGGCTTCATTGTTCTATACCATGCTATATTGGAGCCTGACTATTACTTCTTTTTAACAATCACCAATTTGCCACCTGGGGTATTTGGCATAATTAGTAATAAAAGGTGCATCACTTTCTATCCAGATAAAAAAAAAGTGTGTATTTGACCTTTCAGTGCAGGGGGCCAAAATGTAAACATTCTTTGTTGAAAAAAAGTTTTAAGATCGGGAAACCCCTGTAAAAAGCCCTATCTTCTCCTCCCCGTCAGCATCAACATCGCTACAACGCTGGGAAAGGGTTCTAACGTCTTCAACACAATTTATCCGTGGCCCGGTTGTAATTTAGAGTAGTAATCATGTCGGGGGCCAATAAAAACTATCACAGAGGCCTCAAATGTCAGTGTATGGATGGTTAGCAATAGCATGGTGCCTTTAATTTACATCACAGTGGCCTCGATGACGCTACAGGATAAATTATTTTCAGGGTTTCTGGTAGGCTTTTAATGCTGATGTAACTATTTCCATGGTTACGCATAGGAGGCCAAGCAGATTAACATACCTGCACAGGCTGAAGTACTGTTTACTCAACAAAATAGTCTCGGTTTTGCTTTTACATTTTTCAGAAATAACTGACTCAGAAATATTTAAAAATAAACAAACTAGCGTTAGCCCACTGTAGTTTGCGCCTGCAATTTAGTCAACTGCAGCCATACCACTCCAAGTGATGTCAAGAAAAAAACTATACTGTAAGACCTTTGTTTAATATTTTGTTCACTAAAGATCAAGACAGTGCAGTTTATTGAACTTCCGACTGTAGCTTTTCACTTCTTGACATAAGACAATTTGCTCAAATTAATGAAGTATCGAAGAAACCCTGTACTCCGCGGCTAGATTGATTTTGGGAAACATTATGGATTTGTTTCTCGTACATTTTCTTTCAACATTTGAGATGTAACCTTGTAAACTGGGAGAGGGTTATGTAACAGCAATGATTCAGAACACAGAAGGGTAATTTTTCAAGTCATTGGTATTCTGGCGCTGCATACCATACAGTCAGGTGCGAGAGTAATCAGTCTGGAAATGAGAAGCATGTTAATGTGGAGTATAAATTACCGTGGAACTGCACTAATTAACTTTCAGCTCGTCTCAGCACTGCATTTCAGGTGTCAAATCTGTTATAACACCGCTACAAATCTTCTCTAAATTTAATTCAACCTGTGAGGTGAAGAGCCTGCTATAGATAAAAACAAACAACAGGGAGCATAACTTATTCATCTCGTTGTCAAATGAGAGTGAGAAATAAGACAGCAAATAAAAAGAACGCGTAACTGTTAGCAGTCCCATCAGTTGAAGGTTGATTTCCAAGATGTGCAGAAGCTTTCTATTCATTGTACATAATATACCGGCCTGGTCTTACCATACCCTCGTACTCATTTCGTACAGAGGGTTTGGAACTTCATAATTGAGGACGATTGGATCTGTTTTCAAACTACAACCAGCAAATCCGGTGCAAATGCGCAACGTCACCTACAACACCCGCCTCCCCCGCTCGCTGAATGGTAGGTTGGAATTCAACCGATGAAATGCAGCCACTGAGATCGGACCCAGACGTACATGTAGGGAAAAGAGTTTATGGATGGCAAAGGCCAGGCTAATAATATACCTCTAGTTACAACAGTATTACTTGATTGCACATTTCCTGTCTATTTTGCAATCCCTGAGTGGTTTTTGAGAGCTGATGGAACAAGTGAATTTCTCCATTGTGAGATCAATAAACTCTTATCAAACATTGAGCCGCTGTGTTTGCCGGTGCTTTCATGCTAACCAGAGTGCATTGCAACTAATGAACCAGGTTGGCAAAAACTAAAAACTTGCCCAGGTCTTCATTAGTTCTTCATGAGTTTTAGTATGTACAGCATTAAAAGTGCTTTCGAAACCTTAGAAACAACAGCCAACTTATTTCAACAAGATACATGAATGTGGCCAACAACAAAACAAGAACAGAAAAACCTCACACTTCGGGTCCGATCGCATTTGCTTGAACTCTTTGACGACAACCCATGTACATTTGCTTTTGCTATGGCCATTTAGTATTTTAGACAAATGTGTATTTTCTTTGATGGAAATGAATTTTGTGAAAACTATCTATACAAACATGAACTTTAAGAAATAAATAAATAAATGTAACCTTCAAACAAGGGGTAAAAAAGCCAAAAACTGTACTCAGATAAGATCTCACTGTTGCCATTAGATGCTACATGTGTACCGCACCAAAGACACAGTCGCAATGGTCACCAGTTAGAAGAGTACTAATCAAACAAATGCAGTATTGAATATAGAAAAGGCAATAGGTAACAAGACTAGCTTTATGATATTTGATAAAACAAGGGCAATCTTGTCATTAGCAATCATTAGCTATCTACCCTTTGGTTATCCTTGAGATAAACAGTATCCACGAACTGCAGCATACTTTCCAAATGGATGGTGTCATCATGATATCTGTAGGAACCCTAGGCCACTTTACATTTGCATATCCGCGCGCTGGACGCCGTGGGTTTATTGGATGGTGACAAAAGTGATCAGAAGGTGGCTTTTGGACCATTTTTGGGATACTGTCAAAACCAGAAAAGAGCCACAAAGATGCCCTGGTGTGGAGGGAGCAGCAGAGGAGACATGTTTTGAAAGACAGACAGACTGCCAAAGCGAATCCGCAAAATCTTCCCTTCTTTCACTCCTCTGTCTAAACTTGCCACGGCTCCACGGGGGAGCCCAACACTGTCCCATCCCTGAATGGTTGTTTGCAACCATTTTACACAATAGTGGTCTTTCCAGTCATCTGCCTTCGGGATGACAGGGGACCACTTCCTCCTTCCATGCACAGATAGGCGCGCAGACGTCCTGCTGGGCTCCCAAAAAGCGCACATCACCACCGGCAACAACACACGCTGACAAAAAGACACAAGAGTGTACAGATTGCCAGCAATTGCTTTCCAAAAAAAAAAAAAAAGTCCATTTGCCAAATTCTTTCGGCTGAAAAGTTAGAAAAGTACACAGCCAAGTGGTCTTCACTCGAGGGGTGAGGTGGTATTAGGTTTTGCTGAAGAATTTGCCTGTGGCCATCTCGACAGGGGAGGTAATAAGGCGTTTATTTCCACTGTCCTCCTTCCTAATGCAATAGAGGTCCAGTGTTTTGGCTCAAGGTAGACAGGTATTTTCCTCTAAAATGAAAAACATAATGACAAAATCAGTCTCTTTTTCGTGTGGATGGAGCATGATGGGGTACTCGTAACAATTTGGTGTTGTTGGACAAATGGATTCCAAATTGGATAATGTTTCGATTGTCAGAAAGAACAGCAAGGCTAAAAGGCTAAGAGCTATACCGAGAGGGGCATTGAGTAGCAGCAATGTCCGACAGACTGTTTATTTGAAGGTAAAAGCTACATGTCCAGGTGCTCTGAGCTGGAAATAATAGCAAAATGGACTGAGGAAGAAGATAAAGTAAACTCAATTTTCGAGGTTGCTGGACCAATCATGTGCACTCGAATCTAAATCTGTGACAGCGGCGCATACACCAAGCTAACAATTTGTGCACCGTGGACCTGCTCGCTGTGGCTGTATCTAATCGCAGCTTGTAATATCAACACGTCCGAGATAAGGGTGCGTCCCACTGATATGTTTTTGCGGCGAGGATCACTTGTCAGTTCTCATCAGTTTTCCGCGCTGTCAGATAGGCTGAACAAAACTGCAGCCTTGTATGCGAGGTGTCAGCACATTTGCCTCAGCGGAAATACATCTGCAGTCATGGAGAAAATCTGAAAGCATTTATTTTGTTTGCATTTTTATTTATTTTTTTAGCCCTGGACAACTTTGGGCATTGTCCCGAACTCGCAGTCACGAAGACAGTGAAGAAAACAATGGAAGATAAAGTCGTAAAAACAAAGTGTTCCTATGGCTTGCAAGCAGTCCGAGGCACTCTGATGGACTTGTTCTACAAAATTAATTGCATGCCATAATTAAATACAATTATATAAGATTAATTGCAGGCTAATAGTTTATAATTGGCAATAATGGTGAGTCAAGAAGATGCGATTTACATGTTGCCCCCGATGCCCTGTTACCATGGATGAGAGAACGCCATGGCAACAAGGCGACCAATGACCAATAAAGCGACCATTTTGGTTAACCTTTGCACTAAACTAAGCGCACGGAGCTAATACTGAATGAAAGAATTGATTATACTAAATGTAACCGAAAAATAAAGTGAGCTTTAATTGTTTGTATTTTTATTGTTATTTTGTGAAGCACTTTGTGACTTCTCCTGTCTGTGAAAGATGCTACTTAAATACATTTGTGCTTGCTTGCAAAGTGTAGGCCTAAATAAAAGTCCAAGATATCTAACTCTAGATGATTTTTGCTGTTGATGCTTTTAAGAGCCAACTGAAAACCTATTTGTTTCAGAAAGCATTTTAAATTCCAGTGATAAAGGGTTATTTTATTCATATATTTTAATTTGTACTGTATTGTATGTATTTTTGTGAAGCACGTTGTGACTTCTGTCTGTGAAAGGTGCTATATAAATAAATATTACTTACTTACAGAAACATAATTGTGTGCAACTTGGTCTGTTTGTTCTATTAATAATTGAATGCCTTTCTAAACACACGAGGTCAAATCCATGCCTTAAACACTTCAGCTTGAAATGTTTATTATGGTATGCACTATGCATAAGTTACAGCACCATTCTTTCCAACACAGGAATGCTGTTTACACATCTATATTGTCTGTCTCTGTCACATTCCCCTCAGTTTAAACAGTCAACTCATGTTTTCACCAAGACACAGTGTAAAACAAGCAACTCCAACAACTGCACAATCCTCGTGGAGGAAACGGCATTGAGGGGAAGGAAATTGGCAGAAAACTAAGGCTATAAAGATGAAGCAAGAGCCCAGGGAGACTTGCCTATTGGGGAGGAGTGAGACGGACTACTACTCTTCCTACTTCCTGAAGCCGGCAGCTGCAGTCACTCCACCGAATGAATGAGAAAAAGCGGTTAAAGTTGTCAGGGCGGTGCATTCAGGTATCATACTTTAGATTTGACAGGGATTTGGTCAGGGAATATGGATCGCGTGTAAAGAGGAGGAGTGAAAAAACAGAAAACAAAAAACAACTAAAATGATAATCATGTATGATCTACTGCATGTATGATTTATGTTAGTATGTCCTGTATGTTCTATTGTGTTTAATAATAATAATTAAAAAGCTTTTTTGTCCAAGTTTTAAACCCTGTTTTGGACTTGGTTTGGTAGCCTACTCCCCCCCTCAAATATTAGGCTTTATTAAAAGAGTCAAAAGTCTAAATAAATCTTGTTTACACACAAAAAAGCTGTGTGTAAAAATGTAGGGTACAGTGTTGGTCCAGGTTTATACAGGTCCGTGATAAAGAATAGAAAATATGATGACCTTCCCCTGATCGAAAGACCACCAGCCACCACTGTGTTTCACCCATTCTTGTTAACCTTATTTCAAATAGGGGTAATAGCACCAAGACAGAAATGTGGGGTATATTTAGTTTTTTTGCATCGTTATTCTTGAAATATATTTGCCTGAATACAACACCGACTTATAAGGATATTACTCTTCTCTCCAACAGAGAAATTCCTTGAGTGCCACAGCTTCTTCTGAGACACAGTTAATAAAAGTGAATGGATGTTATACAAGGGGGCTTTGAGGATTTATGTCACTGTGAGGCGGCTGAGCAAGTGTTTTCTGGTTTGTGTTTGACTTGTGCTTGATTCATCTGTCTGCACTAACAGTCTCCCTGTGTTATTTATTCATTAGTCTGAGAGCTTCCAGTTGTGTGGGGTCTGCAGCTGTAGCACACTGTACATACTCCCACACAGGTGCTATGACTCAGTGCAACGTGGCTACTGAACAGCCTGAAGATGTGCTCCAGCCGTCTACTCTTTTCTACAAAAATAACTTATAACATTAAGCAAACAACCTGTAGGAGCGCTCGCCGGATCCAACAGAAGTGTGAGCGATATGGTGCTCTACAGGATCCTGAGTAGGCAGAGGATAAATAAAGAAAATGAGATCTGAGGCACACAAAATCAGCCACTAGTGAAATTTATTCAACGCCAATGCGTTTCAACTCACTACTGAGTCTTCGTCAGGGCCCTGACGAAGATCTAATTTTCTTTCTGAACTTATAACATTGTTCCCGCGTCAAAAATCGTACGGTTTCACCTCACAGTTTTGAGGACTTCTGCGCACTTATCTTTTGCGTCAAATGAAACAAAATGTATTACTGGACCTGTTATGAGATGATATGTGCTCAAAGTGTGTTCATCATGGTACCATTAGCATGCAGTAAGCTGAAACTGAAGGCGTTATTTTATTATCACTTATATACACTGTGCTCCATGCCAATTAGAAATCGTGACCACCCCTGTCACTCAGTCATTATTATTATCTAAGACCTTCTAAGACCTTATTTCAAATTGTAAAACCTAAAATATACATTGAATTTCAGTTTTTAATGAGGAAAGCATCATACGCAGGATTGTAGACGAGACATTTGGAAAAATTGGCCAAAAATATTGGCGGTGCATATCAGCATCGGCCAATAAGAATCTCCAAACATCGGCCTTAGAAAAAACGATATCAGTCGACCTCTATCACAGAAAGCAGGCTACAGCTCAACTGTGATGGATACTATGAATTAACTGTTGCCTTGGAAGCGCATCATGGCTGATTTTTCATCTCTATACACACCGACCTGATGCTGAAGCCAATTTTCTCCAGGTAAGAGACGTCCCACTATGGACCTAATAACCCTTTCATGGTCAAGGGGATGATGACGGTGAATCATCTGCTTCCATCTAGCCCACAACAGCACCTTCTGTCATACCAAATAACTTCATGTCCTCTTGTACAAGGACTGAAATACTTCAAGATATGTTTGTAATGAGAGAACAACGTTACAACAGCTCAAAACAGTCAATTTTGTATGAGATGTAACATTTAAAGCCCCTCTCAGACACAGGAAGCTAAACTCTTCGGCACTGAACAAAGTCTTTACTTGGCAAAGAAACCTCAATTCTCATTATCATGATCATATGTTCAAATAGAGGATATCAATAACATTTTACTGCTACTATGACTGCTATAATGATGGCATCAACAAAACTACATTATCAGTTATTTCTTGTTCTTCCTGTTTATTCCAGATCATTTGAGAAGAAAAAGAAAACATAGTTATTCTGCACTTCTGGTCTAAGTTTAGATTGGTAAACATCTTCTAAAGCTCTGAGATTATTTTAGAGGAAAACCTTGAACAAGTTGACAGTAACGTTGATCATTGCTGTCAAGAGTGCGACGAGGCAGTGTGCGCTGTGCGGGGCCTCACGTGGGAAAGTATTGGGATTATGTGTCAGTCCCCAGTTTGCTTTGCCAAAAAACAGGTAGAATAACAACTGTCATGCAACAGTTCACTGCTAATGTGCAAAACTTCAGTGTGTTGAGCCACTAATCTCCATGGGACCACCTAGGAATATCATTATGCCAAACAGATTCGTATTTTTAACACAATACAAGGTGGTCCCACTTAAGTGAATGCCTCGCCTTGAAAATGTGCCTTTTTTACCCACCGTCACCCAATTATCAGTCTTTTTCATCAGCGCCGGCATTAAGTGCTCTAGAGAGGAGAGGTGTGGAGATGAAGGGACGGGGTGTTTGTAGCCAAAATGTCAGCTGCGAGCTGCTGGCCATTCTCATAATTAGTCCTCTTTCTCTGGTGTGCTTAGTTTTTGTTTTTTTATGAACAACAAAGGCAGCGAAGTAAATTGGTCTGAACCGTGGCGGGTTTGTTAGGCCCTTATTGAACTCGGTGTGTGATTGAACTATCAACAGCTGTGCACAAGAGCGGGTTCACTTTTAATCTCAAATGAGCTGTGGAGAAAGAGAGTGGACCATTTTGCATCTGCTGCAGGCTATTACACTCAGTACAATATGAACAGCACACTTTATGGATGGATCAATAGGATGAATTACTTCATGGGTTTAAACTTTTTTCAGGTTTCAGCACAAAAGTAAAAGTACCCAACTTCTCTACTAATATTGGAGCTTTCTTGGTAGCACATATGGTGATTATACCGAGCATTGACAGTTTGCCTTGGTGATTGACATAACTAAATGAGCTGTACAGCAAACATCAAGCAAAATAAACTTTATTTTTTTAACATTTTTAATCATGCAATAATGTTGTCTTCACCAAATAAATGATAACCCACACCGTGCCACTGGTGGCACAGCGGTTAGCGTTCATGCTTCACAGCTAGAAGGTCCCGGGTTTAATTTCCACCTGGACACAGTCTTTCTGTGTGGAGTTTCCATGTTCTACCCGTATCTGTGTATGGACTCAAATGGTAAATAGACTCAACTAGACTCAACGCTTTTCTACCTTTATCAGGCCCAAAGCACTTTACAGTAAGGAAGCAAGTAGGGTGAAGTGTCGTGCCCAAGGACACATTGCGGGAGCTGGGATTCGAACCCACGACCAGATCATGAGACGACCTGCTCTGCCAACTGCGCCACAGTTGCCCCTGTAGGTTTCCTCTGGGTACTCCGGTTTCCCCTACCACTACAAACAGATGTGTGCAGTTGCAACAGCGCTTATGTCAGTCTGAATATCACCAAGTATGGGGTGAATGTAAAATTGTCTCATGTCAATGTCAACTTTATTTCTATAGCACATTTACAATGTGAAAAGCTCAAAGTGCTTTACAACTCGACGAGAAAAACACAGTGAAAAAAACACGAGCACAAATGTATAAGTACAACAGGCAAATATAAAAAAAACAATAACAAGTTATAGGTGTTCAGCTCAACTCAAAGCCAGTGAGAAAAGGTATGTCTTAGGGAGAGATTTAAAGTTCTCCAGTGACTCGGTGGCTCTAACCCACAGAGGCAGACTGTTCCAAAGCCGGGGCCCGGCCACAGAGAAGGCTCGGTCCCTCTACTTCAAATTGGACCTGGGAATGTCAAGGAGCAAATGAGAAGAGGACCTTATGGTTCTTGCAGGAACATGAAAAGACAATAGTTCAATCAAATAAAAGGGAGCCAGCCCATGAAGACATTTAAACGCGTTTTGTATGTCAACAGGTGTACAAGCTGTATTTTGAACTCCCTGCATGTAAAGCGCTTTGTGACTATGTCTGTGAAATGCGCTATACAAATAAAGTGCTTCCTTCCTTCTTCTTGCATTTAAAACCATCCCCTGTTCCGAGCAGCTCTGCACTTATTACAGTTTTGTTGAAAAATTTGAAATGTTTTTTTTTCTTTACAATGGAATATTCCCCTTTATACGCGCTAAGCAAAAAATGAGCTGCTAAGCTAAAGTCCTAGATGTCTCATAATGATTCATTTCCAATGAACATTTTAAATCTACAATATCTAAAAGCAAGTTTACTATGGAGGATTGAAAGTGCCACAATTAAATAAATAAATACACCATTAAATAATTAAATACATGTGTCATTAATTAATTAAATGTTTCATTAATTAATTAAATATGGAATTAAATAAATAAATGCACCATTAAATAATTAAATAAATGTGTCATTAATTAATTAAATGTGTCATTAATTAATTAAATTACCAATGATTCTGTGTAAAAATATATATATAATTATTTATCTATTTAATTAATTATTTCATGGTCCTGTGTTGCAGTGTTTCATGAATTAATTTTATCTGTCAAACTCGCCCATCAAAGTTTGAGGGGTGGGTCCTAACACCTGATTGGTCATCCTGCTCATCGAGTCAAGGCAAATCAATTCCAGAATAATGGATTGATGCAGACGTGAACATACTCCGATACGCTGGGTGGCGCTATTCTCCCTTATGTAGGTTTGAATACTCAAGCAAAAACAACTAAACACAAGCCTCAATCACTCCATCAAGGGATGTCAAGAAATAACTTTTTTTAAATTAATATCTGCTGTTTCTCAATAATCGTAAAGAGCACTCATCCGCCCGGTAGGTGGCGGTAAAACCAATGGATGCGGTACATTGCGACCGGGGCATTGAGGCAACGGCACATTCCAACTAGCACCCCTGTAGAGTACTTCTTCTAAAATTTCGGTCACTCTACGGTCAATGCCTTGGTCAGAAAGTGCGGAAATAACTCCAAGAACTTCAATAAATTCCTCCGCTTTATTCTGTATATGCTCGGGGTCTGCAGGTCCTGCTTCCACATACTCAGCAAGGTCTAAAATATCTCGCACCAACTCCCTTGAAACCTCAAGCCGCCATGTTTCCAAAAAACACTTCAGGCCAAAGCAATGGATTAGACAAGATTTGAGTTAACCAGGCTTTAGCCCGCCCACAACTTTTGATGGGCGAGTTTGACAGATAAAATTAATTCATGAAACACTGCAACACAGGACCATGAAATAATTAATTAAATAGATAAATAATTATATATATTTTTTTACACAGAATCATTGGTAATTTAATTAATTAATGACACATTTATTTAATTAATGACACATTTATTTAATTATTTAATGGTGCATTTATTTATTTAATTGTGGCACTTTCAATCCTCCATAGTTTACAAGCCACAAGTATGCATGAAATGTCCACTTGAAAGGGGCAGAAAATACTGAAAAAGTGCTGCTTTTAGGAGTTCCATATTAATACCCAAACAGTCAGATAACCAAGGAGTCATTTACTAAACATTTTCTCACGTGCAAAAGTGGAGTAGCAACACAGTCACTTGAGTATTTACAACATTTTCCTGTTTACATATTAGATTTGTGACTCTATTACAGTAATAGACATCATTTCAAATGTTAAATCAGGCGCAGCACACCCACAAAATTAGCATATTTTTATTTTTCAGCTTGCACTTTCTATTTAGCGCCTCTCTGAAATGACCCTTCAATGTTTTAAACTAATTGCACTTTTTGTAGCCTGTTGATCTTATTTTTCTAGCCCAAGCTCAGTCCTCTGAATGAACAGCAAACAAGTTGCTCCTTTGTGCATTAAGAAAAGCTGGACATCACTGCCATAGCACTGTATGGCTGTATTTGGCTGTTGCTGAGGTGTAGCTCTGTGGGAACTGTAATGAGAGAGGCTCAACACAGAGATATCAGGTGCCAGACAGTCTGCGCTCAGGCCTGTGTGCTGTGGACACTGTGTCAGGAGGCCTCGAGTGAGAGTGTGAGTCAGTGTCAAGAAGGACGCTGTATATGTATTAATGTATGCCTTTGTTTGTGTACATGTCAGATATATATTTTTATATGTGACAAGCCCCAAGACATGTCTGAACCGCGGAGTGTGAGCTGGCTGCATGTTGTACCTTGGTTTCGACTATGAAATGTGACAGGATGAAGTGAGGGAGAGCAGAGGTGACGTGAGAGAGGCCCAGAGCTGCTGGACAGACTATGACGAGCATGTTATATTCACCATTGTATCAGGCTGGATGCAAAATTCCCCAGGGGTGGAAAGCAGCATACAGTCAATATCTCACTGAAATCTTGCAGTAAATACTACATATGTATTGATTCATGAAAGATTTATTCTGGCCGATTTAAACTAACATTTTTGGTGAGAAGTACTACAATTGTCTTACTTTGGGATTGTTACAGGAGGGTAGAAATTAGAGGTTGATGTTTGATTATTTTTTGGCCAATAGCGATATGCATGGCTGATATTTTTCCAAATGTCTTGTCTATAATACTGTGTATGATGCATCTAAACTGTAAAATGTGTCCATGTTGAACTGTGACAGCAGGGGGCGGTTTATTAGTTACATAGGGCAACCTGTTTGGTAGGTACTTGAGAGGGAGCTTGTCTGAAAGACAAAAATCTGCAGATTTCAAAATTAAAACCAGCAAGTCTTGATCTCTTATGGTTCTGAAAAAGTCTGCAACATAAAATATAAAAACTTAAACTTTTTATTGCAATGTTTCTAAGTTCCCCTGAGGCTTAGGAAGTTGTGGGAGGGCTTATTTTAAAGCTCTGACTGTTCTTTCCTATGCAAAAAGCTGTAAGTCTCTATCACTTTAGGTTCCAGAGATGGAACGGATTTTATCGACATTAGATGGGCTGAATGCCAATGTTGAAATGACAAATAAAGTATAAAGTACCTTGAAAATACCCAAATATTGGCCCGATATATCGGCCTGCTGATATATTGGTCGACCTCTAGTAGAAATGGCACAGTAACAGTAGAAGTAGTAGTAATAGTAACAGGAGTGGTTAGTAATAGTTACTACTTAGTGAACCATGAGGCACAGCTTGTTTTTACTCTCAAAAACTCTGGATCCTTAAAAGTAGCAGTAACAGTAAGGAGTTGTTGTAGTATAACTTATTATATACAGTATACTGTATATAATGTGTGGTCAACATTATGAAAGCATTGCACTTTAACTTGGCCTCAAAGTACTTCTTCCACCACGGAACCTACTCCACATCTACATTGTTAAAAATCTGCGAAGGTAAATAAATAATTTGTGAGTATTGCTGGCAGAAGAGACGTAGGCAGATAAAACTTTGTCTCGTGGGAGGACAGAAGGCTGAGAGTCTGAGCTGGCAGCACTTAATGATGCAGAGATGTTTTATCTTGAAAAATGGATGTGCTTTAACATATTTGCTCACTGCGGCAGGATGTTCATCTTGCCTTCAGGCAGGACCATAGCTTTTCCCAGAGACAGAGAGAGATATCGCACCGAGGATTAGAGAGATCTGATTCATGCATCCAGCCATTATAGCAGAAGAACAGAAAGTGGAGCTTGGTTTTAATAATTTAACTTTAAAGCAGAGGTGTCCAAACTTTTCTTAAGAGGGCCAGATATAAAGCCTATACAAAATCTAAGTAAGTAAGTAAGTGCTTTATTGTCATTGTACAAGTGTACAACGAAATAGTATTCAGGTGTTAGTCCTGAGCTGCTGCGGCTGAGCCGCTGGCTGCCCTCTGTCTCCTCTGATCCTCTGGAATGGCGCTGCGCCTCCTGGCCTCTATAGACCCTTTAATTGTTTGTAAACATTCTGGTCTTAGCTGGAGGCAGGAAGCTAGATTCCTATTTATTTCTATTGTAGCTGTTGTCATATTAACGATAAACTAATGTCTAATTGTTGTTGGAAATATCAGATAAACCTTATTTTATCGTCTCAAAAGTCATTCAACTTGTTCTTGCACCTTAAGCCACAACAGGACCAATTTTTTTTTTAGTTTTACACTTAAAATAGCTAGTTTTAGTTTAATCTCATTTCTCTTGATCACTTCCTGCCTCCAGGTGATGTCACTGATGATATAAGCAGCGAAAGGGTCTATAGAGTCTTATGGTGCGAGAATTATCTGTAAATAATTCAACATCTATCATGTCATATTGCAGGGCACTCATACCAACCTTAAACTAATTGTTGTAGCTTGTATCATTTATATACTTAAATTCGTATTACTTTGCAGTCCTGTTGGCTTAGAGTGTAAGGTAAAGTAAATGGCAAAAAACAAATGCATTTTCTTAATAATAATTACAAACTCAGAGGTTCTTCAACTTTTCATAACAGGTTCCACCAAAAAAAAAAACATGTGGCTCTCCGAGATTTACAAAACCTCTGCCATTTTAGACTTCCTTTATTGTAAGCAGACGCAATTCCAACTCATTTGGTTTAGATCGCTTATGAGTAATCACACCTTAGTTTAAGTCTATATCAGCCCGTTTTCAGACCTGGTTTAGTCCGGTCTAAATGCAGGGTTTATACAGGGAGAAGGAAGACACATTTAATGGTACTTGGAACACCAACATTTTATGAAGTGGCACTTGGTCTGAAATGTTTGAGAACCACTGCTCTAGATTAAACAAAGACTGACTGCTGTGGAGTGCAGCCAAAAGAAGATCAAATGCCACGGTTTGAGAAACACTGAGCTAAATGAGGAAACAGACCATTGTGACCTTGAACCTAGATGGATATAGCGTCAAGTAGAGGTCGACCGATATGGGGTTTTCTAAGTCAATATTATGCTCAGCCAATATTTTTGACCAATATTTTTGGCTGATTTTTCCAAAAGTGTGGTCCATAATCCTGTAAAAACATACATAAATACCAATTTTATTGTATTACTTTAGGTGATTCAATCATAATTTCTGTCTAGCAGCGGCATTTTGCGTGGTGATCAAAATTACAATTGTGGAGGTTAAAACTAACTCAGCGATCAAATTCTCCAGGTTCTGTCCTTCAAAATGACATGCAGCAGGTCCATATTAGAAGTTTAGGAATATATAGGAAGTTGTGGGAGAACTCGTTTTCAAGCCACAACTTCGCTCTTTCCAATGCAAAAAACGGACAGTCTCTATCACCTTCAATACCGGAGATATTGGCTGCTAGATCGCGGTCAACCTCTAGCTTCAAGTCCACAGTCAAAAAGCCAGCAAATGTAACACAACAAAATCTCCATTGGGACTGCATCAAAGATGATTATCCATTGTGATATATAACTGCCCTTGTTGCCGTTATTTGTCAAAGTTAAGACCCTCTCGTCAAATTAGACGCTCGGCTTGCAAGACAAAGTGGCTGGACGTGTTGTGTTGTTGTCGCCCTGGTAAACGCTGCTGTTTTCTCAATTGCATCGTGTGTGTTCGAGAGGCGATGGCAGGGCAATAAATCTCCGCGGGATGAGGGGTGCACTGAAGTGGCAGAGAGGAAGAAAAATTAGGAAGTGAGGTGCCAAGACAGCTTAAAATATAGTATAGCCTTTTCCAGCTAGAGATGTCTTTTCCCAGAACTAGCGCCCTTGATTGACAGATATACCCAATTAGCACTAATTAATACAGTTGAGATAAATCAGCATCACACAGGAAGCCATTAGTGGGGAATAGGAACGTAAATATCTTTAAACTAGATGTGAGAAACACGTCTAATTACAGCAAAGTGACAGATCGCACTGAAAACACCATGATTGTTGTTCAAGCTCCTGTTTGGTGACACCTTGGATAATGAAGTATTATACGAGTCCGTGCTGGGAAAGGCTGTGAAGGTGTATCAAAGTTTAGGGGGAATTTAAAGTAGAGATTTACTTTGCTCCTTTGTATTTTACAGATGCTTTTGTCCAGATAAAGACCCCAAGGAGGAGTTGAGCTTGGCCCGACTCCTCACAGCTACTCTAAGTAGAGCATCTCTAATGACCTGCTCACCCTAGAGTTTATAATAATAATAATGCCTTACACTTGTATTGCGCTTTACAAGTCTGTATTACCAAGTTTTTCTCAAAGCGCCACATTGTCGTCATTAATCATTCACTCCATACTCGGTGGTGGTAAGCTACTGTTGTAGCCACAGCTGCCCTGGGGTAGACTGACGGAAGCGAGGCAGCCAATCTGCGCCATCGGCCCCTCCGACCACCACCAAACCACTCACTCACATCATTCATCCCGGCCTATTGTACATGTTTTTAGTGGTAGGGGAAACCGGAGTACCCGGAGGAAACCTACGCAGACACGGGGAGAACATGCAAACTCCACACAGAAAGGCCCCGTCCAGGTGGGAATCGAACCCGGGACCTTCTAGCTGTGAAGCCGAAGCACTAACCGCTGTGCTACCGTGCCGCCCACCGAGAGTTTCGGTTTGCACTGCCCTATTCATAGCTGATCACTGCTAATGACCTGCCTATTGTTTTGTTAGCGGAGGTGCCACCTCATTGGCATGACAGCGCCCTGGTTGTTGGCTGCAAATGAGATTAGTATAAAGTGGAAAAAGATTAAATCTGAGCCCACCATTCCGGTTCATATAGGCATTCTCTTTCCTGACAAAAATAGCTTCTTTCACTCCTCGTTCAAACCAACGTTCTTGCATGGTTAACCGATTAACCGGTTAACTGTTAACTCATTACTATACCAGTAAGGAGAGCAAAGGAGAGCATGGATCAACATGGCTCTGTCGGGTCAACGAAGTTTATGTGTAAATGAGATCGGGAAGAAAGGCTATATTAGATCTGCCCATGAAAAGGAAGAGCGTGTGTGCCAGCGTGTCTGTACAAAAACATAAAGCTAACAAAGAAATGACCTGATACTGTCAGTGATATTAACGCTCATTGGACACCTTTTTTTGGACAACAGTCAGCATTAGAGCACTGCAGGAGTGAAATGTGGAGCGGTTACTGTATGAATCAAAACCAGGCGCTCCTTAAACAAGCCACCTACGTGATGCAAAGAGTTACATTTTAGTGGAGGGATTTAGCGGTTAAGGGCTCCGACTATCGGTTTGTGCCTACCTTTGTTTTAATGAAATGCTGCTTTAATTACTGTTGTATAAGATAGCATAATTAATGCACTGTCACTAATTCTCATTCTTTAATAATGCATTTCCTTCAAAACAATTCCCCTTTATTGAAGCAGGGCTAACTCACTTAAGCAGTGGACTAGAAAATAACAGATGGATAATGAAGAAGTCCACAACTCAGACTTAGGACAATGAGGTCATCCACTTTTTAGCTCCAAGAGGCGTTTTCAGCACATTATTGTTCGAGCATAATACTGTGTTTCTGTAAAAGGTTAAAAGCCAGAGTTGTAAATAATTGAAAGCAACGTTATTTTTAAATGTTTTTCTGCATTTAAAGATGAATGAATGTGTAAGTTGAAAAGGTTAAACTTAACGCAACTCTTGAGTTACCCCTTGGCATTTTTCTCAAATTCACCCTGAAATTCTAATGTGAATAAATGTCAGGCGTGTGAAGAGGTCAACATCATATTTCACAGCATATTTCTGTAATACGCTGTATGAACTGAAGTGCGTTTACAGGAAAATGCATGTGTCTCCAAGAAAAGAAATGTATACTCTTCTCTCAAATGTTTTCTTTTACAAAACAGATCTGTATTGTGTCCTTCTATATTTACTTGTTTCGCAGCCTAAACAACAGAATCTTTAGACTTACGATTTATAGTCACAGCACTTGACCTTAACGTAACCCTTAATATGACCAAAAAAAGTAGTGTTTCCGCCTAAACACACTATAGTTTTGCCATTATGTAATTGTAACCACCGATTAGATCCGGTGGTATTTCCTGTTTTCCCTCAGTATGTTTTGCTGCTTGCCTGGGCCCACACCTGAACACAAACACTGAGATTAATCACTGCTCCTTCCTGCTTCGGGACGCCTCCTGTGTTGACCCCTCTCTTGCTCTGTCATCAGATCGGCTCCGGGATACACATGTAATCTCCAGTATCTCCCCGGGCCATCGCCACAGCGCTGCCTGTGTTCTCCACAGAAGATGACCGGTGGCTAACCACACAATCCCATATTTTTGAGGCCAAATCCAATCCTGTATTGACGTTTCTACAAATACACAGTGGCTACTTTTCTTTTTTTTATCGTCTTTTGCTTTTACTTTCCCCTTCTCATTGTGGCCACAGCAAATAATCTGCCCTCATTTTCACAATGATACAGTAAACATGTCAATTGCAAGTATTGCACCAGTTTATTCCAAATTTGGAAACAACAAAAAATCGCCTTGGACTGATTACTTTTATCATTAAAGCTCCAATAAGACACATTTTAGAGACATTTTTTTATTTTCAAATTTTAGAGTCAGGGCCTGTCTGTTCTTTCACTCGGAAGCAAATAAATAGGCAAATACAATACACTGTTTAAATATTGCGCTGATTCAACGCTTGACTTATGTCACTTTGCATGTAATGAGTCTATATCATATATTAGTTTCACATTTCTCTTAAAAAACTATATTAGTTTTTACATTTCACGTTTTCATGATTCTAATTATATGACGAGCACCTGTAAGTAGGTGCACAAACTTTCCACTTTCCAGTCTTGTACTTAATATTTTACGCAATAAAAAAAACAAAAACGTTAAAGGTATTTGTTGTAGTAGCAGCACTTAAAGCTGGACAACTATTGCGATGGTGCTGCAGTTTTACATTGCACAGCTGTAATGGAGAAAATACAATAACTAGCTCTTTAATGCCCTGCAAATAAAAAATTATCAATATGGTTTAAAAGTCACTCTGCGTTTTGCAATTGTGATGAGACCTATTGTCTATGTCCCTCATTACTGTCGTCCACTTGTTTGCCAAGCTAATAAATGTCAAACATGATTAAGTCTGTCTGCACAAGGGAAAAGCGGAGGTGAACTACGACACATTTCAACTGCGTGTGACATTTAGGCCTATAATGATAATTGCTTTCCCGGGATTCAGATCTCCTGAATGTTATCGTAATCTTCCACAGTTAGTAAATCTTTCAAGCGGACTAGTAGAGCTAAACAAGCTCACATGTTCTTTGCATATAGAAATTTTAATTTTAATCTTCCGTCACAACTAGAGGTTGTTTTCCGTTACTTTGTATTGTCAGAGTACTGTATTCTGAATGCTTAGAATTATTTCATGTTGATTTGCATTAAATGTATGTATAAATACGTCGTACAATTACAAAAATGCTGGCTACGCTTGTTGGAACCCCCTGTTATGAACTTATTTACCACTAATTGAGAATTAAAAAACTCTCTTGGCAAACGCACGCACATTATGCTTTGTTTGTATTGAACTGTGGCATAAGACGTTTTACATCTTTATTGCATTTCAAGAGGAAAAACATTTAATTATGGAGTACTAAGATGATTCCTTTGATTTTAGGAAAGCAACTGTATTCTACATACTCTCAAATGAAAGTGTAACTGTACCAGAATACAGTTACTTAAAATAAGTATTCTAAATACATTATTCCGTTACTCCCCAACACTGTTCGTCACATAGAAGAGGAAAGGCAGAGTGCTCGCTGGATCACCGTAGCAGGATACCAAATGCTAAAAAGTAGCAAATACACTACTTAATAGTCCATAATAGCCCATTCTCTTTCACTGTTTGTCACATATTGATTTTTTGAGTTAAGCCAACACAACCTTAACACATTATAATAGATTGCAAATTTTATGCATCTGGCTTATTTTTTCTACAAATTACTACTTTTACAACATACTTTTATGGGGCAAAACAAATGTTGCCCTACAAAAAGAAAAAAAAGTCAGGTACAGGGCCTTTAATTAACTACAATGCATACAAATGTTGGAACAAATTCTCCAATGTTATCAAAATAATCTTCACTTGTTCTAATTTTGTTTACAAAGAAATAAAAAATAAATGACGCAAACCACATGCTTTCATCACAAGTTTGGGTAGAATATTAGTATTGAAGCTAGAACAAGATCGGGAGCAGACAGGTGTTGCACTGCTCCTTGGCAAGCCGTCCCAGAAATACTGAAGGATGGGTCAAATACTGAGCAAAAAACTCCCCTGTAAGAACAAAACTGTGTACTTTTCCTTGTGGCCATCAGAGGCAGACTCTCTTTTAAAGTAATAGCGATCATACTTCAAGCTCATCTGATCTGGTTCGTTTTAGCACAGAGATAAAAAGTACAAAATCGGCTTAACTCTGGGAAAGCTCTGCGATTAAGTGAGAGATCTGGCCTAACAAGGGCCCACTTTGCCCTGCTAATGTGGCTAATTAGCAGGCAGACAGGAAGTGGTATTGACTTTGAGCAGCTGCCACTAGACACTGATGGAGGACCTGAAGTGTAAATACCAAACGGGGGCTGTGTGTGCGTGTGCGTGTATGTGTGTGCAGTGTTGGGCCGGGGGTTTTCAGTCAGTCACTAGCAACCTGGGTTCACACAGTCAAATGCATATAAACTGATCGACAATAGGCATGTGGATAAAACTGCCTTTTTGTGTGGCACCAAAGCAGCGGCGCCTCCGCCCCCAAACAAAAGCAAACACCTTTGGACTCGTACTAGAATACGGAATCACACGACACATGACAGGCGGAGACGAGCGTGTTATAAAGTGGACATTTTAGTGGACAACTCAAATGCAAAATCCACCCTAATAAAAAGATAAACTTACAGTTTGGTGCTATGTGAGATACTTTTTTAGCGTTCGTAGCCCCGTACTTGTTCCCTGCCCGAGTCCCAGCGCAGCTGACGCGGGGAAACTCTTCTCCTCTCCGGGGAGCCAAGCGACTACGTCCCGCTGTCGGTCCCACTGCTTTGCTATCAAAGCTCTTCATGAGGAAGGGGCCCCAAAAATCCGTGATCAATAAATCCACTTCATTGTGATATTTCCAAGAGGAATATCTGTTTATCCGGTTCACTTCTGATTTACATCTTGCCCATGCGCGGTTACATTAGCGTTTTTTCCAGGCAAACAAAACGTAGGGGAAGCTACTGAGCTACAGAAGGCACTGGGGGGCGGACTGTCAGTCACGCTGGCTGTCAATCATGTGTGCGGCCTGACAACACAGGGCCTGCAGAATTGGTGGAGTAGGCCCTGAGGAGGAGCAGCTCGCCAGAGGTGTTTAAGGCACTTATAGAGTAGGAAATTACAGTTACACATCAACAAAATCAATATAAGCGACTCAACTGTACATTATAGAAATAAATTAAATATACTATTGAAACATTTAACACTTTTTTTTCCTCATTTGGCCAGGGCCAGTAGAAAAAGCTCTGCTGGCCCTGACGGCACACCATTGTGTGTGTGTGTGTGTGTGCGGGGCGACGGTGGTGCAGATGGTAGAGCGGGTCGTCTCATGATCGGAAGGTCAGGGGTTCGAATCCCGCCTCCTGAAAGTGTACGCTGTCGTTGTGTCCTTGGGCAAGACACTTCACCCACCTTGCCTCCAGTGTCTGCGTACATTGGTGTATGAATGGGTGAGAGGTTCCTTGCTGTAAAGCGCTTTGAGTGCCTAATGTAGGTGGAAAAGCGCTATATAAGTTGAGACCATTTACCATTTTTACCATGATGTATGGCGCTCCAGCAAAGGCGAGTAAACACACATTGGATTAGGTCTAGGAACAGTCCACAGTGATTGGGATACAGATTTGCTGCAATGACAGTTACGGTTGTTTGTAGCGGCTAAAGCTAAATTGCCACAGACACGATCCCGAACGCAATTTCCACTGAGGTATGGAGAATTGCTGTCAGACAAAGCAATTAGGGAGATGATACAAGTTTGTGAAGTGATTTGGTCGGAGCAGATCAGCAAAGGGAGCGGAGAGTAAGACGGCATGTGATGTACAGATACCTTTAGTTACGACAATGTGTTCAATGTCATTCATAGATCACATTTCCCTGGGCATTTGGCCTAATTTTAGATGCCCAGATTGCCACATTGCCAACATTTGAGCATGGACAATTAGCTAGGAATACAGTGCCTTGCGAAAGTATTCGGCCCCCTTGAACTCTTCGACCTTTTGCCACATTTCAGGCTTCAAACATAAAGATATAAAACTGTATTTTTTTGTGAAGAACCAACAACAAGCGGGACACAATCATGAAGTGAAACGAAATGTATTGGATATTGCAAACATTTTTAACAAATAAACAACTGAAAAATTGGGCGTGGAAAATTATTCAGCCCCTTTACTTTCAGTGCAGCAAACTCTCTCCAGAAGTCCAGTGAGGATCTCTGAATGATCCAATGTTGACCCTGCACTGGCTTCCTGTCACTCAGAGAATAGAATTTAAAACAGCTCTGCTTGTGTACAAGTCGTTTCATGGTTTAGCACCAAAGTACATCTCTGACATGTTAGAGCCGTATGAACCATCTCGGGCCCTGATAACTGGCTCCCAGAGTCAATAATAAACACGGTGAGGCTGCGTTTCAGTTTCATGCAGCTAAAATCTGGAGACAGGCCTCAACTCTGACAATGTTCAAATCTAGGCTGGAAACAGCTCTTTTTACACAAGCATATGAAAACTGAACGTATTTTATCTGCACTCTTGCCTTTTACTGTAATTGATTAACTTTATGTTGATGTTTTATTGATTTGATCTGTTTTCTTGTAACTTTATGCAACTGTGAAAACACATTGAATTGCCTTGTGTATGAATTGTGCTCTACAAATAAACTTGCCTTGCCTTACATTTTTAAAGCCCATAATCAAACACCAAACCCATTCACTATCAACTCAAAACTTCACTATACCTGAATTTTTCCTTTATCAAACCATGAAAGTCAGCGATGGTTCAGTAAAGCCTCGTGCGTTTCTAGCTTTCACAGACCCTTCGCACACACCAATTGTTCCCTTGAGCTAATTAGCACGTCTCAGCCGGAGTTCATAGCGAGACAAGAGTGTTGAGACATAAAAAGTTCCACATTTCCACATGGGGTCAGTTTAACTTTCACAAATGCAATGCAGATCTATAGTACAAAAAGAAGTTAACAAAAAAATGAATTGATCACCACCGCTTTGATGCTGAATTGCTTTTTCAAAACAGTGCGTGGAAATATAAGTATGTTTGCAAGTTCAACGCCAATGTAAACAACTATTCTTCTTTATTCATCTACAAAAATATTTCAAATACAACAGTCAATATGTCTCCCAAACAAAGCAAAAAACCTCAAATATCTGCCAACCACCTTTTCTATTCATGCTGCCACAGTGACTTATAGAAAAATGTTTCCTTATATCACAGAGCCTACCTCTGGACGGCTCAGTGCGCTTGGGTAGATCCAACGTGTCATAGTTTTTGTCGTTTTCCCCATTTTTCCTGCCTGTGTTGAGGAAACAGCAAAGAGAAATATGTCAGCTTCATACATTTATTATAAGAACCTATGTCAAACTGATGCAAACCTGCCCGGTACTTTAGCAATTTAATCAGATTTACTTCATGTCGCAAAATGGCTATCTCAAATAAAGATTAAAACGCCACAAGTAAACAAGAATATTTACCCTGGAGATAACATCTTGCATTTTAGGTAGTGATGTGAAAAATTAATAAGATATCGGCCTAATTTTGGCCTCGATAGACAGCAGAAGGAATGACGGCTATAAATGATGCATGCACTGAGAAAGACACCGATAAAAAACCTGTAAAAATGTTGCTTGCACAGAAATGGAATCACATACATTTACGATACATTTCACCAATGCATTTTCAATCTACTTCATTGTAACATCAATTGCACATCCACAACGCTGCGTGGTCTTATAGGAGAGGCATTTCCGGAGATGGCAAAACACTTTGAATAATGCAGCGGCACAGGGGAAATAGAGATGGATTGGGGGGTGGGTCCAGTCACTACAGAGCAGCCAGATAATGGTCTCCTCACGTGCACAAGGACATGCCCAGAGACAGATGTGCGGAAAGAGGGAGACGGACAGAAAAGGCCAACCCCTCAGTTCAAATGAAGTGACATTTCCAGGCAACGAATATGGACAAAACCAAGCTACTTCTTCAGCCACAAGGTTAAAGGCACATTTATTTCATCTTAGATATCGTAGTGAAGCTTTAAATCATGGACTGGACTGAGTTGATCTAGCCTAAAAAGTCCAGTATTAGATTTAAAGCTTCACTACAATGAATACTTCCTGGAACGACTGGGAGCCTGCACAAGCATATTCATCTTAAAGGTGCACGATGCAACTTTTGTATGGAAAAAAACTGCTGATGTTAGTGCGTATTTCGCTTAGTATCCCGGTGGCTCAGGATCAATTTTATTTCAGGTGTTTTAGGATTTCCGGTAGGTTTTCTGAACGGAATGTATATGTAACCATGGAGAAAGCTCAATCACTGGTGAAAACCAACAAAACAAATGATCCTGGAGCGTTCTTCAAGCCATCGGGATGGTAAGTAAAGGCGCTATGCATCACTTAAGCATCCGCTGGGTCATTGAAAGGTCAAATACGTATTGATAAAAAAAATATATATATATATAAAAAGTAGCATAGTTTACCTTTAAATATTAAATAATAATATCAGGAAAAATAAAAGATTTTTAAAAATGTTTTATCAACCTTACAGTCAGTAGAGGTAGTCTGCACCATTACAGTTTGCAGTTACATGAAAGCCATACTTTTAATAGCAACTTAAGTATGTGCTTAATGTTGTTCTTAAGTTCGTCTCAGTCATTTTAGAGGATTGGATCTGCTGTACGTTACCAAGTTGTTTGTTAATTTTCCTTTCTTGCTAAATAATCTTTTGGAAACGCAGGTACAAAGTTAGTTGATTATTTGGCAATGGTTGGGTTTGGTTAAAGCCCTTACAAGGATAATGTATAGCTTTACTTCAACAAAATATACAATAAACACAAGTATTGTTGCTTGAAATAGTCCACTTTCTTTGCAAATTCATCTTCAACTACCTTTGACTAATATCCATTATATGAGCACACAAATCCAACCCATTTCCTTCTACTTAATTTATTAGGAAATGGCCCAAGACTCAAAACTATTCTCTACAGCCAAGGGGGAAGAAAGAGGTGAGAGAGAGGGTGACCGAGTGTAGTCTAAAAAGCACACTCACCTTGATTAAACCATTCCTCTATAGTTAGCCAAGGAAGCAGCAGCAATGCCATAAAACACAAAGCGGGGAGAGAAGAAGAGCGTTAGGGCGAGAACAGTGTGTGCATGTGTCAAGGCAGTGCAGTCGACTATATGTGACGACTGCTCACAAAGAGGAAGGCAGCTTTGTCTGAATAGAGGAGCCAAAGAGTGTCGGTTTAGGAGAATAAAAAACAAAAGAGAGTTACGCGGCTAAATGGTCCTCTCGGAAAGAGAAAAGGACAGCCATTAGCAGTCCATATATAAGTTTCAAATAACTGCGATTTGAGGAAATGTTATCAAAAGAAAAGGTGGTGGGTCTTTTAAAAGAATTTAAATGCTATATTTCACTGATAACGTGAAATATGCGTATCAATACAATGACTAGAAGTGCTTTATAGCAAGCCTTTAAAATTTAAAAGAACCTTGATTTGGACCAAAACCGTTTAAGATATCAAAACACATAGCTAGAACTCTTGCAACTATGTATGTTTAGAAGACTCTTTTGCACTCTGAAACTTGCCTTGGAAGGACAATGGTAACTTATACGTTCTGTAAATGTTTGATAAATCTTTCATTTTCTTGCCAATCTTTCCTCCAAGACGGTGAAAGCTTTTGAAAAATAGTGATTAAGAGTTTAGCGGACGTAAGAATAAGCCAACAAGGACATCAAACTCTACTTAACAAATGACTCGGTGTACAGCTGACAGATTGCTTTAACAGCTTCTCTCTGAACCGCTTTATACCTAAGCCTCAAGGCTAAAGACGGCTCATTATTCACGTGAGCACACATGTATTATTTGGGTAATTGGTTTCTCTGTTTGTTTGTGTACGTTGTACGCTTCAGTGATGTCCCGGTCCCCTTTAGTACAGCTGTGATTCCCCGGTGAGTAGTTAGAGGTCAAAAGATCGCCAGTTTACAGGGTCACACCTCATTGGGCTGACTGATTAATGGCAGCCATTATTGAAGTTGTTGTACACAGCAGAGATAACAGTGTTGTTTAGCTAACAGCCAATAAGAAAGACACACAAGGTTAGCTTTTGTTAAAGCGGAATCAGTAACAAAAGGCCAGAGTAAATGGATGCCCTTAATACTCAATATTAAGTTTTACTTTGCAAGTTTTGTGTTAGTTGAAATTAAAAATCATCATGTTTTGTCTTGGTGGCCAGGTGCATTAGCTGAAACAATCTCTTCCAGTCATTAGGGAAAACCGAGAAAAGAATGGCATTTCAAAATTTTTGAAATTACTTTCATATCAACATGTTTTTGTTAAAACGACAAAGCACTTCATCCAGATGGCTGAGATTTGGAAAATCTTGGAATAAAATAATTTGTATCCCAGAACACCTGTTGTTGTCTTTCCTGCAGTAAATGTTTACATATTTGGATCTGTATAAACCTATTGGTAACTCTTACACACAAAACACACACTCTTTACACACAAAAGTGAGGCAGTCATAAAGACAGTTAATAAGCTTTTATTTTACATATCCAAAAGAGTCTCTATACTTTTAATACTATCATACTAAGTAAATTCTATCACTGTTTTGTTGTTTTTAAGATTGGCTTAGTGTATTATTGTGCTGTAATTTCCTTGTGGATCAATAAAGCTTGTTAAAATATTTAATTTTTACGCATCGAATACCAAATAGTTCCAAAGAAGTTACTACCTGCAAACATTTTTAAATCAATGTCACAGATGATTTCCCCTCATAATGTTACTCTTCTCTTTTTTCCTTTCACTCACCTTTGGCTTTCTTGCCTCCGAAGCAGCCAGCGTCGTCTTTCTTTTTCCTCTGAGGTCCGGCGGATCCTGGGGCCTGCAGACCGGACGGGTCCTGGTACTTGTCCGCTCCTGGGACCTCTTTGTGCACATGGTACGAAAGGTTCCTCATGATGCACACACAATTTTCCACAGACTAGAACACATAAGAATATCGCATATACAGTACATGGTTAAAACAGAAATAAAAGACATTAAAGACAAAGTTGAAAACCCCAAAATGTAAGTTGGGGAAATTGTGCAAAAGTTGTTGATTTTTGAAAAAGTAAAAAAATAAAATAAAATAAAAAAGGTTTCATTATAAAAAAGGGATTTTACAGCTGATAGTTGAAAATGAAAGGCATTTTACAAAAGTTTGCCAAAGATGGATTTACATATAGATTTACACAGTTACACAGTTTTCTTATAAATAGAAGACCACGAAAATAAGTAAAAAATAGTATAAAAAAAAGAAATGATTATAATCTCGAAATTGTGAAGTGTTAGTTTTACCTTATTGTCCATGTCTTTCTTGCCCACTGCTGACTGCAGTGCGTGAAGAAGAGCGTCCACTAAACCGTCACACTCCCTCAACCGGCGCCGAGCCTCTGCTCCATCCGAACTCACATTCCTAAAACACAAAAGCACACAGACAACGGGTGAGAAGAGGAGCAGCAGCAAGACATGATACAAACATGATTGCTTTGTGACGTAAAACAAATAAGAATGATTGTAAATTGAGAAAACGTCTGTAGTGCACGCTTTCCTTTGCAAAACAATTAGAATGGCAAAACCTAATTTATTATAATTGTTTTCTCATTAACATAAAAAATAGAGATATACTGTATACACCGCAGAACATTTAAAAGCAGATTTTTTTTATGCCGCGGCTCATCTAAACATATAAAAGACGCAATCAAAAATGTGTAAACATAAGTTGATTAATTTATCACAATATTGCCTAGGAGAAAACAGATGCATACACTTTTGGGCTTGGCGGTATCTGCTATTTCTTCAGGAGTGATATAACATCTACAGTAAGATAATACATAAAGCTTGAGAGATGTTTGTGTGACCCAAATCTGCGCAGCCTGATGCAAAATACTGTATTGTGAAATCAAAACGGAAAGCTTTGTGTCCAAGGTTTTTCATGACAAAATCAATATACAGTCCATTGTTGCGTCGCTACAAAGGGAAATGCCTTCTCTCTTACATCAGTAGCAGCAGCAGCACCATATCTGACTGACTGTGAAAGGCACGGCTTTAAAGAGGGTTATGGGATAGCAGAGGGCACCCCTCTCCTCTCCGGGGACTTCATTTATGAGCGCTTCAGACCCACGTAATCCCATTAGCTCACCCCCCTCAGTCCTGGGACGGAGCTGCAGCCTTGCAGTGATGCTGTGTAGAGCCACTAAGCGCTCATGCACTCCGGCTAAATGTTTATACCCAGCCAGAGCATAAAACAGAGGTTGGATATCACATGTCAGATGCTTAGATACAATTAGGTAACTATTTGAAGTGCTCGAAGACAACTTATGGAGATGCACGTTCAATTCATACTGTGTAGATTTAAATGCTCCCTCAGTAAATTCATGCCTCACAGAGAGAGTTCCCCTTGAACCTTACTCAAGATTTGAAGTCAATTCTCCTGACAAGAGTATTGTCCCTCACAGGGACTCCCAAAATCAGGCATAGGCAAGTTTGCTGCATGACAGGCACAGTTTTTTACTGACACTATCATATAAACCTATATGGGGTACGTCTCCAATGGAATTTTTATTTTATTTTTTGCAATATTTGTTTGGGAATATGTGTTTAAATCACTATATACACCACCGGTCAGAGGTTTAGAAATACTTTTTATGTTTTGGCATTTGTATATTTTGAACACTATTTACATTGTGAGATTCTCATTGAATGAACACATGGGATTATGTAGGAAACAAAAAAGGGTGAGATAGCGCAAAATAACAAAATATTACACTTTAAAATCTTTAAAATTGCCACAGTTTTTTCTTGGCATTTCCTCAATGAGCTTCATGAGGTCATCATTTGAAATGGTTTTCAACACTCCTGTAAAGTGAAAACTATTTCTGGCGACTACATTGTGCAGCCCATTGAGAAAATATCAAAAATCATAATCAAAGCAAAGAATTTTTTTGTTTAAAACATAATTCTGTGTTCATTCATAAAGGAATACCATCAATGAGAATCTACAATGTAAATACTCTTGAAATATAAGAAAAAACAAATACATACAAAATGCATTTCCAAACCTTTCCAATATAATTACACAGTACGTGTAATTATATTTCTCAAATCATGTAACAGCTAAGACTGTTATTATTTATAACATTTTGTGCCTACACTGCATACATTACTATTGTGGCACTAATGTCTACACAGTGGGTGGGACTCTACAAAATGTACACCCTTTTTACTATAAAATACTGTTCCAACGGATTTAACTTATGGGGCAATGACACTTCAGTGATTGATCTTGGGGGCCTGACGATACTGTATATGCTTGAAAGATTTTGCCCCAAGCCCAACGTTGGCAACGCCTGCTCTAAATGTTTGGCATTTTGTCCGGAAGGGGCCAAGTCAAATATGCTACTGCCCACATAAAAACTGCGTACAAACAACAAAAGACTCGCCAAAACATGTCCTTAATCGTTATGTTTGACTTTCTTTCTGAACCAGGAGAAAAGCATTTATTGAAACAGATTTCTAACGTTCCTAAGACAGATATAAACATCGACCATACCCAGTCTTTGAACCTAATTCCATTTCAACAATTAGACTCTTATTCATTATCACTTTCCTGCTAAACTATGTCCACTTCTTTTGGATTCCCCAGCACCGAGAACAAAACAGAACAAATGAGATCAATTTGACAACTGAGCATCTGCATCAATGACTGTGTTCACTATTACAAGGTCTAAATCACCTTTATGGGGACTTTACCACATGGAGCTGACTCTGTAGACAACAGCATTTGCTCCTTTTGCTCGTGACTGTCCCATAAATTTGAGATGTTGCAGTCAGAGCGCACCTGCCCGGTTTCACACAGCAGACGGGACGGCAGGTGGCCAGCTGGTTTCCGTGTCTGTGGGATTTTTACACTCAGGGTCTGCCCAAAGGTCTCGCTGTGTTTCATGGCAGAAAAACTGTCTACAATTACAGCGGGGTCAGCGGGAAGGGGCTTACTGTGCAGACGTTTGACAAATGCCGGAAACGGATAAGCAGCTGCTTGAGCGAAGGTTTTGCAAATGCTTGATATAAACAACTTGACACAGTATGTTGGGTTGTTCATAACTTTCCTAAAATATTTGTTGCATCCCAATTCTGCACAGGGAAAAGTTTATAGCCGAATTTCATGACTAGCAGGGTCACTTTTCAGGGTCACTGTCAGAGAAATGTTAGAAAACCAGCCTGCAGCTTCCTGAAATTGATACGAATGCTTTATAATTCAATGCAAAGTGTTTGTCCCCCAATAAATGTCTTGAGTTTACAATATACTAAGGGAGGAAGAAAATCATTTTGTTCTAATACGAGAAATAAATCTGGTATAGTGCCTTTAAATACTGTACTTGTGTAAAGTTTCGGAGTATCTGTATATTACTTGATTAGTATTTTTGTTGAGAACTTTCCTTTACTCCACCACATTTAATAATATTCTACCCCACTTCATGAAAAAAAAGAAAAGGCTCCAAATACATTTGGCCATGTTTTTGTTCATCTAAAAGCCTAATAATCCACACTGTATGAACAGGAGGTGGCGCTGCGTCAAATGCTACAACAATGACTCAAAACAAGGAAGAAGGTTTATGTTTTTGAAACCAAAAGCAATTTTTCATGACGCTTTTTTTTAACAGATTAGTTCTTTCTACTTTGAATACTGTAATTGTTTAACAGCAAAGACTTGAGCACTTTAATTTAAGTAGAAAGTTGGCAGAGATACCTTCCCTTTAATTGGAGTAATCTTTGACCAGTAATATTAATAACTGTACTTTTACTCAAGTCATGAAACCAAGGACTTTGACCACCACTGGTGTTGCGTCACTGTCTTCTTTACGTGGGAAGCCAGCTAATATCTTTGGCTCGGAAAAGAGATTTTTTTAATCCCAAACATTGGCCTGCTATATCAAGAAAATGTCCAGCTGTATTCATTCAAAAGACTTGATCTACCTTGATGTCCGAGGATTCTTTGTTAATTAAACCTTGAATGTCTCTCTGTACATTTTTAAACATAAATTCTACAATACACAACAAAGTTCACCGAATGACATGACATATCACCATACTGTATATATCAAAACCTAGCAGCAGCTGGGCTCCTTATCCAGCGCACTCCAAAGACTAGGAGAAAGTTGCTCCTACACAATCTTTAACCATATTCAAAACTGTTGCTATTTTTCATGCCTACAGAAAAATCCGCCACTGTTCCAACAAATTAAACCTAATTTCTGGACTAGACTGAGGCAGCCAGCACCAGCCATCTGCAGCGGCCCATAAACCATAAACTCATCCATCTTCAGCTGTCACATAACGGGACATTACCCCTCGCAGTAAACTGTGAACTGATGAAGAGCAGCGCCAAAGTCTCCCAGTTTGTGTGACAGGTTAGCGTCCAGGGCAGACAGACTGAGCACTTTTATGGTCAGCTGTTTCATTTGCACGAGTCTGCGAAGGGAACAGTTGTCCCGCTGCAAGTTTTACGAGCGGTACATCTGTTGGTCAGAAAGACAGCGGCCGGGTGAGCAAGTCTTTGGGTAAGTATTGAATTTGTTTGTATACTTGCGATAGGTATTCATGTGGTCAGCTGGTATGCTAAATCCTTGGTTTACATATAAATACATAGCATAACATCACACTTTGTTCCCTCTTATTGACTAATCTTTATTTCTGATCCAATGATTTGTTCAAAATCGACCGAATATAGCTTTTACTAATATGTTCATGAATATAGACAAGACACATGTTTTACATAAAGTTGTCATCTTAAACAAAACACAAATGCTTTTCACCCCAGAGGGTATATGAATATTCCATGTGAGTCCTCCAAAGTAGGTGCTGTTATTGCCACAGAATTATCTGACAATTAAAAAGGCCCAGGCCGATGATTGAGACAGACCAAAGTTGAGATTTTGATATAATTTCGATTAGCTGAACAGCTCTAAAGATGATAATTCAATCAATTATTCTAAGATAGAACAATTGCCCCTATACAACAAGAGGCTTGTTCAGCAAATAGGCAGGCTCCAATCATTCTCATTCAACCAGTCTAGTTGCAAAATAAGATGAGATAGAAAAAGCATATGAAACACAAAATAACAAGACAATTAGCTCTTTACACATGATTTCTGTCAAATGTGTTGTCTAAATGTATAATAATCGAAGAAGAACTTGTCACAGTGCTTCACATGAGACAATTTAACATTCACCGCACTCTTGGTGGAGTGCTACCTTTATAAGCGCTGTCGCGAATGCACACATCATTCTTCCTGGCCTATTGTACATGTTTTGGTGGTAGGGGAATCCGGAGTACCCGGAAAAAACCTACACAGACACATGGAGAACATGCAAACTCCACACAGAAAGGCCACGTCCACGTGGGAATTGAACCCGGGACCTTCTAGCTGTGTAGCACGATACTATGCCAATAGATTGGAACTAGACTTTTTTTTTTTACGCAAGCTCCTTTTGATACAAAACTAATTGTGATTGTGTGTTACCAGGGTTTCAACGCGCTGGATTGTCAAACTCTTGCGCCAACTCTTGCGCTGTAGCTTATTCTGCTAACTGTTATTTTCACACAGTAACTCAAAACATAAAAAAAAAGAAATCCACCAGCGTGAGCCGGTGCTATTTTAGAAAAAGCTCACATTTTAGAAATAACTGCAGCATTAAATTGGCCTGATAATTTTAGAGGCCATTGCAGAAATCAGATAAATGTGGGTATTTTAGTGCTGACCAGAGATGGCTAATGGCGGGGAGCATTTATTTTCAACGGCGAACAGAATAAGTAGATATGCCTGCACTAGCGTCCCGTCACTGTCTGTTGCGTGTGTGTTATCAGATGAAGACTGTGAGGGTCAATGGGAGTCATTGGTCAATAGAGGGGACAAAGAGGCAGCTGGGCGGACAGACCTAAACCAATACTGACTGACAGAGATGAAGGGCATTGGTGTGACCACTGGATTAAATGTAAAACCAAAACCTTCCCTACAAGCCTCATTAAGAAAATATTTTGTTCTTAATGTACGCTCTATGTATGTATGTATATAAGCTGTACCTCATTTTTTCAAACGGTACAGTACAGTAATATGCTATGAGCTCCTTTCTCCCACAAAAAACAATAAGCTGCAAGGGGACAAAATGGATTTCACTCCACTTCAAGAATAAAAATAGGTACCGCAACCTTAAAATAAATGCTTTTGATGGATTAGACAAAAGACACACACACACACAAAATTAAAATAAGGAACAACCACAGCCAGTTTCATGCAAAAAATACAAAAATCAAGCCAGGAGTTTGTTTGGAGCATAATCTACCAAATCAAGTAAAATTTAGGACTAAACATTACGACACTGAGCTGAAACCAAGGCTAATCTATGACTAAATCAGGAGTAACAGGACCGCAACGCCGCAGTGACACAAAACTGTCTCTAAATTCAAACAAAGTTGGTACCTCCAGAGTCAATTTTCAGCTTTTGAACCAACATTCATCACTGTCATTGACTTTAGTTCAACTTCAAACTTACTTTAGCTGATTGATCTTCTCATGTACACTTAGTAATGGCATCAACATAAGAAAATAGTGTCTAAAAGTGTATTCGTCTCGTAGCAGAGTCCCACCAAACATTTATCAATTTGACAGCAAGCAGATCAGTGGGCACAAGTTGCCATTTTCCTGACATTTGCAGTAACGATTTTAAACAGAGTTTATTCAAGTCTCCTCATGAAGCTGCTATAGAGATTGGTAGTGAATGTTATAAAGTAAACGTTTGCTTAGAAATCCCTGTTTAGGGGATACTTTGAAATTTGCAGTAGACTAACATTAGCTAAAACTTTATTTAAAAGGAAATGAGAGAAAATGTGAACAATAACTTCTGTATTTTACATTTTCCATAATGCATCAGGAATCCCAGAAAAAGCCGAAACAATGCAGCACAATCTGAAGCTCTCTCTGGGTTTACTCAAATTCATAAAATAAAAAAAATAATTTGGAGTATGTTAAAATCTGTGGAAATAAGTAAGTAAGTAAATAAGTAAGTAGGTAAGTGATTTATTTGTCATTGTACAACAATTTGTGCAAGCGTACAACGAAATAGTGTCCAGGTGTTAGTCCTGAGCCGGTTGGACTAGACCGTTAAACATAGTAATCACAGTCATCAACCATAAACCAAGTCAAAACATCAGCAATTTGACAATACCTTTCATAATGTTGGCTCCACGGCTCAGTTCTGTTCTCAACTGGGAGGCAGCTGTCAATGAACCGACCAGACAGACTTCAATAGGAGAATTATTTTGCAGCAATGAGGCAATTATTCTTTCTCGTAATGGTCGAAATGGTCTCTAATCTTTGTTTGAGCGTTTTAACCTTGTTTTAAGCTTTAAACTGTAATTAAACGCTCTCTTCAGCAGCGGCAAATCTCTCCCAGACAGACTTTAAAACAGAGGATTAGTGCTACTTGAAGGCTATATTTTGACTTTGGGAAGAGTTTGGTCGGGACTTAAAAAGGCAAGTTTCAGTCAAAAAGTTTAAACCACCGCTATACAACTTTGAATCTTAAGGACACGACAATCAATATTAGGACACTGCACAATTTACAATGTTCTTGATTCGGACGGGTGAGTGCTGACATCATAGTTGTAATAATCTTGCTATGATAAAGCTAAATCATGGTGTGTCTAGTTTAGGAATCAATGCTCAATATATTAACCCAAAACAAGGCTGACAGTGCAATTTAAAATGTACTTCGACACTAAAGTCAAACTTATCCGGCAAAAAAAATATATATCACACTTTTTTTTCTCTCATATTGATTCATCTGGATTTTTCAATTTGATTTTACTACATAATAAAAATAACTACATGTAGCTAACTCTCAACTCTTAAAAGGTCCCAGGATGAATATAGAGAGTAACCAAAGTAGGGATTGTGATTTCAATGAATTGCCCAGCCCTAGCTGAACTCAAGGTCAAATTATCTTTTCTCTCGCACCTTGTTACCAAGTTGAAACTTATTGAAGCGACAGAGATCTATTATCAAAATCCTTCTGTTGTTTTCAATCCGGGACCGTTGCCCACTTTGAAATCTGCCAGACTTGCAAACGCAAAGCCATTCCTTTGACTATAAGCTCACAGCGTAAACACTGTAAATAAGACGGGCCCGATCGACAGAACGGGGGGGGGGGGGGGGACATAATGAAACTATCCCGCCTTTTATCGAGGAGTAAGCAGCCTATGTGTTTGTGTGAGTAAATAGATTCTCCGTGGCATCAGCACTTCTCCGCTATCCGGGATCTAGGCAACAGCGGGCTTGGTTACAGTTACCATGGAGACTGATTTCCATCCTCGGCATCAGAGAAAAGAGGACGACCGGGATGCATTGTGCCTCGTGTGTGTGACGGCGATGATATCTACAGAGGCATCAGAGGTGACGCAGGGACTGCCACTTAGAAGGTAGTGAAAGAGTGGGAAGCTGGGGTTAAGAGGAAAGTTTAACCTGGATTGTGGGCAATTACAACACTACCGCTAGCCTCATAACATAATTGCTTATAGTCATACTTAACTGTATTTTACTATACAAGATCTATACCATTTTTCTATATAATGAAAGAGAGATTTCTAAATTGCTGTGGTCCAAACTCATTTCTAACTTTCCTAATGTAGAAGTCACACCCCGAGTTTATAAGCTAAATAAAAACATAAAAAACATATTGCATGATTCACGAGCAATAAAAAGTAGATAGGCAGTGCACAAAGGTCTTTTTTCCACCAGTGTCGGTTATTACAATATACCAAAAGGACTATACAAATTCAAAGTTACAAATGTAGCGAGAAGAATGGCACAAAAAAATGCAATTTGGCCAAAAATAACCCCTGTAATTATACTCTGAGGCTGGCGATAAACACTTGTATGCTCAATTATTTTCTTGTGGTATTCAATCACAGGCAACTTTTCTCTCTTGATCAACAGTATCTGGATGAACATTAAACACTAGGAGGACTTGCATACTCCAGTCGTTCTGTATGACAGCTGGACAAGGGCTTGATTCCATAAATAACCATCTCACAGAGAGGGAGGAGTGCTATTGTATATTGAGACTCCTTACTCTATCCTGTGTATAAACAGAGAACAGACTAACCAGCATCATTTGCCAAGCAAAAAATATATTTAAGAAAAGCAACAAAAAGTTTCTAAACTCTGCTCCTGCACGCTCATTCAAACCTATGCCTGTTGCTACATTCTGTGACTCTTGATGCTCCACTATATCCTCTCCCAGTCAGAGCACCGCTCTCTCAGAGTAGAAATCTCACTTGCAGGAGAGGAGAGGACCTGCAGCAAAACCATCTGATGCCGAGCAATGGAGTGTGAAATACATCCTGCTACACGGTGCCTGGGCAGGATCTGGTTGTTAGATTTTTAGTTTTTGGATGTCGCCCAGAGAACGCCACCATCTTCCCATCTTCTCTCCATCCAACTCAGTCTAGACAGTGCTTGGCTCGCCCCGGGAGCACACACAGGCACGGCGACACACACCACAGTCTGTCAGTTTGAGTGCAGCCACAGTGACAGATTCAGCAGGGAAGGTAGAGGCATACAACAGCTACTTGAGGGGAAAGAGATACTCCGAAGATAATAACAAGGACTCATTGATAGAGCGAACTGTCCTCCGCAGGTGATGGCCATGTACCAAAGAGAGAGTGTGTCTGACACACTTACATGGCTTTGTGAAATAAAACGGTCTAATGTGTTTCTACAATATTTTACATTTTGTCAAAAACTGCTGTTCATGACTTGTTTTTTACTTTGTTCTTCAGCAAAGCCAAACTAACTTAAACTATTAAAGTGATCAAACAAGTGTGGCAGGAACATCAAGGTGACCGGTTCCTTTGGCTGTAGCTTTTAGGACTCGACCAGCTCAATTGTGTCTAATTTTGAGAAATTTGTTTTTGTTTAGACACATAATTTAAGTCAGAGCTCGAGGTAACTATGTGGGGCCACACAAAGGCGCAACACATTCGGACAGACTGTGCTCTCATTATCAATAAGAGAAATTCTCAACAAAATGGAGTAATGGAGAAGATTGAAATAAGACTGAGGTTTTTAACACTAGGGTTGTTCCAATGGACGATATCATCGTCCATCGTGATGGATGACGAACATCACAATGGAGAGCCACCATCGTGATGCCACGCCCCTTCCTGTCAGAAACACGCGCTGATCTTCTGTAGGCCTTGTAAACCTTCAAACTTTGCAGGGATTGCACTGTAAATTAAATCACGAATATAACTAATATGCACGCTAGTTTAAGTAGCCTACCAGAAGCCCAAATACATGATGGTTAGCCGTAATTATTAAAATAAACACGCAGCGCTGCTTTATTTCTGAAAACAGCTTCACTGTTTAACCGCGTGGTTTTGCTTTGCTTTTCATACAGAAATTAAACAGTTTTAAAATGCCGCGATGGATATCACATCGTAGCTGAGAGTGCATGGGTTTGGATATTCTCACGAAGTGCCGAGAGAGGAGAGAAAGAGGCGCGGTGGAACACCTTCAAAAACGTAGGCTGCGATGCAAACTTCTAAATATTGTCTCGTTCACCCACTGTTTCTTAAACATTTTGTTAAAACTGAGCAAATGCAAATAATAAGCTCCGATTTACATTTGTATTAGTGTGAACGTTTAGTGATATAAAGTTGTGCCTTTTCGTGTGGGGCTGTGGCCATGAAATTAGCTGTTTGTGCCGCTGTTTTCACGGAGAAATGAAAATGCATTTTTCCACGGTCATGCAGTTTTCGGCGTAACACCGGGTCAAAATCCAGGACGCTTTAAGCGAGGCACTGGATATCTTTTCCTCGAACTGGGACCCTGCTGCTCCGGATATAACTGTCATAAAGAGCATCGATTTTGACTCAGATTGAAGTGGAAAGGACGCACTGAATGACCCATGTTTCGTTAAGAGCCTTGGTATTGAGGAGCAGATGACACTCTGAATAAGTTGTTCTCTCTTTACGCACGAGTTTTAACACTTTTCTGTTGCAAAATTAACGTTCCATGACTCTTTTCGGTTTAGTTTAGATCCATTTTTCCTGCAATCTCACATTTTTCTTAACATAAATAATATGCAGCCTATACTATACTTTTGGCCTGTTACCAATATTTTTGGCCCGCCAGAGGATATAAAAAAAAAAGCCTAACAGAGACTTAATTGTTCTTTATCCGCAAATGTTTTGCCCCTGATCTTTGCTTGTGTTTGGCACAACGCCATTTCACTGTTGCATTTTAACTCTAAAGGTCCGCACACACTACACGATTTTATAGAACGTCTGGGGGTTCACACTTAACGAATGAGAATCGTAAGAGCGAACACACTACACGATTCTGACAAACAGCTGATGTTTGATAAGACAGCACGTCTGTCCTCTCTACCGCTTCATTTCTCCTCCAGCTTCAAAAACTGACCCAAAATTGGCAAAGATAGGCCGTGTTTGTGAGCGTGCGAAAACTTGTGCGCGTCCCAGTTTGGTCAGCGGGGTCAACAGTGTCATAACATCGCAGTGCAAGGCTCCTACTGCTACGAAGCCTTCAACTTGGCTTTAGTTCTGTCAAATGGAGATAAAAATCGGCGACACGAAGAAGCGGGACGTATTTCAGTGGATTTAATAAGAAAAGGAGACGGGCCTCCGCCCCAATATGGAGGAGGCGGAAGAGACAGCGGAGAGAGGCGAGCGGAGAAAGCAGAGAGGCGAGCAGAGAAAGTGCCAGTAGCTCGAAAAGGTGGTTCTCGTGAACGTTTAGTGATATAAAGTTGTGCCTTTTCGTGTGGGGCTGTGGCCATGAAATTAGCTGTTTGTGCCGCTGTTTTCACGGAGAAATGAAAATGCATTTTTCCACGGTCATGCAGTTTTCGGCGTAACACCGGGTCAAAATCCAGGACGCTTTAAGCGAGGCACTGGATATCTTTTCCTCGAACTGGGACCCTGCTGCTCCGGATATAACTGTCATAAAGAGCATCGATTTTGACTCAGATTGAAGTGGAAAGGACGCACTGAATGACCCATGTTTCGTTTTGTGATGTCGCCGAATATTGTACTCTTTGCAAACGGAGATGACCTCGTTGCAGATGAGGCAGAGAGGTCCAGGTATGGATGAAACCATATGTTTGTCGCCTTTCCTCCCTGAAACTCCTGTTTTCACTGTCCACTTTTCTTTTTTGTCCTTTGGAAAGCGACATTTTTGTGATGCTAACTTTATTTTTTGCTTGTGCTGTGTAACCCGCGAAAACCCGACAGACTCGGGGACAGTATCGTTTCAAACAATATTTAATTTTTAAACCAAAAATATGTATAGTTTGGGGTTATCTAGTATTGAATATCCATGCATGAATAAATCTATTTTATCAATTGACCGGCTGGCCCGCCATCTATCGGCGTAAAAAAATATTGGCCCGAAGCCAAGCCATCTTGCTATACAGGCTATGTAAATGTCTTTAAAAAATGCTTGTAAAGAAAGGCAATATCTAACAATCACTGCTCACAGGTTCAACTTCGAGTATTCTCTGCAGATGAAAAACCCATTACTTAGGCTTGCTGTGCTTTTGTTAATGGTTCCTGACAGCAGCATGTGTTTTACATGCAGTCAGAGGAATCTGAGGACAGAAGAATGTTATGAAGAGTTTTATATTGTCTTTACAAACCCCAGAGTGATGGTGCAGACAGTGCAGTGAGGACAGCCTCTCAACATACCAATCATAGACACGTGTGAAAACAAAAGCATCTGTCCAACCATAAATCGTCTTTGTATGCGAAGTATCCAAATTCCAACCTTGGCCAAGTATCAAGAATTGATGCTATGCGAGCCTCATTGTTATCTCATTTGGATCCCTTTGTGCTTAGTATAGTTAGAAAACTATAATGACTGAAACTGAATGTGACAAAAGCACTGAATATCAAAATTGTGTTATCTAATTTGGAAAGACATGGTACTTTATACTGACACCTGTCAGTATAAAGTACATGCGGAAGAGAGTAAATCTATATGGTCTCAATGTATTTTTGTGAAAGGATTTGAAGGTTGGAACCCTATCTATCAACCCTATCTTTTTATAATACCTTTAATAATATCTCTGTCAGATCACCGGGACCATGGAAGTTTTAGTTTCTTCCTGAAGTACAACGTGTGTGCAGCCAATATTTTGCAAGCTCTTTCGTAATGGTGAAGTACCTGAGACAGCCCGACGTGTTCTTGAAGACAGTGGTCCACTCGGCGTCCCGCGGCTTGGAGTCTTCATTGGGCTCGTGCTCCCATCCCGAGTGAGGGATGACCACCTCATTGGTCAGCGTCTGCAGCCCGTGGTTAATGATCACCATCTTCAGAGGCTCATAGGACGACAGGTTCCACAAGGTTCCTATGCACAACAATAGCATAACAGAAATTAGACATAGAGATCGAAATGTAGAGATCAGATGTACACAATACATTCTGTACCAATATTCTGGACCTAGAGAAAACCCGACCTCCAGAGCAGCAGATGATTGAAAAAGTGCTCAAATGGAGTATATACTGTTTTAGGATTTACTTCGCCAATGACAGTTTGCCAAAAAAAAGTCTCTATAACTGAGTAAAACTGCATGAGTAATGTGACTTGACTGTAACAGCTCCTCACATATATCTACAACAGCAGCATTATGACAATTTTCAGCAAAAAAATTGTATTTAAGCGAACAACGCTGTCACAGTAGCGCAGCAGGTAAGACACCGGGGGGAGCGCTCTGACAAGGATCATTTGTATTATACAGTATTTGCATTAATCCAAACATACAACAAGTGTCACAAGCAAGTGCGATGCATGTTTTGGTGCCAAGCCTAGATAGATGGAGATTACAGTAACTTGATCACTATGAAGCGCAAATTTGTTATTAACACCACATTCACACAGGTAAAGTGGATGAAGTGTTTTGCGCCCAAGAACACAAAGTACAGGGGCTCATGATAACCTTATGATGTAACGATATTGCGATAATCGATATATATGGCACAAAATAACCTACGATACATTACAATTTTTAACCTTTTTTTTGCATACTACATATTATGCATGATTTACATTTGATTTCATGTGCATTGTACCCCTTATTCTTAAATGAATAAGTGAATAAATGATCCCTGACTTGCACACTGAAAATAGGCCGATTGATCTGGCAGTGACACCACTTAATTTACATTTAAATAAACAAGAAACCAGGGGCGACGGTGGCGCAGATGGTAGAGCGGGTCGGCTCATGATCGGAAGGTCGGGGGTTCGAATCCCGCCTCCTGAAGGTGCACATTGTCGTTGTGTCCTTGGGCAAGACACTTCACCCTCCTTGCCTCCAGTGTCTGCGTACACTGGTGTATGAATGAGAGTGTGAATGGGCCCCCTATGAGAGACCAACAGGCCCGTTTGGAACCGTTTGGAACCATGAGGCCGTCCTCCCGTGGACCCACCACCTGCAGGAGGAGCCATAGGGGACTGGTGCTATGTGACTTGGGCAGCTCCAACAGCTGCCCCCACGACCCGGCAACGGACAAGTGGGAGAAAATGGATGGAATGGATAAACAAGAAACCACAGTCCTATTTCAAAAGGAATAAATCAACCATAAATTAATCTTATTTATAATAATAGAAACTAAAATCATTAAAAGTAATACATTTTTGTGTCAGTGTTGGATCCATGTGCACAAATCCACATTGCAGCAGTTTGAATCCCACAGGTACACACTGTCGTTGTGTCATTGGGCAAGACACTTGCCTCCAGTGTCTAGCACTATGAATGAGAGTGTGAATGGGTGAGCGGTTCCTTGATGTAAAGCACTTTGAGTACCTAAAGAAGGTAGAGAAGCACTATATAAATGTGACCATATTTTTTATACCATTATATATCAGAAAGAGCATGTCCCATCAAGCCGCAATCGCCTACCAATTCAAGAGTTCATCGCATCCAACAAACAGTACAACTATGAGTTTGTCAGACTGATTACGAACATACACAAAATAGAATCTTGTTTATGCTTGAGAGTTTCTTCCATAGATTATTATTAAAACTAAGTTTGATTTGATTTTGCTGTAATAATGAAATTACCCCATGTGTGAGTGACTTGTGTCATGTGAAAAGCGCTATACAAATAAGATTCCCTCCCCCCCATTATAGGCACCATCTAAATCTAAAATTGACCATTAAAGCAGTGGAGCACTGCAGCCTCATTAATATGCAAGATGGCATCATATGTAGAGATATCGGAATAAAAAGTATCGGTAATGTGTCTTCCCACAAAATATCACGATATATCGCTATGGATATGTTGTCACACCCCAAGTAAGCACTGCTCTGGGCTGGGTTAGGGTGAGCTGCCCTAAAACCTGAGCCGCAGTCTAAACTAGAACCAACCCAAACTAAAACCCTGCATAACGCCACCATTTCTACCTACACCACATCTTCAATGAAGGTACTTGATTCATCTTCTGTACTCGGTAGTTGAAGTCTTCGAACGTTTCGCCTCTCATCCAAAAGGCTTCGTCAGCGACAGAGGTCACAATCTGCACGCAGCTGAATATATAGACCATCGGGGAGGAGTTAGGGTAGGCCAGTCTCCTCCTCTCTAATCACAGCTACTCTCACCTGTGGGTAAACACCTTTGAAGTAGAGCGTCTCTAACGATCTGCTCACCTCAGTATCGGTGAGTCATGTCCTATTCATTGCTAATCAATACCCAGTATCTGTCCCATTCATGGCTAATCACTGTTAATTACCTGCCTATTGTTCTTTTGTTTGCTGAGGTGCCATCTCCCTGGGCTGGCCAAGCCTTTTTGGTTTCTCCCGAAGGAGATTGGAGTACAGGGACGGAAGATTAAATCTGGCCTACCCTAACTCCTCCCCGATGGTCTATATATTCAGCTGCGTGCAGATTGTGACCTCTGTCGCTGACGAAGCCTTTTGGATGAGAGGCGAAACGTTCGAAGACTTCAACTTCCGAGTACAGAAGATGAATCAAGTACCTTCATTGAAGATGGACAACCCCTGTACGACTGAGAACTTACACAGATACCTACACCACAGTTTGAGAAACCCTCATATACTGTATATCTAATCAACATGTGAATCATTGCACATAAGTTATCAGTAAATATGTACTGGCCCAGAAAGACCTCTATAAAATATTGTAGACTTCAATGATTCAATCTTTACAAAGGATCTTGTGGAAGTTTGGCCCCACACTACTGCTTTTACTATCTCAGTTTTGAGGTCTAAGGGTGACTTTGCCTCTTAATATTTCTTTATACTTGTCCCTGCTCTCCTTCACAGCGGCTTACAACATGTGATTTGTCTAGGACACAAACCAGAGACTTATATAAATGTCTCGATCTCCCCATAACACAGTGAGCGATTCCCCCTTGTCCCACAATAACCGGCCATAAACGCTGCACTGAAACTGTTACACTTCCGCCGCTTTAAAAATGGTTTTGTGCATTTTCCAGACACACTGTCGCTGTTTCCTCTGTTAAATTGGGCTCACCACATGCACAGGCAAATGTCATCTCAAGGGACTTAGCCAGGCTAAAAATAAATGTCTCCCTAAAAGTAAAAATGTATGTTACTCAAAAAGAAACTGGATCAACCTGAATCAATGTTTTATTTTATTTTATTTGTGGAGCTGTGATGGTATTAGCTGAGCAACCAGTACCAAGTGCAGAAGAAAAAAAAATAGTTTGCTAAAATTAGCTCAAATGCCAGATTATTGGAAAAAAAAAAAAATGTTAGTCAGTCAGTTTGTCGCTTTATTCCCAAAAAGAATAGTATAATATATAAAACAGGGACTTGTTAAACTCAGCTAGTAGCCAAGGCAGTATTTCAATATTTCAAGAAAGAAGTTACTTTCCACTTAATATTTTGCTAATTGCTATGTGTGAATAGTTTGTAGTTTGGCCAAGTAGTAATACAATTTTACTCTATGCGAGCGTATGGATGTCTTTGCCTATGGCGCATATTAATATGGTATTTACAGAGTCATATCAAGGCAGGAAATGGATACTGATTGAACAAGAAAGCCGTGGGCAATTTAAACGTCAATCTTCTTTCAAGGAAAGGTGTTCGACATATGTTGAGATTGTGTACAGTAAACATCTTTTTCTTGTTATAGAACAAATCGCTTTCATTTTCATGAACAGATATTGGGTATCAGGTATCGGCTACAAATATCTGATACTGAACCGATACCAGTTTTGGCTCTCATCGCATTAAAAACACAACTCTCACGAACTAAATCTTAGTGAATATGGGAAACAGCATGCTAAAGCTAGCGGGAGCAGAATCAGAATCAGAATAGGTTTATTGCCATGGTTTGAGAACAGGGTTTACAAACTAGGAATTGTCTCGGTGCAAACGTGCGACATAGAACATACAACACAGAATTAAGATAACAAATAAGCTAAAGAACGTTAAACTATAAGGCTATAAGGGCACGCATCAAAAATATTAAATAAATAAGATAAAATAAAGTGACGTGTGGTAAGACAACAACAATTTGACATTGAACAACAGCGGGATTGTATTTACAGATGTGTAGGCATATAAAGTGATAAGTGACATCAGCGGGTCTAAGTGTGGACACACCGCACACTGCAACAGAGAAGAAACATCCATGAGTCTGTAACTAAGCTACAGAGACTTGTTATTGTTCATGAGTCTGATGGCGGAGGGGAAAAAACTGTTCAAGTGGCGGGAGGTATGGGTCTGGATAGACCGTAGCCTCCTGCCTGAGGGGAGAGGGGTGAATAGTCCGTGTCCAGGGTGAGAAGGGTCAGCTGTGATCCGACCCACATGCCTCCGGGTCCTGGATGTGAACAGGTCCTGGAGAGATGGGAGCTCACAGACAATCACCTTCTCTGCAGCAGGCACAATGCGCTGCAGTCGGTGCTTGTCCCGTTCTGTAGCGCCGGGGAACCAGACGGTGATGAAGGAGGTGAGGATGGACTCGATGATGGCCGTGTAGAACTGCACCAGCATCTTGGTTGGCAGCTTGAGTTTCCTCAGCTGCCGCAGGAAGAACATCCTCTGCTGGGCCTTCTTGATGAGGGAGCTGATGGTCGGCTCCCATTTGAGGTCCTAGGTGATGGTGGTGCCCAGGAAACGGAAGGAGTCCACAATGGAAATGGGGGTGGGAGAGTGTGTCAGGGCGATGGTGGGGCTGTGTCTTTCCTAAAGTCCACGATCATCTCCACTGTCTTCTGGGCGTTCAGCTCCAGGTTGTTGTGGCTGCACCAGGACGCCAGTCGGTCCACCTCTCTCCTGTAGGCGGACTCATCACCGTCCGAGATGAGCCTAATGAGGGTGGTGTCGTCCGCAAACTTGATCAGTTTAACGGACTGGTGACTGGAGGTGCAGCAGTTTGTGTACAGGGAGAAGAGCCAGGGGGAAAGTACACAGCGCTGAGGAGTTCCAGTGTTTGTAGTCCGAGTATCCGAGACGATCTTCCCCAGCCGCACGTGCTGTCTCTGGTCCGTAAGGAAGTCAGTGATCCACCTGCAGAGGGAGTCGGGCACGCTGAGCTGGTAGAGCTTGTCTCGTAGCAGTTCAGGGAGGATGGTGTTGAAGGCAGAGCTGAAGTCCACAAACAGGATCCTGGCGTAGGTTCCTGGTGAGTCCAGATGCTCCAGGTTGAAGTGGAAGGCCAGATTGACTGCGTCGTCCACAGACCTGTTGGCTCTGTAGGCGAACTGCAGCGGGTCCAGGAGGGGGGCGGTGAAGTCCTTGAGGTGGGGCAGGACCAAGCGCTCAAAAGACTTCATGACCACAGACGTCAGCGCCACCGACCTGTAGTCATTAAGTCCTGTGATCGGTGGTTTCTTAGGGACAGGAACGTGGGTGGATGTTTTGAAGCAGGACGGCACGTGGCATGACTCCAGGGAGGTGTTGAAAATGTCTGTGAAAACGGGAGCCAGCTGATCTGCGCAGTGTCTCAGGGTGCAGGGGGAGACACCATCCGGCCCGGGGGCCTTCCGCAGTTTCAGGAACTGCAGGCGCACTTCCTCTTCTTGGATGGAGAGAGCAGAGGGGAGGGCATGCTAATGTTAACGTCAACTAATCAAGCTTGGGACAGAAACTATGATACAAAGACCTTAAAGAGTAACTCACCCTCAAATCCACTTTTTTTCCCTGATAAACTGTATAAATGAGTGTCCAATAGTTTTGTCTACATGTCCTGGTCATTATTTTGGCTATTTAGTGCAAATTAGTTGAAAGATCAACTTTCTGCCTAAAACCGTCAGTGAGGCGCCATCTACCGCGAACTGTCAGTACTGCATTTGATTATTGAATTTGGCGCCCTTATTTGCGCGGAAGTTCTTCTTCTTCTTCTTTGGTTGTTGAACGGCGGATGCAAACGCAATAGTGCACTACCGCCATGCACCGGATATCTTTATCACCCCTATCGATGGAACAATTATAATAAAAAGAAACGTGGACCAAAAAAAACAAAAACCAAAAGGATCCCCAACAGTGTATTACAATTACACATTGACTATCTTCTGGATGATCATTAGACATCTTATTCACCTTTCCCACAGCCTCGACATACGGAATCCTATCCACACTTCTTAATAGAGCCACACGCTTGTCTAAGATTCTCCGTGGACACTGAGCAGAACCCACTATGTGATTACCCTTACAATGCAGACATACCAGCTCTTCCAACTCTTGACAGTTATTCTCACACTCCCTGCTACCACACTTTGCACATCTTCTCTCCCTTCTGCAAACAGAAGCAACATGATCATATTCCTGACAGGCAAAACAGCGCACTGGGGCCTTCTCATAACTTCTTACACGATATACCACATAATCCAGTACCACTTTTCCTGGAAGTTCCTCAAAAAACACAAGTCGAACAGAGGTGGACCGCTCCTGATGTCCTTCACGAAAACGTCAGTTGCCCTGGGCTATAAAACCGGACCAGTCTCGCTCACGCCCCCGTAGCGAGTTGGAGAAGGAATAGCGAGACAATCGGTGAAAATCTTTCACCGATTGTCAGGTTTGCGAATGGTTAACATAGCATTTAGGAAGATTTTATTAGCATAGCTTTTTGTGTGTTTGTTAATATTGTGTGTGTAATTTTAGTGTATATTGTTTATTGCACTACTGTGTGAGGATGGGGAGGAAGTGTAGCGTAGTAGGGTGCCATAGTTCTGTAGGTCTGCACAATATTATATATTTATTTTTTTGTTTATGCAACATGTTTTGTGCACTTTGCTGTAAGAAAAATAAAATAAAGCTTTGCAATACATATAATCATGCCTCTCTACCTCACACATGCTTTGCTGAGGACACAGATACATCTCCTATGCTTATGTAGACTACAGCAAAAAGTCTACATTAAAATAGATCGGTAAATTCTGAAAGTAGCCAGCCAGGACAATTACGTTCGGTCCCTTAGCTGGGATGCTAATATCGATCTTGCTCAATGCTAAGCCGCTAGCTTTGTAAATTACAAAAATCACTAATAAAATAACCCAGCGCCTCAGAGCAGTCTCAGGTACAAGGCCTCTGTGTCACGATGCTTCTCCTGTGTAGAGAGAGCTGTAAAGTTGTCCCTGTGGAACATGTTGCTAAACACGTTAGCTCGCTGGAACTCCATCGGACTTTGTTTACGAGTAGCGCTGCAGGTGCCGCGTCAAAGTCGGATGACTCAGGCCTGTCAATCACATACCCAGACCCCGCCCACCCCTCCCCCCTCCCGCTCCTTTGCAACAATAATCGCACATTTAAGCGTAATCGCAAAATTGAATAAAAAAATCGCAATTACATTATTTTCCAAAATCTTTCAGCCCTACCATCCTGTGAATGTTTACATGTTACGGCCAATAAAAATATGATAAAATGAAAATGTTTGGGTGGTATTAGTTTAAGCAGACACTGTTTTGATGAAGATCAGACGACATTTTATGACCAATTTAGGCAGAAATGCGAGAAATTCCAAAGCGTTCACATACATTTTCATCCCACTGTATTTGTATGATCAGATCACTTCATGTGAGTTGTTTATATTAATGTAACCTAAAGCCTGTCATATACCCAAGAATATTTAGTGTGGAAATGCCCATTGATCCTTGTTAAATGTTTATCCATTAGTTCATCAATGTTGTTGTAACAACGTGACAATAAAATATGATTTTATTGATCTTAAAATGGAGAAAAGAGTAGAGAGGTGTCTCTCACCCAGCAGGTTTTGGGTTTGGGGGCGTGTCTTAGCCCTGACTGTGGTGTTCGTCCTGTTCTCCGGCCATTTTTCTGATGGTTCGAAAGAATAAAGCAGACTCACTTGCAGCTCGCTTGTGTCTTCGTCTTTCTTGCCACACAATAAAAAAATTTCACTCAGCGAAAGCCACTTTAAAAGGGACTAGATGCAGGTTGGTAATTTTTTATACTCACTAGTGCCACCTCAGGTCTTATGCGTAATTGCCATTTCTATATTAAGCTCGACGGCATGACGGCAATTCGGACCTGAATTAACACCTTTTTTGAGTGACAGTGCAGGATTTTTGAGGCAGTCGTGATGAATAGGTCTGGGCCATTTTAACATAATAAACAAAAGCATTGTGTATTTATCACTGCTGTATTTGTATTACAGCTCTTAGAAGACAGAACAAGTCTTCTCAGACTTTGAGAAGAAAAACTTAACTCGGTGCCGAATACAACCCAAACTAGCGATGAAGAGACAATGTTCTTGATCAGTGAATGAGTTCCTTCTATCCCATGGTTCAACGCCAGCGCATCGGGACGGGGAAGTCTGAGCGCCCAGGCGTGAGTCACATTAACAGCAGTGGGCTAGCCTCGGTGCTGCTAACGCTGATGCAATGACAGTTAGCGAACAGTCATGCCTGGCCCGTGGCAGACAGCGGGATCACCCTCACTGCTGCGTCATTAGCATATGTTATACTTCTGACAAGAAACGACCAGCGGGCAGCGGAGCCTGTTAGCAACACAAGCTGAAGGATATAAGGCAGCCATGAGAAGCTGCGATAGATTAAATACTGCTTTGCCATAGTAGAGCAACATAAATGGCACAGAATGGGTTTCTACTCAGCAAATGCTATGAACAATTTAGATTTGCTGTTTCCATCATCTTGGTTTGCAGGGTTGTTTCTATAGAAAAAGTCTGATTTGAAAAAGATAATGAATAATGCATTTGATCCATTTCTTAAATATCAACCCTCTTTGTAAGTTTTAAATTAGGCCAGAACTGTGTAAACAAAAAAACATTGATATTTCGGTATTTGTCTTGTATACTCCGGTACTAAAACATTTAAATACAGTTACAGTCCAATAAATACTTTTTTTTTTTTGAGGAAAGAGAAATGTGTTGTTTCATCAAATTGTGTGAAAAAAGAACCAAGACAAGGGTTAAATGGAACTAAGTTAGGAAGATTATGACTCTTTGCATATTTTTTAAATTACTGCTTGTGCAAAAAAATAATTAAATCTCCAGCCAGATAGAAAACCACAGTGATTTTGCAATATGAGGCTATTAATACAGCGATAACGATAATATAAAATAATAAATTATTAAATCCGTAACTCCGCTCTGTTGGTGGTAACTCCGTCAACATGTTAAGCCTCTAATTCATGTAATGTATAATCATTCTGAAATCTCCGACTGAGGAGATAAAACAAACACATCACATCCATAATCTTCAGCTAGACTCTACTCATGTGTTAACGTGACAGATAGTGCAATACCCAACTTCCAGCCTTCCAGAGGACACCCCGCTATGAGCTTAGTGAGCCATGAATCCACTACATTACTGTGGATGCTAGTAAGTGTTTCTGTCATCATAAAACATGCTCAGCCGCCCGTGTCAGACATTATGGGCGGTTTTCCCGTATAGACAGTATGAAATTGGCACTTGTAACATTGCGATTTAAAATAAAGACAACATATCTGGTTTTAAACAACAGATTTTGAGCATTGACAGCATTTGTTTTCTTGCGCTTTTCCACATTCTCTTCTATCACTTTCTCTGCATCCATAAATCTCCTTCTAGTTCTCTGACCACCCAACTCCCACACACAACGCCAATGGTTCTTACACTTTGGACGACAACTACCACATTATAAAATATCAAAAGATCAAATCATTACTAAATCAAGTATAAAAAAGGAAATAAATGTAAATTGGACTAAATTAAGTCTAAACCCAAAAATACACTTAACTTATTTATGTTTCTGAAGAATGCATGAAATTGTCTCGAATTAAAATTATCCCTCTAATGCAGTGATTCTCAACTGGTGGGTAGCCGAACCATATTCAATATTTTCCATTTGAAACGGCATGGAAACACTACCAGAGCCTGTTCCAAATGAATGTTATTGGGATGTCTTTAGTGTTGCTTCGATAGCAGGTTTTTGCCATCCGATTTGATACCGATACTTGGGTTCAGAGTAGCCCCCAATAGAGAGTACCAGTCCAACACCACAAGTGAAGAAAAACAAAAACAAAGCCTTGAAAAATATGCCAAAACCTATGGCACATGGCTCATTATGCATTATTAAACAAAGTCAGAGCACTATGACTTATGCTGCTAGATTCTACGTAGTCAAAAAAAAAAAAAAAAAGATTAAGATGATTATTAGGACTTTTATTGTTTGCATAGCCCAAAAAAAACTACACTCTGCTATTAGGGATGGTACCATTTTTTGATATTGCTGTAATTTTTTATATCACTGTGGACACAATATAATTTATGTTAAGCTCAGCGCCATCAGAGCAGCATAAACACTGACTAAAAAGTAAAATGAAATGAAGGATGTAAATTGCTTGGGTAGATCATATTTGCAAGAAAATGAGTATGACGCTACAAAAAAGAATTAAATATCTTTGCATTGATCTTCCAAATAGGTGTGAGGCTGGAGTAATTTGTCCGTTGTCAATTATATTGTCAAATATATCGTTATCGTGATATTTCTTTTTTATATCGTGATATAGATTTTAGGCCACATCACCCTGCCCTATTTGGCATAGGGGCTTGGGTTTATGTACTCACCGATACCAGGACAATCGTTGGTATCGGATCGTATCGGAACAAACCTAGATTTTTTGATTTCCGTCTAAAAGGCATATCTACTGCTTGTTCAATATTTTTTAAAAAGTGTGGAAAATACAATATTTTATACAATGACAAATTACATTTGTATTTGGCTGGTCATCCTAGGGTAATAGTGGGTCCTGAAACCATACCACTTGAGAACCACTGCTCTAATGCACTGCTTATGAAACGTATGAAAGGACGCCAACCACCAAAACAGAACCAAAACTTGACTGAAGCAAATAAGTAAATACTGGACCCTAAATGAAACAAATTATTACCCCACATACCACAGTTAGAGAAGCATTGCTCTTATAATATTTGAATTCATATTCTTATCATCAGCGTCGCTCCGAAAGAAAGCCTCAACATGATAAGCTTCGCATCCTTCACATTTCCCTTCCCCATTCATCGTTGCCTCCAATAATCCATCTTAAAACCTGCTAAGGCCAATGTCCTCAGGGAAGGTCTACACACCGATCACTTTTGCCAGAGGGTTCGCAGGAGGCATGTCTCTGTCACGGGTACGATCCATCACGGAGGACAGCAACACCATGTTATTTAAGATGACAGAGTGCCGGGGAAGTGGCGCTGTCCATAACAGCGCCATGCCATTGCCTCGGGCCACTGGATCCATATCAGGTTATAGGTCCATTTGCTGTTCAGTGTCACCCTGGCAGACGTGAGTGCATGCAGGACGTCCCGCTGTCTCCCGGGACATGCACCAGAGGCTGAGGCTCTGTCTCCTGGTGAGCTCCAATTGCACTGCCTACAAACACAGGAGCTGCACTGTATGGAAGTTTGGATTTAAAACACAGGACAGTGTGCCTTTTTGCATAACCTGTGTATTATTGATAACTTCGGCTCCAGCCCTGGAATCTAAATGGATCATGTCTGGTTACATGGAATATAATATAAATATAATATGTGCATTATGCCTGCCAGTAACCCAAATTATTGAATATTGTAGCTTGGGGTCAATACATGGGGCAGATATATGATAAGTTATTACTTTCTGCTTCTTTTCAGTCTTGATAAATGCAAACACCGTTGTTGCTTTTTTAATGAATGAAATAAATAATCATATTTAAAAAAGAAAATAAATAAATTCTTTATAATCAAAATAAATCTTATGACTAGATATTAATCAACTCTACAAAAATGTTAATTATATTGGTATAGTTGGGATACTTTCTCTGATAATAAATCTATACTTGTAGTCAATCTACAAGTAAATATTAATTTTTGTATGTATTTAACCAGGAAAGTCAAATTGATATTACAGAAACACATTTTCAGGGGAGTCCTGAACCAGAGGGACCCTTTCGTACATGTTTTTAGTGGTAGTGAAAATCAAATCTGGGACTGTCTTTTGAAAAAAAACGCACCTCCCCACACCTCCTCCGTGCCACTTATATTCGGTGGACCCACATTATGCTATTTTTACGAAATATCTTAGGAGAAACACATTTTGCAAATGTACAACATTCACCAATGAATTATTTAAAGTATTTCCACATAGTCAAAGCTCGTAAGTTCAATAAAACATTAGTGACATGTTATGATCTAAGTGAATCATTTGAACCACAGCAAACCTTTAGTGCCAACTCAAAGATCAAGTTGGTACATGTGACCATATATACTAAATAAATTCTGTACTGTTTTATTAATGCTGTTTATCCACAGACAACTTTTAAGACGGTCTCCTTTTATTGGACACCGTGAGGTGAAAGTCAGTGGGAACGGTGCAGAAGATGGAGCGTCCGTGGCTAAAGCTAATTAAATTTTCCAGGCGGCACTAGCGGCCGTGTTGCTCTTCGAGGAGGGCTATTAACTTGGTTCTGCCCATTACTGGTCTCCTCCTCCTATGTCTTCTCCTTGTCTCCCTAAGCCCTTATGCCGTCCATCAGTAAAAAGACAGAGGAGAGGGACGAGCAACAGAATTACTCAGAAAGACTGGAAGAAACAAGGGGCAAAAGGAGTTTAATTAAATGAGGAGGGGGACACGCAAACATGCAGCGTAGGATTTTTATATTTATACATTTTCAGTTTGGCCCTATTTTACTCTATTACTATTTACTATAACAGCTGATAACCAATTAAACACGCAGCAACAATGTAAGAAGATTTTTTTTTTTTTCTTCTCTTCTTCTTTTCAGTTACTTCATAATGAGTTGTTGGACATATACAAATTTGCATTCAAGGTTGGCGCTACAGCATTGGGATTGATTTACGTCACATGACTCGCATGCAAATCGAGCTTATAGTGTGGGCATAGCACAAGACAAGGCATAGAAACTGCTTAATTCACATCATTCATATAAAAGAACTATGGCCGGGCTGTTGCAGTTGTGAATGAGTATAGCAATTAAGTTTGACACTCACTAAGCACTTTACATACGACTACAAAGCATTTGAAGACTTGCTGCTCAGTAAAACCATTCAGTGCACCTCTCAATAATTTGTTTGATAGACTGCTTTGGACAATAGATATAACACCGACTGTAGCAAATGCTTTATTTTCTGAAAACGACTACTGCTGTGGCTTTATGACGCCGTCTTTACTTGTTGTTTTTGCGCCGCGGTGCTCTTCTGTGATGTGACCTCCGGCCGGTGAGAGCACAGTTGTCAGCCATTAACAATCAGCTGGAGACCGAGTGGACCGACTGGCGTCCAGCGGACAGGGGCTCTCAGCTGGGAGCAGTGGCGGACTGGCACCAAAAAGAGGCCCTGGCAATTTTAGCAGAGAGGCCACATTTGTCTTAAGTCATCTGCGGGCGGCCAATCCGCCAAAAGGCGGCCCCATCTCCGCTTTATTTATTTATTTAGCCTTTTTGGCCCAATCTCAATTCTCTTTTCTACCCCTAGCCCTTGCCCTTTCCCTACACCCTGAAACCAAGGGCTAAGGGCGAGGGTTGAAAAGACCGCCCTAAGAAATGGGACAGCCCTCCATTTGACTGCATTTACTATTAACACAGATTAATAAGGTTATGTAAATAAAAAGCAAGCCTACTTGTCTCTATAGCATGTTTCTACAAAACCATTTCATCACTTGATTGATGCTGTTTTTGTAACACCTAAACAAGCACCTAAACTCAGCCCAAACCCTACAGATTGTCATCAATTTCTGCTTCATCCGGCGCTACATTCTCCTTCCCCCTGTCCGTGTGTCGCTGTGGCAGCCAGAGCTGCCAGAGATCAGCCGATCCGCTCATCACTCTATCAAACTTCATTTATAAAGCGCTTTTCATACTGAAAGGTATCACAAAGTTCTTGTATCCACTCAGCGGGGACGGGCAGAGGTTAGACCCGCTCGCAGTGCGCACAGGGCGCGGACAGGCACCCGCAACCTCCGCTCTGAGCCCCGGGCCTGAGCGGAGGCTGCGCTCAGAACGGGGACAGTCAGCCTCGGACCCGGGCTCAGAGCATAGCGGCGCGGGGGACAGTCAGCCTCGGACCCGGGCTCAGAGCACAGCGGCGCGGGGAGACAGACCGCCTCGGACCCGGGCTCAGAGCACAGCGGCGCGGGGGGAGAGACAGCCTCGGACCCGGGCTCAGAGCACAGCGGCGCGGGGAGAGAGACAGCCTCGGACCCGGGCTCAGAGCACAGCGGCGCGGGGAGAGAGACAGCCTCGGACCCGGGCTCAGAGCACAGCGGGGCGGGGAGAGAGACAGCCTCGGACCCGGGCTCAGAGCACAGCGGCGCGGGGAGACAGACCGCCTCGGACCCGGGCTCAGAGCACAGCGGCGCGGGGGGAGAGACAGCCTCGGACCCGGGCTCAGAGCATAGCGGCGCGGGGAGAGAGACAGCCTCGGACCCGGGCTCAGAGCATAGCGGCGCGGGGAGAGAGACAGCCTCGGACCCAGGCTCAGAGCACAGCGGCGCGGGGAGAGAGACAGCCTCGGACCCGGGCTCAGAGCACAGCGGCGCGGGGGGAGAGACAGCCTCGGACCCGGGCTCAGAGCACAGCGGCGCGGGGGGAGAGACAGCCTCGGACCCGGGCTCAGAGCACAGCGGCGCGGGGGGAGAGACAGCCTCGGACCCGGGCTCAGAGCACAGCGGCGCGGGGAGAGAGACAGCCTCGGACCCGGGCTCAGAGCACAGCGGCGCGGGGAGAGAGACAGCCTCGGACCCGGGCTCAGAGCACAGCGGGGCGGGGAGAGAGACAGCCTCGGACCCGGGCTCAGAGCACAGCGGCGCGGGGAGACAGACCGCCTCGGACCCGGGCTCAGAGCACAGCGGCGCGGGGGGAGAGACAGCCTCGGACCCGGGCTCAGAGCATAGCGGCGCGGGGAGAGAGACAGCCTCGGACCCGGGCTCAGAGCATAGCGGCGCGGGGAGAGAGACAGCCTCGGACCCGGGCTCAGAGCACAGCGGCGCGGGGAGAGAGACAGCCTCGGACCCGGGCTCAGAGCACAGCGGCGCGGGGAGACAGACAGCCTCGGACCCAGGCTCTGAGCATAGCGGCGCGGGGAGACAGACAGCCTCGGACCCGGGCTCAGACAGACCGCGGGTGCAGCAGCGATGAACCCCGTGTGTTATGACATTAGCGACGTATCGAAAGTTTGGAAAGAAATGCCAAAAGTCAGTCCAAACAGCACAAATACACGGAGCATTTGCAGCAGCAAAGCGAAAACGTAGAACTGACACGTATAAAGCAATGGACTGTTCTAAATGCGCCAATAGGCGGCCGCTTCCTCGCTTTATTTAGCCTATTTATTTGTTTGTGATGAGGCCACAACAAGTGATGAGACCAGGAGGCCACAGTGGCATTTGCCCACATTGCCCAATGGCCAGTCCGTCACTGGCTGGGAGCAGGTCCGTTGCCTTTTGATTTCGCAGTGGCCACATTAAAGCTGCCTTAAGCGATCCGGTCCGGCAACGATGCATTACCAATAAGCGCCACTGGATGCGCGCCACACTCGCAAACAGCAAAAGGAGACCGGCGCTGTACCTCGCACCTCCCTTACCCGTTTATTATAATAGAGCCATACCCTCACCTCACAGCACACACCCCCCAACACACCCCTCACCCCCACATGCCCTGTTCAATAAAGGACTTTTATACATCAGAGTGACCCACTCATGCACTCACCAGCACTACTTTGTAACGAAATCTAAATATTGGATAAAGCCAGATTCAAATGTGTGGTTTTATTTTGTTGAAGATTTTTTTTTAGAAGAGATTTTGTCTTGTTTAGTTATTGAATAAGCTAATCGTAAGACAACAACTCTGTAAACATTTAAAAGTGGAAAGATTGTTGCATGACTGGATGGAGAGGCTCATTTTGAGAAGATCGACCCTAAAGTTTTGTAATGTCTGCGCATGCGTGAGTACCTTTCTCCAGGCTTTTGCAGCGGGTTTCTCCAACAAAGGAAATGACCATATTCCGATTATAGCGTCATCTCGGGCACCTTTGGCAGTGCATGTGGATATAAAATATGTCAATACTTGTGAATGAATGAATACGCTGGAGCCCAAAGTAGTAGAAAACCATTAATGTATATTCACGAGGGCGTTTTTAAGAGTCATCAAATCACACATGCATTAAGACTAAAGAAGACTGTTGAAAGCTTCCCTAGATAATTCATATATTCTGACAAGAAACTAAAGGCGTAATTACACTAATTATCTGAGTTAGCCATTCTCATAATTTACATGTTGCAAAGGAGACGGCCCGGAACTTTATCTGGGACACCTGAATGAATAATAATCCTATGAGAACATCATTGAGCACACTACTGCCAAGAACTGCCAGGTTGGGATTTTCAGCCTAAAATATTTACGGAACACTTACTAAACATTACTGCAGACAGTTGGCACAGCATGCTTTATCGCTCGAGCATACTGCACGTCTTTACGCAAAGCTTTGAAGCTCTTGAATTGAATAATTTCACGTATAGCATATGTGTGTCTAGGGCCTGAATCCTGGCAAATTGTCCTATACATGCATTCTTCATCGCAGCAACAGACGGGTACAAAACTTGAGACAACTTCTGTAGGAAAATCGCAGCCATAAACCACAGTCACATGGAGGGGGGGAATAAGTTCTAAAAATATGAACAAATGCTTTTTTCGGTCGGTCGTGTGCGTCGGAAAATAAACCCTCTCCACGTCACTCGTTTCCTCCGCAGAAAACTCTTTGTGGTTTTACTCGGACTGCAAACTCTTAAAACACATGGGCCGAGAAAGGGGCCTGTATTTAAAAACCTCCCAATTATATTGCATTATAGAAAACAGTGTCAGCTCTGTAGCCACACAAGCAGGGGCTCTGAGCTGCTTTGTGTGCATTGGGAATTACCTTTTTTGGAAGAAGGAAATGAGTAGTAAAGGGCAAATTGAGGAAGGATATGCTGACTTTTTTGGCGGGGCTATGCAGTCAGTGCACATTGAAGACTGGTCTATACCTGTTTTTTCCTAGCAGTGGAACGAAGTCATTTTTGAACTTAATCAGACGCAGTTTTGTCCTGTTACGTAATGTCTTGATCTAGTCCTGGTTTAATCCTGAACTCAGTCCTTCCCTTTACTCATCCATTTAGTCCTAGATTGGAACACATCTGGGACACACATTTTTAACAGTTCAGGGGGAGATTACAAAGCATTATTAATATTCTGAGAGAAAAGAGGTTGTTTGACAGAATTGGAACAGTCTGAACTTGGATACTCTCGCGTAGCGGTGGAGGAAATGCATCTTGTGTGCCACAAAGCTTTAAGAAATTCGATTGGTTCAGACACCAAATTTAGTCTGGTTTAATCCCAGAGCATCGTTTCTTTGTCATCACTTTATTCCAAGGTAGATATCCAAATGTATAGTCCTTTATCATAAATGTGGCTAAATACTGAGGGTGCACATACGTAATATGAAAAGTTTGGAGGAAAAACTCATGAAAGCCATAAAACTACTTCATAGATAATGAATGAAGGCAAACCGGAGATTGAGAGAAGAGGCGGAGCAGCATAATGAGATAAAGGAAAGCAAAAACATGCCAACCTCCTTATTCCCGCCCCGTTCGCCTTGTGGTGCAGATTTATTTTTAGCACCAACGGGGAGCAATGCGCCGCTGTGCAGGCAATCATTTCAACTGCGGCACAGCCATCCCTCACCGACGCATCTCTGTCACAGCAAAGAGAACCTATACGCGCACACACACTAACGCAGGAGGCAGAATATACTTCAATAAGACTGGTTTACGAGGACAAGCAATGGATTTAGATAGACGGTGTCAATGTCACTGTTTCTAAAGGCACAATCAGTCATGTTCACAATCTAGCTACAAGCTTAATGTACACTTTGAACTAGTCCCAAGCTCCCAACCCTTGATAAAACGATTCTGTAAATGGCTTGATTTTGATTATGACTTGGTAATTTTAAATTGCACATATAATTTAAACGGGAGACATCACACACAGACTCAATGGAAAACATGTTTTAGCTGTTCACCATCTTTCCACAGTTTCCACATCAAAACAATCTGTCTTTCTTGGATTTTCATTGATCGAACTCAGAAGTGTCACATTTTTAAAACCCATAAACCATCTCTGTACATACTGAATTCATCACAGTGTCGTCAATTTGTTAGCATGTCATAGCTGCAAATAATGGCTTTTGTCCTGTTTTTATCATGGATTTCTCGCTCTGCCGCCAGCGAAAGGAGGAGGAACAAACAACAGGGTTAAATAAAAGCTGCCAGTTCTCTTAAAGTGTCTTTTCTTACACACATCAACAGGCTTTATGCAGGTGAGCAAGTGCAATCTTTGGAGGTCACGGTCCTTCTTCTCTCGCCAATTTCCCAATAAGGATTATAGCAACGTCTTGCACAAATCAACAAATAATTCAAGAAAACATCACTGCCTGTTGGATACTGATGGGAAGTCACTGACCACGTGTTAAGAACATTATGTTGGATGTAAATTCTTGACTGCAGGAAATGCCTGTTTATCTCAGAGCTAGAGCTAGAGAGACTAGTGTCAAAAAACAACACCACAAAAAATAGCCAACAAAAAAAGTACTTATACTAAAGACAGGCTGATTATTTTTTTAAGCAGCTCGTTTAATTCTTATTTTGTGTGAGCCGTTAGCTTCAAGACAGAAACATAGATGAGTGCGGAGGTTTTCTCCAGTGAATTATTTGCTCTTGATGTGATGTTTTTAACATGTTGCTGTGACGGTCCACTAGTAACTCGCTGCCTGTCATGTAATCTTTAGCTATTCAGCAGCACTCAGAAGTGATGTGACGCTTGTGTGCTTAGAGCCAATTCAAATGATAAAAAAGAAATAATGTAGAGGGGACCATAAGCCGGTTTATAAGTCAAAATTATAAAGTTGAAGTGGACATATCACGTGTCCACTTCAACTTTGCTTTGCATGTTGCCGTGGAGTGTGTATACCGTCTTAAAGGTCAGAGACTCATAATAAAGGACTCCTCTTGCAATGACAACAAAAGCGCCTTCTCAAATGCCTAAGCATGCATACCAGTTGGAGTGTGTCAGGTCAGCGTAATCGTGTCGGGGATTACCCCGTAGGAACACACAAGCACATGCTTAGCTCAGCCATACACGCAGACAACAGACAACTGCTGTATTCCCCAGTCGACATTTACCCAGGCAAGGAGCCGACTCTGCGAGATAGCGCCCGAATCGATATTGTAGCCGCCTTAAAGAAGTTATGACACATTTCATTACACAGAGCAGAAAGCCTCATCCGCTGAAATCAATGTCTGCATGCCATCTGCTCTTCTGCGCAATATATCTTTCAAGCGAGCAGAAATTATAGTTTAAGAGTTTCATTTTGGCCCTAAATGAAATTGTGCAACTCTGATTGAAAGTAAATGATCAGCAAATTGCCTTATTAAGGTTTTGGTGAAGGATAAATCATTCAAAGTGTCACTGCACACGGTTCAGGCATAAGGCGATGAACACAAATTGAATATATATTTCTCATAATGCAAACAAAAATAAAAAAAAACATGCGAGTTGGAATTACTATACACAATTACCTCCCAATCAGCCATTGAAGTAACGAGAAGAGAGAATTTCATGATTGGCAGTGTATTAGGGTAAAAAAGAGACTTCACAGACACACCTCTCTCTAACGGTGTGTATAATAAAGATGGCTGAACCCAATTAGTCGGACACAAAGAGGATTCTGCAAACAGTCTCTTCTGTACTCTAGGTGCGTTTCCCAAACTTACATAACTGATCCCATGTGGCAGATCATTTGTGAAATAAAGATAGGATATTGGAAGTCAACGCACTATTTAGGGAGGAAATAAAAACACCTATTAAAATTTAATGAGGACAAATTGCCTTATTAAAGAACATTTTGTCATAAGTTTTTCGTGAGTTTCAAATTACACGGTAGAGAATGTATTTTCTGTGTTAGAAAGATTCCCTGTTTCTTAGAGGTTAATATTTGAAAACAGCATGGTGTAACTTCTAAAATAACTCAGTTCCTTGTGACAGATTTCAGATATTTCTCAAACAAAAAAGCCTCTTTGAGCAAAACAAAGCAAGCTGCAGATAAAGCACACCCGCTTCACCCAACCGAGAGCCTTTAAAGTGCACACATGCAATGATATATTTTCAAGATTGTGCAAAGAAAAACAAACAATATTGCCAGGTTTTCCCTGGTTTCATTGGAAAGTGGCGCAGGATGTGACATACCGTAAATTCTCTAATAGAGATTATTTACTCAAGCCCATCGAGGACCAGGCCAAAATTAGAGACAGGCCTTTATTTCTATTTGAGAAAAAACGAGATTTCTGTCAATTTGAACCTAAAATATTAGGTTCATTTATTCATTAACATTGCAAACACTCTCTAAGTGGCTGGAACATTGATGCTTTTTATTTTGTAGGGACAACAGGAAGCGTTCGCTGCTGGTAGCGGAACATTGACATCAATGTCACTAGGTTTCTCTTTCTTTTTTACTGCGGACCGGATTATTTGTTGTTATCTCGTGTAAAAGGCCAGTTTAGACGGAGCGTTTGTGTTTGTGATCAATCATAAAACAGACCGGAGAGATGACAAGACGCTCGCGCCGATCGGAAGAGTTATTTTGAGGCGTCGGACTTACCTGCACACGGAGAGCCACTGGATGTGCTTTGAGGACGCGATGGTGACTTTATTAAAACCCTTGAGGGTCACACAACATTTGTTGCTTGCCCCGTTTCCAAAAGTAATCACAGAAGGTTTGAAAAGTGGCTAAATCTGTGTCAAAGTTACGCTTGGATCAGCTCCACTCCGCAGCGTTCCCTCTCGGCCTGGGTTCCCGTTTGTTTACTTCCTGCACGTGGGTTATCGTTTACACTAGTATTAAACAAATTGCTAACATGGGAAATATTTCTACCGCTATAGTTTCTAATAATAGCCCCGGCCTGTTTTAGAGACCGGCTTTCATTTGCCTCCGCCAGCTACGAACCCGGCCACTGTTAGAGACCCGGCCGGTAATGGAATACAGGCCAGTATTAGAGAATTTACGTTAAGTATAGGATAAAGGGCACAAAACTATCTTACCGGTGATGAGTTCTCGGACCTCCATGTCGTTGGTCTTCCTCAGCAGCCTGATGAGCGCGGGGATCCCATCGCAGTTTTTGATGGCCACTTTGTTATCATTGTCTTTCCCGTAAGAGATGTTACGCAGTGCACCACAGGCTTTGCGGTGCACCTCGGACTTGGGGTGATCCAGGAGCCCCACCAGAACAGGTATCCCCTTTAGCTGACGCACGTCTTTCTTAATTTTGTCATTCTCGTAGCACAGGTGCTGCAGGTAGGCGGCTGCGTTGGATTTGACTGGGTCGATGGGGTGGCCGAGCATGGCGATCACTTCGGGCAGGTCAGGGTCCCTCCATCGCGGGTCTTTGCGAATGCTGTCGATGGAAGGTGAGCGGCGGCCTCCCATGCGATCCAGGCTGGCCATGCTACCTCTTTCGGGCTGGGCCAGCGGGGCGGGGTACATGCCATGGATGAACTGGTGGTGGCGCTCATCAATCAGCTCTGTTTCGATATGTTCCTCTGGGTAGCCCCTGGAGGAGAAGAAGGGAGGATACAGTGAGGACATGAATTAATAGTAGCTACGTATCACTGTTTTATCTTTCGAATTGTCAAATATCCTCCAAATGGTGGAATAGAAAAGGTCCTGTGACTGACTTCAATTAATATTTTATTCCAGCCACTACGAGGCAGCTAAACTTTAAAAAAGGTTAAGATTTCCACATGTGTCCAGCAGAGGGCACTGACATAATAGGAGATCAGGATATAAACAACACATTACAGCCACGTGGTAAATGGTTCACACAATAGGAGCTTACCACCACCGAATGTGTGTGAGTGAATGGATCATGACTACAATATAGCACTTTGAGAAACTTATGACACAGGCTTGTAAAGTGTTATACAAGTGTAAGGCAATATTATTATTATTATTATTATTTATTAGGCCACAGTCCTGTCAGGCTTTTGACCAAATCAGCACTATTTTAAAATCACAGCTCATTATTATTTATGTATTGGAAAACGTATTCACGTTACATGTGGCCTGCCGTGGGAGCTGAATTACTGTCTCCGTGACTCGTCTTTCAACCAGGAAACCTGTCAGGAGCAGTGGGCGGCCGAAGAACAGCACGTTCCCTGACGTTTTCTTCTAGCCATACGGATATTGCAGCAGTCAACAACGCAATAACTTAACATTTGCAATATACTGTTCAGCCCATTGCCAGTTAAAAGAAACTAGGCGGCTGCGGGGAAGACTTTGAGAGGGGCCAAGAGAGGTGAACACAGTGACTAATGAGCAGGGAACATAGAGGTGTAAAGACGTGGCGGATCGAGAGCAGGAAGAAGACAAGGCAATGATCCGCTGTTTGGAACTCTTATGAAAACATCTGTCAAAGTAACGGTGGCAGCCATTCCCTCCAAAGACAACAGGAGAGTAAGCAACTTTCAGCGATTCTTCATTCTTGTCACAAACACTTTGGGCTCTGGCAAATGTACAGTAAACCCTGATTGAAAAGCTGGGTAGAGGAAGGGGTTCACAAAGTAGCACAGACAGCGGGAACAGACTTTGAAACCAACTCTTGTGAAGTTCCCTTGTGTTTGAAGCTACCACATAGAAGAAAAGAAGACTGATTTGATGTCTGTCCCTTTTACCGAATAGTTGAGAAGAAGAGGCCGAGTTGTGGCACTGGGGGAAAGTATGGGAACTCTTTCTGAGGCTTCTTGACACTGGACCCTATGGCATGGACCTGGTCAAATCGTAGTCATGAGGAATGTATAAAGATATCTCGCTATCCTAGAAACATCACAGCCTAACGTGACATAAAAGAAGACTAACCATTCTGGTTCATGGACGGATTTTCTTGATAAAAATAGCTTATTTTACTCTTCTTTCAAACCAACGTTCTTCTTTAGCTAAAATGACCTCCCCATCCTCAAACGAGTGGTTGCAGGCTTTGAGATGTTTACCCACAGTTGAGCGTAGCTGTGATTAGAAGGGAGGAGCCATCCCCAACTACTCCTTGTGGTCTTTATCTAAGCTGCGGGCTGAGCGGGACTTTAGTCCGATGACGAAGCCTTTTGGATGAGAGGTGAAACGTTCGAAGACTTCAACTACTGAGTACAGAAGATGACTCAAGTACCTTCATTGAAGATGGACAATTCCTGTACGACTGAGGGCTTACACAGACATTTTGCAGTAAAATGCATAGTTTTGGTATATTTTGAACATTGTCTTTTTACTTACAAATATAGTCCTTTTAAGTGACCGCTTTCTCAATAAACTTTGAGTTTATCCCTTGAGGGAGGGGGTACACAGAGTAAAAGGATCCAAGGGGTCCAATAGACAATAAAAGATTGGGAAACACTGGTTTAGAGTCAAAAGAATTGAACACAAAGGTGGCACAAGTGATTACAATTGAATCGAAAATGTTAGTTGAATGTTGGTAAATCGCAATTAGATATTTTCCCAAGATCATACAGCTGTATTGTTCTAGATAGTTAACATGTCATACAGGAGGAACAAATGTATGCTACCCACTTTTAAAGATTCCTAACTTGTGGAGGCCCCTGGGGAAACATCTGATTATAGATTGTATTTTCACCCACAGACTCTGATTTCAAACATGCTATCTGGAGGGGAAAGTTTCTCCGGATCGACGTAATACTGTACCGCAGACTACTGTGGTTTTCAAACATATGCGTTTGGGAAAGTTATAACATGGGGAGAGGAATTTAATTAGGGTTGTGTACTTATGCATAGCCTTTATCTCCTCCCCACGCTCCCCACAGCTTGAGACTTGTTTATCCACATTACATAATCCAGATGGTCTCCTCTCTCGATCTTTGATGTATGGCGGTTGGTGGTGCAAGTAAAATGGTGGCTATCGCTGGCGGTTGGCGGGCAGTTCCATATGAGCGTTAATTTTAATGAGTTTTATGTTAATTATGTGTTTTTTTTCCAGTTGGGGAAGAATGTCATTCTGCCACAGCTCTATTGGTTTAGCTTTTGCACAACTTCCACATAGGGGTCATTACGAAATGACTTGCAATGCAATTTGCTAAATAACAAACTGTCTGTAAAACTCCACACACATTGACAGGGAATGTGGGGTAAGTGACCACCGATCTTTGGATCAACGGGTTTATAGACTGAGCTACTTCCAAACCATCGACGCACTGGCAATTCCTAGCATGTGCAAAAACAAAATGGGCAAAAAGAGATCCAAACGAGATTAAGAATGAACAAGTTTAGACCAGACAAAAGGATGCCTAAACTGGTTCTGAACTGGAACTACGCCTACCAAAGCAACAGTCTGAGCCAAAACAACAAGCACATTGGCTTCTATGGCACGTATTTATGCATTTCACAGCCAGGAAAATCGATACGAGATGAACTGAGAGGGAAAAACTCAGAGCGGAGCGATGTAACGAGACACTAAATCCCCTATTCAGATGGGTGGAAAGAGGATTAATGCAGAGGACGCAGGGAGCTCCACCACAGTTCGACTTTCCACACAAAGGCTGTGAGCAACTTGGTTAAAAAATTTGCTGAATGGTCAAAGCTACAGGGAGCGATTTTGTTTTTGTACTCGCACAATGAACTGCTGATGTATTTGGAGGCCATACACAGTAGCATCATTAACCAACATTTAGTTATGAAAGCATGACCAAGAGGATTATATTTGAAAGCATAATGAGAACACCTTGTTATATGGAGTACAGTAAACTATACGCAAATTATGTAACATCTTACAGTTTGGTTTATTTATCCTGAATGTCTCTGGTCTCATAATAGATCGGGAGAAGTAAAGGAGACCACAACACAATTTTAAATAAAACCTACTGAAGAAAGCATTTCTAAGTTCAATGACAATTAGGGCTGTCACAATAATTGCAATTTTGGGCTGAATATTTATCGTCTGTACTTACTTTATTTCCATCTTCCCCCATTTTTCCACTGTTCTATTTTGTTTTTTTACCCAAGTAAGTTGTGTTTTATTGTATTCATATTTATTCTGGGATATTTTAAGATAAACGACTTTTCGAACAAAACTTTACTGTAATTTTTAAGGCGAAACACTACAAGTGAATAAGGAAAACGTTTTAAATTTAGAGATATCAATTTGAAACTTTTGCTGTAGATTACTGGCATAAATATGAGGAAAAAATGTATTGCACGTTTTTTGTCATTTTATGTTTTTATATGAAAATAAGGCCTTTTATACCTAAAAATTCCCAAATCTGAATAATCTGAATAATGGATCGAGCCGGGTTTAAATTTATGGTTTCTATTGATTTTTTTAAAGATTTTTTCAGAGGGGAATTTGGATATCTTGTGTATTTACTTATTTTTATTTCACCTTGTATTCAAAACTCAATCAGGTTAGGGATTAGACATTGAAAAATAACTTTCTTCAAAATATTGTTCAGTCTAAGGCTGGGAAATTTGAGGTGCTACTGACGTAATTATCTCCACGTCAGTAGCACCTCAAATTTGTCGCACCAATATGATAAAAATGCATTTTCAGAAAATGACTCTTGAAATTACAATTTTCCATATAAATCTATGGAGAAACATTGAATCAGTGCAACAATTAAAAACATGTTTTTGTGAATATTAGGATTTTTGTGGTTTGCAGGTGAAAGTTTATATGTTAAGAGACCAATTTGGCCCAAATCCTGAAAATGTAAAAATAGAAAAAATGTGTTTTGCCTGTAGTGTTGTCTCCCTGCAGAGTTGATGTCTGTGGCATTAAAAGGTCTTCAATAATATCATTTATCGCAACAATAACCTGTCTCAATAAATATCGAGGTTCAAATGTTGAGATCGTGACAGGCCTAATGACAGTTGCTCTCAAACTTCTAAATATTCCACCTAAGAATAACAATTAGGTCTTTCAGTTCCGCCAGGTCAATAACAGAACCTACAGGTCTGAATCAGGTCCAAAATAGGAATAAACCATGACCAAAGTAGTTCTGAACACTAGACACACAATTATACTATGCATAGCATCAAATCCCAGCCAGCATAAAGCAACACTCATGGCAACAGCATGAAAAGAAGCAGAGCACATTATGGGAAAAGAGCTCAATCAAAATCCTCATTAGTGCACATCAATTCGAGAACCAGTCCTGTCTTGTGCCTGTGTGCATGAAAAAAAAAAAAAAAAAAAAAAAACATCGGGTTGTATGGCAGATAAAAAAAGACATGAAAGTTGTGTTTTATTCAGCTTTGACCAAATGCTTTCTTGCGTGAGCATTTCCACACACTCCCACACTCCAAGACCATCTGCTAGTTATGGACTGGTGCTGGATATTGAACATGACAAGGCACTGGAAGGGGGCGGGGGGGGGGGGGGGGCCCAAGCCATGTAATCCTAACATCATCACTGAAGCATACGCCTGCATACATAACAATGTTCCTTTATGCACGCTGGCTGTGACGTTCTCCCTCATTATCCACGTGTTGGTTTTGTGTGCACACTTTTCTGAATCCTGCCTCAGATGTATCTGTGTATGTTAGACTAGTGCCCATCGCGCTTCATTTAGATCTGTGACGGCCGGTCTTTGGATAGAGCCGGCGCCACAGATGGGAATGTTAGGATTTGCATTTAAATTGGCGCCTTTGTGAGCGTGGCGTGGGGGTATTGACGAGTTTGCGGATGATTTTCTTTTTTCTTTTTTTTTTTTTTTTGAGGCGAGGCGCAATGCCCTGAGAACGATAAGAGCAGATCACAGAGTTTGTGGTAATCGAGGTGCTAAATGTTCAAGCTATTTGTGCCTTTGCTTATCTCCACGGCCATGAATGCGTTTGTTTTGTTGTAGGAAAAGAATAGGATCAAAGATAAGCATAATGAGAAGCTGCCAGATATGCTTGAACAGTGGGTTGAACAGTGTTGTAATATGGCTGCAAAATCTACATTGAAAGGAGATTATTGCCGACAATGTACACTACATTTGATACATATATTGTGTTGCAACCACAAACTCTAGTCTGAACTTAGATTTTATTCAGTTCTAGATTGCCCCTGTCAAATAATGGTTCAGTACTAGTTTAGGGCTTATTTTGTACCATTTTCAGTTGTCTGTGTAGGCTCTCAGTCGTACAGGAGTTGTCCATCTTACATGAAGGTTCTTGAGTCATCTTCTGTACTCTGTAGTTAGCCATGGTAAACGGACATGCTTTCTAGGTTGCAAAGTAAGGAAATTGGTGGGACTGAAGATTTATTTTTCCATCAGTGACAACACAACAGTTTGTTTGTTCACAGAAACTGAAAGCATGGACTGGAAAATTAAATTTAGTACAGCATGAAAAACTGATTCAAGGTCACTTCACGTGTCCTTTGAAACAGCTTTTGAATCTTACTGACTGCAATTTTGGAAAACTATGACTAGTATTACATGTTCATGGTCCACATTTTAAGCATGTCCAGAGGCATTTGAGAGTGAACTGCTTAGTTAATAAAATAATCACACGCATTTCATGTTTGCAGAGATTTAGTTGCAGTGGTTCCCAACCTTTGCCCTGAAACCCCTTGAGACATTAATTTAAACTCGAGGATCTTGACGAATTTTAACAAAGTGAGCAACTAAACATAGATAATTCAGTATTTAGTACAGTGTTATGTTTGAAATTAGGCTTGTCAGATAACAACACTTGAAGTTTGATATATTGAGGCAGGAAAATATCGCGATAAACGATATTAATGAGGACCACTTGACGCCACAGAAACTGACTCGATCTCAGTAAAAATCTCGGTAATCCCTTGTTCAAAAAGTATTTTGTAACATATCCTTTATAACACGAGTTACAATTAAAATTAAAATAATGTAAAGTGCTTCAGTTTTATGCAGCAAAGGTCTAGAACAGTCTCTGTGAGGACGTGAGACAAGCCTCAACTCTGACTATCTTTAAGTCCAGACTGAAAGCATGCCTATTTACTATTGCCTATGGCGATTTTTATTATATTTTCATTGTCTATTAAATATACAATGTTTGTGTTTGGTGTGAGGCACATTGAGTTGTCTCTAACATGAAATGTGCATAGATCAGACGGAGGGGAAACTCGATGAAACACCATTTACTTGAGTAAAATTGTTCAGGTATGAACAAAAAAAGGATAAAAATAAAAAAAAATACTGACAATAAATATTAATCCTAAAAATATATTGTTTCTCTGTAATTTATTGGTTGATAAGTCGATATAGTAATTATTGTGACAGGCCTATTCAAAACTAAATTACTCTCAGAGTCAAACCTTTTACTGAAAAACATTATTAAAAAAAACTAACTTTTTCCCCCCCCCCTTGCCCCTGGTTGGGAAACACTGGTACTGTATGTAGGGTTATGGGTGAGACAGATTATTTAGGCGCTTTGCAAAGGAAATATATTTACGCACTACTTAAAGAACTGCTGTCTTTGCGATTTGCTAGTTGTGATGTAATGGCCAGTAAAAAAAAAAAAAAAACTGAGATTTGTGGACAAGACATGTTTGTGGGTCACTTTTATTATCTCGCTCATCTTCATCCCTCACATTGTTGAGTGCCACTGCTTTCATCATCCTTCTCCAGCAAACAAAACTACCCTCCCATAACAGGACACAACAGAGACTGAAGCCGCTCTAGGAATCATGTTTGCATCTCATCTCCGCACATTTGCTCTGAACATCATTTATGAGCACTTTACTGACAGCCACTCGTGAGCTCATTTGGTATCATAGGCAGCAATTGCTTTATGGGACACAGGACGTTTTGTGGAGCAGAATAAAGCCGCAGTGTTTGCTAATTTGTTGGACTGTTTTGACGACAATATTTGCCTTGATGTTTAGATTGAATTAAGGATGAGTGACAGCGCTATGTGGATGAAAGACAAGAATCATACAACATGACATGGATGCTGCAACATTTAACAAAGAACAAAGGGTCCCCTAATTGGCATGGCCTGGTTAGTTGCAGCCTTTGTGTTTGTACAGTTTTACTTTCTTATTTCAAGCAACATTACCCACATACTAGTTTGAAATGTCATCAAACAACCAACGTGATCTTAGTCCGATCAGGAAAAATGAATGAAAACCACTCAAAACAAGATTAATAGTGTTACGGTCAGTGTAACGGTCATATTGCTGGATTTTACTTTTCTTTAACTAAAATAACACAACTCACTTAAAATGTATTGAAAAGAAGTAAGACCAGTCTCCATTTCACTAATTCATTGTTTTTCCATCATGGGGTGTTCACGGGGCACGGCTTATATGAAGTCTAGGGACCCTGCATGTTATTGGCAGTCGCCGCAGGGGGTCACCCAAGGAGAGATGAGCCATTAGAGATGGACGCGGCGCTCGTGAGGCGCAGTTCAATAGCACCTATTCATCAAAGTGGCACAAGGCATCACAGTCAGACAGTCAGGAAGGAGTGGCGGGCGAAACGCAGAGATGGTGTTGGTATTTGGTGATATTTGGTTAAATGTGTGTCCAGGGCAATCCCATGACTGCAAAGCCTCAGCCTTTCAACTCAGCCTTTTTCCTCCAACCAGACTTGCGCGAGGGGGAAGGGTGGTGGGGGAGAAGGGGTGAACATGTGCTTTTGTTTGTTTTTGCGTTACCATATTAGAGTGCTGCTGTTGACATCCTTTTTTTTTTAATAAGAGACACCCTCTCGCCAGTGGTGCAGGCACATAGCGCAAAAGCTGCGCACATGTAAGATAACGCGTGTCCAACGTCACGTCACGTTGTCCTTGCATCTGGCCCCATTTCTTTTCATTATTTTATTTGCGCTGCAACAACCTAGTAACTTTCTTTAAAGGGACTATATAGAGTTTTAAAATGTTAAACTAAGTATTTTCCTCCCCCTACATGTACCAGCCATGTCCTAATGTGTAGAATGAGCCCAGACCTATTCACCACAACTGCCTCTAAAATCCTGCACTGTCACGCAAAAAGTTGTCAATTCGGGTCCGAAGTGCCGTCATGCACGAGCTTAATATAGAGACTAGTTACACATAAGACCTGAGGTGGCAGTAGTGAGCATTAAATGACCAACTTGCATCTAGTTTCTTTAATGCTGTCCTTAACCGACAGGCATCAAAACTTGGTCTCTAAAGGTATGATATTTTTTTCTGTACCTGCTTTCGATACTTCTGTTTTTTCAATACCAGTAGTACCTAAACTTTTTTTATTTGATACCACACTGGCTCGTTTAACACTCCCCAGCCCTAGTCCTGATGCAAGCCTCTCAATTTATCCAAGTTTGGGACGAGCGCAAATAATATCTTGCCTCTTAAATATTGAAAATGCTCTACAAGAAGTACTGGATTCTTGAAGCTCTGTTTAGTCAGGGTGAAAAATAAAGTATCTAAAAAAAAAATTAAACAATTCATGAGACTTGACAATGAAAAGCTATTAAATCCGCATTATAAGGCTAATTTAACACAATATGCTAAAACATGCAAATGCACCTTTTCCATTTATGAGTGACAATCACAATTGTAAATGCAGTCTAGTACTCAAATTACCCTTTACTGCTCCGCCTGGTTGAAAAACTAATTTCCATTCTCTGATGTCTATTCTGCAATTTCTTCCATTGAGCTGGAATCGAAATTATTGCGAGACGCTCACCAAGAGACTGAGGCGTGTCTTCACATCCATCACATCTCATCTTTTTATCTTCCCAATCCTCATGGTTACGCACGGAGAAATCCACAATGAACAAATGAACGCTCTCTGGTGAGTTGGGAAGCCGTTTTCGTACTGAACATCTTCATTTTTGCCAGGGCGTAATTGAGGGCTTGCATTGCACAGATAAGCAGTAATTAAAGTGTCTTCATTCCCAGATTCATTACGGCAATTTGGAGCCGCCGCTCTATTTTCTTGGAAGCAAGTTGAGAATGCACAGGGGAGCCTGCCGTGGCATGACTGTTGAGTGGTCACAATAAAGTGTTCATCTGGAGTGAATACAAAAAGGATGTTTTTATTGATGTGGGGTGTGAGCGAGTGAACGTGGCCGCCATGTTTCCTTCAGTCAGTCCCCAGGCAACGGATGACCTACTATGTAACATGTCCGTGAAAAAACGGGTGATTTTTGCAGAATCTCTCCTGCAAAGCACCAAACTGTAAGGTTCGTATATTTTTATTACGGTGGATTTTGCGTTTGAGTTGATCTCTGATGTCTCGCTCTGTCAACAAAACATCCGCCTGTTTCCATGTTAGAATATGCTTGTCTCCAGCGTCATGTGTCATGCGTTTCCTTGTGTTGTTTGGGGAGGAGGCACCGCTGCTTTGGTTTGTGTTGTTGACACATCCTTTAGCGAACGAATGCCACGCAAAACAAGCAGTTTTATACATACGCCTGTGGTCGATCAGTTTATATGCGCTTGAGTGAGTGAACTTATAGACGCACAGCATTTAGTCAACAGGTGCTGTCAGTGAAAGGGACCATGGTATGGAACAGCATCCCAGCAGACATTAGAGACTGTACCACTTTCACAGTATTTAAAACTAAACTTAAAGGTTGGCTGAAGGGGAATCAGACATGTGACCACTGACACTGATCTGTGTGATGATCTTATGTTTTTAATGTTGTATACTGGTCTTTGTATTTTTCTTTATCTGCCAGGGACTACAGATGGAAAGTCGCCATTGGCTAATTCTGGCATATTTACATTTATATGTTCATTAATATGCATTGTCCCTTTAAATAAATAAATTAAAAAAATTAAAATTAAAAAAAAACTCAAGGTCTGAGGACTGAAACCCCATATGACAGGAGGGAGCTTTACAGGGGTATGGCTTTTCTAAATGAGATTGTAAATTAGCCCTATTGTCACTTGGAGCAGCGGAGAGAGGTGAGAACAGCCCAGACTTTTAGAGGCCATTTTTCTCACCTTTGAGATATTTTGAGTTCCTACATTCAAATTGCCAAATCTTCTCCAAATATTATCAGATTTACATGTTTTACACATTGTTGGAAACTTTGGAGACTACACTTTCATAATCTATGTCCAACTCAAAATGCCCAGAAACCGAGTTGTGTCCTCACTTTCCGTGATGGGTCACATATGGGTTTTTCTAAGGCCGATGCCGATTTTTGGGGATGCTGATTGGCCGAAACTGTGTATGATACATCTTAACTGTTAAATGTGTCAGTGTTGAACTGTGACAGCAGGGGGCGCTTTATTGGGGGCGTAGGGCTGATGTATTAATTGAATTCCTGTTTAGTAGGTACTTCATAGAGCCTGTTTAAAAGACAAAAAAACAGCAGATTAAAAAAAAACAGTAAGTCTCTATCTCTTATGGTTCTGAAATTATACGCAAAGGTCCGCAAAATTAGCTCCCACATTTTTTGCTGATTGAGCGAACTTGTTAGAGCAATATTGTGACACATGTAAGGCAGCCTGTAAATTGCCTGTCACAGCAGCAGCTTTTTCGGTGATTGACTCATTCTCTGCACACGTGGATGTACTGAATGACTGTGTGTGTTTGTGTGTCTATGTGTCTGGCCTCAATAGTGGCTCATACCATCACAACATCGGTGTGAAAGAAGCCAAAGCACAGGCCCTGACTAAGTGATTTTTGGCCAAGTGTGAACAACAAAGAAACGCAGTTCAAGTGACGGCGCAACACCTTTGAGTACAGCTTCCCATTTCTAACGGAAAACTTGAAAAAGAGCATTTGATGTAAAAATGTTTCCCTCTATGTGTTCCCTTACACAACAGTTTCTTTTGACAGCACATACCGTAAAAGGAGGCAATTTTGATTGGTGAGTGGACACAAGGACAATCATAACAGCATACCTAAAAAAAGATTGCACTGAATTGTGAAAATGCAATCCTGTCTCTAATACAAATCCACAACTCAACAGAAAACCTTGTACCAGATAAAAGTTAATTGCAAAAAGAAGTTGTCTAATTACAAAGAATAATTAAGTATAAAAGATTTAGCTATCTACAGATCTTATACTTTGCTTCAAACTTTGAGTGGCAGAGCAATGATAAGAGCACACATGAATAGGGATGGGTCCAAAATTGTGTTTTGGAATAATTGTCAGAGAATACCCACTTGTCTTTTCTGTATCTGCACAAAAAGGAGAGGCTTACATTGAGCTACCCAAAACAGTCCCTCTATCCTACCCAAAATCCCCTGCTCCCTCCCTACTTCCTCATCACAATTGTCTCCAATCATCTCCGCCTCTTTGGCCCCTGACACCAACACATGTTCACCATCCGTTTTGTGGGTAAATGGCAATGAAAGCCTTGTTTTGCCTTGTTTTTTTCTCGCAGGCAAGTTGCTCTGGAGGCGGAAACAGCTGTTTAGTTGAGAACAGTGTTGTAAAGCTCCTTTATGATAAAACAAACCGTTTTACCCCCTTTACATCTATGTAAGCATTTCCACAGATAAATAGACAATATAAAATGGAGAACAAGTGTTACTTCTACAGAGTATTTGACATATCAATATAACCATACTGAGATACTGTATTTATAGCTAAATTGAGTCAAACAGAATGGTGGGCTAATTGAGCAAATGCACACATGTATTTCAGTTTCCAATCCCCAACCTATGGGCTGCCAACCAGAACCACGTTGTGGGTTGTCCAGAGGGGGAAAAACATTTCTTAAGACCTACACCATTACCAGCACACACGAGTCTGGCCCGAACAGAGCCTCCACACATTCAACATTTGGTCTGGGGTGTGATCGACAGAATCAAAATCAGCCTTGAGCTAAAGCTGCTCTTTCCCCTTCGAAGCCTCTCCTCATCTATTCCTTAAACATCCCGCTGCAGCCTCATGCGCTTTCTATCAGCATGTGCACCCTCACACAGAACATTAAAAACCTGCATTGAGCCCACTGTGAGTTAAACACTGTCCTTAGAGGAAGATAATTACTCGACAAGCCTGCGCATTCACGGCTCTATTATCAGAAAGTGCTGGGCTCTCCAAAAGTCTGGTACTGGTCCATGGGAGGAAGAACATTGGGGACCAACACTACCTACCACCTGTGTCGCTCTGAGCTAATATAGCTGGCATATACAACATTTCAGAATAATGCAAAGAAAAGACTGGTGAAAATCTAAACGTGTGAGAAGTCTCCAATCAGGTGTTCTTTACAATTAGCAAAAAGCATAACCTTAACACAAAGGAAAAGTTATGACCCTTTCTGTTTAACCGCACAAGTAAAAAAACATACATTTAAAGTATGAATGTTGGCCTCACCTGACTCTGGGCCCGTCCCGCAGCGGTTCCCTATGAGTGCGCCCCCTGTTGGCGGCCTGCAGCGTGCGTCTGTTTGCGGTGGAGTAGTCTGGCTCCAGCTCGTACGGCTCCTCCTCCTCTACTCCCATGCTGCGCCGGTCGTCCTCCAGCCCGTACGGCTCGGGCTGAAACCTCTCGGGCTGCGAGCGGTTCAAGTCCACTGTACTGCTCCCCATCGGCACCTGGGGCTGGGCAACGTGGCCGTAGTCATCCTTACGAATCGGCAAAGTGTAGCTGTTCTCCGGGCGGTAACTGTTTGGCAGGTAAGGATAGCGCGGGGGGCGATAGTTAACACCGCGGGACAGGCTGCCGTAGTTGTCCGTCAAATCGGTGTATCCATCGTGCAGCCCGTAGTGACGGATATACTGGCTCTCGGGGGTGTCTGCGTACGAATCGTTGTAGGAGTTGTTGTAGGCGCGCGTGAGGGTGGAGGTGGCTTGAGGGGTGATGTAGCCGCCGTTCTTCATGTAGCGCCGGTCGATGGAGTCGTAGCTGCCCAGAGGGGACGTCCCATCGGGGAGGGGCAAACCGTCGGGACCCAGGGGCACCTGTCGCACCGTTCGCGTGGTCACGGTCTTCACCATTTTGGTCACCTGTGGAGGAGCGCAAATATGTCAGCAAATATGGCGACACTGGACAGGATCAGGTTAGAGAGGCCATTATGCCAAAGCACTCGAGAGACCATGCTGTGGCGATACAAAGCAATAAAAGCAATATCCACAAAAGTTAAATGATTAATTCAGATGTTTTTGTACTAGTAGTAATGCTAAATAGCTTAAGTTTATCATACACCAAGTAAATCTAACTTGTTTCAATTTCATCTGGCTTCTAGACATTTTCCAGGCGTTGTTATCGGTGAGATGCCCCTAAATCAATTTACCAATCGGGTAACCCACTGTATCTTGAAATAACCCAAATAGAATTTAAAAGAATAAATCAATAAATAAATTACACATTAATTTTAACAAATTGTCCCCTTAGAATTATAAGGTACTATGTGCGTCCTGAGTAGCTCTGAGATATTTAGGTGTAAAGTTTTGACCACTCATAGAACAAATTTGCAATGGGTAATATGTTCAAAACTTTAATACAGTGTACAGTACAGTATATGTCTAGGAACAGGAATATGTGAATAACTCCATTTCAACCAGATAGAGCCTTATAATTCTAAGGGGATACAATATAGATATTCCTTGTGCATTACAGGTCCACACTGCCGCTCTGTGAAGGGAGCAGACAAGTTAATTAAAATAGGTTGAAAGAACTGTTTACAAGGTCACTGGGATATGGATTTCAAAGAGCGCATTGATCGTTTCAAAATTAGTCCATAAAAGAAAGGCTGTCGGACAGAAAGGAGTTCTCACAATGTCTAATACGACATTCTTTGGTGGTTTGTCCATTTGGGGTAGTATTAATACAGATGTACAGTCTAATGCATGGCAAGGAGGCAGTGAAATTCTAACCATCATTCAGTACATTTCCCCAGAAAATAACTCTTCTTATTTTGCGTCTCTTTCCTTCCTTATTTGGTTTCTAACGACTCAGAAATGTATCAACAAGTTAAATCACAAACCGCCGAGAGATGTTCCAAGATGCTGGATGTTTAAAAGAACTCTTAAAACACACTCATGATTTAAAAAACAAAAAGTGTTAATAGTTTTAATTAAAAAAGAAACATCAGAGTAAATAAAAAGCGCAAGACTAATTAAAATTGATTGCCGTGGAAACTGCACAGACTTAATGTGTTGACAGAGATTTGTTTATACAGCAACTAGGCAAAAAAACAGAAAGTAAAAAAAGAAACTTGGATGTGATGTGAGAAGGTCTGGGAGAATTGCAAAGTGCGAAGTTGTACAAACATTTGGGCAATTAATTGAAATTTAATTGTTATCAAAACCGCTACTTTGGTCAATCTCAGTAATTATCAAGGGACTTTATAAACGTCAGGTTTACAGCCATAGCTTTGGCAGAAACAGCATGTGAGATTGGATAAGACTAAGGAAGATTTTTTGTGTGTGTTAAATCAGTGTTTCCCAACCAAGGGTTAATCTAACTTTTCAGGGAGCATTTGGCAGGGGGGTTCTTGGAATGACCTCAGATTTAAAAAATAATGTGAAACTTGAGTAGAATTTCAATAAATATTTTCAAAGAAAAGTTAGTTTTAACCTCTCAACTCCCACCTGAACGGAGTACATTTTCTCCAGTTCGACATTACCTCGTCAAAAAGAACAAAATAGTGACCAAAAAAACGGCAAAAACACGACTAGAAAGAGACAAAAGAGCGACAAAAGTGTGACACAAACGCACCAGAAAAGCTACAATAACACGACAAAAAAATGACAAACACACGGAAAAAAAAAAACATGACAAGATGACAAAAAAGCAACAAAAAAAGCTGAATAAAAGAGACAAAACAATGTGGCATAAACAGGGATACGCGACAAAAAAGTTACAATCAGTTTTGTAGGGCTTTCAAATGAGGCGTTAACCTGGCTTATATAAACTCTCCAGTCAAGAAGATTTTACATTTGGGTAAAGCTGAACTGGAGAAAATGTGCTCGGTTAAGGCGGGGGTTAATGATGTTTTTCAGTGAAAGGTTTGACTTTGAGAGCATTGTAGCAATATTTTAAACAAAACACTCTACTAAATACTGAAAAATCTATGTTTAGCGGCTCACTCAACTAAATATGGATGCTCACTCAAAATGTCGGCAGGATCCTCAAGTTAGGGGGTACCATGGATCTATTGGGGGGTACTCAGAATATAAATGAATGCCTCAAGGGGTGCGTGGGATGAAAAAGGTTGGGAACCACTCTGTTAAATGATATACTGGAGGAAAGCATTTGTTCTCGATTGAGCAGAGGGTTGTATAAAAGACATGCCCAAGTTCATTTATCAGCTATTCGTATTGTGGAAAAAGAGATTCATTATTGCCATACAGTCCAGCACAAAAAAAACAGCACGTCAAAATACATTTCTGTAAGCTAGTAACTTATTGCAGATAGATTCACATTGAAAGCCATAGTGAGTTCTCATGGCATCGGTAGACATTTCATTCCCCTCAGAGCACAAAAAGCTACACTCTTATCTCTCCCCCAGCCGAGCAATCACACCAGGATGTGTCTAGAGCGTTTACAGTGGCCTACACCTTCCAATGCATTCTCTGAGGATGCCTTCCCACTGCTCCACTCTCCTTCTCTTTGCACTGACTGCCAATATGCAGCAGTTCATTTGCGGCTTGTGAATTCTGCTGTGACCGATAATTGGCTATTTTGTCTGCCGCTATAAATCCATCTCCAACATAAATGAGGTTGATAATGAAGGAGCAGAGGGGCCAGTGAGGTCTGACTCGTTCATGTTGTGGCTGACAAGGTGTTTCCGAAAAGTTTATCAGCTTCTCTCTGTTGGCCTGCGGTAACACGACAACGTATAATTAGTTCGTTAAAAAAAAAAAAAAAAAACAGCAAGGGTAATGCCAATAGATAAAGATGTCAAGAAGCTTTCAGGTTTAAGAGCGGCCATTGTAAACGGCATATGAATCACAAAGTTTCCGCGTGAGGAACAAAAAGCACATGAAGGCTATGAGATAAAATATTCACTCCTCGGGATCTCATGTCAAATTACTCTTCTCCCCATGTGACGGTTTGAGATCCATCGAAAAAAAGATCAATACAAGCTCCATCTTATCGCTCATCTTTCATTGAGCTGTTCTGGAGCACAGCAGGGGTACATTCATTATCAAGAGCTAGTCATATCTCGGGGTCTTGTTCACGAGTGACTAAGCCCCTGGTTGAACATCTGGAGAGTCTTCAAATAAAACAATGGTACAAACTAGGTCAATATTGTGAAGTCATCACACTTGACAGAATATTCAACTTGGATTTTCTCCATAATTCTACAGTTAAATTTGACTAGATTATGCTTGAAAATGTCTCTTTACATAGCAGTGTTTTTCATGACCAGATCCGTTTCGGAGCCATAAACACATGAATCCACTTAATCTGATTTAGGGGTTAGCGCTCATGCTTCGCAGCTAGAAGGTCCCAGGTTCGATTCCCACCTGGACGGGGCCTTTCTGTGTGGAGTTTGCATGTTCTCCCCGTGTCTGCGTAGGTTTCCTCCGGGTACTCCGGTATCCCCTACCACTAAAAACATGTACAATAGGTATATCCTCCAGCCATGTGTTTCTGCCCATTAGCCTGGTTCCACATCTGGAGAACAATATCCCCCTTTCCCTTTGTCTTTTCTGTCAGCGCAGTATTTACTCTCACGGACAATTTAAAGAGTAAAAATCCGCAACATGCTATGACACCTGCAGTGGTGCTTATGGCCTCTAGGGGCATGGTTTACTTAGTTCTGCTTTAACGTCGCTATTGTTGATCGAATTAACCTCCGTACAAACTAACTGAAACCAAATATGTATAATGCGGCACAGTAGTGAAACATTTCTAGTTATACGTAAATATATAACGATGGCAAACAGAATTGGTGAAGGAAACAAAGGTAACTTTAAACTAGGCGTGTAGGAGCACAATGGTGTAACTCTGCCTTTAAGAGAAGAGCTACAAAAAAGCTCATTCCAGCATCTGATCAGTTTAATTTGCAACACCATCTTTCTTAATTAGCTTTCAATATTTTCTCCTTCAGCGTCAAATTTAGATCCTAATCAGTGCCAAACTCGAGCGTGTAATAATATATATATAAAAAAAGGCACCAGGCGTTTACCCTTGGTGCAAAAGAAGAAGAAAAAAAATATAATAACGTCTCCCACAACATACGGGCTTTCCAATATGGCATCCTCATTAACCGCGGAACAAACAAACTTCAGCGGCCTTGATTGGACACAGCATGACCATAATAATGCTTTGCGAGCTAAGCCAGGGTTTATTTTCCCAGCGCGAGGTGCTGTTACATTTTGCATTTGCACAGATAAAAACGAGGAGACTCATTAGCTTTAGCCAGATCAGCCACAGCGAATGACCTTGAATTTTTAAGTTCATACATTAGATTGTATTCATTTATTGGCCGGACAAACTGAGCTAGAAGAAAAGCTGAAAGACTTTGAGGCCTTTGTCATTTATTATATGATTTCATTATGCTTTGAGTTATTAATGGGTATCACAAGGTCTTCATTACTTAAAGCAACTATATTACATTTTACCGACATGTGGCCTGATAATGAATAACAATGCGTTGTTCATGATGTTGTAAAAATATGTAGTGCATCATTGACTCACCGCTGTTTATCCCTTAATATGGTTTTACACAATTTTGTCTCTTTTTAGTTTAAACCTCGAGTGTCTGTGTCTCTGCGATGTCGTTTTATCACAGCTGTGCACAAGCCGAGTTCAAATAAGTCTGAACTTGAAGGAAAATGCACAACACATTTTTTACAACTCCCGTCCTTGGCTGTGCTGTGCTTAGCGTGCTAAAGGTTTTTGGCGACTTGTACAGCAGAGCAGGGAGCCCGTGCTGGTTTCAAACACGCTTTGAAATATATTGTAGTTCACTTGGCTGTCAACCAATGCACAAAGAGTGTTATCTTTAGAAAAGAGTCTAAAATGGAAGAAATCAAATACTGAACTGAACACAGCACCATGGATTATTATCAGCAACTACTCCTACCCCCCACGTGAACCGAGCACATCTTCTCCAGTTTGGCTTTACCCAAATCTAAAAGCTTCTTGAAAAAAACGTCAAAATAGCGACCAAACTGAGGCGAAAACGAGGATGAAAACGCAACAGAAATGTGACAAAAAAAGTGACCAAAAACTAAAAAGTGACAAGAATGTGCTGAAAATGCAACAAAAAAGTGGCAAAAAAGTGACGAAAAAGTAATGAAAAATGACAAAAATGTGTGTGACGAAAATGCAAAAAGAAAAAGCAAGGTAAAAAAGATGTCAAAACAAGTGACAACAACGCAGCAACAATGCAAGGAAAAAGATTTGTTTAGATAATCTTCTGTAGGTTTTAGCTTTCAAATGAGGCGTTACGATAGGTGTTAAGATTTGGGTAAAGCTAAACTGGAGAAAATGCACTCGGTTAAGGCGGGGTTAAGAGGTTAATCCTAATACCAGGTTAAAACAATGTATAAAAACAATGAATATACAAGATCAAAATCCCTAAGCCAGGCCTGAAGAAGGAACACTTACTGCCCTGCCCTGGAAATAGCTCAGTGTTTATGGACCCAGGTGCATTGTTATTTATAACATGACATTCAGTGTGAACGTAAAAATCTATAAATTAGCTGCATCATTGAATAAGCCACAGGGTTCAAAGCGTGTGGAAAAAAGTAGCGGCTTACAGTATAGTCTGGTAATAAGTGAAATAAATCAAAATACAATTTCCAGATCAGAACAACCAGCATTCCACATCAGTCCACAAACCACATGTTGTGAGTTAAAGCTTCAAGTCACACCGATCATAAGTAATAGTACAAAAGCACACAAGAAAATCATCCCGGCAGTTAGTTGCATGCCTGAGCAGACGACCAAACTGTTAAAAAAAAAAAAGGCCAAACCCAGAGGCGCTAAAGCGTCCACTTTAGGGCACTGTAAGGGGTTTCGGCACCGCAGCGGCATGCACTTTATTGAGAGCTTAAGTGGACACAGTGGCCGGGAGTCAGTTGCACAGCAGTAATTCACGACCGCACGAGCCGTGATTATGGACTTCTTGAACGGAAACGCAAATGATTAGTTTCTTTGCAACCTTGGCACATAGTCTAAATATGGATTTACTGAAACAGTGCCCCATTACTTTTGGCACCACAAATCAGTTCCCTGCATATAATTTCAATATCATCATTTGCGGGCCTCGGGCATGGCAATTGTTGTGCAAAACCGCTAATTGAGGTAGAACTATGTTGAGCCATTTCTTTAAAAAAAAATAAAAAATCTGCTGCACTTGCATTTTTTAAAGTAGCTGAATGAAAAATAGAAATAGTGCACATTAGACAATATGACGGTCCTTCAAAAATACGTAAAACTTTTCTGTGTGTCCAGATAATGTAAAAAGATTGACAACAAGGCGGTTAGGGACCTACCACTCGCAAACGTCACAAAACAAGCTTAGGTTATGAGGGGGCGAAAACACCACAGTCCCATGCATGTCTCCTTTACTGGTTCAGTGTCAGCTGGGACGGTCTCACAGCCAGAGACCGAGACCGGGGTCGGGGTGCGGGTCACGGGCCTGGACTCCACGGACAGGCCGTTGCACAGGAGCACGGGGAGGTATGTTCGACGGGTGATGGTTTTGACCACTTTAGTCACCTAGAGGAGGAGGAGCGGGGTGAGGAGAATACATTTTACTGTGGGAGTCGCAGGTTGTTTGCATGTACATTTCATGGGCTAAAACATTTGGGAACCCTTGTACTAAACTTAGACAAGTTAATATCCAATGATGTAAAAACTAGGCATGTTAAAATGTGTGCTGGTTAAAAGCTAATGGCGATTTGTATGGTCAATAAATGAGTGAAATCCCGCCTAAACCTACAAGTACACTGATACTAAACAGCAATTATAACAGGGAGCTACTGGTATCCAGGAAACAGACGGTGCCCAAGGAAGGAGGAATTTGAATAAGCATAAAAATATGCTTATTCAAATGCAGGTACTCATCATTTGCAAAACATAGAAAAAAGGACTTTATTTCAGGGCCAGAAACATTGCGCTTTCTTCAGGGTGCGTATAGAGGCCAAGAATTGTAGTACAACATGACACAGATATTCTTCATTTTCTATCATTTTGACTTTACTTTAGGGTTTTTCCATTTTAATTCCAAGCATCAATACATGTGGCTTATAGATCGATGCATGTTTCATTGTCTCATTTGATACTTCTACCTTCTTAACGATACAGTTTATTGATATCCGTATAACCATTCTGTATACTTGCAATAAACGTATCACGCAGCCCTTGTGGTAGCTCATAAAATATAACCCTTGAACCCCCAGCCTCCAAATCCTACACACTCTAGAGAGTCTGTCCAAACTCCATGATCTCAATGGTAAAGCACTCTTCCCAATCTGATGACACTACCATATGGCGTTTGTCCTGCAGTCCATAACTAACTCAGACCTGCTGATGTTTCGCTCCCTGTGGCGCTGTGAGAAGAGAAAGTGCCTTTATTTGTTTGTGCGGTCTGTCTGCGCTCATTAGCGGCTGTATACAGGGCGGAGTGGAGGAAGCTTTTATGGGGCCCAACTCGAGTACAAACCAACATGCAGGACGCCCCGCCAGCTGTAAAACAGGGCTGGAAAATGGCCGAGGGAAGATGGGATGGAGGGATGAGAGAGTGTAATTGGGGAAGCATGGAGTCAGGTTGAATCACTGCAACCAATAAAAATAAAAAAAATCCTGTAATCAGTGCAAAAATATTGTCACTAAAGAATAAATGAATCTGTTTTTAATGAGATAATGATGAGGTAAGATTATACATTTATGGTTCTTCTTAACGGCAGACTGTGGAGCATTCCAGGTTCAACAATAAAGAGGCACGAGGGAGCACTACTGAGGGTCCTAAATATATGACTAGACCACATAAACAGATGCTCTTCTTCAGGAATGAGGCAATCTGGCACAGATACAGAAAAAGGGACTTGCCAGTAAGATTCAAACTTAAAGAAATGCAGTGCAAATGACTCAGAAGCACGCTGTTGTGGAGTAGAACAAAGGTTCTTTATGCCGTTTACTAGATTTGAATCTAACAGGCAAGTCACGTTATTCTTTAATTATACCACATTAAAAGTTCCTACGTTTCTACTCAATTGCGAAATGGTTAAATAACTCAAAACAGCAAATATGTTAACAATTACAAACATACAACCTCTTAATAACTACTTTTAAGACAGTGGATTTAAAAAAACAAAAAAAGATTTTGGGAGACCTGATGCATTCAAACCTCACATTTATCATTGGGTGAAATGCTCAGCTTCTTAAAATATAGAATATTACAAATTTGAAATGAAAAAAAAAAAACCTAAAAATAAACATTGTATTCTTGAAAAAAGCTGGAGTTTATCCGACCAGGCGGCTACCGTCGCCCCATAACACAATGCACGAGGGACCATTTTATTTAGAATACAACAAAGAAAAAAAATATCCTATTCTATGAAGACCTTTTTTTCTAAAAGCAATGCAACCACTGTGCAAATGTTCTTGCATACTGTATGCCAAGGTAGAATAACAGTGGGAATAATCTTTCTTTTGCGTGAATGCATTGAAAGCACAGCCCCAAGCTTTGCCATTTCCTTCTCTACAGCGGTGGCAGTTCAGCAGGAGTTCATCTGCCAAACTATTGACATGTATGACTCACAAAACGCAGCAAAATGTAGACACGATGCATTCACATTTCTGACAGAGTAAGCACACACATTTTCTGTTTCCCATTCCCATAAATCAAACGTGCTGATTGAAAAGTCACTAGAAACACAATGTGCTTTTTTTTCTTCTTCTGTGAATCAAAAAAGATATGAGATGCTGCCGTTTCATCTGCCTTCAGAAGGAGCAGGGATAACCATCAAGGGACGGGAGTGTGTTAACATTAGACAGTGTGGCACAACTTTGGTTCAAACACGCAGATAAGCACATAAATAACACCCAGAGTCACTGCAGAGGCTGGGAACCAACACTTGAAAGCCCGAGAGAGAAAAACACAAGTGGCACGATTTCTCCTAAAACTCCCTTCTCGTCTAGACCTATTTGCCAACACTAGAAGTTTCCAGAAAGTTAATCTGCTTTTCTCTTCAAAGCGCCTTCCAAAGTCCTGGCTGTAATGTTAGTTAAAAGGGGGGAAAGTTTGTAGGCTCTATTGTTTGTCAAGGCCGAACATAATTTAATGCTCGATTTTTCACACATAATTAGAAGCTTTGAGGGCACTGGGACCACCCTGATCTTCAGTTTTAATTACACTGGCACATTTTCTGTAGAAGCTTCACAAAGAGCTACAGTACCACCATTATGTAGAGTCTACACACTTACCTATAGTCTACATTGTAGACTATAGGTAAGTCAGCACTAAGGAGTTATTCTCTACTACCAGAACGGAAGCATTAAAAGCACATTTAAAGTACTTATTATCAAGTGGCTTAATCCTGTCGATTTACACCATTGCCCTAATGATTAATTCACTCTTGGGTGTCTGGATTAGCAAAAAGCCATAACTGGTGTAGCTCATGACAAGGCCACAACATAAATAAAAAATATATATATATTATTTTTTTTAATACAAGGTTGGAAATGTTACACAGTATGAACCTGATAAAGTATGAAATATCAAAAAGTATTTCCAGAGTATCCGAGCAATCACTATCAAAACTACAGATACACCAATCCAACTTTTTGTATTCCCGATACCGATACGGGGGGTTTGAGTATCTGCCGATATCCGATATTTATTGATACCAAGAGACTTTCTTAGAAGTTGTTACTGTGAATGAAAACATTGGTCCTCTTTTCTCCATTGTGAGATCAATAAAGTCTAATTTTCTCTTGCAAACAAGATGTTATCAATGATAGGCTACCTATTAATAAACTGTAATGGAAAAACATTAATCAAGAATAACTGGACTTTTCTACATTAAAGATATGACCAGTTACTCACATAATTTGATCTGATCATTACAACTTGTGCATAACAAATATGTTATAAGTTATTCCTTAACAGCATTTCTTAAACTAAAATACAAATACTGATTATATTTGATTAGGCTTTTAGATGATCAACTCATAGTTTCTGACACAGTCTTGATTAGTTCCAGTTAGCATTAGCATGTTGCCGCTAGCTTTAGTATACTCTTGCTAACCGTTTGCGCGGCGATCAAAACTGCGTTTGCTAACTTTTATTCTCCAGGTTCTTAGCTTCAATATGACATACGGCCAATAATCACTTAGTTTTAGTTGTTGAAAGTTGTGTTTTTAACGCGGTGAGAGCCAAAACTGGTATTGGTTCGATATCGGATATTTGTAGCCGTCATCCAATATCGTATTTTTTCTTGTATCAGCTCCGATATCCGTTACCAGTATCGAATCAGTGCATCCCTAATCAAATCTATTTATCAACGACAACACATCAAAATCATTGATAATGTCCGTTGGGTTCAGACACACTAGTAGTGAGTGATCTAGTGACTTCTCTGGCTGGAGCGAGTTACCTTTATGTGCAATACTTGTAAAGAATGTGTCAAAGTAAAATAACTAAATGAATTTGACCAGTCGATATCAACATCCTAAAGAGCAGATTATTTTTCAAGGTATAAAACTACCTTGAAATTATGTTAAATTTATGTTAAGTTATGGAAGTCCATAAAGCTCCTGAGTGCTACTGTAAAAGAGGGGGTATTATGCAAAAATCTAAATTATTAGAGCTTTTTACCATGTTGTCCTCTCATCAAAAACGTACCTGGAGTTGTGTTTCTACCCGCTAGCACCTGTTGGAGTAATCTTTGGGTCTGTGGCTATTCTTAGCATCACAGTGGCAGCCCCCAAAAAAACTCCTCCTTTCCCCAAACAGCTCCTAATGACGCCCTTTATATCCAGGAAATGCTTTCCCCCGTCTCGATCTCTTGCTAAGCTTAATACTCAAATTTCAAGGTGAAAAGACCTTAGGTTAACTACAGCCACGCACGCCAAGTAGGGGATTTAATTTCTTTCTTTCACCTCTTTATTGAAACTAGGGGTGTCGTGATTTAAATGTATAGAGTCACAATTATTGTGAGAGATAATATTGTGATTTTACGATTATTCACGATTATCAACCGAATGAAAGGAAACAGCAGATATTTTTAGTTTTTGTCTTGCATTAAAAGAAATACATTGAATAATACAAAACAACTTTACAATTATCATAATTATCTATCTAATTATTTATACTTTTTTATTATATATATTTTAGGCCACAATGTAGGTTAGGCTTTATGTTCAAAACGTATGCTGCCCTGCTTGATTATTTGTCAGACGTTTTTATGGACAGACTAAAGTGTTTCTAAAGTGCAGTAACGGGACTCGCTTGAACAGCCGATTTCCACATGTGTGCGCTTTCACTTTGCTTTCTGTTACGCTGAGCAGTGGAGCGTGTTAGCTTTTTGTTTACGTCTTGTATCCTGAGCCAGTGGTGGCTCTTATTTCCGAACATCTGGACAACTTTATTGGGAATTATGCAGTTCGTTACCGTGACTTGGACATTTACAGCGAAGGATTATCTCCAAGATGGTGTTTCGATGGATCGTCGCCTTTTGCAGCAACTTTCCGACAACAGGATTTGCGTGACAGATGTCCATCAGCGACAACAACAACTTAGCCATGTATTGGATACCTAAAGAGGTCCCACACTGGGTGGCTGTAGCTCTGGAAGAGAGCGTCCATCTGCCGTGATCAACTACCGGTGAGTTTACGCGCTGTTTGTGGCGTGCAGCGGCCAGTACGTCGGTAAACCTTGCGCCTTTTACAATTCTTACGGATAACCTACCGCATACTTTTGTAATCGTGGTGATCGTAAAACCAGTTAATCTTGACATCCCTAATTGAAACATCTGTGTAACAAAGGGGAGCGAAAGGAGAAGGGTAGGGGGTTAATTGGCGCGCTTAGAGGATCAGGAAGTGAAACTAATGGATATTTTGTTACAGTTGTTTTAGATCAATATTGCATTTTCTAACCAAGTGTTAGATAGTGATAATTATGTCTTTGGGATTATTACCAAATGCTTGAAAAAAAGCATAATACTCCCTCTTTAATCATTACTGCACTAATTGCACAAATCTAGAGGCAAGCATGCTGTTAATAATAATAAAAAAGATTTTGTGGGACCCATAAGATGTCCTCAAGTAATGAAAAGGTACCATGGTGTAAAAGTTATTCCCATCGTATTCGCAACATTGCTGTATCAAAGGTAGGAAAGAGGGGCATGCAAATTAAATTGTATACTATAGCAAATGCTGTATCCCTGAAGCAGGAAGCAGTGAGTTGGGAACAAAGAATAGTTTGGAGCACTAAGCTTGTGATGCTGCTGTAGCTTGGATGGGAACATTAAAATGGGGGTGTGAAAGCCATTTTGCTGGTTGGCATAAAATGTAGGGGTAAAATTCACTCACCTTCAGGTTGTTTGACATATCCTTAGAAAAACAACAAAGCACAGTGAAAGTTGTATCACTAAACAAGCTTTCAAAGAGGCACACAACTTAAGAAACTCGCCGGCGGAGTTGGACCATAGTAACAGAATTACCGACAAAACTCAAGTACTTTGCACTGAGGGATTATGAGATTTGCAGCTCTTAAGAAGTTGGAGGGAAAAATATAGTGTTGTGCAGAGTGGACACGGTAATCCCACCAGACAATATTGCATTAATTTAAAGCAATAATGACATGGATGACGGGCATTTAATCGGTTTTAGAAAGTATAACGTTTAAAACAATGTGCAAAGCTTCTTAGGCAGATAGGGAAGTGGTTTTGCGCCGCTTTGGTTATGGACGACTTGTTAAATTCAGAGGGAATAAGTCTGTCCGCGGCAATACCTTGGTTTCTGTGCGCCGGGTGGTCCCATCGTCGGAGTGCACCACGGAGACGTGAGAGGTGGGCGTCCCGGGATCTTCTTCGATAGTGACCGTCTCCTCCACCACCTCCTGGGGCTCCTGCATCATGGACAGGGACGTGGCGTTGCTGGGACTCTGCTCCTGCACAGAAGGGAGAAGGACAGGACGGTTGAGGTCAGGGGAGAAAAGGCGAGAAACGTCATCTTGATCTTGATGAGTAGCAAAAGCTGTAACTGTTAAATCTGCTCAAAACTGCTTTCAACGATGGGCTCTAGACACACAGCAAAACAATTGCAGGGACTATAAGGCAGGGAAACGCTTTAACTGTTAGAAAGTGTGATTAAATAATTGGAAAAGGATCTTTTTTTTTTTTTTTAACATGGCCTTTTTATGTGCGTACATTGTGTAGCCCCAGCTGACAGTATGCAATATGGTATCACAGTGGAAATAACAACCTTTTTAAAAACAACTTCTTGGTGGCCATGTTTTCAAAACTCTTGCTCCAATGTCTAACAAAATGCCTTTTGTTGGGTAATTATGGGCAAAATCTTATAATCTCTAATATATATATTTTAACCAAATGTAGTGTTTTTCTTTGTAAATGTGCAAATAGGGCTGCTCGATTTTAGAAAAAATAAACATCGATTATTTATTTGAAATCACAGTTAAACGATTATTTGTTGATTATATATTTTATTTATCCATCAAAACCTATGCAAAATATTTCCTTGGACAGTTAAAAAGCAAACAAATTATATAAATATGCTCACATTTCTAAACTAATCCTCTATTGAGAGATCTCTGCCACACCTGCCCAAGCAAACCAAGCGTGCATCCTGATGACATAATCACACAGCGTTGTTTGTTGACGTCAGAACAAAGCAATCATCACAGCCTTTTCAGTGGCGCTACAAGAGGAGCTACTTATATAAATCATTAAAAAAATGTTCTGTGACAAGTAGAAGAGTTTATCATACAGTTCTGATAGTTCAGCGGATTCGATGATGTTACAACCCGGCTCAGCTAGATTAAAAAGTTGTAACAAAAACCAAGATGTAAAAAGGTTAAATAAAGTTGTGATTTAACAGGTAAAAATGGCGTACTAACTAAACACAAGGGGTCCCTGGACACACAAAGTCATTAATTACACGACGGTCCACAGACACAACACAGAATGGCATACTGGCCCCAAAGAGCCAAGGTGTGGTCCTTTAATAGGAGCGGCTGGCACAGGTGGCTTTAACGAGTTCCTCCAGGTGTAGAGCTGTCCCACCAATCAGTCAGCATCACAGCAATGGAACCAATCACCAGCCAGGACTCCAGACACAATCCACCAACCGCAGCAAAGGACCACCAGGATTATTATTCTTATATTATATTACGATAATCTATTAAACAAACAACAACAATCAGAGCATGTGCATCATAAAATGCACAACCGTTCTTTTTGGAGGTTTACTTCAGAACCCTCCACTTCTGAAGTAAATTTCCGAATTTTCATTGCCATGTTACACGGCTCCCCGGGGGCGTAGAAGGACCAAAGAAGGCTTGTTTGAAAGCTTGAAATCTTTAGTTTCCATCACAAAAGAACACTTTCTGTTCCAAAATTATGTCCGAAAATCGGCGATTCCAGCAAATGGCACCCTAGGCGGCCGCCTGGGTCGCCTATGCCTAGGGCGACCCAGGCCCTGAACGGCCCTGAACGTTAATGAAATCGTGTAAGCGAGCCAAATTGTGGAAAATTCTACAGCCACTGTGAAGAAGTTTATGGGCAAAACTACAGAGTAAAACTGTTTTCCATTTAATGCATTATTGTCTGTAGCCATGACAGTCCATTATTTGTACTATGGTCCTGGTATTACACAGAGTGGGCGCCGCTGACCTCTCGAGACTTCAAATTGAGTTAACGCTTCTTCCAAGGTAAAGCAAACGCCTGGAGGAGCCTCTTTGATTCATATTTTATTGCGCGGCATTTTGAAGACAAAGTGCCCATAGGCTGCGGATAAAAGTGAGCTGTTGTAGCCCACCTGACCCCGAGTGAGTGCGTGAGAAAAAGAAAAATGGCCTCACGCTGCATTTGCTTTAGATGGCGAGAGATAGAAATATGGAATAGAAGTGGACCAAGCAGCTACGCCCTGCAGTGCACCCGCCGCTGTGCATGAGAGTGACCAAATTACAGCTGTCGTGATGGAGAGGGGAAGGAAGGCATTTGAAGCAATCATTGATATCCAAAACAGCACGAGGCCAAAAGAAGAGGGAATCAAAAGCGATGGAGAGTGGTGCGGGGGTGGAGGGGGGGCACAGGCCGGAGTGGAGTGGCGTTTTCAGATGATCAAAAGATGGATTTTGAAAGGAAAACTTGTTGAATCTCATCTGTAACTTATGTTTAACACGGTGTGTAGCAGGATATTAATGTCGTAAATACAAATAGATGCTTGCAATATTAATGGTAATTGCTGTAAAATCTATAATACAAATACCATTTATTAAAAAATATATTAATGAGAGGTTCACCTTAGTCCCCTGAGAAGTGTGTAGTCCAGCTTGGTTATGGAGATATTGTTTCATGATCACAGTCGTCATCACTAATTTGAATGCGGATACGGGTTTTAGCTGTTCCCGTTCGTCATCTCCTCTCTTGCATGCGGTGACGTGGCATGTATTCTCACAACCACATGGAGTACACTGGCTGGTGACTCACTGAAATCGCTTCATCATATTTCTGCAGTCTAAAATTCCTTTGCCGCTAACTATCACCCAGTATGAAACCAAGGAGGCAGTGCATCCAATTACCAAAAGCAGCAGGTTAGTCACACAGTCAAATCCTCCGAGGAAACACCGCGGAGCGAGAAACACGGCTGATTTGGGAGATTTGCCGCGCACTTCCTCCTATTTGTCCGGCCATCGTCTTCCTGCGAGGGAGGACGGCATGTTTTCTTCCTGTCTTACACTGTCTTTGGAGACGCTAACGAGTAAACAATTCGGCATTGATTGGGCCGAGACTTTTGCTTTCACTGCTCCTAATAGTCCGCATTGATCTGCAGTCTGCTTTGGCAAACAACAGTCAAACTTTTCACACTTTTTATGCTCTTTCCAAAAACCTGAACCTGTGTTTGTCCAATAAATAGTTGTGCATTTATTTAGTTAGTTTGCACAAATGTATACAAGTATAATTCTACTTTCACATAACTTTCAATTTCAAATCAAATTGCATTTCACCTAAAGTAGGAAAGCTGCAAAGACCTGCAGTGCAGAGATTAGATCAATGGCTAAGAAAGATAACTACCATCATTAGGCTTTTTAGTCACACATTGTCAAGTGATGGAGATCCAACAAAGTGCACTTGCAAAGGTTGTACTGAAGAGTACAGGAATTATATTCAGGTAAAGGTTAATGATGATTAGCTGAGAAATAGCAACCTTCTTTTCCCCACTAATAATAAGGACCTTGTCGACTTTGCTAAAAGGAAGGGCACTTTTGGATAATGGCGCTTAATCGGTGAGTTTAATTAATAATAGATTCAAATGCTCTTATAATGTGGTCCACATGATGTACTTGGAAAGAACAGTAAAGGCATAAGTCATAGACCTGGACTTGGACAAGCGATCTTTGAGTTAACCGGGTAAATGCTCCATCCTTAAAGATATGTTTCATGTCTTTACATACAGTAGGACATGATACAGTATGGTCCATGCTCAGTGTTTTTAATTCAAGATATAACAAATAAAGATATCAACAACAACAAATGGTCTGTTGTCAAGAAGCAACTACCTTTTTTCTCACAATGGTATGCACTAAAAGTCTATAATTTGATCTTTTTAACATGAAGGAGATTTAGAAACTGAAACACCAGGATGAAACATACACAGACACAAGGAGAACATGCAAACTCCACACAGAAAGGCCCCACCCGGCCCAGGATCGAACCCGGGACCCTCTGGCTGTGTGACACCCAAGTGACTATAGCTGCAATACTTTCAAACTTGATGGGTAGTGTTCAACCAGAAAACAATTTCTTCCTTGAATACAACACCGTTTTAAAGGCTTTCTTAGAGATATGATTAAAATCTAAAATATTCCACCTCCACATGAACAACAGTATTAGGTAGTCCGTCAGACAGACAGAGAGTGTGAGAAGTGGCTCTTGAAGTCTAGACATAAACAAATACTTGAGACTGTGATCGAGACTTTTCACCTCGTCTATTCACTTCACTGGTGCATTCTCGCACCTCTTTGCAACGCAACGGAGCTGAACTTAACATTACGGGCCTTAAATAAATGATTAAGAGCCGTCTGGCCGTCAACAAGCAAGCCTGTCCCGGGAGAATACGAGGAGTGCCAGGAAAGCAGGCTCGCTCTGTCAAGGGCAGGAGAAGTAGAGCACGCCGAGTTAATAGCTGATTTCAAAGAGATGAATGATAAAATGGGAGAAGGGCATGAGACTGTTTAGGGAGGAGGATGTTTGAAAAGCAAATCTAAATTGTTATTTTAGAGGCAGAGCAGGCTTCCAAGAGTGATGAGTTTTCCACGTCTTTAGTATTACGGGCACTATCAGAGTTCCCATGGGGGAAATTCAGAAACTTCTTTCTACTTGTTTTTCCCGCACAATGTTACCTTTATATGATTACATAAGTCTGTGCCTTAAAGATAAAATAACATTTAACTATATTACAATGTTGTTGTCATTTGTGCATGTTTGAGTAATCCTGCACGTCCAGTTGATTTCTCTGAGGTTTGAGATCTAGACACCAAATTTGCTCTGATCCTATCCGTGTTCAATCTTCTTGAGCCATCTTCAGTGGTTCTCAACCTGGGTCATCAGGTCATGAAGGAGCCATATTTTCTCTGCAGTTTGTAGATGGCTGGGCGATATATATTGATATTTAAGATATATCGACATATTTTTAAATGAGATATGCAATTAGACCATATCGCATATATCGATATAGTTCAAATTCAAACGAAAAGAAACAGGTAATCTCAAACTGAAGTAAAAGGTTTATCTCAAACTGAGCACTTTATTTTGTTATCTCTTTATATATCCTCAGAAAAATGCCCTCAGAAAAATATTATTATTTAATTTTATAGGCTATTTTTATTAAAGATATTTTTTTGTTTAAATATGCATTTTACAGAGCTTTGTTATACAGTGTTCATGTTTACAATTTATAGTGAGTTTTCAATAAAACTACTCGTATTTGACTGTGACTTTGACTTAACATTTCATTTCACAGCTCTCACTTTACGGAAAAAAATATCGGGATGTATATCGTATATCGATATTCAACCTAAATATATCGGGATATGACTTTTGGTCCAAATGTATCAGTATTTCTTCTATTAATAATTTACCAACATAGTTCTTAGTTTAATACGTTTTACAAGTATTCTTTAAGAATGTACCCATACAACAAATAACAGCCTGCGTCTGACTTCAGCTCTTGTACATTTGGTGCAGACTTATGAAATCATAATAAGAAAAACAAATAAAGAGATGTTCCCGGAATAAAGCAGGATGATATGCATTCATATCACTCTGCGTGATAGGGCATACAGTCAAAAAGTGAAAAGGCAGTCCCAGTAAAAACATGGTTGAAGGGGATATCCTGGGAAATAATGTTGAAGACAAGCGTTTCCAAATCCACTCGAGCCGAACTGTGAAACATCTGGTTACATCTGGGAACATCGGAATACCGCGTGTTATTCCAAGTACAGGTAAATCATCAAAACTACACACAAAACTGCTTTCAAGAGCAAACTGTAGCCCCGAGGCTCAAGATGGACAGGGGTGGAGAACAGCAGCAGGAGAAAGATTTAACTGTGGAGTAGGCAACTTCTCTTCAGGAGGAGCAAGCAGACGGAGGTGTGAAATAGGCAGGGATTATGGCTGCATGAATCCAGGGAGTAGCATTTTACTTTTAATTATAAGTCCAGAAAGCTACTTAAAAGGTTGGCTTTATTTGGGGTTTGGACAGGCACTTAAATTTTACAAAAATTACCACCAAATAGAAAATGAGACTCATGAGATCACATAAGAATAATAGCAATTATGTAATGAATCATGAAAGCAGCCTGGAGGATTTTCCACGAGTCATGTATTTAAAACACTCATAGATCAATCAATCAATCAATCAATCAAGGTTTATTTATATAGCACTTTACAACAACACCAGGAGGACCAAAGTGCTTCACAGAAAGATTTAAACAATATAAAAACCCAAAATAATTACAACCCAGACACAATTAGGTGTGCCCTAAGTATTAAAAGCAAATTTGAACAGATAAGTCTTTAATCTGGATTTAAACAGGGACAGGTCCGTGAGAACACGCAGACCGAGGGGCAGGCTGTTCCACAGTTTAGGCGCTGCAACCCTAAAGGCACGATCGCCCCACTGTTTGTAGTGGGACCTGGGCACGTCCAGAACCATTTGATTGGCAGACCGGAGAGCACTGCTGGGGCGATGTACGGTCAACAACATAGATGGTTTTATGATTTCAGTAAGCTATTTAAAATGCTGGCTTTCATCTTTAATATTCAGGTATCATGAAAGCAGCCAAGACCATTTTCCTAGAGTGATGCATTTCTAATATCTGTAGGGCGGCACGGTAGCACAGCGGTTAGCGCTCGTGCTTCACAGCTAGAAGGTCCGGGTTCGATTCCCACCTGGACGGGGCCTTTCTGTGTGGAGTTTGCATGTTCTCCCCGTGTCTGCGTAGGTTTCCCCTACCATTAAAAACATGTACAATAGACCCAGGGACTGCAGGTGGAAATTAGCACAATAACCTGGTACAATGCATCTCTCCTTTCTAAGGCTAATGTATATTGCACACTGTCCCTGTTCAAATAAAATAAATAAAAAGATGGTTGGGCAGATAGTACCTTCTCAAAAATTAATTTACAGAACAGACATTCTCAAAACAGCAAGCATATATAAACAATCCACTATGAAAGTACTGGGGATTTGTTTGGTGAGAACGCCGCGGGCCACAGAATAATGGTCTGACTTCACTGTAATTGAAAATAAACAACATCTCTAATTCAATAAGCTTGAACATATTAGAAAAACAAAGGTAATTGTGCATGTGCAACTGTTGCGCAAGTTATAATCAAAGTTAGTGGCAATGATGAAAACATATAGACTAGAGAATATAATTGCCATTCTAAACAAAGCAATCAGTGTCAAAACAATGTTAACATTTCAGGACTTGACACTCATCAGCGCTTGTTGCCAGAGAGATGCAAGGTACTTGCTTATTCACTGGGCAAACCGCCGGCACTCAGCACTAGGGCCTTGGAAGTATTCCCTCCTTCTGGAAAATGGAGGGAGGGAGGGTCACCCTTCACATTCACATCGTCCTCTGGAGTCCGTCTGATGTTTGTAAAAGGCAAGTGAGATGGTGTTCCCATAGACCCCGGAGTCACCTTCTTCCTAATCACGCATCCACACACAAACTGAGGCGTGACCTGCTGCACAGACTAACAGGATTTACTCCTGAGACATGCCTGCAATCATTACATGCCTCTTACGCAATTAATCCTCCGGCAAAGATCGTCTGGCTAACCTCAGGTAGCACAACTTCACATGACTGCACTATGATTTTGCCATCTGGCTCAGAGCTGGCTCTCCACTCTAAGAAATAACTGTGCTCATGTTTTAGTGAAACACTGTTTCACCTGAATCAGGTGACACAATATTGCAAGATGCCACAATACATCGCCAAATCCTGAGGTCATCTAATCTCACTGAGATTCACAAAAATGTATCGTAAATATGTTTGGTAAATATGAGGATTTTTTTCATTGATACACCTTTTGTTCACAGAATTTCATCAACTCTAAGACTTTCGCAAAGGGCTCTAAACAAGTCTTGTTCATGGCATACAGTGAGAGCAGACAGGGAGTCGCATCAAAGAGGAAGAGCTGGAGTGGCTGACAATGCATGGCAGAAACCCAAAACAACATACTCTCCCAGAAAGTGGAGACAGGAGACATATCGGCCATTTTGTTTACAGGGAAGGCAGAATTCATAATTTCTTTTAAGTATGATGTACTTAAACCATGTTGGCTTATTCTCAATCTCAAATCACAGACCAACAAGCACAGTCTATAAAATGTCCAGCACAAAAGCAAACAGGCCATTGTTGCATCCTTTATACAATGGAAATCAAGATAAGTCAACAAAATACTTTACAAACAGTGCGGTAATAGAGAACACTGCTTAATTGTTGCTTTTCACTCCATGGAAAACATTTTAATGTGAATAATTATTATACATTTGTAAAAACGGTTAGAAGACAAAGCCAGGCGGTGCAGCTGGGCCTGATGGGACCCTAATCTCAGTTTCTGTAGCCTCTGATCGCGAGCCAAATCGGGGCTTCTCCCCCTCTCTTTCACGCATGGCCTCCCGGTTTCAGACACATCATTTATTTCCAACAGATTTTTTTTCTCTCCACCTCTTCCCAGAAATTTCTCCCGTCCCGTAGCACTAAAGTCATTTGAGTCTGTGCACAATGCACCAGGAGCAGGTTAGTCAGACCACTCCATGAGCTTAGACTGCTGTACATACTATATGCTTGCACTTAATGCTTGGTTGCCTCCCATCAAGGCATCAAAATCCCATTGTGGTCCAAGTATAAGGTGACAGATGGTTCAACTTCAACCTCAGCAACATCTAATATTAACTATGCAGGTTTTTGCTAATACAGCTAGAAAAGATCTCCAGAAAGTACCTCAGAAGCAGTGAATATTTTCCAATTAAATCCTTCTACTCTTCAATACAAGTTTTTTTTTTTTTTTGTTTATTTGACAGGGACAGTACAAGAAATGGGGCAAATTTTGATTTGTTTGTTTTTGTTCTGAACATGTTGAACTCAATCTGCAAACAATTAAGTAAAGTATAAAAAGGAAACTCAAATAATTTTCTTCACATTTGCTGAACTATTATCTTGGTTAACAATCAAGGGTGTACCAGTACTCTTGCTCAAGTATCCTCAAAGCATAAGTTGCTTTCTGTGAAATTATTAGGCAAAAGTAAGGTTGGAGACCCCTGTCCTGATTACAAAGGGCTTAAAATACATAATCAGCAACTATAAGGGCTAGGATACCCTAAAACAGGGATCTTTAACCAGTAGCTAATTCTCTGGTCTTTCCTTGGTAGGTCACCAAAGTCTTTCATTTCTACACGCGCTATATAAGTCACATTTTCAATGTATTTTCTGTTCTGATCTGAACAGAATCTGCAATAATTAGGCAAATAAAGTAAAGGATAGGGACAAAGTTGAAGTCATTTTCTTTAATTCTGTTGAAATTTCTTGTCTACCAACTCTCCAGGGGGAACTTCTCCTAAGTCTCAAGGTTACACAAGTGCCTTCGAAGCATAGGTAGCTCTCTGATGGCTTTGGTATGTAAAAGCTGACTGTGTAAAAAGGTTGGAGACCCCTGCCCTAGCATAGTTTGGTGAAGACCTTAACCACAGGGGTTCCCAAAGGGCGGCCCGTGGGCCAAATTTGTGTTGAATTGGCACTCGTCAAAGATGGTACTTTTTACTGCAAGTTTAATCAAACTTCATTTCATTGTGAGACAGAGCTGGCATTTAGGCCCCAATCCTAAATAAAGGTCTGGTGAACAGTTTAAACCTCTCTTATGGCAGGTGTACACGTGTGATTTGTTTTGTCTTTTAAGAATTTTACTATATGTCACATTGTACGATGTGGGTGGGGATTGAAAAAATTGTGCGCCCACGATGGTTCAAAGTGAGAATTGTAGTTACAACCAAAGAGTACCGTAGCGAATATCAGACCACAGAAGGCATGTGCTTAGCTGAGGCGAGTGCTAGCGGGGTTTATTTCTACGGAAAACCTGCAGGGAAAGTCCGGTAAAATGCGGAGTCGGGCCCACTCATGCCTGACGGGAATCTCACAGAGATCCTATTTGCAGCGAGAGGATGGCTCACTCTGCGAAAAGCCTTCCAAAATATCTGACACTGCCTAATCGTAAGATGGTTCTTTTTTCAATCTTTCTGGAAAGGTTCTGGTACCCTGAGCACACATTGTACTGGCAGAACCCCCCAAAACGGCAGATTTCCAAGGTAACGTCAACTAAACGCTTGGCAGCAACTATATACTATATAAAACTGTCTATCCCACTTACATGTGAGATAGACAGTTGTGAATAAGCAGTTGATAACAGGCAGCACTGGCACTTCATTGGAAATTAGATTCACCAACTCACACAAACCAGAAAAGACGTACAGTAAGAAGAAGCCAAAAACAGCACACAGTAAAACCAAGAAGACCTGCATATTTCAATCAGAGCAATAATATTTGGTCGACCCAAGAATTGCACCCACAACCTCTATTCTTACTGAGTGTGTGGCTAACCACGTGGGAACTGGCGGGGACATTTCTCCGGACTGAAATTCCCATCAAAATAAGACCAGAAGATGTTTTGAAACCTTAGCTAATTTCTTGCACATGCTTTTCAATTAGACATAACGTAAACATATTTAAACGCATGGAGTCACATATCACATGTGTTTTGATCATTGCCTGTGGCCATGCGCTCAGAACGTGAGAAATGCCGCGTTCCCTGTAGCGGTTAAGCGAGAGGCTGTGCATATTTTTGGTTAAAAAAGAAAAAAAAAAACAGGACAAAGGAGTCTAAAACAATGAATTTCGCCAAAAGGTCAGCAAAAATGCACAGAGGTTGCTTTATTTGCACAGCGGGTGCGGCCCCGGAGAAGGAAGAATTTAGACTTTGCGTGGGCGATTATGTGGTAGGATGGCGCTTCAGATTTGGGTTAGTGGTGGGTTTACTGTGATGGTATGAGTCCCAAGGTATTTGCAGGGAAAGTTAAATATTCATTTCCTCTCCTCCACACTGGATATCTGTCAGTAAGGCTAAGTCAGAGAGGCAGTGATTGAGAAGGCAGGGTATTACGACTGTATTTGCCAGAAGCTAAGTTCATGTGAGGTCGACTTGAGATTTAGGGAGTGAGAAATAAGGCGCATGTTTGAATTATTTTCTTGGAAGAGTTTATTGTCCCTTCAACACCTCTTCACCAAAAAACTGTCTGCATGTTTGGCTTCAGGGTCTAAGTTTCACCACTTTGCCGCTTGACCTCTTTGTATCTGTTCATTCCGTTTTGCTACTGTGGGGAGAACTGAAAAGAGGTACTCAATATTTAATTTAAAAAAAATGTACTGTAAAGTTAAGTCCTGCAAGGGCGGCGCGGTAGTACATCTATTTGGCAAAACAGGTGCTTTGGGCTCAGTTGGGTGCCTAGTAATAATTGTAATGCAGTCATGTCTAACTCTAGGTTTCCCCCCAGCTACAATAACCATGTCTCTAGAGTCTAATTTCACAAATTTAGAAATTGCAAGATACAATGAAGGTCACGGTACAAAGCAGTGCGCAGGAATTTCTCACATTGATGAAAGCTGGGTGCCTCTTCAGTCTCCAATGTACTGGTTCTAAAATGTATGTATTTTTTCTATTTTGGTGCTGGGGTTTGTATCTGTTTTTTTATTTTTATTTTTAAAGACAAGGTAGAAAAGTCCCCTCCTGGAACTGCCACCTTAACGTGGTGGAGGGGGTAGGGTCTCCCAAACAGGGAGACAAACAGGTCCTAGGTGACGGGTCAGACAAAAAGCGGTTCAGAAGCCCCTTATGAGAGACCAACAGGCCCAGATAGAATCGTGAGGCCGTCCTTCTGTGGACCCACCACCTGCAGGAGGAGCCATAGGGGACTGGTGCAATGTGTTTTGGGCAGCTCCAACAGCTGCCCCCACGACCCGGCAACGGACAAGTGGAAGAAGATGGATGGATGGAGGTAGAAAAGTGAAACACGTTCTAAAATAAATGATTAAAGTCTACCTTTGACAGCATTTCCGACTTGAATTTTCTCAAGACTGAACACTTGGATAGTGGACATGCTGAGGAATAATAATCCAGAGAGGGTTTTGTGTCACCTCTGTAAACTTGCATTAAAAAGTACCTTCTCTGGAGCTGCGTGCAGATTTGGGACTCGCTCACCCCACAGATTGAGAAACACCGCACCAATACATTCTTACGCCTCGGAAACGTAGCTCAATTGCATTTGAAATTGATCAGCGGCGTTTGTTACTGAGGTGCTGCAGTTAGTCCCGCTAATCAGAAATTAATAGGAACACATAAAACAGCAGCTCATTTACACATTCTACCTGACTGTGCTGAATACTGAGCAGAGAGAGAGACAACAGACATGGCCTTGTTCTGCTTTTGTTGCTGTTTGAGTGGAACGATCACGGAGAGGCTCTGAATCTCACTTTCAAAGCGGTTTCCTCAACAAGATTCAACAACAAATCATCTTTGGAAGCTGTGCACATTTAGAAGAGAATTCAATATATATATTTTTACTTTAAAATATAAGGCATATTGTGTAAAAATGTTTTGTATCGGAGAGGCTTTTCATCATACAGAAGAAACCTAAACATCTAAATGTACAGTAATGAGAATGTGCCATTATGAAAACCCTTTTGGCTGTAGATCCGGTCTGTGCTGAGAACTGGACCAGGCACAGGATGCAAAGCTGCTGAGGGAGTTATTTTGAATCTGGTTTTCTAATAAAGCTGTACTCAATCTCCCCAAGGTGTTCACAGTGAAAGGCGGTATCCGGCATTAGCACCGCTCAAATTTGACTGTGCCATACACTATTCATGCGCTGGGGGTGAGCCTTGTGTTCCTCCGCAGGTGGTTGGGAGGAAGAGGAGGATGTGGATGAAATATGGATAATCTCCTCTCACTGACTGGCTAAGCCCCACTTTGCTGGCACTATACGCGTTAGGAGAGTAGCGCCTCCCACTCCCCCAGCTGCAGGGCTATAGCATCTGCCTGCCCACCCCGCCTTTAATCTGCCACGAGTATCTCAATCTGGGGTGGGGACGCACCCCGGTCCTGCATCCGCTGGTTTGGTGGTTCTCAAACTATGTATTAACCTTTTCCAAATCAGATTACAATTCAAGTCCTAATTCACTTTGATGTGTTTGTTTTTATTTCCCCTCCAGTTTTAGATGTTTTTCCACTCTGGTATAGCGTGGTTTCTTTCTTGGTTTAGTCTTGGCTTAGTCCTAATTTAATTGAGTCTCATATGTCTCCTACTTTAGTTCTTAATTAGTCAGGAGAGTCCGGAATAAGACCTTGTTTACAGAACTTCCTTATTTAGCAAACATGTTTATATCACTTTATTATAAATTATAATAAATCATTGATGGGACTTGAATTTCTACTTTATTTGAGGGTGATACTTTGAGTCATATGTGTGTGAATTGCTCAGCTACTGTAACAGGAAAAGCTGAGGCATCCAGTAAACAGGATCTTGCCCTAAAATAGCTGTGAGCTCAAAGAGGAGTGTTGACATGCCGCAGACTGTGAACTGCCTTATTAAGAGATAGGTCAGGCTTGTTTGGATGACAGATACCAGCCGAACCCCGGGGACGCCGCGCAGCAGGAAGGAAATGTAAAGCCAGTAGTTCAGTCTGCAGGGAGTCTGCTGTGCTACTGTGCATGCCAGCTCACATAGGACCCTATCTATTATTATTAACTATGGAGCTCAGGATTGTGGGGCCAAAACCACTTTCAAAAAGGTTTCTGAGATTCCTGGCGTAATTCCATGATAATAAACCAAAGGATATTTTATAATGTAAAATATGCACACTGTCCTGTGTTAGATGTATTTACCAGTTTGGCAGCTCTTACCTCTACATGTAAAATTATTTTCTTTGTGTGCAAAGGTTTGTCTGTGAACAATGCTTGATCACATGGCGGATCTTTAAGGTGACACTGAATTTACAACATACCATCCTGAACACTACAGTAAAGGCATTGGCAGGCAGACTTCTATTTTTAGATGTGAGAAAGCCAAAGTCAAAGTAATTTTACATTATAGATCCGGTCAGCTTGAACATTGTAAATTGAACATTAGGGCAAAATGCACCATGTTTCTTCACTGCAAAAAAGGCGGAAAAGTGAAAGAGATGTGGAAGAACTTGCAAACTGGCAAATACATACGTACTGTGTTAAATAGATTTAACACAGTACAGTGTCCAAATACTGTACTGTGCAATCTGAGCAATAATCTGACACAATTTTAATGACACAAATTTATAAGTACATGGTGCAAACCCTACAAGCAGAATGAGCATGAAAAACACTGCAATAAAATGTATTATTCGACATGTTAGACATTATACTAGATTAGGTCAGAGTAGAAAACCCTTCAAACCAGGGGTGGGCCATATCGTATCGCATATCGTTATTGCAATATAATTATTTGATATCGTTGTAATTTTTTTTATCGTTGTGGACACGATATAATTCATGTTACGCTCAGCTCTATCAGAGCAGCATAAACACTGACTGTAGAACACGGGGACAGGTGCTTAAAAAGTCAAATGAGATTAAGGATGCTTGAGTAGATCATATTTGCGAGGAAATTAGTATGCCATTAAAAAAAAAAGAAGAAGAAAATATCACTGAATTAATCTTCCCAATGGGCGTAAGGCTGGGATTTTGAAGTACAATTTGTCCATTGTCAATGATATCGTCAAATATATCGTTATCGTGATAATGTATTTTTTATATCGTGATATATATTTTAGGCCATATCGCCCTGCCCTACTTCAAACAAAACAATTGATGTAACATTTCAAGTTTCTTCTCAACATTTAGTGAATGGCACAGGTATTAAAATGAATAACAAATAGCCATCACCTATAGTCAGCGTCTTGCTACCAATCTTTTAGCGAGACATACTTAGTGCTGCTCATTTTGCTGAGAGCCTCCTCCTTAAGCCATACTTACGGTCCCTGGGGCAAACTTAGAGAGCCGTTTGCAACACGCCACAGCTCTTTAGCCCGCTGGGAACGTGGTTAATTTAAATGAAATTAAAAAGAACAGTCATCATCGTTGCAGGATCGAAAGCATGGGGCTCGAGGCAAACCTGATGACATTAGCCGCAGCAGCAGCAGGAGCCCCGGTGTCTGTCTCAGTACATTGGAGATTACTACAACACTGAGGACTCTGTGTTTGCGTCTGCAGTCTGAGGATGTCCGGGCGATTACCTCTCCAAATCAGTTTACCCTCATCTTCCTCCAGTAATTGGCCAAATACTGGTGCTTTCCAAGGTTTGAAGAAAGAGGCAGGCATGAACTGAGCCTGACTCTATTATATTATGTTATCGTTTTTAGCTTAGTTTTTCTGGGCTTCTTAATGATTGGATTGAAGTTTTCATTAGGGCTGCAGTTAATCCAATTTTAATCAACTTACGATTAAATGTATGGTCAATATCTGTTATCGGCATGAAGATGTTAAATCAACAGGTCTCAAATCCTCTGGACACTGTTGTGTTAAATAGCAAAGGAGTGGATCGCATTCACTTGTTTTTGTTGAAAAACACAAATGTTGAAACATTTATCTCCCGAACCTTATTAGTATGTTCACCACCTAACTGCTGTAATCTGGGGTTGCTGCAGTTGGTCAAGTCTAGGTTCAGCAACATTATCTGTCCAAAGAAAAAGGTCAGCTGACGACCTGAACATCCTGAATGAGCAGATTATTCTATCAATGGATTTCTTCTTCCCTGACAGCATGGACATGGACAGGATTCATCAGGCTCAAGTTTTGAAAGAGTGGTTCAGGGAGATTGAGATGGATCGAACACCACAGAGTCCAGATCCAAACCCCATTGAGAATCTTTGGGGTGTGCTGGAGAAGGCTTTGTGCAGAGGTCACACTCTCCCATCATCAATACAGAGGTCTTGGTGAAAAATGAACACTGGATCTTTTGACATATTATGACAACTATCAGTATGGGATTTCCTTTTCCCAGCCCAAGTTTTCATAATACATACTGTACCTTCTCAATGCAACCTCCTTTATTTGGCATTGGGAGCAATAGTAAATTCAAAATTCTGCACAATATCTGTTTTTTCTCAGAAATATTTTCCCAATTGTGTTTGGAATTTCTCAATTCCACTGCTCTCTTTTTGTTCAGGGAATACAATAGTGAATCAGTCGCTGATGATTTGGCAGATTTTCCTACGGACGCCATGCCTGTCGTACCACCCACATTATTGTGCCTGGAGTGGGCAAAGGAGGTTAAGCGTCTTACCCACTAAGCGTTTTGCCCACTCCAATCTTGCCCAGGGACACAAGGCTGAGCTCTAACCGGCAACCTTTCAATTGCTAGACAAATGCGTTGACAATTGCCCTACTACCATTGTTGTTGTGATAACCTGTGCTAACGTTTACCTAGAAGGGAATATTGCTCTGTGTCAAACAGGCCCTTTAACAAATTATCAAAATCTTCACTCATCATAACATTTGTCGCAAAAAGAGGCACTTAGCAAATCAAGTGGTGTAAAAGCTGTTTTTGTATGAAGTCAATAGCCTGATGCACTTACTGTAATACTAATGTCAGCAGAGTGGGGGATACGCAGTGGACTTAACCTTGGCCACTTGTTGTTCTTGTTATATCGGCAGCGGAGGACTGCAGCTACATCATTATGAGCACTAAGAGCTGCTGGGTATAATGTATGTGGATGGAGGAAGAGGAAAATAACACTTCCCCAGCCACAGAGGAATTCAGTCCCGCCCAGAGAGGCTCGATTCACACAGAAAGGGGGCAAACTGGTACTGTTACACACTCGCCATGCAATTATTTACTACGCGGAAAGCAGGGTCTCCATTTCACACCGGCGGAGTAGAGCCCTGACAATACCACAAAAACATGATGCAAGACATGTGTTATCAAATTCATGGAACATGGAACTCTACACACTGGGATGTCATGATTTAGATCGCAAAGGAAATTTATACTGAGGAAATCGATTTTTTCTAGATTGTCACTATTCGTGGTGGAAAAGAATTGGTCTAGACTGTGTAAACGTACAGTATTTCTGGCTTTTTTGGAACAAGCCTGCCAAGTGCATCAACCTTCCTTTATAGAAACCCCTTTAATGAGGTTTAGAGAGGTCTTTCCATCCAGGACTTTACCTCAATGACGCTACACCTCTGCACCAGCTGGCAGGGCCCGCTTTGTGTGTTCGGAGTAAATGTCCCGAGTGAGCGGAGAGGCCCACACAGAGAGGCTGGGGTACACTAAGGGGGAAGCTATAGCCCAAAAATAAAGTGAAGGGTGTGAGATGACTGTGGCCAGATCCTACTGTGTGGAGAGCTTTTGTCAGAGAGAGGCTTAGGAGGAGGTATAGGCTTATTCAACAAGTACTTCTGCTGAGGAATGAGTCCGACACGGCATAATAGGCCCCACAAATAGCCGGCGTCGTAGTGAGTGATCCAGATGTACAGCAACTGAATGGGTGTAAGTTGAGGAGGAAGGTTCGCGCAACGTTTATCGAAAAGTATTAACAACACTGGACACTGAGACACTCCAAAAACCTTTAAATCACAGCGGAGGTGAGAACAATATTGCAACATAAAGCGGAATGTCCATGTTCTCCCTGTGTCTGAGTGGGTTACCTCTGAGTAACTCTAGCTTATCAGGCCCTATCCACACAAAGTCAAGCTCAGGACCAAAATATTTTATCAATCCAGCGTACCATCCATAGGACACCAGCGTTTTGGGGGTCTCTAAACGACCCAGAGTGGAAAGATGTCAAAATGCCGTTTACATGGCTCCATCGGTACAGCGCCTCCGCAACTAAAGCGCTGACATCACAGCGCCGGTGACGAGTAGAAAAACACAGCAGAGTTGGCCCCCATCCAGTCTGTGTTTTAGTCCCGTTGCACATCGTAAATCCACGAATGCTTCTCATCTTCACTGTTTACATTCCCCAAAGGTTTACTGCGCGTTGTCTACATCTTGTGCTGTTATCTGTGGCAGCGTCACAGCGCCACACACAGGCCGGGCAGAAGAATCGCAGCGGTTTTACACACGTGACTGGCTTAATGTGGACGCACAAATTTACTGAGCTGGCTCCGTGTTTATACAGAATGTTTTTGAAACTTGACCCATTGTTTTGTCTTCGTGTGGATATAACCTAGTCCAGACCAAAGATTTAGAGATACGTCTCCACCTGAGCAGCAGCGAAAGATGATTACCTTACCTTTATGAACTCTTTACAGTGTGTGAAAACGTGTACAGTGTGTGAACAACCCAAAGGATTAGCGGTCTCTAAAATGCATAAATTACAAACCAGTATCTCAAATCTCTTTTCCCGTCCACCTCATCATATTCGTCTGGTTTTGCCTTAGAGATGACATAAGCCTATACTACTTTGAGTATTTAAAATATAAGAGCAATAAAACCGTTTAACGTGTATCCGATTTTCTCAGTTTATGTGCTTATTCTCACGTTTTGCCTGGTATGCAGGGCCGTGGGAACCCAGGGTGCTGAGGGCGCTGCAGCACCCCCTGGTGGATAGTTTGCAAATTGCAGGCAATATTATTAAATAGGAAATATGCACAGAAAAAGTGGTTTTGGGGTAAACTTTATCCCTCAGCACCCCCTAATTAAATGTTCTTCCCACGGCTCTGCTGGTATGTGACTTCCTCGTCTCCTCAGACAACCTCTTGTATACCAGACAACACTTTAACAGACTGACAATGATTCTCAGCCAATCTTTTATGTCCGAGGATGCTGTCTCATCACAGTGAAATACAATGCATTACATTTTATGATAAGGTCGGCATAAAAACATTCCCCATCTGCTCGCGAGCTTGTGCTAAAAGCCTCAATGCTGTCCGTGCAACATGAGAAAATGCCTGGTACTTCCACTGGCAAGCGGCCCCTGACAATTTTCACAGGCAGCCATAAAATTACTCCAGACAGCGACAGGGCTTTCCAATAATCCTTTGTGAGAAAACAGCTCAAACAACAACCTCTGGCAAAGGAGTAGAAGGGCGCACAATTGAAACAAATCTTTCTTCTCCTTTTTTTGCAAGGAAAAGGAGGGGGAAAAAAACATCTGCAAGTTTTCTAAAAGGTCTGAGTCAGCCATTGAGGCCAGATTGCTGAAGCTATACAAAAGCCTGGCGTTTAGGAACTGAGCTGAGCTGCAGGGAAACCGACAATGCAAACTAAAATACATAACATCCTGTGCTTTAGTGGCCTCTGCATTGTCCCTGTTGCCTTCTCCCTTATGCAGGAATGCAGACTTCATAAACAAAGGTAGTCTGTCTCACACTGACTGCAGCCTTTCGGATGAGGACACTGGTTCACATGAAGTATCACGTATCCTTTATCTCAACAGGCATGGGAAAACACCAAGGGAAACAATGAAAGGATATGAAAAGTCGCAGAAAAAGTTTCACTGAGCATTTGTGGTTGAGAAATGTTATTTAATGTGCTATTAGGGTTTTAAAGTTCAGCTCAAAAAGCACAGAATGCTACCAGAGATAACTCTCCATGTTTTGATACGTCAAATATGACACATTAGCTGCGAACATTATATTGAGCGCAAGCCATTTAGTCACAATTGGTCTGATTACTCATTCAGTGAACAAAAGGTGCTCTGTTTGGGATATCGACCGCTGTTCATCATTTCTTTTTGTGATGTCTTGGCATCTGTGGCACAAATCAGACTCTCTTGTTGATATATCGATCTCCTGTCCTTCCCTTTGAACTGTTTGTCACTACACATGACAAGGCACTGATTTATGTTCCAGTCCAAAGCCCAAATGTCTGTTTTATCGCCCGCCTCGCAGCAGCTCGCAGCCTTGGCTCAACACCTGACTGACAACCATGAAGGTGCTCTGACCGGAGACAGCCTTAATCTCAACCCAATTAAACGGAGCATCTGTACACGGCGGCCAGGCTTGTGCGCGCATAATAACCCCCGTGCAAGAGCAAATGATAAATGAAGCAACTGTTACACCATTTCAGTCAAAGTGCCAGCAACGTTATTTCACGTGATGTGTGTCTCATTTGGGTAACTTATAAAGGCAGTGGCAACATTATAAGTCAAGTTTATAATAGAAACGCGGCTATTGGTATTCTAGCAGCAGTATTAGTCGTAATAGTAGTTGTCTTAGTGCTAGTAAAGGTGGGCAGTGCTCAGAGCAGTCATGGTAGTGGCCAAAAACACAGCATTTTACCTATTGTATAGCGAAGGAGGATTAAATATTCAGTTCAGCTTTATTATCCCCCATGGAGCCAGCGGTCACATACAACGTACCATCAACAGTTAAAGGGCCTATACCTGATATTTTCTCTGGTAGTGGAATGGAATTTGGTTTTGTCCTCCTTCAGTAAATTGTAAATGTAGACATTTGTGAAAAGACACTGTGCATCTAATGATGAATCATTAGAGCTAGCAGGCAAGTTGTTGTAAGCATTCTTTGGCCCAGAAAGAAACATTCTTCTAAACTCATCCCTGTGAAGTAACAATTTAAACTTTACAAACAATCAAAGCAAACACAGTGAAAGTAAAATCAGGTATAGGGCCTATGAGGATAAAGTACACTATTGTCGCCACAGGGAAATTTGTCCAGTGCGTTTAACCCATTCCCAGATCTTGAAGTCAGTATTACCTAGCTGGAGGATGAGGCCTATTGTTCATTCACGTTTTAGGTTGATGACTTTTCTAGTATTTCTCTTTATCCACCTCTGCTCAGAACAACCGCATTGTTTGACAGTTAGTATCTAGGCACCATCTAATAGAAAATGCCTTGTTTTGGAGCCTGGAAGCTGCAGCAGTGTTGTTTTTTTCTATAGCAGGAGCTGATTTCTATCTAATCACTAGACTGCTCTGGCCGTCCTGCCCGCTGCTAGAATGGCCGAGTCACAGTGAGCATTTCATATAAAGCCTATTGTAGTACGCTTCAATTGGGGCCCCAGCAAAGTGCGCGATGAGGGGGAAACCACTGACAGATCAAAGCCCATTAGTCCAGTGGCCCCAGGAAAGAGCGTGCCAATATCTCAAAAATTATGAAAACATTTCTTTTTTTCAAGACAATGACGTGAAGGGAGAAGACTGGAGAGTGCTGATATCTGAAAACCGCCCGAACTAAACCTGTGGAATGTATGAAATACAAAACAGGCTGTAAGCACATTTATCTTTAATGAAGGCAAGGCATAGGAGTTATAAAGAGTATGGCAAATTGAGAAAATGGCTAAGCATGAGTGATGACTTCTGCTGTAACTTCTCATGCAATAATAAGCCAAAAGAAAAAGTGTTTCCAGCTCTGTATGCAATGGCTTGTATACTGAATCAGCATTGGTTCTAAGGCAGATGCCCTCCTTTGCTTTGGGGCTGGAAAAACCTGTCCCTTTGTCAAAAAAATGTTAGTTCTTATGGCAACATTACACATATTTTTCCAACTCCAAGAGATTTACGCAATCTTAAAAATGTCCATTTTGGCTGTCTATTTACAGTAGCAGCAGTGACGATTCTTCTAAGGGTGGTATAACTTTACAAGCCACAAACCACAAAGATTGAAGCAATATTTTTGCTGGAAAACAAAAACCTCAAATTACCCGAACATGCTGTGGAGATTAGAAAGCAATTCAGTGATAGTCTGAGCCCCATATGGCAACAAGGTGCTGAGTTTTTGCCTTGTTAGTGTTTCCTTTGGTTTGCCAACAGTTCCGTGTCTTGTGAAGCCACAATTATGCAAACTCTAAAAGCAAAGAGGACACCACAGACATTGTTTTGTTAATTGCTTTACACAAAAACAAGGCATATGGGTCTTAGTTACAAAGACAGTGGACGAACCTTCATTAGCAGCGGCAATTAAGAATGACCAAGTCTCCTAATCTGTCATAATCTGTCAGTAGTCCTCTCCAGTGCAGGGATAACACAGGAGAATGGTGAATGGTGCAAAGATAAAATCATGACTCATTTGATTAGAAAATCGCTGTGCTCGATTCTTTGTATGGACTGCTGGGAAACACGGTGAGTCAGCCTGAGTGACAAAGCGAAGGCATTCCCAGTTTGGACAACAATAAACCAAGCTTTCATTATGCAAATCCCTGGAGTTTGACGGGGAAATGTGCAGATTGGCTGGCTTTACCTTCTTGAGGTGTTGGAGAGGATAAGCAGCTCTAAGCAACAGTTTATGGGGATAGACAATGGAGCATTTGCATTGCCTTCCAACAATTACACCCCCCACTGAGGCATCCCTGTAGTTGGTTCAAAACACTTCTCTACAATCTGACTGAATGAGTTTGAACACAAAAATCTGTGCAATTGTCTGGAAGCGGAGCTGTCACTTTTAATCACACTCATTACAGCGCACAAGAGCAATCTACACGAGTACCAAGTACTGTTCATTACCTCTGGTAGAAGTACTCCCCGTGGTAATAGGCTATAGGTCAGGGCTATTAAATTCTATCATTTAGTGGGTCAAATCTTTCAGAGATCATTGACCTCTGGGCCGGTTTTTGGCTTTTGGCCAATTGAATAGGCCTGCTACAGAAAGATACTATTAATATTTAGGACAAGGACTACTAATACAATACTTCAGTTGCAACTATCTGTTAACTAGTGGCTTAATATTAGTAACTAAAGTATATTAAGGCTCACCCTGCGATACAATAAGCTTTTATGTAGAGAGTAGGGCTGAAAGATATATCGTTATCGTATCGATATCGAGATATGAACATTCAAAACATTAAAATCGAAAAAGCAAGATATAAACGATATAGATTTTCATCAATAAAACTGCACTCTTTACTATTATGTTTTTATTTTTCTAAAAAATACTTGGTTTTCACCTAACCCATAGTTATATCATATCGTATCGATATCGAGATATCTGGCATGAATATCGAGTTATGAAATTTTGTCCATATCGTTCAGCCCTAGTAGAGAGTAGGGCTGGGTAGTGGGTACTGTTACATTGTTTTTCATACCGATACCTGAACAATTTTTCTCCTTTTATACTGATACTGTACACTAAAATATTTGTCATCTAGAACCCCTGTTAAATCTTCAAGCCACCTCTGTTTCAAAAGGTCTCAATATTACAGAAGCAAATTGCTGCACTTTCTTCTGGAGTCAACAGCAGGCGCATTAACCATGCACGTTCCAGAGGCATGCAACAATTAAAGCACCGCTGCCTGCCAGAACGAATGAAAGATCCCCCCAACTGCCAACAGCTCATCCCTCACAGCAGCCAAACTCCAGCCCCAGCCAAGAGATGGAACTAGCGCACAGACAAATACGATCCATATCAACAGCGAGAAGAGGCCGTTTGTAATGATGCCTCAATGTTTTCACAATAGCTTCCATATGTAGCAGCCCAGCCCAAACAAATCTGTTTCACACTGACATTTGAGATGAAGAAACCGCACATGCGATCCCTAACAGGCATTATGGATGTAGTGTCTCTGATAGAAACTGTGATGTTTGAAGGCAAAAAAGCACCTAAGGCAAGAAAACGTTAGCCTAATCTGCAGCAGCCCACTCAGTCAATAAACCGAGATTTTTCTCTAACTACCCACTTATCCACTTAATTTGACGGTAACAAACCAGACTTTTACTTAAAGCCTCTCTGCCCTCTAGAACACTGACTGTGAGCAACATTGCTTACATAGACCTTTGCTATCCTACCTATTCTGATCCCAAGATATTACAGATTCACAGAAAAACAAGTATAGATACAGTTTTAATTTGACTGAATACGTTCCAATATTATATAGTACAATAATACAAAAGCACAGACCAAACTGTGAAGGTGTAGCTGAGCTCAGGCCAGACAGAGACACATAGCTTCTGTATAATAACTCTTTCAGGAGCATCGCTCTCTGGCGCAGATATCTCTCTGTTCTTTATTCTCACTAGAGACTGCAGTGTGTCCGGCCACAGTCGTCCTGAAGTCCATTTGTGGCAGATTTCTCCTGGCTATAGCCTTTTTCCCATGCTCCTCTGAGAGCAAAAGGAAGCTTCAGCACTATAGAGCGCCTGACCCACTTCACAACTTCACAGCACAATGCTGCAGTGCTGCTGCTGGCAAAGTTACAAGTGCCACATATATAAATATATATACTCCAAAGAAAATTATATAAGCTCTTTAACATTTCAATGTGCACAGAAAGTGTCGCATTGGCAGTAAACACATCACAGAAAACCTACTTTACTCTATCTTACTGAGTACAGCTCCTCTCTGGAGTAAATGCGTGATGAAAGTCCTTCTGCAGCACCTGCTCCACATGCTGCGTAGCCCTGAACCTCTGGGGTTTGTACCAGCTCTGGTCAAACGCAGCAGAGCTAATTCTGACTTTCACACCAACCTTTGATAATGCGGCTGCACAGGCTGACACAAACCGTATGGCGGAAAGTCGAGAGGGAAATGTATTCAAAGGATTGTAAAGGCTTCTGTGAGTGTGGCCCAAGTACAGGAGAAGTTAATTATGCTCCCTGGTCATTCTGGACAGAGAAGACAGAGCACTTGTTTACTTCGCCGCGCTGAGGAGAGCGAAGGAGGCAGGCGGAGGGGACTTCATGCCAGACGTGCTGCCTGCAAGCTTCAGATTGCACAGTGGATGGAGGCCTGTCATTTCAGAGGCGTCTGTGCACGTGCCCGCTGTGATTTCCACACTGCTCTGTGGCAGGGGACACAATGCTCCTCTCTGAAGCCGGTCCCACACATTTGGACAGCCCCGCTCAGCCCCAGCCGCCGCACTGATCATATTTAAGAGAGATTAGAGGGAAATAGTCAAGACTCCTAACTACACAACAACTGTCTATATGTCAATATGCATATTAGCCCAATACATCTTGAACATCTATAATGATTTGGAGACAATTATTCATATGAGGCAGAGCTATAGCTATTCTTCTCAAGAGTGGATGAAAATGAGAATTAACCGGCTGTATTTTGTATACAGAAGGTCTTGTAGATATTGACAGGAGGATGCTGAGGTTAGAGATTCCATGTAAGAACCCTCTCAGACCAAAGAAGAGATTCATGGATGTAGTAAAAAGGTAATTAGCTGATAGTGAGAGAGGACGACGAAGACAGTAGAGAATGGCATGAGATCGAGGCTAATGATTTGTTGTGTGGACTTGAAAGGAACAGCCCAAAGAAAAAGAGGAGTACTCAGTATGAAAAGTCAAGTTCAACGACTCATAATGTACGGTCTGTGTGACTAAATCACAGTGGCTTAATTATCCCTCTTAATAAATAAGTAATAACTTCTTTTTAATCATATAATCCATAATTAAGACCCCCATTTCCAATCCCCTTTGTTATACAGCTCAGAGATAATGGCCTGTACTTTCATTTTTTAGAGGTAATTATAGAGGCTAGACAAAGCCCAAAGCAAAGTACTTTCCTTCACGGTATGAGCAATATCCTTGGTGAAGTCAAAACACCGGCGCCGTGAGAACACGAGGGTCCGGGCCAAAGCGGGACTCGGCCTGGTCTCCTGTGACGGCTGCATTAAAGAGAAGTGATGCCTATATGCTCTGCACAAGGAGGGCATTGATGCATGCTCCGCGGGCCAGACCCTGACATGAGAAGGGCTAATTAGCACCAGTGTCTCAGAGGCTCCACACTTGAAGGGAAGTAGTGAGAGCAGAGCAGTGTAGGTGGGTGAAAGCCCCAGATAGCAAATCGCAAAGACTGCAGTTATTTAGGGCATCATCTGCAAACAACAACAAAAAGTATCAGTATCCATGGGTCATATAATAAAGCCTGCTAAGTCTGCAGTTTATGAAAGAGGTTCATAAAGTGGTGGTTGCAAGGCACATTTTATATCAAAAGAGACTTATGAAAAACAGATCTAAATTAAGGTGAAACAATAGAATAAACAGTTTAATCTCTGCTTTTTCTCCAGTTCAGCCTTACTCAAATCTAAAAGGTTACAGCCTATAGGCCAGTGTAACACCTCATTTGAAACAACACTCAACATATCTTTTTCCTTCACTTTTGAGACATTTCTTTTGTAGAATTTCTATGACTTTTTGTCACATTTTCGTCACTTTTTTGGTCATGTTTTTGTCGCTCTTGTGTTGCATTTTCATCCTTGTTTACGTCTTGTTTTTGTTGCTATTTTGACACTTTTTTTCAAAAAGCTTACAGGTTTGGGTAAAGCCAAACTGGAGAAAATGTGCTCAGTTCAGGTGGGGGTTAGGAGAAAAAACTTTGGGGATACAGAAGCAGCCTGTAGAGATTGAGAACCCCAAGTTTATACCTGAAATGCGTGCAATTCTTAGCTTAGCAGTTCATATTCAAGTCCTATTTCAAATGTTAATGCTCCTTGACATCTTTTAAAAAATCATAAACATATTTCAATTTGATCCTTTTTCTAATATTGTGCACCCATAATTAGTGATACAATTTTGAAGCAAGTATGGCCTCTTGGTATATATCAAAGTTCAATTTTTCTAAGATACGCAGGGGGTAAAAAACTAATCACAAAAATTCCAAAGCAGGACAAAAGTAGAGATGGCTCTTGACAAACACTTAACCAATCAGGTCTAAATCAGGTCTAAACTTGGTCTAAACTATAATTAGATTGTCTCCGAGGACTACATCAGGACTAAACTTTTGTCCCAGTAGTGTTTCTCAATTGGACATTTTCAAGAGCCACAGTGCATTTCAGTCAAATGCTAGACAATCATCTGCGAGTTCCCATGTGAGCTTTTGAGTCTGGAATGTATCTGCTCTGTGACCCCCAAAATCACTCCCCTCTTTTACCCTTGTGGGCTGAACAACAGAGGCTGCAGCTGGTCCCTCCTACACGGGACAGGCCCAACCCCCTCCCCGTCGAGCGCACTCAGGAGGAGCACAGCACAAGAGTGGGTTTATTGGATTAGGCCTCTCTTAACTGTACTAGAATATGATGGAAAGAATGCGAGAGCTCGAGGAGGTCTGAGTCAACAGGACAGGTCTTCTTTGCTTAACACTGAGGACTGTGAAAGGATTTAGTGCGCCCCTGTCCACACACATCTCGGGTCTGGCCAGGTGAAAGACGTTAGTGCAGCTGCAGGACTAGCAGGGAAAATTTAAATCCTCGGTTGCCATTGGTTTTAGTCTCCAACAGCAACAAAGTGTAAACCAAAAACCGAGAGGTCCCCTTTCCTTTTGTTGTCACTTCATAGCCTACAAATCTCTTCAACTCTTCAAACTATTGAGGAAAATTCAAGAAATGTTGAACAACTTTCTATCAACTCTTTATTGTCACAAAAGGAATACAAATATCCTAAATTAGTTGAAGGGTAAGCAGGGTGGGGCTAATGGAGTGTTCAACTCAGAGAAGCATCTTGGATGATATGTGAAATAACGCTGTCCAGATGACAACTCTTTGAAAAATGGATACCAAAAAAATTAAGTCATAATGATCAAAAAACACATAAAGTTAAATCATTAATTGACAAAATATGGCCTACATTACATCATTGGGCGGCACGGTGGTGCAGCGTTTAGCGCTCATGCCAAACAGCGGAGTGGAGTTTGCGTGTTCTCCCTGTGAACCTGTGTAGGTTTTCTTCCGGGTACTCCGGTTTCTCCTACCACTAAAAACATGTGCAATAGACCAGGATGTTTGTTAACATGCACTGTCCCGACCAAGTAAATCAACAAACTTTTCTAGGTGGAATCCATTGTTTTATGGTGATATCATAAAGAGGGTATGCAGAGGACGTCACAGCATTGCAAAAAGCCAAATGTGTGTAAACATGATGAATTACACCTATTTGTGTTAATTGTGTTTTCACAGGGAAGTGAAAAACGTGTTGGTGCCTCATCTTAAAAGTTCCTGCTGTAAGTGCTACTAGTTTTCTTTCCCTGTTGCTGACTAAGCCCTACTGCACCCGCTTATTGCTTAGGAACAGAGCGTAGCCTCAAAGCTCGCAGTTGAAAGTGTGGACTGGCCGTTGCTGACCCAGTGGTGGGTAAAACGGCCTGACGAGGCTCAGCACTTCATTAGAATGCGGTTCAAACTCTTTGCTGCTGCTAACACACAATAGCAGCGGTTACAGCTGATGGCTCCGGTCCAGCGCATAGAGGGGAGCGAGAAAAGAAAAGAGAGTCCAAACCGCTGTATACCCACTGGCCTCAAGGCTACGACATCCCTCCGAGAGACAGAGAGAGACAAACACTGGCTGCACTGTAGCCGGGGAACCAAGCAGGCAGACACACAAACATTATGCTAACCAATGGCAAAAGTTCAGCCAACGCAACCGCAGAAGTTCAGAACGGCCAAAGATAAATGTGTCTTGGCTCTTTCCTGCGCACAAAATAGTTTGAATTGTTCCTACAAAAGCGGCATCCCGATTTTTGAGCTGCCTGCCACATGCTGTTACAAATGAAGGGACATCATTGTTGCGATCTTACGTGCCTATTCCCATAGGGTCCCGCTGGGGAACAATAGAGGAGATGCGCCTCCAAGCACATTCCTCTATAGCCCTATTGATGTGTGTAATGAACCCTCTCCTGCATGCATGGTCGGTCGCTGGCTGCTGTTGGGGCACCCCGAAAAATACCATCTCGCCACATCACACCCGCATATTTAATGTGTTAAGAATGTGTAATAGGCTGTGAACTGGAGCTTGGTGCGGCGTTGTTAATCAGAGCCAAACAGGCCTGAGAGAGGAGCAGACAGGTGCCAGCCATCGGAGGAGGCGATGCACTTAACACTGAGCGCGGGGCGGCGGGGTTTACAAGCCCGGGCCTGTGGCGTGGCCTTTAGCAGGTGCCAATGTCCTGTCGCCGCAGCCAAGCCAGATCTGAGCTCGGTAAAAGGGCACCAAAAGATCAGGAGATTTGTAATTTATTTCACCAAAAGCTGGAGGTTGTGCTAATGCTGAAGTTGTATCTTATTCCCTCTTGATAGAAAAATGCCAGATCTTTAGACCATCTTTCAATTTCACTGCAGTGGTTCTCACACCTTTCACGCCAAGTGCTAAGTCCTAAATCGAGGTCAAATCAAGAATAAACCAGGCCCAAATATACTTCCAAATTAGATTTATATTGAACTAAATTTTTTGTGTAAACCAAGTCTAAACCAGAAGAAACCTACAAAAACTATCTCTAATTGAAATGAATGAATTCTACAATGATGACGACCCTGAGCTCCACCTGAAGGAGCCCAAGTACCACCTGGGAGTGAACTAGGTAAATAATGTCACATTGTCTCCTTCTTCGCCTCCTGTTGGAAGTCCTACACGCAGATACTTTATGGTCATGAACCTTCATCATGCTTTTGTCTTAAAGTGTAGGTTATCTCTAGCTCCATTGTTGTTTTGTTTTATTACACGGCAGTCTGGAAACGAGTAGAGCCACCAGGTGTGGAGGGCTACAGTCGGCACTTAGAGCAGTACATCCAGAGCTGTTGCGTAGCCGCAAATTACATTTAAAACTCGGTTTAGAGCGGCGCTAAACTGTTGAGTTTTCACCAGAATATCTATTGAAAGAAAGTATGTGAAATCCATGTTTGATCGGTGCATCACACATTTCAGGTAGTAATCGGTGACCGATCAGTCCTTTGCACCGCCAGATTGAACCACTGTGTATAGACGAAAACTTGCAACCACACTGGATGGGTATCCTTCTCTAAATCTAAGAGGATCTTGGTCAGGAATACCTTGTGCTATCCTATTATAAATCTTTTGGATTAGACGAGGGAGTGTTCTGGAAGCCTCAAGAAGAAACCCACAACCGTTGTGCAGTGAGCCAAAATTGCTAACCATTATTTCAGTCTCGTTTTGCTGATTTAGCTCGCTTTAGCTCGCGTCTATTCTGTAGACTCAGGGAGAAAACTACTATACGTCACTCGACATTTAGAGTATCAATTCACTTTTCCGTAATAACATCAGGCCACGACCTTTAAACAAAATAAACACAGAAAATATGTGAGAAGTGAGGAAAGCTGGTCTGAAGGCTGCACTGCCACATGTCGCCGTAATCAGACTCGTGAGCGGCGCAGATCCTAAAGAGCTGTCAGTGGACTCATTAATCCTAAAAGACCACAGCAGACAGATGGTCCAATGATGGAGGCGCGATCATGTCTGCGCCCAGACCGCTTCCTACTCCTGACCCACACGCGGGAAGTGGGCTAATCCCTTAAAAGAAAGTTTCACAAACCCGGCCCCCCAGCCGCAGCCCCATGGTACAATGTGCACGTACTGAAGTGAAGGGAGTACGTAAGAGAATGAAAGAGGTAGAGGGGCATTTGCTCTTGGATTTCTGCTTGAGGAAAGCTGTATGAAGACTTTGACCTCCCGCTTAGAGCCCCATAAAGAGGTCCCCAGCTGCAGGGTAGATCTATATAACTGGGATATGTAAAACTAGAGAAATTTGGTAGGGCTGTGCAATTAATTGAAATCAAATCGAAATCACAATGTCAACTTATTCTGTCTCATAGTCATAATGCTTTTTAATCATCGGGTAGAAAATTGGTATTAGCGTGGTTTGATGCACAACCGAAATTCATACTGTTATCCATTTCCCTACTCTTGCTCTAAACTGCAGAACTCAACAGGCAACAGCTCATACTGACTTGTGATAAAGTCTCAGCCGTGCTAATCCTGTGCGCATCGATCAATATTGTGCGATCACCTCAGGTCTTTACTTAATATAAATCCATTTTGTCAGTATTACTGTAGGAAAGCCACTAGCTGCTAAAAGCACAGTGTTAGCGCGAGTCGCAGTAAGTAGGAAAAATAAAGTGCTTGCAAGAAGTACTTGTACTGCCCCGTGGGTCATTAATCACTGTTTTAAACAACTCCCGCACTATTTATTTGTCCGAGGTTACGCTTAAAAAATGTCACATCTGCAACTTTAATAGCTACAGTGGTCGGCAGGAATACCAATTACAGCACTGACACTTGCAAACACAATAACGTGCACGGGGAAAAACGCTCGCTGCGCTTACATTTTCAGCAAGAGACGCGAGTCTGTTTATTAGGAATGTTGCTCTTTGCTTTTTTGAAATGTGCTTGTGTTGTGCAGAATCTGTTAAACAACTCCGTCCACTCAGGCCATCATTAGCATTGTAAAAGGTTTGGGAACATTCATTAAAATTACATCTCAATTAAAATGGTCATATTGCAAAGTAGAGCAGGAAGTAAAAGTAAAACCATTTCAACCTGGATAGACTCAAACAGACAAAAGCAGCGATTAGGGAGATTTATTGACATGTGTATTAGTTTTGGCGATCAGACCCCGGCGGTAGACATCGATGTTTAAGTCAGGGTAGATGAACAGCTTGGTGTTAGGGATGTCTTCCCCCGGAGCCTGGACACTGGACCTGTGAAGATGCAGCAGGTAGAAGCCGTGGACGGAAGAGGCGGAGATGGGGTGGAGGCGGGTCGCAGCTCTGCTGGGAAGCGAACAGACCATGATTGCTGGGGCTTAAAAGCGGGACCGATGGCGATGATTGGCTGCTACGGAGTTGCGGCTCTTACGCTGATGTGGAGGTGTGGCCCCCTCAGAAGCAATCATTGGCTGGAGGTCTACCAGGTTGAATTAACGCCTAGGCTTCATTTCAACACGGTACGTTCAACTCACGAAAAAAAATCATGACCTATTTGTTCTTTAAGCAGTCCCTTCACTTTGACTCCAGTGATATTTTGAAGTATTAATACATTGTGTACATTTACTCAAGCACGCCTTAAAGTCTCCGCAACCACAATCTATGGCTTACTATTACTCCCTCGCTGATCTTGCCTGGATGTCCCACAAGTTTGTTCTGTGTTCTCCGAGGCCAGTACAGGCTTATCTCCCCGATCAGGAACAAATTGCTCTTATAGCCGGCGGTCCCCAGAGGCACAGGTGGGATGCTGTTTATTGGACAGTTCCATGAACCGCGCTTCTTTCCTCTAAACGGGTCCGGCCCTGTCACATGCAGCCGGCGGACAAAACACTCCGCAAATAAACTGGGGATCCATCTGATGACCTCTGTTGAGCCGCCGGTCTGTGGGTTTGTGGAGGCTGGCAAGCAAGTTATAAACTTCAGTTGCAAAGGGAAAACGAGGAAATTGTAGCAGAAGAAGCGGGAAAACCAACTAAAACAAAAAGTGAATATCAAGTATTGACTTAAATGACTTGAATTAAGGAAATGTAGTTTGTTTTGAAGCGGTTTTCACTCATTTAGATCTTTTTCCTGATCTGACTTGGAATAAGAAAGTAAAACTGCCAATGGGATAAGATCATTGTTCTTACCCCATTGGCAAAGAAAAATACCTGAATAGACGAAACGTATTGAAGCGAGTCAGAAACATCTCAGAACAAGTGAAATAATCTTGGCCCACTTAATTAATCAAAACAACTCAAATTTGATTAATATGCTCAAATTGAGACATTTAAACTAATCGAGCGAATTACTTTTTGCAGCATATCATGTAATGAGTAACTACATATATATATCCAGGTTCTTCTTTGTTCATTCCTTTTTTCATGTTTGTTGTAGCTTTTCGTAATCGACTACATTTTCTTACACATCTTGTTCTAACTAATGATAACCCATGGGCACCAAACAGTAACTAACCTGCGAGAATCTGACGGCACAAAAAGCAGACTCAGGAAGCTACTTAAAGAACTTTGGTTTAAGAATAAGCTGCTGTCGTATTAATGTACTGCTCTGAGACTCAAACATCCTGTTACCGCTATCAGGATCCGGCTATAACTCCAGCTCCTCCCTCCGGACGTGCAATTTACTGCCACTCAACTTCTCCAAATTCAATCAGTGATGACGTACGCTGAGGCACGAGCAGGAGCTGGAACGACTGCCATGTCACTGTGTTTCTCTTCTGTCTGGGGATACGTGCAGCACGTCAGCAAGCAGAAAGATATTCAAAGTGACATTTGGAGGTAGAAATCCTTTTCGAAATAATACTGAACAAACTATAATTGATTGACTGCGGAACTTTCCGCAGTCAATAATTGGTTTTCATGTTCTTTATTAATATTTTTAAGCAATTTGTTGAAATTGCTGTCATTGCAATGGTGGCTACAGGAAACTTTTAATGAAAAAAACAGCAACAAAACAAAACACTGTTTCTGGCTGTGTTCCAAGTCTGACAGCAGCATTTCTACTATCACCAATTGAACTTGAGTTATTTCTTTCAAAAAAAAAAAAAAACACATTTCAGTAATTTTAAGACACTTTAGGAAATTAATGTTGTTTACTAAGGTTCTGGGCGACCCACACTACATCATCATGTATCTTCGTTATTTAAAATACACTAAAATAACCACTGTTCTTAGCTGCAGTGCCAATTGCCAATCAAATAATTCGCACCGTAATTTCTTAAAAATAAAACACTGCAATATATGATCTACACACAGTAGGATACTTAAACATTTTAGAACTTGCTCATTATAGTTCATCAATGTTTGCGCCGAGCAATTGGATATCTCTGGACATACCTTATGTAAAAGAAACTAAAGCTAACTTTGAACATTAATCAAAAGAAAGTGAGGGTGACATGACATGGTAATGCTGGAGTGAGCTTTTGGACATATGAGGCTGTAACTGCCGATGTGACAGCCATGAGGCGCCTGATTGAAATGGCTGGGTGGCTCGCAGTGGGGCGCATTGAAACATGGAGTAACATGTCAAAGCGCCGTGTGTCCTTGGTCATGTGATAAGAGCCGTCCTGAGAGTGGTATGACAAACATGGCTGAAATGGGGGGGTGGGACCATCTGGTATCAGCATCACCAGATGATCGGACCGCTTGCAAGACGCTCCAAAACACAACTGCAGCATCATTCCTCCCTATACAACACCAACCAAAACCCCCTTCCCCCTTATACCCCCCTGCTGATTTGCACCCTTGCTCTGCTGAGACGCTTCTGGCCCCATTGACCGCTCATGTTTCCGGTCACTGCCATTTTATTGTAGTATGACCTTGCCTTTTGTTACACAATACCCCGCTCGTCATGCTCTATATGTCTTCAAATATTGATCTTCGCAACATCGTCTGCAGCCACAAAGGGCGAGCCCCGGGGTAACAAACAAGGGGAGAGCGGTGGAAGAAATGTCGAGCCCGTCAGGGCGCCAAAGGAAAACTGCCACGGAAGATGAGCGAAAACTTGACAGGCGCCTAATTTTTGCGAGATATCAAACAGTATGTGAGAAATGGCGGGTAATGCTCAGTAAGCTCTGCTAGCTGTCAAGAGTCTGGCAGGTCAAGTCAAGACCTCCTTTGCTCTTTGGCTGAATTACTGATGAGTGATTTTGTTATTCAGATGGGTCCTTCGCCTTAGCTGCGGAGAAAAGGCACACAAAAAAAAGTCAATGCTTTGACAGACCTTGGCGAGATGATGATGCTGGATTATTTATAATGTTTTCTTTGCTCCCACATGACAAACCTTCTGTTCTATTTTTTATGGGATGTGGAGATATGATGGCTTCTGCTAACTACATTTCATAGGATTTCAGTGTGATATATAGGGATTAGTAATAAAGAGTGTTTTATTTTTAGCTTGGACAAGGTCTGGTGCAAGCCTCCCCACTAATTGAGGGCTATGCACTAATCTTTACTCGGGAAGAACTCATTTATTGTAAGCTCGGTTGCAGAAATAAGATGAGGTCGGGGCGAATCAGCATCTCTCCACAATAAAAAGATCAGCAATCGGCTAAATCTCATGTCACTTATTGTTGTGGCAGACACTGAATGTTCTGCTCTCTTGACAAAAAACATGCACTCTTTGACAGCCAAGACCTTGGACCTCTAACCACACAGAGCTGAGCCAGCTTCCAAAACGTGTAACGTCTTGGTAGCTTCTAACTTCACGGTGGCCTATTCCTTTAAGCTGCATTATTACACTAAACACCACATTAGAAGCAAATAAGGCAAGCATGGACCTTTGTTCCTAAGTGGTCAATCCACCAAAATACAATTACTACTCTCACACCGTAGTAGCTTCCTTCTGGAGGAATGTCCTGCTTAAGTTGAAAAGGTCAACCATGTCACTGGCCTGCTCTGAACTATTCCAACCATCCCAGTGTTACGGGGGTGACGCACGGGCCATCCCGCACCTCCTTGGTCAATTTTTGGGAGCGTGCATATCTCCAGGTTGTTGAAATGTGTTTCCGCTTAATCCATAATATAATCCACCATAATCATCTGGAAACTTTTTTTTACACAACTCCTCCTGCCTTTCGCCTGTCAGCTCTCACTTGGGAGTTGAGATATCAGGTTTAATTGCAAGATGCTGGACAGAATATAAAGCCTATTTTTATGGAAAGGGCTCTTACAGTTATCTCGTGGCACCAGTCCACTGGGGCAACTGCTAATGTATTATTATCGGTGCGACGTGACGAGCTGACAGAATGCACCACCTATCTGCCAGACAGTGATGTGTGGAGACTGCACAGCCTTGGGTATGGCGTTGAGACGTTTATTCACCCTTTTCTCCTTTTCTGTCTGTGTATTTTTACGCATCTGACTGTGCCAAACCATCGACAGGGAAAAGAGCAGAGCGGCGGTGTAGGCTGCCCATGGATGCGCTTCAAACGCAGGGAAAGCGTCCAATAATGTATGCACACACACGGCGCCCTGGCCCGTATACTCACACACACCCACTCAACATAACAGACAGGGCTACAACACTCTCGCACAGGAAAACACAAGCGCATTCCAGTGGAATCTACGCGAGTGAAAGACAAAAGCATTTAATGGCATGTCTACCCCACGATTGGCACAGCATCAGCCCCCCCTCCCGGTTATAAATCTTCCGTCTATGCCCATTCAAAGCTTTACAAGCGAGAGAGCAGGGGCAAACTTCTCAGTGCTACTTGAATGCCAGTCCCATGATCCGGCACAGCAGCCATCCTATAGAGGCAATGACACATCTAAGCTTCTAAATGTGTCAGAGAGATCTAAAGTCACGCCGGTTTACTGCAATAGAAACCCCCGTATACCCCTAGACCCACCACCCAACATATCTCACATACGCGACTATTTAAAGCATGAAAGGGGTTCTAAGTAAAACACGGTGTATCTAGTGTCCAAAGGTCCGATCAAACATAGCGAACACATGTGCAAAGGTGTGTATACAAATTACGCGCGCCGTAGCATCATGAAGAAAACGCGCACGTTGGATGGATTCGGGATTAAAAAAAACAACAACAAAAACAAGCAGAGCAAACGAAAGGTCAAAAGTGGAGACAAAACACACACTGCAATTATTGTGAAACGAAATATGAGAGGGAGATTATCGAGGAAGACACGATAAAGAAAGAAGAGGACACTAACCTGTTTCACTTCAGCAGGCATGGTCCAAAAAAACAAATCCCCCCCGCTTCCAAAAAAAAAAACAATATATTGAAACCTCCTCGCGGGTAGAACGTCGGAGTGACACCTAAATCCACGTCTCGGGAAAAAAAAAAGTTCCTGTTTCCCTCCTCTCCTCCGCTCGGCTCCACGCGCTTTTTCTTGTGTTTTCACGGTGAGTTTTCTCTCTGTGAAAGCGCAGAGGTAGCGGCTCAGACGAAGACAGCCATCCCCGGAGCAGCTGCGTCAAGGCGCGCGGTGTCACGGGCGATCACCGGAAACCAGCCTTTCGAAGTGAAAGCTCAAGTCATTTTTTTTAAATTGCAAATATTTTTTTTTGTAACAATAAAATCTTCAACCGCGATTTATTGGCCTAATGAAAAGATAACAACATTTCGATTTCCCATAGCTTACTAAATAATTGCACAACTTACAGAGCACAACAATCTCCAACCAACATTAATTAACCAAATTAAAACCGGCAAACTAAAACCAAAAGTGCTTTTATTTTGGAAGCAAAAATAATCTTCACTTCCTGCACACGCATGTTCTTTGACAAAGCTGAACGAACGGTTTTTCATAAGGTAAAAATGTTGGATAGATGCATATATTGAAAGGAGAAGGTGTGTGTGTGTGTGTGTGTTGGGGGGGGGGGGGGTTGATTTGAACCACACTTAAGTAAACAACAACAAAAAAGTTAGTTGAGGGGAAACAAAACAGCCAGAGGCAGCCGGGAGGTCGGAAGTAGTTCCCAGACAGGCACCAGGAGATTGCAGTTCAGCAACTCATTCTTCCATCTCTTTCTCTTTCTCTCTCCTCTATGCATACCTCTCACCCCATCACTGGCATCTTTGGGGTGGGACTATACTTCCCCACCCAGTGCACTCCAGCTGCGACTGCCTGTCAGCCCACCACCCCGCCCCTTTTGTTGGCATAGAGCAGAGAGAGAAGGGGAGAGAAAAGTGGGGGCTTGCACCAAAACAAAAGTTGGACCTATTGAAGCGAAGGCGCCCCAGACTGTGCATATTTTTACACGCACACACACACACACACACACACATACAGACTCTGGGCTCTCGTCTGCACCCCTTTGTCCCGTTCCCCTCGCCGCACTTGATATAAGAGGGGGGCCGGGAACGAACGTGAAAGAATGCGCATTCACATATCGACGAGTGTGACCAGGACCGAACCAAGAATGTTAATCTAATAAGAGCTGAGGAAGCTGAACTTTACGGACATGTTTGATAGACATCTGGATGTACAGCAAAAAGGATGACCGGGCTAAACCAAATAAAACAGAGAAAGGAGAAATCCCTAATGGAGGGAGCCTGGCCGAACTCCTGCATTCCTGAGCATCCTCTGTCTGTTTCTAATGACGGGACTGGCTCAAGATTCACCAGAAGATTTTCACTTTCGACAAATCTGTTCAAAATCATAGCAGCGGTGCCGTGAAATTGTGGTGTCGTTTAAGTACATATTCATATTCAACACCTTACCAATTTTACTATTTATTTCTGTACCCAGTAACAAAAAAAAGAAAAAAACTACTTTGCTTGGAAAAAATGTGTGACTTAGTATTATTCGAAGAAGAAACATCGAAAATCACACACTGAGTGAGAGTTCAGAAAAGGTACAGAGCAGCGATGTGTGCGACATTTGTTTTCTTAAGTCGGAGGAATTTGTTACAATCATTAGTCAAAATGATTTGCCCGTTTCAGTTTTAGTTGCATTTGTAATGATGGGGACTTCTCTTTGCACCCCCTGTTCTAAATGCTGCTGCAATCAAATCAGCTGTGTGGGGGTTGACCCTTCACTCCACATTCAGGAAAAACTTCAATACAACTGTGTGTTTTTGGACGTTGAGAAGTAACCCACTTTAACACGGCCTCCAGTCCCTAACCTGTGGGGACCTATAACCTGCTATGTACCGCTAAAGCAGGAGCACTTTCACCTCCTCCTAAACAAACTGTTAGAAAAAAAAACACCACTGTTCAATGAATGTCAAGACCCCATCGCCAGTGCATAGTATAAAAGTGAGTGAATAAACTCTAGGTAGCCAGAGTGGTTTGAGGTCAGCTTTAGTCTGCCACCAGGACATACTGAGTGGAAAACATGTTTAAAAGGTTCCTGCCCCTCAACCAGTCAGACACTCAGCGTCACAACTCACCTCCCATGAACCTGCATCTGCTAAAAAATAATGCTTTTTTAAAAATGTGTTTACTTTCTCTCAAAAGCACCGAATGCAGAAGAAAATGACATAACAACAGACATTACGCAAAAGGAGAAGAAAAAACGGGACCCTGAAATCCATGGTAATGAAAAGAACTGAAATGGCATTCATTACCAGGAATAGTGTTTTTGCAGGGCTAAGGTTTCAAAAGTGGTTTTAATAAAGTAGTCCAGCGATGAAGTTCAATCGTTTTCCACCGTCGCCAAGAACAAGATACTTTGGAAACTCTTTTGAGCGGGCGGGTCGCGTGAGTGTAGCAAAATACATGCGGTGGAGACAAATTGGTTGTGTTTCGCAAATAATTTAAAGATAATACCGGCTTTGATGATGTGCATTTTTATGATGAATATTATGTGTGTGAGTGTACAGTGTAATCAGCTCTGATATGGATCGACTGCTGCTAACGCTAACAATGGCACAGAAAGCCCTTATGTAATGACTTTTACAATCTCGGTTTATTTTCTTCCTTGAGAAATGGCTACTCAGCGATGCAGAGGATTAGAGCTCAGTCTTTTGTGGCGCAAAGAGGCAATTTCACCTTCATTTGGAGAAATACAGTGCAGTTACAATCACAACACGTCACGTCAAAAGCTCTTATTACTGTTTCTATTTTGCTATTTTATAATTACACAGCGTGATTTCTAATACGGGCATAATATAACAAGGATTATTTCCACGGTTTGCTTCATGCTTCATTCTCAAAGAATGATTGGTCGCAACACACTCTTCCACATGTCGAATTCTTACTTTTACCATGGCAAAATGCTGAAATCAGACTTGCACCATTCCCTTTTCTAAGTGTTTAAATCATAGCCAAAAGTTATCAATTAAAGAACTTTACCTGATAAGATAATACGCATCACCTACCGCTGCCTTATACTCATCTTTTTCTAGATAACTTCTGATACAAAAGCTCATTTTCTGTAGATGCTCTGTCCTAGCTGACTATGAATTACGGCTTCTATTTGACCCACATTGCTGCCTTGATGGGTGTTGTGATTTTTACAAACTATATCACAATCTAGCTTAAAACTAACCACTAACTAAAAACAGTCATCTCACCTTTACATTCATTTTAGCTGCTATAGCTGCTATAACACATTCTCAAAAACGGTCTGGATGCTCATGGGGCTCCTCTGGGTGCAGAGGTGTAGGTTTATAGGGAGAATCACTCAAACAATAAATCTTTCGTTAAATTGGGTTTAAATACCTAGATTTGTTGTAACATGATACAAGTGTTCGAGGGTTCTTTCCATTTTATCTCTTTGTTAAGGGGGGGGGACCCCTTTGTGCCACAAAGTTTGACCACACTCTCTCGCTGTATCACAACCTTTGCCTCCATGGACAGAAATTCGGGTGAGAATCTCGAACGGTGTGAGGACTGCAGAGGATTTCAGTCCGTCTCTTCACACATTCCTGCGTTTGTGCCGAGACTCCTCTCTCAGACATGTGTCAAAGTCAAGAATGAGCACAAACCAAAACAAGACGTCGACATTATTAATGCCCGGGCTGTTACTAATTATTTTCTCTGTAAGTGTGATCTGAGGTTTGGTCAAATTCTACAGACTCAGACAATACCATTTATTAAACGCCCTGTAGCTGATTTTTGTTTTGTTTAATTACAAACAATTAAAGAAAAAACTATGTAATTAAATTGTTAGTTGTGTCCAAGCTCATTCCTAACTTTCCTAACATATTTGTAGCATCCCAATTCTTCACAAGGACGGGTTTCAGGTACATTCCACACCTGGGAGGGTCACTTTTCAGGGTCACAGTCACAGAAATGCTAGAAAATTAGCCTGAAAGTTCATGAAAATGATACAAATGCTTTACAATAATTAGATGCTCAGTGTTTTTCCCCGGTGTCTGAAGTTACAATATACTAAAGGAGGACCAAACTAACGTAAATATTTTTGACAAGCTTTATAGAAATCTCGGTCAAATCTCCATCCTTTACCACAAATTAACTCACTTCTACATGTTACTCAAGTACATGCAGTTGAGTAATTGGCACTACCACCTCTGTCCAATCGCTATGAAAAACGTAGACTTATTTTTAATGTGAAATTCTACCCCCAGCTTTAAGGAATGTGCCCCGTCCCCAACTTGGCCAAGCAGCACTTCTGTTCCCCATTCGGAGACCATTTACATGCTTGTAAGTCGAGTCGTAAAACTGTCACGGCAGTATGTTAAACTCATGAGGGTAATTAAATCAGGGCTTTGAAGAATGCCAACAAACTGTTTTCAATCCATTCTATCTTTCTTTTCTTTTTTTTTGCTTGGGTTTGGTGCTGGACACTGAAAGGTGAGGTCACATTCCTGTAAAGATCCTCTGTGGGAGGCCGGCTTTTATTTTAAACACATGGACTTGAGTTTATTATCAGTAAGGCCGGTTTCCCATAATGCTTCATATTATGTAACAAGAGAAATTAAGGCCTCTTGTTGAGTAGAGTTTTCGATAGACAGTAAAGCCAATATTGCTAAAAATACTTCCTTCTCAACTTTAAATGTTCAGGGCTATGTTTCAAATTTACTTAGTTAATAAATATATAAACAGAGTGCACAAGGGCAGCAAAAATATTGAAATACGTATTTTTCTGGTAAGTGAGATTTTCAATTTATGTGCAGTATTAGATCAATATTTAGTTGATGGCGCACTTTTTAAACTCTGCTACACGAATACAAGGATGTAATGCATTTCATAGCATGTTTGTAGAAGTACAGACTCAGCTGGGTTTATACATAATAAAGAGACAGTAGGTTGGTAATGATGTACCTAAATTCGCTAATTGAAAAAAATGATCAACTGAAAAACAGTCAAAATACAACTTGAATCTGTCAAAATAAGTGGTTTTGATACTGCCGGTGTATAAACTGATTCAATGCTTATAGACCAAAAAAATAGTCGCCACAAAAATGAAAGGTTGCACACTCTAAAAGTGTTTGTTGGACCGCCTTGAGCTTTGATTACGGCACACATTCGTTGTGGCATTGTTTCAATAAGCTTCTGCAATATCAAAAAAAAATCCAGTGTTAATTTTTCACCAAGATCTTGAATTAGTGATTGAAGAGTGACCCCTGCGCAAACCAGCACATCCAATCCATGTGTGACAAGTGTGTCTCATGCTCCTGGAGTCACTCTTTCACAATGGGCCTGATGAACTGCAATAGTGTTTTATGGGTTGAAATAAATATTCTGAAAAGGTCACTGTTCGTCATGCTCACAGTTACTGGTAGCAAATCTGCGAACATTTGTTCAAAGTCAGAGGGGAGTTTCAGACTAAAACTTCAAATCACCATAAAAGTGATTCAATCTGACTGTCCTCTGGCGGAACTTGTTTTTAGAAAGGCCAAGTTCATTGAAAGACCCTTTAGCGCCAAATTTCTTACCGCCGCTTCACTGCTCTATGCAACGCGAGAACAGGAACAAACCCTCTTAGTGCTTTTAGTGCACCTACAGTAATGGCTTAATGGATTTGTGATCAAATGGCAAAGCGGTGCGACGGGACAGGCATTAAGTTTGCGAACGCTTGAGCTGGTCAGAAAGATGGAGGTCTGAGTCGCCCAAGTGGAATATAAATAGCCCCGAGTACAAAAGCCTTTTCCATCGCCTTCCTCTCAAATCTTTCTCCTCCTGTGAGGGGAACATATCCGACCCCGGTCTTCGGTTCATGTCGGGCCTTGTTGGGAGCTGAAACACAGAAAAGGACTCAACCCTCCACCTTAAACTAGGAGCAGTTTCAGTGTGATTCATGAGCCGTCGCCTCAAACTTGACTTATATAATGGTGAAGTGGGAGAATAAAAAATGACAGAAGCAGGCTCTGTATTTTAAACTTGAGTCACGGAAAAGGGAAGAGGCAACCGGTCCCAAGCATCTGACGGATTGTTTCTGACCCTGAAATGGACTGCACAGTCTGGTTGGAAAGCCCTTAAAATGTAAGACAACGTGGAGATAGCAAGGTGACATTGTGCGGATATTCCATTGCTTTAGGCATGTGGGGCCTCAAAAAGGTTTTGCTTTCTAAATAGATATATTGGATTTCTTTTAAACACTATTTCTGGCATTTTTGCACAGAAATCTAATGGTATTCTGAAAAGATACCTACCGATCCGATACTGGTATCTATCTTGGTGCATCTCTAATTGTCCCCTTCTGATATTGTTTACCTGCCCCGTGGAGTTGTGCAGTTTCAAGGCTCTGGCGAAGACTAACCTAACAACAGTAGATTTCAACACTATACTCAATATGCATTCAGAAGAGAATAAAGCTAAATATTGAGTTCTCTAGAAACAATGGCCCCTAAAGATTCTCTCATAGTATAGAATGGTTACACTATACAACCACCAATGCAGTACAATTTGTGCAAAGTAACACACAGTATATTCATAATTGTTGCTGCACACAAACAAATGACTGAACGACAGCTACAGCTACAACAATCCTTGAAAGTCTAACTAACTGTACTCAGCCTCGGTGCTCTGGGCTCCACATGCCTGCTCCCATCAGAATAAACAGCGCGGAAAATGAAAAAAAAAAAAACTCTCGCATTTGTGCATTACAAATGACTTTACAGAAAACAAACACCCGAAGGGCCGTGAACTTTTAAACACAATGTGCTACAGAAACACAGGTGTGAAAGAAAACGAGATAGAAATGCAACGTGCCCCACTGCGCCTCATCGCAATATGAGAGGAAAGCCGTGTAAGACAACCATGGGAACAATTGACAATGCAAAAGTAAACAAAGATGACACTCTTGCGCCACGGTAATTACAGAGTTTATCGGAGGAGTCGAATAGGCCGGTGATGGCGCGGAGAGAATACGGACTGGGACTAAGACTGAAGCGTATTGTTAGTCAGGTGATTTACAATTGTACAGGGGTGGAGGGAAGAGCGGGCTTCAGAGCGCTGCCAGGGCAAGGATAGATGTGGATGTCGCTATAGCACCCCCTGTTTCTTTGTACCCATTGTGAGGAGCCAGGGTTTGGTGCGAGGGAGGGAGGGGTGAGGGAGCCAGTGCCTGTGCATCTTCACCAGCAGACAGCGGCAGCACAGATCAAAGCCTGTGTCTCCAAAGCTCCCGTCGCATTTGAAAACTTCCCCCAACATTTGCACAAGGGGATGACATGCCTGTGCAACGCTAGCGGCCCGGTGAATGTGACGTCTGAATACCAAACAACAGAATTATAAGATACAGAGTGCAAAAAACAATTCACAGAGCCCCAAAAGTGGAAGTACTAGACACTACACTTTTTTTTTTACTTAAGTATATGATTCCTCAATAAAACTATTACAATTGTTATATTCTATTTTATTGCTATTATTAGTTTACAATGTTTTTTTAAAATAAATTCATAGTAGCAATAGGGGGACTACTTTTGAGAGCTGACAAAGATATTTTACTGATTTAATATACAATAATAATGAGCAAATAAAGCTTTTAACAGAATACTCATATACAATACAGTACATCTATAGCCATGTAGAAGTACTCTGGTGCACGTCATTTGTGTACAAATGTAGAATAAAATCGCTGTTTATTTTTACCTTTATTTAGTAAGGAAAGTCCCACTGAGATTAAGAATCTCTTTTACAGGGGAGTTCTGGCCCCAGAGGGGAACCTATTGAACATATTTTTAGTGGTAGGGGAAACTGGAGTACCTGAACAAAACCACAGAGACAGGGGGAGAACATGCAAACTCCACACAGAAAGACCCGTCTAGGTGGGAATCAAACCCGGGACCTTCTTGCTGTGAAGCACAACCGCAGCACTACCGTGCCACCCTATAACTACTACTGCTACTGAGAAATAGACCAAAATAATCAGATTTTGGCGTAATATATACAGTATACCTATATGTTACAAAAGGGAAAGCAAATGTGCCTTGCAAGTGTTCATCTTTGAATTATGTAAATTTAGAGTAGAGGTCGTCAGCTCCAGACAGGCACATTTGTCTGAAAGCTGGCTGCCATTGTGAAACATGAAATTTTCTCTATGCTCCACTTGACCTTTGACGGGCTGGACGAACACACTCCTCGGGGCCACACTCAGTTACTGCTGCGTACTACCCTATGTGGTGTCAAGTGAGGCAGGTATGAAACCGCGTGATTGCACTGTCCACACACTGAGAGGGGTCTCGGTTCGTGTCGTTGATAATTACATCAGGTCACCTAATGGAGTGGCAGACTGCTTTGTTGTGATTCGCCTCCGAGGAAGTGTAAACACTCTAATTCTCTTCCCTTGGCAGCTATTCATAAAGTTCCATAGAGCAGTGAATGAGGATCAGAATTCAATTAGAAAGCCCTGGACAAAGTAGGCCAGTGTTGTTTACAAGGACCTCACCCACACTTATTGTTCACACAGGAGTCAAGCATCCCTTGGCCTATATCGGCTGACATTCATGGAAAGCACAGGATAATAACTTTTTGTTGTTGGTTGTTGTCACGCGATACAGTCCTACTGGCACAAAGCTGTCCTCAACACTTGAGATTTGTCTAATGGGGAACTTCAGAATCAGTCAACAATGAACTCACACTTAAAATCCTTCCTTTTGAAAATAATAGGACAGAAAGGATTTGGTTACTTGAGTAAAAATTGAATAAACAAAATTATTACTAGGGCTGCACAAAATTTAAGTAACTAAATATGCGATACGGCTGTGCAATATTGCGATTACGATATTATTACATCATTTACCTAACCATTTCAACACGATATGTTGAATTCTATTTAAACACAAATCAGAAATGTTTAACTAAGACTGAACATTTACACAGTTCTGTTCATTTTTTGTCTCAGTCAGATAAAAAGGCCTTAGTGATGTTGCGATACAGTTATTGAGTCACCTAATAACGATATGTTATGCGATATATTTGGCAGCCTCAGTTAAGACTACTTTAAGGCCACACAGCTGAACAATTAACATTATAATATTAGTGCTTTTCAGTGACTCAGTGGCTGTATTTAATTTCAGGTTTTCAAGGGTTCTTCTGGTAGTTTGAATAGAATTTTGTACACGTTTTATCAGCTGTGAAAACCTACCAGAAATCTTAAAAACAATTGCCACATCTCCATGGAGACGAGTTCCAACAAAGTTACGTGATAGGGCTGACGAAAGGTGATCCCACTCAGAATAAAGGAGCAGGTGTTTCTTTTCTTAGGCTTTTTACCAACAAAACGTAATAACATAAAGGCTCACATTTTATTTGATAATATATCACGCAGTATTGTTTTAATTTCTACCATTTATACTAATAGAATACAGCTACCCTTGCTGATACTACTAATAGAACTGCTTATATTACTTTGTCGATTGTGCGGTTATCACAACATGATGTTTCAAGATTCAAGATTCAAGATTGTTTTCAAGGGTGTTGTGGCCAATCTGCTTGAACTAACTAGATTTTGTTAATCCCCTGCAGCCCTCTCCAATTGCACTGTCTGACAATAGCAATCTGCACAATGAAGGTGGATAAAGTCTGACCACCGACGTTTGTATCCGAGTGGCCCCAGCACTACCTACATCACTGGCCTATCAATCTCATTAAACTGGAGCACGCGTCTGTTTAATCCACTCTGTTTTCCCTTGTAACTTTAAGTGACGGCCTGGCTTATTAAGTCTGACCATGTGGTTGTGATACTGTTGTAGTTACTGCTCTGTGCTCTAATTTCATCCATCCTGTAGCCTCAGTAGGATATGTAGAGGCCTTACCCCTAGTTTATTGCACAAACAGGTGGGGGCACAGATCCAGTGGCACCTATGGGCCAAAGACTGAGCACTCTGCCGAGGTTGGTTCCTGGTTCCTTACCCTTGAGGCATCATCAACGCGCAACCACTTCATACTGTACTTGGTGCTTCATATATTAGTGTATTTATAGTAGCAAAGAAGAGGATGTGCATTAGCTTTGTTGTTTATGGGCAGTTTTTTTGTTATGTTTTCATTGTTGCTCGCCACAATAAATCTTTTTATTTTCCAGGAATATAGTAGGCCAATGTGACAAAATGAGGATTGTTGCTACTGTAATTAATAATCAACAACTAAATAATATATCTCTTCAATGGTGAAAAGTCCTGAAAATGGCACCGTTAACAGGAAAAGGTTCACATCGGATGCCCTTTCTTATGAAATTGTCTCATGGGCTTCAGACTGGCAAAATGGATAACCCCCCATAAAACACACATTTCTATATCCCTGGGGTTTAAAACAATGCAACGGATGGATGCCAACTTGTAATGCTCTATCCGGAGAGCATCCTCTTGGCAGATAGTGACGATCACACTCACCTTCCAGTGTCATTAAATGATGTCACTAGAAGGGCAAATAGCCTGGATCTAAACCATGTCCAGGGCATCCTCCAAATGGCTCTGTCCGTTGAGGCCCGTTGGATAAAGAGCCGTAGTGGGCTGAGAGAGAGGTAATGGAGGATGCTTTGAGTGAACATTGGCATCTTTCCAAAAACTAAATCCAGTTTCAATATTTTAAACCTATCAGTTAAACACCTGGATAACTGAGAATTGACACCGCTGTTACACATTCTTTGGAGTAATTACTGCACTGCCTTGGCAATAACTCCTGGGGCCCGATCTTCTGCCTGGCGCAACAACAGCGTTGCTCAAGACGAAGTTGAAATCCTGCGTACAAACAAGCTTAGGGAAAAAAACGATCGGATGTGGCATGGTGTGCTACAAACAGCACTTATTAGGAGTGCTTGCTGCTTGATCTTCACTCTCCTCTTCTTTACATTATTGTCGCGGGGCACGACAGACTACAAACTATTTCTCCCACTGTTAGTTAAACACTGGCCATCTCTCCAATTATATCAATGGTCCCGCTCTAGGGCCAGTATCAAAGAGGAGGGAAAGATTTCACGGAGCCTTCTCCTTCGCAAAAGTCTCGTCTACAGTCTGCCTTTAGAAATGCAAGATCGGGCCTTTAGTCTCTCAGCACATGCCATATTATAGAGTTTGTGATCTGATAACGATTAAAGATGACTAAATTAGCTGTCAATCATCCTTTTCACCAGGAAAGGGTGTCCTCATCTGGAAAATCTCCCGATGAGCTACTATTTAGAGCAGCTACAGTAAGTTGAGAAGCAACAACTAACCAACACCACTTCGAGAGCGAAGTGACATTTCCAACAGATGCAAAATAGGCCATAGCCAACAAAGTGGTTCATGGTCATGGCCAATTGATCTAAGTATGCACGACCAAAAGCAGAGGTAAGAGGCTGAGTAATGTGTGAGTGACGGAGTGGAAAAGTGAGAGAAAGGAGCAAGTTAATTCACTGGCTGTCCTCCGAAGCAGCGTTTAGTAAATCACCGTCACTTTATGAAGGGGCGGATGTCTTTGTACAAACAACCAACTGATTATAAGATCCTTGGCACAGAGACAGGCCTGACAGAGTAGCTTTATCTCGCTGTATTTTGCCTGCGCCCTCTTCATTACCCCGTCATGAGCTGAAATTGGTAGCGGCCTCTAAAAATGAGCACTGACACGGACTGCTAACACAATGTGACCGCAGGCAAATGTAGGCAAAGCAGTTTCATCTCAGCGAGTCGTGTTGGATCAATAATACATGAGAGCAGCGCCTTTAGCGTGATTAAAAGAGATGTACCATGGAACTACAGGTGCTGCATCACCAATATGGGCCGTGCACGCTCAAGGTAGTCTAAGGATATACAGTGAGAGAGGGGCTCACACACAACTGATTTACTGTTATACCATATTGCTGGTTTAATCCTATGAACAAATATGAGTCTGCAGAGTCCAGATAAATGTGTAAGTCCCTTCAATGTTGTGAAGGGACTTACAGTGATATCTTACTTTTTCTTGACCTCAGAGCATTGACGGATCTGAAGTGCCCTACCCGGTGTTCCGCGCCGGGGCAAAGGGCCACATCCAATCAGCCGAACCAGCAGAAAATATCAAAGAGGAGTGGTTGAGCGGAGATGGGACAGTACGGCGGGAGTTGTGTATATGATGAAGACCAGGAGGAGGAGGAAAAGGAGAAGGAGGAAGGGCACGTTCAATCTCATCAGATTTGTCTTTGAAGATGAGTCACCACATGAAAGATTACGACGTCCGGGACGCTGGGTTGAGAGGAAATGAACAAGTGTCCCAAAATGGAAGAGAGAGAGATTATGGAGTTACACCATGACTTGATTGCTGATTAAGTGAATCAGAAGGGAGGGCATCTAGCCTGGAAAAAATTTGCTAAATGAGAATGCCATTTGCAGTGACAAAAGGGGACCAGCCAAATAAATAGACAGCTATAGTGTTTCCAAACCAACTGCTCACCAGCAAACAAAAGCGTGTTTAACTTGGCCTTCCTTCTTGCTTCCGGATGGTTTTCCCCTTAGCCTTCTCTGCGTAATGTATCTAGCAAAAGTCAATCACTATGAGAACTCCGTTATATTTACTGTAAGCAGCGTCAACCATGGAGTTACAACTGGCAACATTTAGGATAAAGAAAAGATCTCCTGGGCACCTACGTTAACAGTTGGGTTCAACAAATCTAACACAAACACTAACTCAAGCATTTTACAGAAAAAAAAGTCTATCTACATTTGTTTACCATTAACCTAACTGAGAATTCAACACTTAGGAGGACAGGAAGTACAGAACTTCAGATGAGTCATGTAAAAATGGAGATTGCTTCCATTTAAAAACACGTGATGATGATGATACGTAGGGGACAACAGCTCAAGACCAAAGATGAGCGATGGGCGAAGGATGTAACCAACATGGCGGTGCATGATGTATCTTGTTTACCTGCATGACTACCTGTTGCCATGCAAGGGGCTGGCTGGCGGTAGCGTTGGGAGGCAGGTTGGCCTTCTCAAGCTGCAAAGTGACGTTTCGACGCTCCTCCTCCAGCGCCCGGGTCAGCTGCTCGAAGCGGGCCTCCTGCTCTTTGACCGAGGCCAGGATGCTAGCGGCCGAGCGAACCTCATATTCCTCCATGATGCTTGGTTTGTGTGTAAAAGTCTTCCGGGTCAGAAAGAGAGAGAAGAGAGGAAGGAGGGGAGGAGCAGCAGGTCAATACAGACTCCTTGACCAAACCAGGCCAGCCACTTTACAGAGAATAACCAAGTATGAGCAGAGTTATGTTCTGGTTTTGAATAGACTACACTACCCCATGGACCTTGTGGGTATAATATATCAAGGAAAGACCAATGTATAAAACTAAAAGCAGTTGGAAAAGATGGGTTTGGTTGATGATTACTTTAGCTTAAATGTTTCCACACACAAAAAGGAAAACGTCGAGCTGGTAACGTTATACCCTAGACCAAAATTTGTCTCAGCGTGGGAAGTCTTTAGTATTGATTCTCAGACAAGGCCAAAAGGTATTGAGGTTGACTGACTACGCCAAATGGACATCTGTAACAGGATTTATCCATATCTGACTGAATAGAGCTGAATATTACAAAAGACCCCGCTAAGGAAGTCCTACTTCAGAGGTCTCCAACCAGTGGCTCGCTAGTCCTTGCTAAGAAGCTCCCCAAAGGTTTTCCACATTTGCATAATAATTCCTCAAGTTGAATTGCATTTTTTCTTTGTGAACCCAATCTGAAAACATATATAGGTAAAAAATAGTCAGGTATCAAGGGGAATCTAACTTAATTTCCATTCTTTGAGAGGAATATCATCTTAGAAATGTCATCTCAGCTGCAAAGACGCGGCTAGGATGTCACGTACATATCCTCAAAGCATAAATAGCTGTCTTTTGTTTTTATTTTTGCAAAAGTACTGTAGCTCATGGGGGAAATGGTTGGAGATCCCTGTCCTACTCAATAACATTTAGCTTTTATAAGTACAAGACATACAGCTCAAGACATAATGCCACAAGAGGGAAGGAAATGCACAACAGGGAAATGGGGAAATGTTTGACACGTATAAGGTGCAAACAGTCCGACATGTAAACAGCACGGCGGAATGGCACTGTCACCACACACAGTCATGCGCCACCAGCCGCAATGCATTCTGACACACTATTGCAAGCATGAGTCCACCACATGCAAGCTCCCCATCAGCACACAAACAGGTCTCCGAGCTTGGCACATCCACTGTCGATCACAAACAACCCGGATTGTTAAGTCAGATAAGGCGAAATGCAGTATCCCTGTCACACACACGCCTGATATGTATAACTGATGGTGGCGGGATATCGGGGGGAGTTGTCGGCGAAATAACAAATGAGGTTGGAAGCAGCGGTCCACAGCGATACAGACCTATAGCAGATAAGCGGGTAGTGAGGTGTTAGCAGACAGACATCCCCCGATGCAACGCGGGCAGAGAGACCAGAGCTGGGAAGAACAAAGGAGAGAGAAGAATAAATGTGTTAAAATGAAAAAGTTTTCAAACATTAAAAGCAGTACAAAGGGCACATTTAGTAATCCTGTTCAAAGTTTCCATCATAAAGTAATTAATGCAATGGTTGTTTGCTTTGCATGACAGTTTGATATTGTGAAAACAAAAATCACATTAAATGCTTTCAACAACATTTCCAAAAGTTAATCACATTAATGGGCGCCCTTGCTTTTAATATTAAAAAGTACAAAGCGGGTCATCTCTGGGCAAGCGATAACAGTCACGGAAAGCCGGTTTAATAAACGGCGTTTGGTGAAAATTACAATTACTTTTAATTACTCTATTTCTAATTACAATTCAAAAGTTGTTGGTCCTCTACAACAGTGTTTCAAATAAGGAGAACTTGGGAATATTTTACATCTAAAAAGAAGGGGAAACTGAACAGTATTTCAATGATCATTTTTGCAGTGAAAGATTTGATTGTTTTTGCTTTATCTTTGACACAAAACACAACTACCAATAAATCTCAGTTTAGCAAATAATTTTCAAAGTAATTGACTGCACCCTAGAGTTTAGGGATACTTTGAGTAGAAATGAAAGACTCAGGAATCTTTATCTCATCCATTTTTGTCATCATGATGTATTTGAGCTCAGTGATTTATGAACTTCTTAACCCTGACTTGAACCGAGCACATTTTCTACAGTTCTCCCAAATCTAAAAGCTTAAAAAAAACATCAAAATAGTGACGAAAACAAGGATGAAAAAGAAATGAAAAAAAAGCAATAAAAAGGCAAAAACGTGGCGATAACGTGGCGAAAATGTTACAATCACTTTTGTAGGTCTTAGCTTTCAAATGAGGCATTACACTGTTGCTCGCCACTTGAGAAACTTTTACTTTTGGGTAAAGCCGAACTGCAGTATACAAGTATATTACCAAACAGACAGATGCCCAGAAATCTTCAAATGATTGCACAATATTGTTCTGTACCCTTGGGTTGATTACGAGGTTGTGAAGGACGTGATAAATAAACAGACGGCATCGCTCCCTTCACCCTGTATTGACCTCATCCAACCCAAGGCAACTGTGCTCAAAATTCACACCACTGACCACGTGACATCAAAGTATCGTGGGGAAATTTCTGAATGATGCCACCGAGACAGACAGAGATTGAAGGAGGGTGCTGCAGCCGGGGCGAGGGGTGATCAATGGATACGCACCCGCCCGAATGTCAAACAGCTCGCGTTACAGACACAGTGTCAGAGCTGCATAAACAGGGCTGATTTTTCACTATAGGACATAGTCTGTGAGTGAGAGAGGCCCTTATTCCCTTTGAAGCGCAGTCGCTGTTTGATGTTGTTGCATGCTGATCATTTATTTATCTGGAGAGGAGAGTTTCCGACGTGACTCTTCCCCGTTTCTGACTATTCTCACAGAGCACACAATCTGCGTACGACGTGGAGTTGAATTTCAAGCCCTAAGTCCAATATGTTTTTTAGGTTGGAAGGCACGAAGAAAAGTTTATATTTTTATATACGAGTTCGATGAGTCAATCAAGTTGGACATTTCTTGGCATGAAAGGCTGACATTTCTTGACGAACCAAATGCCTTCCCCTGGGGTTTGTGATGTTAGAGTCAAGAAATGTCCAGCAGGATTGATTCTTCAAACTGTGATATTGATCTACCCGGATGTTTGAGTATTTCTGTTCAGGGTTGTACGGTCACGCAGCAGTAGCGCTCGAGCCTCACAGCAAGGAGTTCCAAATTTCTATTTAATTCAATTATAATTTATAATACAACAAAATCTTATTTTTTTTATACATTTTTAAAGCAGTACTAAGTAACTCTTGCCCCTAGAGGCCATAAACGCAACTGCGGGTGTCGTAACAAATTGCGTTGTTTTTTTTTTACTTATTATTTGTCCGTGAGGGTAAATACTACGCTGACAGAAAAGGCGAAGGGAGAGACGGATATTGTACATCCAATTACACAATGGAAATAATTTTTTTCACTCAAACTTGGCTGTAAATACTGTTTAAAGTGGCGCGAACCCGCAGTTAGCTTTGCCCGTTAGCCTGTTAGCTTCTTCGTCGTGATTCTATTAGTGTGTATTGGTTGCTCCGGTCCGGTGGCAGTCAAGTTGCAATTGTGGTTTTCTGGCCAGAGACACCAGCGGGAGATGACACTTGTATTACCCTCAGAGGGACTACGAAAAGGATTTATTAAGGTAAACAAGTACTGCTTTAAGACACTTTATTAGCAGTGCCCAGGGATCTCCAGATGTGGAGCCAGGCTGATGGTCAGAATCACCTGGCTGAAGGATTCACCTATTGTACATGTTTTTATTGGTAGGGGAAACCGGAGTACCCGGAGGAAACCTACAAGGGCGCGGGGAGAACATGCTCCACACAGAAAGGCCCTGTCCAGGTAGGAATCGAACCTGGGACCTTCTAGCTGAATATGTTGCTATAATAAAAATGACTCCCCCGAAAATGTATTCTTAACCCCTGTGGGACAAGGTTAAATGAAATCATAACAACAATAAATAAGTAATGGAATCAGAATTTGGGCAGTTTCCCTGGTGACTGGGAGTCCTCTTTAACAAGTATGTTTTAATGAAAATGAAGGAACGCCAGGAAGAAAAGCTCCTGTGCAATATCTAATGCAAATAAGCAAAATAAATAAACAGTAAATCTATACAGAAGTCAGTTTTATTATCAATTTCTCCAGCTAATTAAATGTGTGTGGCTTTTCAAACCTTTGGTGCAAACAGTATAGAGAAAAAAATCGTATGTGACTATCTCAAAAATACAGCTGAGCATGTGTTTGCATGTGTTAATTTGGTTTCAAAATGGGAACATTGCTTTGGAAACTCCGCTTGTATAAATAGCGGTCGTGTCTATTTTTGAATACGTCGAATGCTTGAGATAATGCAGCACAGGCAGAGAAGGAGGCGGTGTGCCGATTGGACATTCCCGTTGATAAACCTTAATGACTCACACCCCCCATGGGTCAAGGGCAGCGGGGCCATTTCTTCCTCCCAGTTACAGGGCAATAATATGGAGAGCACGCAGGCTACACCCCTCGGCTCGTCATTAAACAGCACCTTCTGGGGTTTCCCAAAATAGCCTCTGTTGCACTGAGCAGGACAGCTGTAGAAAACCCCCTATGCCAAAACTACAGCTGAGGTCCAGCAGATGTTCATTAATGGGATGGGTCAGAGGGGGGACAAGTCCGGCCAAGGTCTAAGTCATTAACCCCATATGTTAAAGAGTAAATTGTAACATCAGCACATTATACAATACTCTTATAACTGGAAGGTTCAAATTCCGACTCCTGCACACGTATTCGTCGTTGTGTTCTTAGGTAAGACACTACAATCACCTCTGCATAGGTGAATGAGAGTGTGAATGGGGCAGTGGTTCTTTGATATGAAGCACTAAATACACTGAAACCATTCACCATTAACTTGTAATGATGACATATTTTATAGATATAACACATCCGTGACATTAGGGTTTTGGAGCTCAAGTGAAAAGGCCGTCATCCCAAAGATAATGAATTTTGATGTATGACTTTATATTAAAAGAGTTTAAAGATTATACACTTCTGCTAGACATTTAAATTAGTTATTTGGTAGGATGTAGCGCTGACAAATTCAGCCTGAAAAGCTTATGTATAGCTGTAAATACAACAACAATTTAAAGTACTTTACCTTGTTTATTTTAATCTATTTTCCCAATTTTAAATTTAAATGCAACTTTAGGTACTTAAACACACCCTTGTTCTATGAAGCACACTGTGGACTACTTTGTGTACAAATTGTGCCCTACAAATTGACAATCATCCCCAATAAAAGATTTTGTTAACACTTTACATGACAACCCGGTAACTACTACCTAGTAGTTACAGTGGTAATAACTAGTAACACATATCAATAAAAGTGGTAGGTCTTGTGTAATTAAAGTAGTACTTAATAGTAACTCTGCTCAATAACACTAAGTAATAATCTAGTAATTACTAGTAATAAATATAAATTCAACGTTGCAGTTCTATGGTAATTGAAATAACTCTGCCCAATAACTGCTAAGTAATTGCTTAATAATAACAGTACTAATAACTATTGGGTTATTAATGTGGTATATTTTTGGTATCCATAGGGGTGAGCTATACATGCTCATCAGTAAGTCTTATATTGTCAGTGTTATTGGGCTGAGTCACTATTAACAACTACTTTAATTACCCAAGAACTACCACTTTTATTGATATTTATTACTAGTAATTACTAGGCAATTACCTAGCAGTTATTAAGCAGAGTTACGATTAACTAATACTTTAAAAATACAAGAACTACCACTTTTATTGATATTTGTTACTAGTTCTTACCACTGTAATTACTACCGTTATTACTAGGTAATTACCTAGTAGTTACCGGGTTGTCATGTAAAGTGTTACCGAGATGGGTAAACTGCTCATTATTATTTGATTATTAAATTATTTACAGGAAACCCCATGCTCATTTTCTGTCTATAAAAGAAAAATAGAGAAAAGACATGATAACTCCGGGAACGTGTACTTTTTTCTCTGTTCACTCTTTTTTCTGCTTGTGACATGCAACAGTGTCTCACTTCATTTTACAGTCCGTGCTCTCCTGTACCTACACATTAGTTACAGTATACATGCACATTGATAACGTGGTACTTTTCCTTGTTTCGCTTTTCTCTGTTCAACAATCAATAAAAATGCCTGGAGTCATGTCTTCACTTTCACAACAGTAATACTGTTGTCTTGCAACATTAAAATTAATGCACAATGTATGCTACCACATTCCCTTTTGCCACAACTATGTGATAGCTCAGCATAAATAATTTCTCTTTGAATACCATTACTACACCTTGAAACGTAGTTACACATTGTAAGAGTACCTGTACTTACATGTGTAATTACTTTCTTGTTATCCGTACTTACACCTGGAAGTCGCGGGCTGTATTCTAAAGCGTTACTGAAACATTCACCTGATTAGGGGTAAGGACTACTACAGCAGTGGGTTTCTTTTGCCACCCGCTTGTCTCCATTTCCCCCCTTTCTGGACCCTGTAATTGCATCTCAAATTAATTCCTTGTCTAAACCCATCTGATGCCCGCGAGGACGCGCCTCTCGATGGGGCAAAGGGGAAAAGTAAACACCTGCGCCCACTTTGTCTGGTTTATGCACTGAAATTGCGGCCCAGTCTTCAATCTACCTCTGCTGTCAATGATAATGCTTTTATTTATTGAGACAAATAGGCATTGCTCTGACTTTGCAGCACCAGTCAGCTCGTGCTCCTCTGGGATGGTTTTCTTCCCAGAAAAAGTAAAAGGGGGATTTGCAACACTTTGGAAACAGTGGTTGCGAAGATAAAAGTCAGGTGGATGTGAAAATAAAATCCGTCTTAAAGTTTTGGTGACATGCAATGACATAAGAGTTGCGATTTTCCAAAAAAAAAAGTATGCTGTTTAAGAAAAGCAAGATCAAAAGAAATCAGAAAATACTGAATAAACTCAAGCAAAAAGTATACAAGCAATCTTAAAGGAATGCAATTTAAAATGATGCATTATCTACCATTGTGCATATCAAACTGTGGTATGTGGTACTTTATTCATCTTAATTAAAGATCATATAATTGTTTCCTTATGCATCTAATTAGGTGTTTTTCTGCAAACATAACACGCCTTACAATATAGTTCCCCTTTTTATCATGTTTAATGACATGTTTAATTTTGTGTAACTATACTTGGATTGTGTAACTACTCACGAAACCGTATTTAAATAGGGAAAACGTGGAAGAGCTTGGTCGCCTCTAACTTCACCCCTGTTCGGCCCCATAGAGGAGAGGAGGAGAGGCGAAATACTAACATAATCTTTGGTCTTTTTGCGTGACTGAGAGCACGCACAAAGACTAGACAGGTACGCATCAACTCAAGTGAAGCTAAGTTAAGTTAAGTGCTTTATTTGTCATTGTACGACAACAAAATTGCGTTCAGGTGTTAGTCCTGAGCGCGCCGCCACTGTGGGCCAACCTGACCAGCATGTTTTTGGAGGTAGAGAAAACCTGGATGGCTGCCTTCAGTCTCCTCTGATCCTCTGAAACGGTGCACCGACTTCTGGGTTTGTCAATGTTTCAGAGCGTGGTGTCCTGCACAGCTCCCTCCGCTCCACAACAGTCTTTCGCCATCTTCTCCTCATTTAAAGACACACTTGTTTTTCTTTTGAATGGACGAGGCAAAACCTTCTGTCTAGTTGACAACTTCGAAAACCGATTACAATTAAGGCTACTGAAAACTTGTGCATAACATTGGTTGACTCAAGAATTACCATAAAAAAGGCATAATCTTCAAGGGAGTACCATAGATGCTGGGGATCTTTTATAATGCATATTTATTACTGTAAATCATCTCAGTCTGAATGCTTTGGTGTGACAACCGTACAACAAAATAAGATGGAAATGTGAAAAAATAAAAAATGAAACACCAAACGAATACAAAAATCAACATGCTAATGTTTTTTGTCAGCACTGTTTAGAAATCTCTATTATTCTAACTTCTTTGAGTAACAATAAAGAGGAACGCCACATGAATGAAAGCCAGGTTTACGATTATAGACGCATAGGGAGTCCACCGATGATCACTTTCACAGCTTAAAAATGCATCTGTTGTTTACTCTGTATTTTATATCCACTGGTTTTCTTTGAAGCATGTTCCCTGTGTGGAGGATTTCTGGATGAAAACCAAAAAGCATGCAAAACGCATGCAAATGCTATGTTAATCTTCCTGAAGAGACTCAGCAGCTCATCTTTTCAACGTAGTCCTTTGCCGCGTCACGTCATATTTACATTTATTTACTGTATGTTTGTGAAAGCACTGATATAAGCTGCCTAATCTTTCAATATTTGTCTCAAATATTTGGAAATGGATGAATTCATTGCTTCTTCAGTTCTCCTTTGCATTATTATGAGCTACGTCTTTGCGTTGGTGTAATGCAGTTTTTATTTTGGCCAGAAAAAGTTTATGAAAGGCACTAAGACCAAATGTATGCGGACGAGTTATGAAGCGTGTTATGTCAAAGCAGTACTAAGTAACTCATGCCCCTAGAGGCCATACGCGCCACTGCAGGTGTCGTAGCATGTTGCGCTTTTTTACTCATTAATTGTCTGTGAAGGGAAATACTACGCTGACAGAAAAGACAAAGGGAGAGAGGGATATTGTACATCCAATTACACAATGGAGATAATTTTATTTCACTCAAACTTGGCTGTAAATACTGTTTAAGTGGTGCTAGCCCGCAGATAGCTTTGCCCTTTAGCCTGGTAGCTTCTTCCTGAGTCTATTAGTTATTTTTGTATTGGTGTTCCGACCCGTAGGCAGCGAAGTTGCAATTCTGGTTTTCTGGCTAGAGACACCAGATGAAAATACCCCCCAGTCATACCATTAACACTTGTATTACGCCCAGATGGACTACGAAAAGGATTTGTTAAGGTAAACAAGTTACTTAGTACTGCTTTAAGGTCCTGTATCATGCACAATCAACTTTTTTGATGAGGCGGTGTACCATTTCAGAGGAGCACTGAAGGCAGTAGGCTACCCCGGTTTCCACTACCTCCAAAAACATGCTCAGGTTGGCCCACAATGGCGCACGGCTCAGGACTAACCCTTACTGACACATAGCGTTACATTATAGAGCACAACAAAAACAAAAACAAGGCTAAATAATAGACTCAAAACAGTATGATATTCATAGTATAATAGCAAAAAGTTGTTTATTTTTAAAAGTTATTTTTGAGTGGGGGTTAAAAAAAAGAAAAGCCATTAACCATTGTGCTGCTAATGCTCCAAACATGCTGTATTAAAATGCTAGTTCACCTGACAAACGACTTCATAAAACCAAGCCACATTTTCTTTGTGGATAAAACCCCTGGATGTATTGAAATAAAAATCACACACGGCGGCAGCTAAAAAGGTGAATATCGCTTGAGGAAACAACCGGCATTGAAATAGTGTGTGGGCAAATGTAATTACTCCAATGATGAGCTGAACAATGTGATTAGGAGAAGCTCGGGATACCTTTGGTGTTGGTTGTGTGCAGTCAGATCAGGGAAAGACGGAGGACAGAGGCAGCTCGGAGAGAGATGACGTGCTTGTTCAGTCCGCCAGGGGAGATCTGAGAAGGAAAAGACAACAACAAAGGAAATTAAAAACCCTGCTGACAAAGCATCGGTAATATAGGGCTCTAACGTAATATGTTGCATTGCTTTGGGTTGGCACACAATGTAAAGCCAGTATGCAGATACAGTATGTAGCACTACAGTATGTACAGTATACAGTTCAGCTGTACTATTTTACGGGGACATAATACAACAAATAGTCTGAAAGGGGCATAATATGCAAACATGCAATCAATACGTAAAAGACTTAGAAGATGTGGAAGACTTCAGTAAGAAAAGCCAAAGGCATTTAAGCAAATATGTGAATGTATCGTTGGCTACATAATATTTTACCTTGACAAATTGAACAGTGATTTTGACAAGACTATAGTTTTCACCTTGTCTCCCACAACCAGCCACATGCTATGACTGGCATGAGCAATAATAATATTATATTATGGATGAGTGTATGAATCGAACCAACAGGTTCATAGTTGTTTCTTTGGCAGAAGCGGCACCTATTTGTTTATGAATCAGCTCCATGTATTTATTTTATTATTAAAAAAATCAAATCAAATTTAGAATTGAGATCGAGCTATATGAAAGAAAAAAAATATCAAATTTGCCATATCGTCCAGGCGGCAATCTGACAACGCCAAGGAATAAATACATAAAATTGACAAATAAGACTTCTAATCTATGGAGCTTCCTCATGGCTGGTTCTGGTGACCACCTAAAGTGAAACTTCAGCTTCTCGTTCAAATTAAAGAAGGTTAAAATTCACTATTGCAAAATATATACATCCAAACATAGGAGACATTACGAACTAAAGCACATTGCTTTCCTCAGACTTCTTTAAACATTGTACATCTTCAATTAAAGTGCATATGAAAAAAATCTTAATTAATACTTTTCTGCCCAACATTTCTTCATTAAATTGCTGCTTCACTGAAATAAAAGGATACTTATTACTTACAGCAGATGTTATCTACATAAGTCATATTTTTAAAAGCATTAAAACTTGTCATATGCACTTTAAAACCATTGACATTTAATAAAACCTTTTGCATATAGAAATATAAAAATAACTATAAAACACTGCTGTGATAAATACACTTTATCACTATTGTTTGCTCCAGCAGAAGGTACGAGCCACAAACGTGCACATGCAGCCACACTCCCCCGTCAAACCAGTAAACCTCGGGGAAACTCTGCTTATGTCAACCTGGCCTTAGCTACACCACATCTGACACACAGATAAAGAAGGGGACACGTGTCTGGCACCATTCGGCAAATAGGGTTTGAAGCTTGTGACCGTGGGATGAATCAGAGCGCTATACGAGCCTGTCCAGCCCAGCGGTCTTTGATGGAGGGAAAACAAACGTCTAGCAGCAGAAACACGGAGCAGCCATGAAGATGTCACTGATGATGAAACCCGCCTTCAAACGTGCATCCTCACAGGCCGCGGCGCTGTACACGCACAAGACCTAATCCCATCTAAATGTTTCCTACAAATTGCCTCATGCTGCAAGTGATGTTTTGACACCCGGGCAATATTTGAGCAGGGGGAAATATAAAGTTTTGAAATGAGTTCATCAGCAGTTTGACTGAAATGCAAGCTGTTTTGTCTGGTGTAAACAAATGTGACTAGACTGTGAAAGAGATTTGAAATAACAGACTATGTGAAAGTATGAAAAACACCGACTTTATACAAAATGATGTTGCGATGAGAGTGGGAATATGTGAGAGGTGGAAGCTATGGCTATGACTGACACAGCCATCAGGTGGAGAAGCAGAAAAGAACACAGTGTATCAGTTTCAATGATGAATAAAACCAAAGTGCAATCTACGTAAAGGAAGGTCATTTAATATAATCTATATTTTACACTTACTATTTCTTGTAAGGAACTAAACAGGGCAAATTAGTGGTAACCCCAGAACAATCAGACCCAGATTTAACTAAACCCATATGTTTTGTTTAAATGCAATGTGATTTTATTTTATTTTTTTGCAGATTAGGAGTGCCAGAAAATCCCAGAGTACCACAGAAATAAAGATGAAAGAACAATTTCAGACAAAGTTGTCATGTAAATTTTTATAGAACAGCTAACCTTCAAAAACTTTGTCTCACTTTTCCTTCCCGTAAATGTAATAATGTTATGGTCCAAATCAGAAACACGAACTCTGCGGACAGCAGCACGTTCAGATGCAGCCGTGACAGTGGACCAACACTATGATTAGGGGACACACACTGAGTCCAGGAAAAAAAAAATCAATCCTCAACTCGATCTATTCCACTGCAGGTTTTAGTGGGATGAGAATATGTAACGTTTTCTCTGGGATTTTCAGGCGTGTTCACTTCAAGGACAGCTCGGCGCTGAGCACCGGATTCATGGTTCCGACATCAAAGGAGAAGCTAAGCCCGGCCGCATCCTTGTCTCAAGTTTTCGACTGTGGACAAGGCTTTACATGTCTCCACAAGTGAGACCTTCCTTCACACACAGTTCGCACTTGCTAACAGGAGAAAGTGTAGGAAGCAATCAAATGATCAATTTACTGGATAAAAAAAGATTGGATATTAACTGTGGATGATTTATGCCTTCTCGTGTAAACTGGAAAAAAGACGTATCCCCAAGTCACCTCACCTGGCTCCCTCTCTACGTAGAGGAGCCACAAATTTATATTTAGCTCCCTCGAGGTGACCTCCTCATTTCAACCCCTATTCATGATCATCACTTCAGAGGTTTCCCTGAACCCTCGCTCAATCTCACATTTCATCCTTCGTGCAATTGCAAACAAGACCCCTCGCCTTACTGTCACCTTACTAAGTTTTGGACCAGGGAATTGCAAGCCATCTTTGTCTGGTCAAGAACTACGGCCTATAATGCTTTATAAGGGGCAGGGTGACCTGCCCCTTATAAAGCATTATAAAGCATTATCTCAGATCTGACCAATAAAACAATCATTAATATCTCAAAAACAGCACAAACTGAGATTTTTACAGCACAAAACAGCACAAACGATTGACATATTTTGTATTTAAATTTGAGCATGATGGGGGGCCAGGTTCATGGAGGTGTGCGAGTCAATGGGGGGCCATAGTTGTAAAGTTACTGCAATTTATATTTTATCTCATAACAATAAGGTAAAGATCAATGATAAGTTTAAAAAATACTTTGCATTGCTGCTTGTTGACACCTCTTGATCCACGAAATTCGAGCTCAACCTCTTCTTTTTTTTAAATCAGATTCCTCAAGGACAGTCTAACGAAAGATAAAATCGGGATCAGTGCACACTTCAAGTACAGCCTCTTCTCATGTATGTGTTAATGTGCTGCATGAACAGAGCCGGTGGTTACATGACGCAAAAAATTACTAAACTCAACATGAGCTCGATTCAGTACTGTCAAGTACACTCAACAAAAATATAAATGCAACACTTTTGTTTCTGCTCCCATTTTTCATGAGATGGACCCAAAGATCCAAAATTCCTTCCAGATACACAATACCACCATTTCTCTCAAACATTGCCCACAAATCAGTCCAAATGTGTGATAGTGAGCACTTCTGCCCTGCCGAGACAATCCATCCCACCTCACAGGTGTGCCACATCAAGATGCCGATCCGACATCATGACTAGCGCACAGGTGTACCTTATACTGCCCACAATAAAAGGCCACCCTGAAATGTGCAGTTTTTTGCTTTATTGGGGGGTCTGGGGACTCAGAACCAGTCAGTCGCCGGTCAAGCAGCAGCAGAATACGACAGTGTGTACCAGTTCCCACTAATATCCAGCAACTTCGCACAGCCATTGAAGAGGAGTGGACCAACATTCCACAGGCCACAATTGACAATCTGATCAACTCTATGCGAAGAAGATGTGTTGCACTGCATGAGGCAAATGGTGGTCACACCAGATACTGACTGGTTCTGAGTCCCCAGACCCCCAATAAAGCAAAAAACTGCACATTTCAGGGTGGCCTTTTATTGTGGGCAGTATAAGGTACACCTGTGAGGTGGGATGGATTATCTCAGCAAAGCAGAAGTGCTCACTATCACACATTTGGACTGATTTGTGGGCAATGTTTGAGAGAAATGGTGGTATTGTGTATCTGGAAGGAATTTTGGATCTTTGGGTCCATCTCATAAAAAATGGGAGCAGAAACAAAGGTGTTGCGTTTATATTTTTGTTGAGTGTAATTTACAAATAGGCCGCTCAAGTCAGTTCATTAATGCAAGGGTATCATGCTTTTTACAGATAGTTTTAAAGAATTCTAAACTCATCTTGAATTACAATATTACATGTTTCCATACACTAAGTTCTTATATATAACATTTTAAAGTAAGATTTATGGAGATAATATACCTTTATTCACTATTACTTGTTTGCACATTACCTTGTTGTTCTTTGATTGCAAATGTTTTCTATCTATTTGCACCCCCCAACCCTTCCTGTTGTAACAAGTGAATTATTTCTCCATTGTGAGATCAATATAGTTCATCAGGTTTTACCCGTGATCAATGTTGATTCAGGTTCATTATCTTAAGTTCGGGGGCGGGACCACACCTTACTTATGCCCTTTCCGGTCTCTGTCCTGTAAATACCTCCCAGTCCTTCTCCTCAGTCTCTCCTCAACGTTCCAATTGATGTGCCCCTCCCTCCCTTATTTCACTACTTTTCATTCCTTCTATCTTTTCGGTCAGCGGGGATGAAAAGCCCAATAGCTCGTTGTTGTCTCCTACGAAGCCCCAAAAGGGCAACATAACATTATTCGCCTTCAGCATCCTGCTTGTTTTTTATGTATGTATGTATTTATTTATGTATTTATTTATTTATTTATGTCATGTCATGCCGTTACACAATTATTATTTTATTTTTTTCATCCATACATGAACAAAAAGGAACCGAGGGAACATTAATCTTGTATTATCTGTTCCCATTATCAGTTAGATTCCCCATCATTCTAACCCAACTCCTCACCAGGTCACAGAACATAACAAAACAGCATAATTTGTCTTACAGTTCACTTCAGGTGTTTTCAGTTTTTTCGTAATCACTCAGAATTTTGTCTTTGTACATTTTTTTGAATTTGTAAACACAACATTTAAATTCCACACTAAAAGAATTCCACAGTTTACCTCCATAAACAGACGGACATTTCCGTTTCCACGATGTTCCTGCAAACATATTCCGAAAATTATATTTTCTTCAATGGGAAACGTCTTGTGCAACAAAATTACTTTGAACATAATTTGGCAATTTTTTTGTTTAGCTTTCCACATAATAATCAAAAGTTTTAGGTCGACGAGATCCTTACATTTAAGAAGTTTATTTTCAATAAATAAAGGATTAGTGTGCTCTCTATAACCTTTCTTACTGATGATTCTAATAGCTCTTTTTTGCAGCAGGAACAAGGGCTTGGTGGTACAAGTATATGTGTTACCCCAGACTTCAGCACAATAACGGAAATATGGGAGAATCATTGAGGAATAAAGCATACTCAAGAAGCTACGATCAAACAAATCTCTAACTTTATATAAAATGCCAATACTTTTTCTGACCTTTCTGGATTGTGAATGAAGTTATTTTACTTAAATGTGTCGATCGTGGTCCTTGTGTGTGAAATTCCATTTAGACATTTTGGATTTGAAAACGATTTGCACAAATGAGAGTAAATCTGAATTTGCTGAATTGCATGTAAAACTTCTACACAATGTTGATGCCAATCTGTGAAATTCTTATCCTGTCAGAGAAGACAGCGAGAGAGGGCAGCCAGCCAGGTTTCTTCCAAGTGCTACAGTTCCCCCGACCTCCAAGGTCATGCGGGTCAGGTTGAGACACAGTGGCAGCCGCAGCAGCTCAGGACTAACACCTGAACACTATTTCATTGTACGCTTGTACAATGACAATAAAGCACATACTTACATACAGTGCCTTGCGAAAGTACTAATACACCTTTAACTTTTGCAAATTTTGTCATGTTTACAACCCTAAACGTAAAGATTTTATTTTGAGTTTTTTTACAGAAAATTCACACACAAGTAACATAGAACTGTGAAGTGAAAGCAAAATTATACATGATGCTGTTATTTAAAAAAAAAAAAAAAGTGAAAAGTGGGGCGTGCACAAGTATTCATACAGCATGAATTAATACTTTGTGGAACCCCCTTTTGCTGCAATAACAGGTCTTCTGGGGTATGACAACAAGGTTTGCACATCTAGAGACTGACATTTTAGCCCCTTCCTCTTTACAAAACAACTCAAGCTCTGTCAAATTAGAAGGAGAGCGTTTTCAGGTCTTTCCACAGATTTTCAATAGGATTTAGGTCAGGACTTTGACTGGGCCATTCTAACACATTAATATGTTTTTTTTTTAAACCATTCCATTGTAGATTTAGCTTTGTGTTTAGGGTCATTGTCCTGCTGGAAGGTGAATCTCCGCCCCAGCCTCAATTCTCTTGCTGACTCCAACAGGTTTTCCTCCAAAATGTCTCTGTATTTGGCTCCATCCATCTTCCCAACTATTCTTACAATCTTCTCAGTCCCTGCTGAGGAAAAGCAGCCCCATAGCATGATGCTCCCCCCACTATATTTGACACTGGGGATGGTGCACTCACGACGATGAGAAGTGTTAGGCCAAAAAGTTTTTGTCCCATCTGACCAAAGCACCTTCTTCCACATGGTAGCTGTGTCCTCCATATGACTTCTAGCAAACTTCAAACGGGATTTCTTATGGCCTCTTTTCAATAATGGCTTTGTTCTTGCCACTCGTCCATGAAGGCCAGATTTGTGTAGAGTACGACTCTAGTTGTCCCATGTACAGATTCCCCCAGCTCAGCGGCAGTACGTCGTATCTCCTCCAGAGTTATCTTGGGGCACTTGGTTACCAGTGCTCTCCTTGTTCGGTCTGTTAGTTTAGGTGGACGGCCGTGTCTTGATAAGTTCGATGGAGCTATACTCTTTCCATTTCCAAATGATGGATTGAACAGTGCTCCGTGAGATGTTCAAATCTTGGGAAATCTTTGTATAACTTAACGCTGCTTTAAACTTCTCCACAGCTTTATCCCTGACCTCTCTGGTGAGCTCCTTGGCCTTCATGATGTTGCTTAGTGACCAATACACTCTGACCGTAGCTCTGAGGCCCTCACAGAACAGCTGGAATTATACTGAGAGTAAATTATGCACAGGTGGCCTCTATTTAATGGTTAGGGCAAGGTGTGAACTTTCTGCAGTCATTAGGAATGTTATAAAGGCAATTGAATGGACTCTAAAAAAGCAGTATGAATACTTGTGCACGCCCCACTTTTCACTTTTCTATTTTTTGTAAAATAACAGAATCATGTATCATTTTGCTTTCACTTCACAGTTGTCTGTTACTTATGTGTGAACTTTCAGTAAAACATTCAAGTTTAGAGTTGTAAACTTTGCAAAAGTTCAAGGTGTATTAGTACTGTTGCAAGGCACCGTACTTAATTACTTACTTAACCTCAAAGTTTTAAAACTTTTGAATCTGAACTTTTCTCTCTGTGTTTTTGTTCACTCACAAGGACCCCAACCTCAAATGAAGTGAAACAACTTTATTAAACAAGCAAGATGACGGCGGTGAATAATATTATGATGTTGTTTTGGGGCTTCGTATGAGACAAAGACGAGCTCTCAGGCTTTCATTCCCACTGACCTGAAAGATAGAAGGAATGAAAAAGGAAAGAAGGGTGAGAGGGAGGCGCACGTAAACGGGAACGAGGAGAGGCTGAGGAGAGGAACCGGGAGGTATTTATAGGATGGAGACCGGAAATGGCGTACGTGAGGTGTGGTGCTGCTCCCGAACCTCAGATAAATACTTTATCTCCATTTGAATTTGACCAGTAGTTTTGTCAAATATTTGGCTTTAACATCCTTCGAGCTCTTATCTGTCGGCGCTGACCTTGGCTCCCGCTTCTTTATCGCCAACACTGGAGGAGATAATTCCGCTCCATCAAAACTCATAGCCTTTTAACATGTAAATAAAGACAGCGGCATTGAAAAAGATGGCCTGGCATACGCCGTTAAAGCCCATGGCAAAGACTGAGTGAAAAGGCTTTGGGAGAGGGTTGAAGGGTTGAAGGAGAGGGAGAAAAAGAAAACAGATTGACTTTGTTTGTTCCCTGAAGTTTCACTGGGGCACTTTGAGAGTTTGAGACTCATTAAAAGCATATTTGAGATCAGTCATGCAGTAACAATGAAATAAAAACAAAAAACATAGCCAAAATAATTTAATTAACACAAAGCAGGCAATATTTAGAAAATACTTTGAAATTTTGCATTTGTTAAGGGCACACAATGTAAGTCATGCCAGTCCTCCCTTTGTTAACGTGTCTTTGTGAATCTATGTGAACTGCATCAATTTAAAAATTAAAAATAAATAACAACAATGGAGGCATACACTTGAATGGACATTATTATGATCATGTGCATTGAGTTGCCTTGTGTACGAAATGCGTGGTATAAATAAACATGCCTTGCCTCTTTAATGTCTCTAGATTCCAGGCTCTCATTTTCTTAACACGTTTACTACAACTGATACTGCAGCTTTTTTACTTTTTTTCAAGAGCCTATCCCTGGGAGAGCAGAAACATATGTGCACAAATATCACACGGCCAGAGAGTGAACCACAGCGGCTACAACTTCAACTCTACTCTTGAAACTGTGTCTACGAGTGCAAAGCCAAGCCACTTTCACAGACAGACGGATGGAGAGCAAGCGAGACAATCATATTTAATAAAACTATAACCTGCCTTGGTCTGAGTTAACTTTCTGCCTGTGTGCTCTTGTCCCTCTCAGGTCCAGGAGGTTAATAAGATCCCAGACTGAGGTGCCCCTTGGACCTGCTCACTCCGCTGCTCCACTCCACTCATTTATCGTCGACATATAGTTATTAGTGATGGGTCACAAACACTGGGCGAAGGGAGCCAGCTGAGGTAAGCACAGAGCACGACATTCTTAGGTTTCATCATGTGTATTTTGACTTTGCATTATAAGCTTACATTGATTATTACATAGCAAATTAAGTAAAGCCTCTAAAAAACATGCACAATCTTGAGTTGCTTGTTAAAACAATTGACTATATTGACGTCTGACATTAAAAACATTTAGAAAAATTTGTAAATTCAAACATATTCGTGTTTTTAGGAAAAGTGACCGCTTGAAAGGATTTGACTTCATTTTCACTTTGCTACGAAACCCATGAGAACATGCCTGAACTTAAGGAGACTTATTGATGTGGACCCCGCCATGTAAATTTGCAGCAGTGTAAACCTCATTTAGCCTCTTTAGCCCTTGGGTAGATCTAGTCTTATTTCTTCTCTGTCTTTTCTGTCTCCTCTGCATGATGACACAGATTTGTGGGCACAGCAGTTCATCACAAACAGCATTATTGTGCATTCAACCCCATTGCCCTCAGCGATGCACAAAACATATGGGGGATCAGAGTGCAATAAGGAACAACAAGATCTGTGGAGCAGGGATTTTGGCACACTGCTGTTTTGAATAAAATATCCTTGCAGGGATCAGGGCATGACAGGCCAAACCCTGCTACAGAGAGTTATGTAATTGGAGCGTGGTGGAGCATCGTATTCCATCAATACCCGTGAAGGCAAAAGACGATTTCTTTATCTGGACTTAAGCTTGTGTTTTAAGTGGATGTGTACTATGTCCTGACAAGAATCAGACAATTACATGTTAACACATGACTCTGTTTGCACTGGCAAGTGATAGAGGCCAATGTATGTACAGTATGTGTTTCTTCAATGAAGATTCTTGAGTCATCTTTGAGGTTTGAAGGTTGTATGTAAGGCGTGACTTCAACTACAGAGTACCAAACACCTTTTTTATGGGGTACATTGGTTGCTACAGCTCAGACTTAAATTATGAAGATAAAGGCATATGTGCACCTATTATTAAGTTACTAAAGCTACCACCCAACGACAAAGCCTAAGGGCAGGGACATTCACCCATTTGCCTGTTTTACTTTGTTTAATTCAAGAGAAAAAAAAAAGTGGTGTTGCAACATATTGGATTCAAAGCGCCGATTGATCCCAAAATACATAATTCTAATCTGTAATGAGCCGCTACCCATTTTTGCATAATGTTTACTATAAATGTGACGATGGAACAAGGTGGAACCAAGTCTAAATCAAGACTAAATCAGGTTTAAATGAGGACTGGCTAAAGCAAGTCCAATATTGAGACTTAACCAGGACTTTATCAGACAATCACGCAATAGCAAAGAGTCACACGATCGGCATGTGGCTCTAATAGCCACAGGTTGCAGATGCCTGGGTCTATACTGTGCCAACATGATCAACTTAAATTGAGTGAGAATTCCCTTGTAAATCATTTTTCCCCGCCACTCAGAACATTGCTGTTGCTATGGGTAATTTGATTAAGTGAAGAGCAAGATAAGAAAACATAAAAATACCACTTATATTTTCAAGTGGAAAAAGTAAACAGACACGCAGTTGCCCTATCTAGTAGAAATGGACCTTTAAAACATCTGGACACACATGAACAGAGTAAGAGGAGAATAATTAGACCACTTGCATATTTAAAATCACTATTTTAGCAGCACCTTTATGAGCCCAATTTCCTGAACCGCACATGGAAAGGTCAGTCCGACCCAAAGGAGCACATTTCCAAATAACAGTAAAGTAGCGTACCACACGAGAGTTCCCTGACGTTTATTTAGTCACGAATGAGCACACCGCTAACCTGCTCCCGACCTTTCGTAGAGAAAGGCAATCTCCTCGTGAGATTTTCCAAAAATGTCAACGGTACAAAGCTGGATTAATATTTCTCATTTGATTTGGTTTCCTACTTGAAATGTTTGAGGACAAGTCTTAGAAATGGGAGTTCAAAGGGAAATGGAGAAGCGGCCTCACGCTGCTTTGTGGCCCATTGGAGAACCTGATGAAACTGAGTGCAAAGACGGTGCACGCGATCTGACCCGAAAACAAAGCGACCTCATCCTTTTATAAGGATGAGGTCGTCAATTGAAAGGCGCGTGAGCTGCTATGGCTTCTAGGAACATTTTTACAGGCTGAAACATGACGGCCGTTATTGCATTTTCTGGTCTAAATTGTATCTTGGATTTTAAGTAGTAACTAAATCCTCTGCTGCTTCTGAATGTCCACACTTCACTCTGATAGGTGTCATTAAATATGGAAGCGAAAGAGCAAATTGTGTAAAGGTTCCTCTGTAAAAAATATCTCTGCTTCTCAATAAAAAATATTTGGAGAGAGAAGAAACTTTCTGACTTCAGAAGCAAAGGTGCCTAGTAGCATTGAAAAAAATAAGTTTGATAAAAGCTAACTTTGCTAACTGTTCAATTTGTCATGACACTATGCTCCTAAACACAATAAAGCATGAAGGTGCCATGAGGTGATGCATAATGTACTATCTCCATTTTCAGAGGTTTTTTTAGCTTTAAACTTTAGCTGCAGACCCAAGGCTTGATAGGAAATATTGCGGAAAGTATTCATGATATTCTTTGCGTCTGTATCACTTGCGCTGCCATCATTTATTTCTCCACAGCGAGAGGAGGTGGAAATTTGCCGGGAAAGTCGAAGGAACTTGAGGTAAAAGCAGCGTAGAAGACCTAAAAGACATCCTCATCAGAGCAAGATCGATATTCCCTGTGAGCGTTTGTCAGGCAGGAGCTCAGGCAGCAGGAAGGAAGGTTTCTCAAAGAAAATCGAGATGTCACAATGTCAAATTTTAGCCGTACAATCATTGCGGCAAGAAAAGCAATACATTGAATACAAGATAAAAAATTGAATGGAACATTGTCTATTAGATCAGACGATATTGTGGCTTTGGAGAGGATCTGTAAGCTACAGGGACATCTTTATTCCCGGGCAATCGTAAAACTCAACTAATCAATGTCATCCCAGAAGAAGGTAGGCAGAAGGATGCTAGGTAAAGGAAAAGAGAGACTGATAGAGATAGGGCTGAGCTCACATCCAGCGTCTTTGTCACTGTGGAATACTTGATCCATCACTCCCTCTCACTGCACCGGCCCGAACGCTCTGCCTCTTTACTATTGATGCGAAAGCCTCTCCACCAAAAAGCCCCGCGTCAACTTTTCTTTGCCTCTGAGCTTCCACAGTCGTGCCACAAATCAATCCGACCGCTACACGACTGAAGCTAAATGTCATGGCTGTCACACAAGGACGACGAGGGCGCAAAAATAACTGAGCCTGTTTGTGGGAGTCGGGGTATTTTACGTAAAGTTTCACCTGTATGTTACAGCGGATGACATCTGTTATTTTTAAAGCGCATTTACTTATATAAGCCTGGGAGGAAAAACACATTGACCACCGCTGACAGGCGAAGTTAATGAGATAAGGTAGGATCTTTGTTATATCATATCAGAGCTGTTAACGTTAAGGTGTACTCTCTTGTCCCCAGTAGGAAAACATGTCCTCTCAGTGAACCCATCTCCAGATGTTGAGCCAGGCTAATGGTCAGAATAACCTTGTTGACCTATTGTGCATGTATTTTTTAGTTCTGGGGGAACAAGAGCACCCGAAGAAAATTGACGCACGACACGGGGAGAAAATGCAAACCCCACACAGAAAGGCCCCACCCAGTCCAGGATCTAACTGTCCTGCTGTGAAGCGAGAGTGCAAACCGCTGTGCCGCCTTTGGACCGGTCGGCAGACACCATCTAAGAAAATCAATCAGCCAATCAAAGTTTATTTCTATAGCACTTTACAATTACACTTCGCAGACCAGAGTGCTATCCATAAAAACACACACAAAAAACGTCTAAATAAGTAAGTCTTTCGTCTGAGCGGCAGGTCAGTGATGACTGGCGGTGGATGGACAGAAGCTCGGACAGGTATGGGGGGAACATGAAGAGACAATGATAACATTTTATATTCAATGGCTTGGGAAGCCAGTGGAGGAAGGAGATGACTGGAGTGATGTGAGAACGTCTGGATGTGTTTGTCAAGAGGCGGGGAGCTGCGTTTTGCACCAACTGAAGGCGATAAAGTGGGGATGGTTTGATAACAAAAGGAGTGAACAAGTAAAATCCCTTTCTGAAATTGGAGTAAATGAAGAATACAAGATCCCACATACCTATGATAGGACTGTGGGATCTGACTCTCTCCTGCCATTAGGGAAAAGGATACAGAGTCTCGACATGGGCCAGGTCCAACTAACTGAAAGACAGCTTTATCTCCCAGGCTGTCAGGAAGTTGAACTGTCACCTTTCCTACCTCTGCTGCCTATGGGTACATTAATGATTGTTTGTTGCACCAACGTTATAAAGAATAATAATTTCGATTCTCTGTATGTGCTTTACATGTGGTAGATTTGACAACAGTGGCTATGAATGTAAGATGTTATAAACATGTGTGTATCTTAGTTTGTTGCTAAGTAGATATTGCATGTAGACAGTAAAGTTGTTTTGGCTTGACCAGTATTGCTAAAAAGCAAGCAGCATTTTCTTACCTCGTTTTCTCAAAGTTAAGTGAACCGGTCTCAAAGTAAATGCCAGCTTGGCCCCGCAGCGCACCTCAGTGTTGCCCACAGTTTTATTGCTATGGTTTTGGACTGAATGACGCGTTTGGCCTTACTGAGAAAAACAGTTAAATGTTTGTTTACGCAAATTACCCTGTAGCTATTCAGAAAAATACTCTTTCCCAGTGAAAAGCGACTGCCGGTTCATGAACAGAAAGTCTATTGTTGATGATGTTTACGTGCACCAGACCGATGACTCCTGAAAATGCCCTTTGTGAAGATTTGCGTACTTCCTTTGTGTGCTTCCTGGCAAAGTTCACCAAATGGAAAACTGGATAGTTTGGTGTCAGGTGACAAACAAGCTGCTATGTAAAATTGGACAGATTGAGAGGCAAAGTTATAAAAGGTGCTGTTTCAGATAGCACAAATAACTGATTCAACTTTGCTTTTCTCCTGTAAAGGTCAACAACATTAAGTCCGTCTTTCAAAAAATAAGTATAAAATAGTATTTAGTATCGCTTTTGACCGTCTGGTGATACACAGAAAGCCAAAAATGTTCTTAGGTGATGAAGGTTTGAGAACTGCCAATGTCCACTCAATGACCAATTATCAGAAATGGCAGGTTGTTTTCTGCTTCCATAATGCATGATTTGATAGTGTTTGTTTTGGCCATTGGCACAGTGTGGCTGCCACTTCTCTGTCAATCCCATGTGATTCCAAAATCATTAAATGGGTGAAAAGGGACCTTTTAAAATACAAATCACACTCAATAGTTCAACTTCCATATTATCCATGGTAAATGGTCTCAACTTATACAGCGCCTTTCTACCTTCATTAGGACACTAATTTTAATGTTTTCAATGTTTTTATTGTAACCTCATTTTGTTTGTTTGTTAAATATGTGTTATGCTTTGTACTGCTTTCTAATGCACCTTGGCCAGGTCGTCATTGTAAATAAGAATTAGTTCTCTATTTACTCATCTGGTCAAATAAATAATAACATAAAAAATAAGGCTATGCGATATTGAAAAAAATGTATATTCCCCCCCGTATTTTTCATTTTGCCTGAAATGTTTCCCATCATGTACCCCCGATTTTTTCTTTAACATTTTCCCCCCACATTTTCTCAATTTTTCTTAACACTGGTGATTAACTCAAAATTGTAAATTAGCAAATCTTAAGGACAGGAATTTCAATATTATGTTGTAGACAATATCTTGCCCAGCTCGAGTCTCTTGCTCTAATGAATCCTTAAATGCCCTGCACAAACATTTGCCTGTTCCTTTGGTGATGCTCCACGGCTACACAGCTATAGCAGCCCTGATAAACGACTGGCCATTAAAAAAAGCGGAGAGATTGTGAGGCAAAGAAGAAGTCAATAAAAGTGAGAGTGAGGAGCAGAGGAGCAGGCGGCGTAATTTCAGCTTCCATTGTTGCCTGACAGTGACGCGAAGAAGCCCCGGTTACCGTCAGCTCCCTACAGTCTGCAGGCATGACAGCACCTCATTCTAAATTTAACAGGCAGTGATAAAAAACAAATCGGTGCGGCACAAAAATGTCACCCAAAACACCTGCAGGGAGCGAGATCAAAACAACTTACTGTACAATTTGGGATAATATGGCAGATACTAGCTTTAAGAAAAGAATCAAAAGTAGCCTGTCTTACTGCAACTTCAGGCAGACGATCTATGACAACATCAGAGATGAGTTGAGGTGTACGTGTGAATTAGAGGTGTGACTTTTGTTATAAAACTGTTGAAAGAACAGCGAGATACAATAGGCGGCACTACAAAAAGTGAATATCAAGCATTGGTTTAAATAACTTGAATTGAGGATATTTATCTTGTTTCCAGCGGTTTTCCCTAATTTAGATGATCTGACCAAGATTGTTTGATGACATGCCAGACTGGTTGTCAGGTGACCTCGCTTGAAATAAAAAAGTGCCAATGGGATAAGACCGGTTTTCTTACCCCATTGGCAAAGAAAATAATAACACATAGGACTTCGACGTCCGCGCAGTAATAGCTCACTTTACTTCCTTTAACCTCTCAACCCCCACATGAACCGAGCACATTTTCTCCAGTTTGGCTTTACCCATATCTAAAAGCTTCTTGGAAAAAGTGTCAACATAGCAACAAAGATCAGACAAAAACGAGGATGAAAAATGTGATGAAAAAAGTGACAAAAAGTGTTGAAAATGGGGCATTTCTTTTCAAGTTGTGGCAATGCGAGGAAAAAAGATCCATTTAGATGAGTTTTGTTGGTCTTCCAAATGAGGCGTTACACTGGCCTATAGGATTTGGGTAAAGCTGAACTAGAGAAAATGCGCTCGGTTCAGGTGTGTGGTAAGAGGTTAACTAGTCAAAACAACTGAAATTGTTATTATTATGCTCAAATTTAGACATTTAACTAATCTAGTTAATTATTGTGTGCAGTGTGTTTTAATACATTGTGGCATTTAATCCAAAAAACCAGGGCAAACTCAGGCCGCAGACAACATCTGATTAACTATGCTGAAAAAACCTACCAGACTCTCTGTTATATTCTACAAGCAAAGTTGCCTATGCCCCTGAGTAAACAAGACAAGAGTAAAGGTCTTGCCCACTCAAGTAAATTAACCTGTCAGATGGCTATATCTATACAAAATTAGAATTGGTCGAAAGTGCAGTAACTTAAGTCTTGTCTTCAATTGAATTTAAGATATTCTTCTTGAAGGCTTTGTATAGTGTAAACATAGATATCGTGCTTCTTGAAATTAGCAATAGTATAGGTCTACAGTAATGGCTTTTCCTGTGAAGATTAGGCGTAGAAATAAGAAATCTTAAATCAGCTTTATGGTGCATATACTTAAATCACTGGGAGCCTTTTTCTGTCCTTCGTTTCTGGGTAATCTGTGCAAAGACACTCTCCCTCACTATCAGTGTGATTAAACAGTGCGTCCTCTATAGTACAGTGTTTGATATTAATTGCGTTTCTCAAACCAAAGTAACACAGAGACAACTTGCTACTGTGGACATGCATTCAGCGCAACGTGGGACTCATTATAGAACGTTTTCCGAAGCAGTGCATGCATAAACTCCATGTGTCACAAACTGAATAAGAGGATATTTTATTCAAAAGGGGAACATTTATTCATCAAAGTCACACCGATTCTAATGAGTGGAGTTCATGAATGAAAATTTAAGATTATTTCAAGTACATGACTAGACCATAAAAGATTAATTTCAAGTGCATTGGCAAACTCTTGTAAAAGATTTATTCGGTTCTTTTACATTCAAGAATAAAGGCAAAGTTATGATGTACTTAGCAAATGAATATGCGCCTTTAAAGTATGCTCTGATAATATTTTCTGGAGATGAGGCATCTATAACCTAATAGTCAATAAACCTACCACGTTTTGGTGATCAATGCGAGAGCTGGACACGGCTGCCGTGTATTAGCATTTCCTGATTGTAACGTATGGTTGTATCTGATGACAAGCAGCCGCCTCATTTCTCATTCTCAAATAGTTGTAAATGACTTGGAGGAGAGCACATCTGGCTGCTGTTTGACACATTCATTAATATGGAAATTATTCAGCAAAAACAACCAAATGGCAGAACAGCCTCTGTGGACCAGGGTGGTTTTCTGGTTCGCAAGATCCAACTTTGCACCATGAAAGCTTTCACTACTTAAACTTTATTTTTAATTTTAGTTTTAACCACATTTAGAGCTGGGCAATATATCGTCTACAAGATAATACTAAAATTCCTGTTTGGAAGATACACAAATTTACAATATCAAGTATCTCCAGTGTCAAGAATGTGGAGAAAATGTGGCATTTGGGGGGATTTTGAGATATACATTTTTGCCAATATCACCCAGCCCTAACCACATTATAGCATTGCTCCCTCGTCAAAAATTACCTGGAGTTGTAGTTCACTTCATTCCATCAACAGTTTGGTTGTTTCTGCTTCTACCTTTGAAGCACTCCAATCCGTGTTAGATTTCTTCTTCTTTATAGGGAACACAGAAAGCTTTCAAACCCCACAATGCACCCGTTCTGAGCAGTTCTGCGCACCCAAAGTGTGTTCATCACGAATCGATGTACTGTAGTAGAATGGCGTTAGCTAACAGTGAAGGCTTGTATTATTTTTCAATGTGTCATGCGTACAAGTCTCCATTATAGGCCTGCATGATATGTTATTCGACTTTACAAAGAGCATATGTGTGAAGGCCAAATTACATAAACAAATATGATCAAATAAAATGTCACTCACTTTTACTTCAGCGCAATCAATACAAAGATCTCCTCCTCATAATCTGAACATTTGTTGCGTAGGATACACAGGTAGAATGAAGCACTGATGAGCCGACCCAAGCAGCGTGGAGAGGTCTGCGGCGGTCACAGAAAACCGTCCCGGGCCGAGGAGACACAATCCTGTTACAAATAGCAGCATTAGGCCTGTCAGATTGTGCAGCTGAGGCGCTACATCTCCATTGACCCCGCGCCGCCTCGGCTCTCCTCTGGGGTCAACGCACTGCCCCCTCCTGGGAAACATATCTACTGCTGCTCTTTTCTGGGCAGCCCAAAAACACAGACCAGTACTGAGGCAGGGTGCGCTAAATGTGAAACTAGTGTATCTACTATCTCCTGAAAAAAATGCAGCATGTTTTCTAAACCTAGGACCTAATCAAATAAAACTGTGGCATAACAGAGCATGAGCATTTTCTAGCGTGTGATCATTATCATTATCTTTTGGCCTTGGTGTTTTCTCCATGGTTTTAAAACATAAATCCCTTCCTCTATCCACAACCTTATTGTGGTGGAGGGGTCTTAGCACCCAAATGACCCACGGAGTTATGCTGTTGCCTGCTTTGTCACCCATGCCAAACAGGTCCTAGCTACCAAGGAAATCTCAAAGAGACTCCATACGTCTCTTGAGATCTCCTTGGTATCCGACAGGTCTCAGAGACATTGCAGCGATGTAACAGAAATATCTCACAGGTTGAGGACAACAAATACTGTTTGCAACGGTGCCACAGCTGCTTGAGACAGCGTAGACCTCTCGGAGAACATGCAGAGACTCTGCTGAAATTGAACCTGTTCGTTTTCACTGAGAGTATCTGGAAACTCAACTTATCTCCAAGGGACGTCTCGGAGACATCTCCGTGACCAGCGACAAGTCGAGTCTCCATAGCCTCCAGGCCAGTGAGATACAGTAGGCCCTTTGTATGCGCACAATAATCCGAGACGTTATGGAGACTGCCACAACCGGCAGTCTCCACAACGTCTCCGCAACTCTCCCCCGGTGAGATAGGCCCTTAAAAAGGACTGTGTGCAGTGTGATCCAAACATCTTAGACTGCTGCCCTTGCGACCCAGCAACGGATAAGCAGAAGAAGATAGATTGATAAATGGACAAACTATGTATAAATGTAAGTATAAATATAGAGCTGATCCAACAATTCACTTTTTGTAGCAATAGATTATAAAGCTGTGTGTTGGTACTTCGAACGCTTGCATGTCCACAGTCAAGAAAAAAAACCTGTAACACTGATAAAAGGTCAATTTTCAACACTGAATCTCTGTATCTGATCCATGCAAACACTGTAATCCTAGTAAGACCTTGATACACTGCAGCCAATACATGGATAATCCTGTGTGTTATACTGTCTCCATCCACCTGCTGCTCTGGGAGGAAGCGTGTGTGACCATGAGGAGGAGAAATGAGCCGCGACGTAAGTGACGTTGATTGAACGACTGCACGCCCGCCCTCGTTCATAAACAAGGATGCCCTTCCAAATGCTTGTGGGCAATCTGTGGAAATGACAATGATCCATGTTGGCAACCATCCCAGCAACACCTGTTTCAAGAGCGCTTCTTTTACATAATGGGAGAACATGAGAACAAGAGAGAGTAAACGTTTAAAAGCATTTGTGGACATGAATGGTGCCAAAAACATGCATAACAGGATACAAAAGCTCAGACAGGGTGCCTATATCAGCTGATAATATAACTGATTCAACTACAGTATTTTATTTTACATTTACGCCAAAACTACAAATACTCTCCTGGTTTGCGCTTTCATTTTCATCGTTACTATTATGATACCAGAGCCTTTCATTTTTTAAGTGTTTTTCATTGATTCTGTTGCATATTTTTCATTAGACATAATAACCTGTTATAAAACCTACTTAGTACTGGTACAGGCTGAAGGGAAGGTTGTACAAATATCTCAGAAATCTACTTTTACAAGACAACAGATATTGATTAGATCTTACGAAGGCCATTTGCCACTTCTGAGAAGGGTCCTTTTCACTTTGGTCAGATGTTTTACAGCCAACACGATTACTCACTCTGTATGTATTGATTGTAAAAAGAGGTGCAAAAGGAACTGAAAACATGTAGTGCATGACTATACCAAGTAGTACAGTGTGGTTCAGTTTATTAGCTATAAATAGTTAACATTTACATTCTTGTGTGACACAATTAAAAAGGAGCAAGGAGAAGGAAAGTCTTGGCCCACTTTTCACACGAAAAAATATTTTCAGTCTTAAATATATTTTGAACAATGTTGACGTTCCTTCTTAAACCCGAGTAGTCCACCTAAGTATCATTTGTATTACACAAATATATCAACTTGGAAGTTAGAACAAAATCCAACTGGCTGAGTAATACTATACATATTTTGGGGGGCACTACCACACAATGGTAAGAAACAAAAAATCCGTAACTTGCTGAAATAGGAGTATTTCATGTTTCTCAGACACGGATAAGGTTCAAAGGCAGAAGCAGTAATGATATCTGCTTTGATCTCTGATAATTTCTGTACAATCAGAGCAGAGCAAAGATGGTCATGCTTCACAGAAACAAGAGGAGGATAAAACCCTCTGAATATGAATATGGGAATAGTGTTTTGAACCTCATGGTAAATGAGCCGAATGAATCCTGACAGAGAGTCAATAGTGTTACGCAGCCCGACACGAAAATACAAATCAAAGAGCATTTTTGGTAATGAAAATTATACACGTCTCAAGGAAAAATTATAGAGAGCATTCAGTCTCAATATGACAAATGGACAGAAGACTTGTGTAGACAATAGAGTCAAAAGACAAAAATGTCAACAGTTTAAACAGTAGCTACACTGCACAATTATTCCGGCAACAGTAAATGTTACATCACGTTCTATATCACTCCACTGCAGCTGTTTCCATAGTAACGACAAACAATTGAGCTGGAACTAATTGCAGGTAAAACAGCTTAAAAAGTGAAATAACTCCTGCCCAGGACTTAAAGGAATAGGCCACGTTTTTTCCATACTGAGATTTGTTCTTATCTTCGCTTAGACGAGTTGATGCGTCCCCATCTGGTCTTTGTGCGTGCGCTCAGTCACGCACAAAGACCAAAGATGTTGTTAGCATTTAGCCTCTCCTCCTCTCCTCCTCCTCTCCTCCGCTCCTTTATGGGGCAAAATGGGGTGAGGCTACAAGCAACCTAGCTCTTCCCTATTTAAATACGGTTACGTGAGCAGTTACACGATCAAGTACACGAAATTAAACATGTCAATTTTCCTAGCGGATAAAAAGGGGAACTATATTGTAAGGCGTAATAACACCTTAGGAGCGCTTTGACGTCTGCGCAGTAATATCTGCACTTTAAAAGAATTCTGAAGTTATTATTGTGCAGACCCAAGTTAACAGTTTCAGTTTATGGGACCATGGTATTTATAAGTGTATTAAACAAGGCGGAGCCGTGCATTAGACAGTTTTAATGCATTTCGCGTCGGGGTGGTCTTGACCCCACGTCGTGCAATAAAACTGTCTAATGCAGTTGTTTAATCCTTACTTATACAGTGTAGTTAATGAGTAAAAGATGATTTAGTTGAAACACTTTGAAAGACTTTTTCAATAGATTTTTAATATTTATTTATTTTAAAAGCTGTATTGATGTCAAAAAACAGTACAAATATTTTCTTTATTCTATTTATATGTTTTTCAAGGAAGAGAACGCCTGATTTGCATCGCTTTGATCGTTCGTCATACGTGTAAATCCCAAATGGAAGATAATAAAGAAGTGCTCATCAGCATTAAGATCACACAGTGAACACAAGTGCACCTTTGAAGACAGTAGCCGATCGGTCACACTCGTGCCCCTCTCATGTTATGGCCCAAAGAGGTGACGTATTAGGGGAGACGGGGGTCATTAAATATACATGGGGGTGATGGAAGGAGGGAGGCAAACTGATGCTGTATCTCACGGGACGATTAACTGATAAACAAAGAGACAGCCCACAACCTGAAACATACGCTCACATGTCACATGTTTCACTTTAAAACATACTAAACCTTTCCCAACCTATTCAGATTTGTTGCTGCTCCTTCAGTCACTTCAAACGCACACTTTTTGGTCATAAAATTACGCGTGCGGCACAGTAGCAGAATGTGTCTTTGTTGTAAAATGTGTGGTTTAATAACGCTTCGACTTTTTCCTCCGCAACTATTTTTCAAAAGCTTTTCGAGCCCTCGCTTCACTGTGCCCTCTGGCCCTCATCTTTTTTGCATTATGAAAGATTTAATTCTTCAAATTCCTTTTTTCTTCAGTCTTCACAAACCTTTTAGGAGAATTGAGATGAATAAATATGCAAAACAACTAATTTGGATAGAGCTAAATTTCCCGCAAATGTATAACAGAACTAATATTAATCTATGTTAACCACAGTGACATTCTACGCGGATCCTGGAGTCATTTAGTAATTTCTGAATGTACTTAAATAGTTTTCTTTTAATCCAATAAAATCTGAGTGGAGTAAAATCTTGGCAACAGACCAGTGTTGACGGGAGCCCGTAACATCAATTAATGACAAATGACAACCCGCTGTGGATTATTTATTCGATTTATGGATTAAATGCTGTCGACAGATTAACAAAATAGCTTAATGCTTATGATTTACAGTATGAAATAAATAGGTCACTTTACAGTACGTTTCAACTTGTAGGCCTGGCTCAAAAGTGGGAGCATATACAGTACAAGCCAAGCATTACATAAAATGGTAAACGTTGGGAGAATATTATGTGATAAAAGGCATAAGGATTTCTGGTAACACTTTAGATTACAGCACACGGGTTCCATGTGTAGGTACAGGGAACAAGAAAGTATTTACACATGTGAGTACAGGTAATTACACATTAAAGGGTAAGGTTTAATAAAGGAGTACAAAGTGTAATAACAGTATACAATATGTAATAAAGGTGTATGTGTAACAAAGGTGTAGTAGTTGGAGGCGTTTTGGCCGTCATACAGATGTGCCAGCTTTATAAAGGGCAGACTTGTTTCCTATTTTGGGAAAATGACTGCCTAACTATCTGCAAATACACTGTACCTAATGTGTAACATGAGCTCAGGCTCTAATCTAAAGCAGTGTTTCTCAACCAGGGGTACTTGGGCACTTAGCAGGGGGCACTTGGAATGATATTAGATTAAAAAAAGAAAGTGAAATTGAGTACAATTTCAATATTGATTTCAAAGGAAAGTTAGTTTTAATTATGTTTTTCAGTCAAAGGTTTGATTTTGAAAATAGCTTTATTTTGAACACAACACACCACTAACTACTGAATAATCTTAATTTAGTTGGTCACTTTTCAATCATATTGGCAAGATATTGGTACTCGGAGGGAAAATGAACAACTCAAGGGGTGCGCGAGACAAAAAAGGTTGATGACCTAAAGTGAGACGCTATGCTTCTTTATTAAACCTTGTAACCATTTTGTTACACGTGCACCTACATGTCGTACACCTTTATTACTCTTTGTACACCTTTATTAAATCTTGCACTTTATTATGTAATTACTTGTACCTATATACATGGAACTTGGGGGCTGTAATTGCCAGTTTTCTTCTTCTCTAAGCAGTCGTCATCAGCATTAATTTTTAAAGTTTCAAATTCACGTAATAGTTGATATTGTGAGAGAAAGTTATTTCTGTCTGAGCAGTTAGTGTCACTGGGGGCCGTGCAGCTCGTTCACAGGGAGGAATACAGGTTAATAAAAAACTATTGATTCGTCCGCTGTACCCCGAGAGATGCGGGGGGGGAAGCAACACTAATACTTCCGAACTTTGTTTTCCTCTTTCTGTGATTCCAGGACACTGTTCACGGGCCACTAGAGGCCGAACAGAGGGTAAAGCCGGAGGCTCTGGGTGGGCAGCAGTGGTTTAGCGGGACAATCAAAACAGAACAATGAAGGTGGGACAGAGGAGGAATCTTTGGAGCAAGACCGGATCTGATTTAGGATCTGTGTGTGTGGACTACAGGCTGTTTTCCTTGTACGTAGGAATTGTTTTGGATTTTCTAATGTATAATACGATCACTAAATTGTACTTTCTTGCCTTAATAACTGAAGTCAAGGGGCTGTATCAACTTGTATAATATACAAGTTCACTACACTACAAATATTATTTGCCATAGGGGCTGGTGCAATGTGATTTGGGCAGCTCCAACAGCTGCCCCCACGACCCGGCAACGGACAAGTGGAAGAAAATGGATGGATATTCACAGCCCATCAATGTTTTAAAAACAGTTAGCATAGCGGAGGCTTATAAACTCACGCCTGTCCAGAATTTGGATGTTAAGAAGGCGTAAGGAAAGTGAGTAAGTTTGGACCACAACTAACAAATTAAAGTTAACAAGCTTGATATAATTTGGTTTAAAAATGTGAGGAAAATAGATTGTGTCTTTGATTGTAACACATTCTGTGCAGTGTGCACCATCGGATCTTAATGCATGACCTTTTTTGTGCCTTCTTGTTAATGTATGACGACCTCAAATTAATATACATTTTGCCATTTTACTACTATTGTTGACATTGTCACAAAGGGATGGGAATAAATACGATTTTATTGATATTACCGTAAATTCTCTAATACTGGCCTGTATTCCATTAGCGGCTCGCTGCTGGCGGAGACAATTAAAAGGGTTGGGTGATAATTAAACTCTACAGGAATTTGTCTCATACTAGTGTAAATGATAGCTCACGTGCAGGAAGTAAACAAACGGGAACCGAGGCCGAGAGGGAACGCTGCAAAGTGGAGCTGATCTAAGCGTAACTTTGAGACAGATTTAGCCACTTTTCAAACCTTCTGTGACTATTTTTGGAAACAGATCAAGCAACAAATGTTGTGTGACCCTCCAGGGTTTTAATAAAGTCACCATCGCGTCCTCAAAGCACTTCCAGCGGCTCTCCCTGTGCAGGTAAGTCCCATGCCTCAAAATAACTCGGCGCGAGCGTCTCGTCTTCTCTCGGGTCTGTTTTATGATCGATCACAAACACAAACGCTCCGTCTAAACTCGCCTTTACACTAGATAACAACCAATAATCCCAAATCCGCGGTAAAAACGAAAGTAGAGAAATCTGCACTGGCATTAATGTCAATTAATGTAAAATAAAAATAAAAAAAATAAAAGGCGTCAATGTTCCAGCCGCTGGGAGAGTGTTTGAAATGTTAATTTATATATTACCTAATATTTTAGGTTCAAATGGACACAAATTAAATGTTTCTTCATTTTCCTGGTAATTTTGCTCAACTAGAAATAAAGGCCTGTCTCTAATTTGGCCTGGTTCCAATAAAGGCCTGGTCCTCCATGTGCTTGAGTAAATCCTATATTAGAGGATTTACGGTACTCATTGTCTTTTCGATCATTTATTTATCGATTCTCTTTTCGATTCCAAATAAAAAGATAGGCAATAGAATATGTGCGTGCTTCGTGTACTTGCGCATTGAGTTGCCTTGTGTAGAAAATGTGTGGTATAAATAAACATGCCTTACCTTGCCTTGTTTTACTATTTGAACAAGGCTAATATATTGGCTTGCTTTGACATAACTATAAGCTGCGTAAACTTTATAAAAAGCATTTTTTGGCACTATTGTGGAGACAGATTTGATTTTTGTTACCTATTGCTTCCTCTATTTTGATGAAGGTCAAGGGATAATCTTGTCGCTCCTGAGCTCTAAAACAAAACAAAAACAGAAGCACATGTTTCACCAGCACGTGCACATTGTTTTCGTTCTTCAGTGTGTAGTTGCTCCACGTTTATAGAGAGGACAGATCCAGACAGACTCATTACAACAGAGACTTATGTTTTTTGATTAAGTAAAAGTGGAGCGTGGATTTGCAGGTTTGTGATACAGAGGCAACGATCAGAGGAATTGTTACTGAAGGAGACATATGGATTGTGCAAAGAAAAATGGTTCTTCCTGTTTTTGATTTATATTGTCAGTCACACTAAAATACAGCATACAGCACTCGTAGTGTGAGTGAGAAATGTCATTAAAACCAGAAGATTGATGTAACACACTTTGTGCTGTCTGAGATTAAATGCACAGACATGATTGACAGGACAGAGCCCGCCCCCTCAGTGTGTGGTCCTCTTACAGCCAGGGAGTCTTGCTGTGACACCCGACTGCGGCTCAGTGAAGGGAGAAATCGTCACCCGTCACCAATCAAACTAAATCAGTCGCTGTCTGCAAACCTGCGCCGTGTGGAGCCTGGCTTTTCTTCTCTGTGACACTGTGGTTAAAATAAAAGTCTGATTAAACTTTGATTCTGCACTTTCACAACAAGTAAAAACTGCCTGGGTTTCTCGGTTAAGGTATACGTCCCTGTGGGGAAACTGTTCTCATTCGACCCATGCTTCAATGCCACTGCGCTGGGACAGCCTGTCTGGAACAGTTGGCAAGTGCAGAACCTGGGGTCCCATTGCTAGACATTGAACTAGGTTTGTAGCTTAGTTTTAGCTAGCTGTAAGGAAACTGGAGTAAACACAGACGGAGAACGTTCAAATGCTACACGGAAAGTTCTAACACTGATGCCTGAGGTAAAGCAGGACTTAAAGATCATGACGAGGACTGACACGAAGTGAATTAGGTCTTAACTGGTTCGAAATCAAATTAGATCTTTGCTGTGACTAAATAAGGCTCTAATTGTACACATGGAAAAAAAATATAACAAGTATCATCAAAAGAAGCTTAAAGACCTCTTGTTTCATCTAAGCCACAGTTTGAAAACCACTCCACTACCGTTGCCAGTATAACACTCATCATAGTGGCACTGAAGCCATTATCTGCCGCCCACGTTTTCATTTAACACAGTAGTCCTGCTCCCATTATCACATCTGTACTTAACATTTGACGAGATAAGACAAAAGGCAGCAGTACATTGCACAACATCATTAGGAAGTATTCTCTACTTCATTTTCATTTACACAAAATACCATCATGTTGATCAGAGACATGGAGAAGGTGGACAATTACAGCAAAGATAATTATTTCTCATTAAGACAAACAGGCAAACAAAGGTATACTTAATTAAATACTTGTACATTAATGTATATTAATAGGTCAAGATCAACAGTAGAACATTTACAACAACCACAGCTGCTTCACATAAAATGTAATAGTAACTCTCATCTGGAAAAAAATGAACAGTAGATACAAAAAGACAGTTCATCTTTTATTAAAAGCCAGAGTGAAAAGGAGAGTTTTAACTAAGGATATACAGTGGGAGGAAAAAGTGAGTACACCGTTTGGAATTTCTTACATTTCTACTTAAATTGGTCATAAAATGTGGTCTGATTTTTATTAAATTGAGAAAAATTAGTAAACAGTGTCTGCTTAAATTAATACCATCGAACATTTACATTTTATCATATTTCTATTGGCCATAACATGTAAACATTCACAGGAGAGCATAAGAACGTGATGATAGCACGTTGTCCTGAGGCAGCAAAACAGCGCCAGATCCGGATTCTTCCTGCTCCATACTTCACAGTAGTGTTGTCAAGATTAACCACCTTTACGATTACCATGATTATAAAAGGACGCGGTAGGTTATCCGTAAGAATTTCAGAAGCCACGGTTTACCGCGGAAATTTTTCACGCTGCACGCCATAAACAGCCCGTAAACTCACCGGTAGTTGAGCAAGGCAGAAGGACGCTCTCCTCCAGTGTTGTATCCACCCAACAACGATTGAAGTCAGCAGAGTGGGACCTCTTTAGGATCCAGAAGACGACCAAGGCGTTGTTGTTGTCGATGGACGTCCGTTATGCAAACCCTGTCGTCAGAAAGTTGCAGCAAAATGCGCTGATATCGGCTACGTCGAATATAAACAACATTTTGGAGATAATCCTTCACTGTAAATGTCCTGGTCAAGGTAACGAACTGCATACTTCCCAAAAAAGTTGTTCAAATGTTCGGAAATAGCCGCCACAACTGGATCAGGATGTAAACAAAAAGCTAACGCGCTCCGCTCTGCTTCAGCAACAGAAAGGAAAGTGAAACCGCGCACATGTGGAAATGAGCTGTTCAAAAGAGTCTCCTTAGTTATTTTGTAAAGACGTTTCATTCTCTGTTCATCAAAACATCTGACAAATAATTAAACAGCATAACTTTTGAGAACAGGAAACCTAGCCTAGCATGTGGCCTAATGATATATAGTAAAATAATTATGATAATTATGGTCATAAAGAAGTAAAATTGACATTGTTTTGTACAATTCAATGTAGGCCTATTTATTTTAATGCTTCCCATCTCGGTAACACTTTACATGACAACCCGGTAACTACTAGGTAATTACCTAATTACAGTTGTAAGAACTAGTAACAAATATCAATAAAATTGGTAGTTCTTGTATAATTAAAGTATTAGTTAATCGTAACTCTGCTCAATAACTGCTAGGTAATTGCCTAGTAATTACTAGTAATAAATATCAATAAAAGTGGTAGTTCTTGGGTAATTAAAGTAGTTGTTAATAGTAACTCAGCCCAATAACACTGACAATGTAAGACTTACTGATGAGCATGTATAGCTCACCCCTATGGAGACCAAAAATATACCACATTAATAACCCAATAGTTATTAGTACTGTTATTATTAAGCAATTACTTAGCAGTTATTGGGCAGAGTTATTTCACCTACCATAGAACTACAACCTTTAATGTATATGTATTACTAGTAATTACTAGATTATTACTTAGTGTTATTGGGCTGAGTTACTATTAACAACTACTTTAATTAACCAAGAACTACCACTTTTATTGATATTTATTACTAGTAATTACTAGGCAATTACCTAGCAGTTATTGAGCAGAGTTACTATTAAGTACTACTTTAATTACACAAGAACTACCACTTTGATTGATATTTGTTACTACTTATTACCACTGTAATTACTAGGTAGCTAGTAGTTACTGGGTTGTCATGTAAAGTGTTACCACAATCTTAAAGCATTTTTCATTTAATAACGGTGAATGTTTACAAGTTCAAGTATAAAAAAGCTTTTTAAAGACAAAAACTAAAAATATCAGTTATTTTCTTTCATTCAGTCGATAATTGCGAATAATCGTAAAATCGCAATATTTTCTCTCACAATAATCGTGAGTCAAAAAATTTAAGTGAGGTTAGGGTTTTGATGTTGGTGTGCTGTTCCATTTTTCTTCCACACATGACGTTGTGCGTTCCTCCCAAACTATTCAACTTTGGTTTGCAAAAGAGCTCTTGGATGCTCCACAGCACTACTGGCAAAATATTCTATGGACTGATGAATCCAAAGTTGAATGTTTGTACACAACAGTTTTGTTTAAAGCGTTTTCCATCACTATAAAAGTAAAGTGTATCCATATACAGTTAATAACTTTTTCGGGGGTCTATCTTGAGCTCAAGTCTTTTGGACTCAGACTTGAGATAGATTAATGTACTGTGCATGCTGTGCATCTCCATGCACAACTACTCTGCTAATGTACACTCATTAATTCCACAAACAGGGCATAGTAAAATTGTTTATTTAAAATAAGATAACATAGCCTTTATTGATCTAACAATGGAGAAATTCACTAACAACAATAGAACAGCGGAGCAAGAAAACTTCCGTGGACTTGGCAAAGTTTCTCCATCATCTGATCCTGTACATCTAAAACAGAATAATCCTATCTCGTTGTTCTCATAAATCAATATTCATGGTCAGAGGGTCAGCACTTCAAACACAACTACAGCTCACCAAATCTAATGTGGGAGAGCACTGCGACTGTGAAACGCACAAAGGTTGTTGAGTTTCTCTGTGTTGTTATTTCATAGTATTGCATACTGCCTCTGGGTGTTGAGCACTTACACGGTGTGAGCAGAGCACAGCGGGAAGTTCCACTGACGGCATCCACAACAAGAGAACGCTGTGTGGGCTCCTACGCTGTAGACACATGTAATAGACAATGGAATATCACCATACTGACTGTCAAAACAACATTATTTCATATGATAGATGATAGAGCAGGGCGATATGACCATCAAATTGAATCATGATCTTATCCTCATGATGATCTGATATTTTGGGTCGATTGTCATAATCAGGACTTCTCTATAGGCTTTATGCTAACACAGACACTTCCTCCTCCTCACACTCCTCAGGAGGACGAAGAGGAGGAGGAGGAGGACGACGATATGGTCACAAAGCGCTTTACATGAGACAATTAAGCCTCATGCTCATCAGTGACAGAAGATCTAACCAGTGAAATGAGAGCTTTTAAGCAGATGCTTTTAGTTATCTTGGGGGTGACAGTGGCGCAGATGGTAGAACGGGTCATCTCATGGCTGGAAGGTCGGGGTTTTGAATCCCGGCTCCTGCAGGTGCACACTGTCATTGTGTCCTTGGGCAAGACACTTCACTTCACGCACATTGCCTCCAGTGTCTGCGTATTAGAGCTTTAACAGACTATCAACTACAGCGGCACCAGTCAACTTCATTTGAGACGAGTTGACTAGTTGTGTGTTAATCGCTCTCTTCCTCCCTGTCTCTCTCTCTGACTAGTTTTAACATTAATGTTAACTTAGGACTTATAAACAGTGTTACAGTTGTTATTGCCAGTTAGCAATACGTTTTAGTGCTCCACATATAGTTTTGCCTGTGTCATATTCAGCCGATATGAGCGAGCTAAAGCCGGGACTGTTTTACCACCGTCACTGCGCACCACGGTGCATTCACGTGGAATAAACTACAGCCTAACACTCTGGGACCAAAAGCCCGTTTGCTTCAGACCTTGGATGTACAACGAGGGTGATCCTAACAGTACAGAGGAGATGGAGGAGAACGAGACAAACGGAGGAGGAGAGAGGGGAGAGGACGCGGATCTGCAATGTTTCTGGAGACGCAAGGTAAACACTGAGCATTGCCTAAATATCTTCTTTTTTGTTCAAGTTAAAACCCAGGAAAATGAGCTGGTATTACTTGCTTACATGTAAGCCTACATTATTACATGACGGATTTGGATGTGGACTTAATGTGCGCTATGTAAATGAGGCTCCGCTGTTATGATGACGTCATCACACGATTAGTCGACTAGACTATTTTGACAAATATGTTGAGCTTTAAAAATCTGTGTTTCTTCAAGCCCTACTGTGTATTAGTGTATGAATGAGAGTGTGAATGTGTGAGTGGATGCAAAGTGTGTTATAAGTTGAGACCATTTACCATATCTTAATTGCAATATACCAAGAAGTGTACATCACAATAAACAAACAAAAAGTCAAATTTAGAACAGTTTCAAGGTTGGCAACTCAATCCCAACTACAGCATTATATCAATGTCACCTTGTCTAGGACACTACATCCGTGTTGCCACCATATGTGATATAGCCCTTGAATGACAAGCTGCCAACCACTTGTGGCCATACCGCCTTTGCTCTGCCCGATTCCGTCAGACCTGGGAAGCTAAGCAGGGAAGGGCCTGGTCGGTACGTGGATGGGAGACCGTTTGGTAACACCAGGAAGCCTAGTGAGTGAGTGAGTGAAGCAAGAGTGAAGCGAAGCGGTCACTACAATAGTAGCTTACCACCACCAAGTATGGAGTGAATGAATAATGCCATGTAAAGCCTCTTTGAGTGTCCATAAAACCGATGCATTATTATTACTTTATTTTTGTATTGTATCAAATAATCTAGTTGTTAGCGTATTTTCTACAATGTTTTGTTCCAAATGCAGCCCCTCCATCTATCTGGGAAGTGGCAAGTGCTTGAAGACTTGCCACTTCACTTTGCTCTGAAACAAAACCTTGGTAAAGTTTCCAGCTGCAGAACCCTACAGACAGCATATGTACAAACAAAATCAATAAATAAATCTATCTATCTATCCACACAGCACGATTATAAGTTCTTTGATTCCATGTAGGTTACATGTAGGAGGAGCAGCCTGCTGTCAGAGGTCTGTGTTCAGCATTAACTGTTAGCCTAATAGACCATCATAAGCAGCTTGCATACCGCAGCGCCGCCTCGCCTGCTCTGATGTGAGGGGAATGGCAAAAAAAAGAAAGATAGGGAAAAAATAGGAGGGACGAGCCAAGGAATTATTCAAATGATGGTTAGATTTGTATCTCCAAACGTCTTCTCATTTCCATAACTTCAAAAACCTCCCTGCTCTTAATAATGCATGTGCGTCTGCCTGTGAATCACCCTGCGCAATGCAATATTTCTGTTGCTTTATTTGGGTGAAGACAGTGGGGCGAGGAGTAAAGAGAAAGAGAGAGCGAGAGAGAGGCTGATAGCAGTAAACACTCCGCTCTGTCAATGCAATAGGACATCCTGATCTCTCTAGCGTTTTCAAAGAGCCCAGTGTCTTATCAGGAGGAGGACCAGTCAGACCAATTAACATTCCACACAGAGCTTCTCCCAGTCAGAAGTGGGGATGCTACACTCCTCTTCCTTCCTCTGTGCAAAAGTATATAAGCTCCATCATGTTCTCTCATACACACAAGGCAAACGCCCGGCATTGAGAAATTGAAAGCTGTAACAACATTTAGGAATTGAAAGCACTGTCAATTTGTTCCTGACCTGAAGGAGAACTAACAGTCAATTGTATGGGCTCAGCAGGGCAACAACAAGGTCTTTTTAAACTGCTATAAAGTATTGAAGATATGTTATTTAGAAAGAAATACTGTCAGAAGAGGCTTTGAGAAAACTTCAGGGTCTTGATAAGGTTACAGAAGAAATAAAAGAAAGAAGATGTGTTGCATCAAAACACCTACACAAACACCTGGAGAAGATGTTACAAAACACCTCTTCTAACCTTAACAAGTGTGATATCTGACTTGAAAATCTTCCTTTGTGTCTGTAGTTTTGCATATATTAAACACTTAACATGCTTTACTATAAACAGCTCTAATAAAAATGTGTGAATTGGGATTACGTTTACCCAATCGCCCCGACATGCCGCATTTATGTGTCTCCTTGTCCGTACACTTGTTACTGCAGCCCGTCTCACTGTGGCCTCAGTGGTGCGTGTTGTGCGTGGTCCCCATCAGTGAGGCGTGAGGCGTGAAGGACACCCCGCCGCATCCAGCGCATGGGAGATCCCCGGATTAGTCACGCTCTGAGCTCCTCTGCCGCCGCCACCCTCCACTGCACAGCGCCTGTGCATCCCAACACAGTGCGCATCCAGCAACAAGGGCGAAAGTATACTGCTCTGCTTTACCAACACAGCGAATGAAGCAGGCGGCAAGAGCTAAAGACTGGGGAAATCCACTGGTGTTTGCCTTTTTAATAGCCTTATGGTTTTATCCCCGCTCCAGACGGGTTATTAATCAGCAGCTGTCACTCCATGGGTTAGGAATTTGTCACGTATCCAGAGATTTTTTAATATTCGGAAAAAAACTGAAGGCTCTACACAGAAAGTGATTTATGTTGGTGCTTCATTGGAGCTGTTTTAACAGTTTTAACTCCAATACTACCATTACGTGACTTGTTTAACACTATGGTATCACTGCTGAGTAGGAAGAATGAGCACCACTTCACAAATACCCCAGATTAAGATGGTTTAACCTCCATCAACAAACTTCCACGTCACTCCTCTGCATTCAAGTTGTAAATAATTTCATTTAAAGTGTTTTAATTTAATTGGCATAACAATTGACGATACTGATGGGGAATTATAGAATTCATTCGGCCCTCACATATTTCCCTTATCATATTGTACTGTTAAATCAGGACATGGGGCGCCGACCTTCTGCAATGACATGTGGCCTAGTCAACGTGGCACATCGTCTATGCGTGGACTGTTAGTGCGTACGTGTAACTAAGACTATTTAACTCTCTTCATGTGGAAGTGTCGCCAGACTCTGAATGATCAATGCCCTGACCAATGTGTTGACTGTTCAGCTGTCTCCAGGCCTGTATTATTATTATTGTGCTAATAAACTTTTTTCTACTTAAGACATCCAGACTTCGTTCCATCCTTCCGCTCGTGTCTCTCCGGACTCCTTTGGTATTTCCCTAACAGATACGGTACATTATATCAACAAAGCCCAAATGTTCACATCAGTATAACTCGGTGGTGGAAGTATGCCTTGCTTTAGTCATACTAATAATTTAAGCAAGGATTGTTTATTTATTCAAATGGTAATAACTATGGGAAACTCTTGACATATGGAACTACATTGACCCATGTTACCACAAGAGCTCATATGTAAACTTTCCGTCCTTTGCCTGCTCAGGGAGGGGCCTGTTTCACTGGTATTTACAGAGATTTGCGGCTTTGTCAAACACGGCCGACAGCAATCCTCTTGGGTGGTGTTATACATTGTGACCATTTAATAAAACACCCACACTGCCCCTCCACATGGATGGGCCCACTGCAGCTTTGAGCACACAGTTGCTCTGCAATGCTCCAAAGGATGTAATTATTACTGCAGTAAACATATGCTTTGGATACAATCGCGTTAGAATAAGCATTTTATACAAGTGATAAAAAGTGACTACATTTCTGTCGGCAGATGGAGATGTTAGGGGATTTGAACAATCAAGTACTTTATGAAGAGCCTTGGAAGGGGTTTCAGACAAATTGTCTGAAACCCCTTCCAAGGCTCTTCATAATACTTTTTTCATAGAAAAAGTAACAGTGGCAATGAAATAAAATGGTCATGGTCAAAATGATTCTATTCATATTGGGAACAACACTTACACTGTCAAACCATAGGCTGCACTCACAAGAGAAAAAATAACTTGACTGAGGTGAAGGAAAGCGATTTTCTATGGTAGAATTAGCATTTTTTTGCCAAAAAGCAGATGTGTTGCATGGATTAAGGTTAACAACTTTTTAACTACTAGGGCAATCGACACAAAACAAAAATATTTACAAAGGTTATCCTCGTCAGCACAAATGAACTTTTTTTTAACTATACTAAAAATGACCTTTTACAACCATAAGATAAGAGTAGCCTGGAAATCTAGACACTCCTACTTTCTTTTCAAACACAGGAGCACTTCCCTGGAACTGCACACGTAGACATTATTTCCACCGTTTGTACGGTAAATGGTCTTAACTTAAATAGCGCTTTTCGACCATCATCAGGCCCAGCAAGGAACCAGTCACCTATTCACACTCTCATTCATGCACCAATGTACACGACACTGGAGGCAAGGTGGGTGACGTGTCTTGCCCAAGGACACAAGGACAGTGTGCACCTACAGGAGCTGGGATTTGAAGCCCCGGCCTTCCGATCATGAGACGACCCGCTCGACCAACTCCACCACTGTCGGCCCTGTAGTGCGTCACTCCAATGACGTGGAAACATTTCCTCTTAACAGCTCTAATATGTCGCCAGTTCAGATTCGTCAAAAATGGCGCAGCTTATCAGTCCTCTGTGTGATTGGTTGACCATGATTGGTTGTCTTGCATGTGAATCACACAGGAAAACACTGCTCTGGATTCAATCACGAACAATAATAAAGCTATTTGAAGTATTTGTTATAAGAACTGAAGTATTTGGAAACACCCTTTTACTTTTTGCATGATGGTGCCTCTAAAGTGAACTTGTCGATTTAGAGCTTTCATATCAAATTGTGATATGAGGAACAATGAAAGAAACACATAAGGGTCACGTTAGGTGATCCTAAACCACAGCACACAGCCTCACTGACTGTCAGCTATAATTGGTCCCTTGCCAGAGAATTAATATGCAGACTATTATAGTGGCATTTCTTCTCCCAAAGACTCCCGGGAGTTAATTAAACCAATGCCATTTTGGAGGAGCACGGATTTAAGGAGGGGACGACCTTGGCAGACGAGGAGGGGCTCTCGGATGGATCACCACACAATGCACTTGAACCCTTTTGACTCAGCTTCACTTTGAAAGAGCTGCGCAAAGAATCAGCATTTTAAGTGGAGGTCAACAATGGGTGTTTGTCTTGGAAATGCCAAAATAATGTTGTTGTTCAAACTTTGGGCATTAAGCGGGGTGCGCCTGGTTATCAGCATGTAATAGCTTTTCATTCTTACATTATTTAACTAAAAGGGGTATTTTATAGGTCAAAAATTACAGTCAAGTGTACTCTTGAGGGTTGCATTAGGAAGAGCAATAGCGTTGCATTTTCATGTTAAATCGAACCTTCAAAGTTGGATTGTAGAACCAGATGCACAGAAAGAAGGGACTGTATCATCCCATTGAAGAAAAGCGTCTTTGGTCAAACAGCTCTCTAAGTCCGAGCTGCTCATGAATGGAACCTCAGCCCCATAACAATCAGGAACATTTATACTGTACTTATATCTATTTTATTTAAAATCTAGTTTTAGCTCATTGAAAACTGTCACTGTCGATGATAAGTCCGTCTCTCGCTGCATTCCCACTGGCATCTTACCTTTTGTTTATTTCCATGTCCAACATTCTGGATTTTTACAACAGTTTCTTTTGGGCGGAGCGTAACATCTGTCTAGGGACAACAGATGAAACAGATGTTGCTATTTCTAACCTTGTATTACAAAGGCACACAACGCTTACGATAAAATCTTTCACAACAAAGCCGTGAGTCATTGTAAATAAAAGTTATATTATGTCGAATGTTTGGAGATTTATCCTTCACACTTAACTCAACTTTTTTTTTTCGACAGATGCATGCAGCGAAAAAGGTACACCACAGTGAATAGTCATTATAGCCATAAAATTGAAGCCATAGAAGTGTGGCCATAAAATCAAGCTACAACCTGCAGGAAGTGGATCCACACTTTGACTCCTGGTTGAACTCTCTCTAACTATAGAGTTACCTGAGACATGCCCTCTCCAAATGTCAGTCCAATCGTAACAATGCACAGATGGCCACATACTGTATTCCCATATCAATAAAACATTTAAAAAAGGCTAAGGTAATGAGACATAAGCAAAATAGTTCTAATAATATTCTAATATTGTATGCACAAGTTTGCTATATTAATTCAAATTCTAACCTTTAGGTCCTCGTAACTAACTCTTACAAGGACCTAAAGGTTGTCCTTTGTCTCTACATTGGCGTCTGGCTTTCTTCAAATTTCCCTGACAATTTCTTTACAGCTTATAAATCTCCCTCTTTATGGGCAGTCTTTATTGTCATATTTCAGCAAAGACCAGACAGTAACTCCTGGTTGAGATTCACAGATGAAAGTCTCAAGTGATAAACTGCTCCCACAAGAGCGGCCAAAGCGGCAGTACTTCAACAACACTGAACAAAAAGTACAAGACCTGGAGTTGACATTGTGTTCACCGGCCAAAACTATTCAAATCACTAAAGCCCTCAGCTGCCAGACGCGAAATTTAGACCAGTAGCTAAAAACAGGGACATAATGGAGAAACTCTGTGTTCTCCTAAATCAGTGGCTAAAGAAGTTGTCCTGTCAAAGTGACCGAAGAAAGTGTTTTTTTTCTGCTTTGCCTTGGTGTGTGTGTGTTTTTTGGACTTCTCTTTTGAACACAAAGCCAGTATTTTCAGATAGGTTCAACTGCAGTTTACAGCTCCCAGGCAACGGACTTCAAGGCAAGAAGAGCTACACGGCGACACAAGTCTACTGTATGAAAAATGTTTGTGAATAAACCAAGGACATTTTTTGCAACTGAAAACTGTTGTGGAGATTTTTAAGTGCATCAATCATTCTATTGGGTTCCATTCACTTGTGTTTAGAAACCCCTGAAGAAAATGTTATACTGTATAATGTTTTAAACAATGGTAAATAGTAAATGGACTCAACTTACATAGCGCTTTTCTACCTACATCAGGCCCAAAGCACTTTACAGTAAGGAAACCATTCACTCTCTCATTCATACACCAATGTACGCAGACACTGGATACAAGCAACCTTGGCCAATGGTGATGTTATGCACAAAAGCCTTTTTCCTTCAACCAGACTCCGCGGCGAGGGGGAGGAAGAGGGGTTGTGAGGGAGAACAGCTTTTGTTTTGGTCGTGTTAACACAATTACGGCAGAGCGAGTGCCGACCGCGCCACAACCGGCTATACAGCTCTTTCTCTCAGGACATGAACAATGTTTAACTCACGATGGGGTTAATAAAGTTTTTTGTTTGACCTGTGAGAGCCTATAATGCTTAAGGAAGAACACAAGGCAGCGCGATGAAAATGAGGAAATGAAAGTGAGGCTGACATCAGAGCTCTCTGTGCTGCTTGTAATAAACCAGTCGACTTCTTCTCTTTTTATAAGCGACACCCTCTCGCAAGTGGCGCAGGCTCATAGCGCAACAGCAGTGCCCTTTGAAGATATCATAGCGTTTAGAGCTTGCGCTGTCCTTGCGCCAGGCACAAGATCTGGCCCAGTTAGTTTTATTTCTGTTAACAGTATGCACAAATTATTTATTATAGGCTGAAACTTATTTTGCCTACCTTTTTAAACATCTTACAGCACATGTTTCATTTGGTAAGACGCTTTGTAATGTTACATCAAACAGTCAGAGGGAATTTTTAGATAAATTGATACAGTCTTAAACTAAGATATGGTAGAAAAATACATCACCAACAAAGCTACAACTTACTTACTACCATTAAGTGCTGTGGAAGAATCCAAATCCTCAAAGCGCAAGTCCAAGTCCTCATGTCTAAAACTGAGCCCTAAGCTTGTTTTTCTGAGTCTGAGATAGGGCTGAACGATATTAAATTAACTAGCGATATGCAATACGGCTGTGCAATATTGCGAAAACAATATTATTGCAGTATTTTACAAAACCATTTCAACACAATATAGTCCATTCTAATTAAACAGAAATCCTAAGTTTTTTATTGTGTCAAAACAAGACTTAAAAAGGACCAAAGCAAGGGTAAAATTGAACAAAATTAGGAATGTTTAACTGAACTTTTACACATTTATAAGCTCAATGCATTGCTTGTTTTTGGATGAGTTTGCAGAAAAATCTGGCAATCTCAGTCAGATGAAGACTTTAGTGATGTTGCGATATATTGTGGTTTCTTGCGATATGGATATTGCATCACAGAATATCGCGATACAATATTTTTTGCGGTATGTTGTGCAGCCCGTCTCTGTGACATTCATTACAGAGTTATTACCCCATTCGTCACACTCACAAGGCACTGGCTCACACACACACGTCTGAGTCAAGTCGCAAGTCCATAATCATTATGTCCACAAAAAACTACTAGTGTACAGACCCGCATTGCAAAACACTATAACATTTCTGTTCAAAACCAATTTTTAAATGTACTCCACATGATTGCAATACTGTACATTTACTTAGGCCATTCGAGTTCAAGGAGCTACAGCACACAAGATAGATTCTTCTTAACAATAAACCGCATGTCAATTCTGCTCTTTTGTCAGGGAAAACGCTTTGGAGATTTGCAGATGGGAGTAGGCTCGGTTCCTTACCTTTAATTGTGAAGAAAAGCCCATAAAAATCTCAGGACAGGATGACATTCATCAGAGCGCAGCCATGACACTGAACCAGCTGCACCTGTGACAGAAAGAAAGGACAATGTTGAGTTTATAAATGATAATAACATGATGTGGCGCTCAAAAGGTGTGAGCTCTAATGTTATGTAGAACCCACAGGTGTACATTAAAGTTCCAAACAATTTCCAGTCCAGTTTCCAAATATGTTGATCTCAGAATTATTCAAACCCGCTATTTTTCACCGCTTTAAACTCAAATGCAAGACTAAGTACTTCAACAACTGGCAGCTACTGGATGTATTATTTAAACCCAGCATTGACTGCACTGACTTGAGGCGGGTGGGAAACCCATCTGACATAACTCAAGCCAGTATGTCAGACTATCGAATGAATTAATGATCTGAGCGGTTCCTGAAGGCAGCGTGAGGCGTTCTGGCTCCCGTCTGGTCCGTGAGATCGTGACAACACATTGACGAAAGGGAGACAGGATTTCAAGCAGAGCAAACTCAACTTTTTCACCTCAACATGGTGTTTTTATATCGATTGTTTGCTGGGATTCATTACTACAGTATGCATCCCATACCTCTGCTGATTTTATGGTGGAACAGGCAAACAAATGTGGGAGAAAAAAAATCATTACCTCTACGTCTTTTCCATAAAGGTGGTCATAGTACTTTATTGAACACTTTAATATGGTTAGGATTATTCAAAAAGCATAATTGTGTACAGCAGTGTAATATTTGTGATTAGACAAATTCTTCTGGATTGGATTCTTGGGATCACGTATGGAGTCTTAAAGTGCAGATTTGTCCTGTTTTTCATATAGGCTTCCATCATCCTAAAACATGCACAATAGTTGTATCCTTCAGCGTAGTTCCACTTGACAAGGGCTGGGTACCATTAAAGTTTTTTCTTTGAAGAAACTTGGTTACCATACTGATACCTGAAACATACTCTTTTCGATACCCATACTAAAATATTTGTCATATAATAATAATGTTAATTTATTTCAGAAAATCCATAAAAGCCAGCTCAATGGCAAGAACAAGTCCTACGCCCTGCCAGTAATCAGATCTAGGATGAAACATCCAAGATCCATAAGTACATCAAGGACACGGCTCCAACAGATGGTGTGCTCAGTGAATGTCTCAGACAATGGGGAACAGAAGTTAAGGTGCAATAGCTAGACAGAGCTGGCCTGAACGACAGCGCAGAGGCTCATCATGGCTGCACAGGAGCAGGCCTTGAGCACCCGAGCAATAGAGGCCCAGCTCTATCACACCAGACAAGACCCCAGGTGTAGACTGTGCAAAGAGGCCAATGAGACAATCCAGCACATAACTGCAGGGTGTAAGATGCTGGCAGGGAAAGCTTACATGGAGCGCTATAACCAAGTGGCTGGCATAGTGTACAGGAACATCTGTGCAGAATATGGGCAGGAAACCCCAAGGTCAAAGTGGGAAACACCTCCAAAGGTGGTAGAGAAGGACCGAGCCAAGATCTGTGGGACTTCCAGATACAGACGGACAGAATGGTAATGGCGAACCAACCGGACATTGTGGTGGTGGACAAAGAGCAGAGGAAAGCCGTTGTGGTTGACATAGCAATACCAAGTGATTGCAACATCAGGAATAAGTAACGCGAGAAACTACAGAAATACCAAGGGCTCAGAGTGAGTAAGTAAGTATGTGCTTTATTTGTCATTGTACAACCATACAACGAAATTGTGTTAAGGTGCGACTGAGCCGTGCCACCACTGTGGGCCAACCTGACCAGCATGTTTTTGGAGGTAGGGGAAACCGCAGTGCCCAGAGGAAACCTGGCTGGTTGTCTTCAGTCTCCTCTGATCCTCTGAAACTGTGCACCGACTCCTGGGTTTGTCCCTGTTTCAGAGCATGGTGTCCTGCACTGGTCAGCTTCTCCACCTCCTCCTTCCTCTTTCTCCTGCACAGCTCCCTCCGCTCCACAACAGTCTTTCACCATTTTCTGGGAAGAGCTTAACAGTTAATGTGTTTGAGAAGAGCTGGAGAAGGCCTGGACGGTGAAGGCATCAGTGGTGCCCCCAAACAGGAGGAGGTGGCTACAGTAAAGTGCAGTTCAGTAAAGTGCAATTCTAGGAACAGCAAATATACTGTGCAGAACCCTCAAGCTCCCAGGCTGCCAGGCATCTGGTAGAGGACCCGGGCTTGGAGGAAATAGAGACCAACCGCGGAGGGTAAGAAAGAGTTTTAAAAATATATATATAGTCATCATTAATTTCTTCATAGTTTGTTTGAACTGAAACCCTGGAGATAACAGGCATCAAAATTATCTCAAGATATTATGTTTTTTTACCTGTTTTTGATTTGATGCACCGGTAGTACCTAAACCTTTCTTTGCCATAGTGGTGTTGTTTAACGGTGTCCCTACTCCTGACCATGCTCAACATCTGAAGAGGGATTAAAAAATAAAAAGTATAAAAACAAGAATGACAAATACATACTAGCAACAGATAAACAAGCTATATAGTCGGATTCACACTTTTACAAACACTTAGATAAATAGTAAAGCCCTCAGTTCTTCAAAAAGATAACGATTCACTATTCCCCTGAGACTTGTGGTGGGAAAGCAGCAGTTGCTAAGTGCCTCCATTACAGTGTCGGGATCCTCTGTGCTGTTTGTGTCATAAAATATTGAAATATTGTTTTATCCAAAGAGCAATAAGGACTCATAAGTAAGCAGATGTAAACTTCACTTTAAAAACACAGTGAGAGATCAGAGATGTAAAAGTCCCTTCCAAAAACTCAACTTAGTCATACACAGATGTTTCACTCAAGAGATATCAGTAAGGGTCAATATTAAAAAACAAAAATGTCTGGAGGAAAGGTATTAAATAAAAGGCTATAAGTTTCTATAATGTTTCTAAGGCTGAAACGACGCGTCGACGTAGTCGACGTCATCGATTACGTAAATACGTCGACGCAGTTTTTGTGCGTCGACGCGTCGCTTGTTTACATCATGGCGGCGCGCGATGCTGGCGATGCGAGCGAGGGGGAAAAGGCACGCCAAAAGTAATCAAAAGTGTGGGAGTATTTCAAGAAACGGCCAAATAATGTTGTTTTATGCACACTGTCGAGCGGAAATGGCCTACCACAGCAGCACAACGGCTATGAACGAACATTTAAAACGAAAACACCCGACAGCGTTCATGCCATCGCCATCAACCAGTCAATCGGCCGCGTGAGTAATTTTCATTACACAAAAACATTAATGTATTATTTGTATCTGCGTTGTAAATTCATAAACTAATGCTGCGTTTACACATAAGCACGATGCGTTACGAATGTCATTTTTCCGTCATTCGTGACGTTCGTGGCGTGACTTAACGCATCTTAATGGGATTCTTAATAGAACGCATCAGTTCGTGGAGAAAGTTTTTGTCTGTCAAAAAATCTTCCACAAATGTCACGAATCACCCTCTGTTCGTGGAGTTCGCAACGGAGCGTGTCCTTTCGTGAGGAGTAGCGGCGCTTCGTAATTCAGCGTGAGAGCATTCGTAGAACATTCGTAGAGCATTCGTGGAGCAGAATCACTGTTTTCACGCTCAAAATTGACAGAAACACACGCTACGCCCAAAGTAAATGTTGGTACCTGCAGTAGCTACGCCAAGGAAAAGTGTCACAAAGTCGGCCAATCCACGCTCCAAGCCACGGACAGCACCTGGCGCTGCCGCTCCGCGGGGTGCTGAAAGTGTTCCTCCGACCTTTCTTCCTCCTGGGTCGTACCTGATGTTCGGGAGTTGGAGCCAGACGAGCCCAATGACTCAGGGGAGAGCACGGCCTCTGCTCCGCCTCCAACCCGGTGGAAGAAGATCACTCCACATTCGCCCAATTCTTGACAGATTTCGGACAGAACGCGAATATTCCTAGTGACCCGTAACGCCCGGCTCACACTGTATCCGGTCCGGGTCCGGTCCGGTTTCGGTCCTGATCCGGTCCGGGTTTGCCCCAAACTACCACTCACATTGAGTCCGGCTGACACTGTGGCTCCGCCAGCTCCGGCGCCAGAAGCTGCGCCAGGCACAGAAACGGCCCTCGCGAGAACAGAAGCGCACGTGAGTTTACCTTTTGGTGCGAGTTCACGTCATAAATAGCCCCATATATAGGTAGTTTTTGTCAACAAAAGCCGTATTTGCAGAACAACGACTCTCCCCAGTGAAGTGGATGCTTTAAACACACTAATGCCCCCGTGTCACTGGTAATGGAGAAATGTTTACATTTACGACGTTACACGCGTTTACAGGCGGAAAACGAGACCAAATAAGGAGTAAGCGGACAGATTTTATTTTGAAATACACCGGATCTTCCTCTCCCACGAGACCTGACTTCCTGTTTGGCGCGTGTTTTTCGTCAGCTTGATCCGTTGGGGCTCCGGTATCCGGCAAAGATAGACTTCTTGCGGATTCTTTCCGTTGCCGCCGGAAGGCCGCCGGATGGCCTCGGTAGCCGGAGCCGGACTTCGCGGAGCGGTGTGAGTGTGCTACATTGGTTTTAATGACTTTCTAAGTTGGCGGACGCCGTACCTGGCGTTAACCGGATTCAGTGTGAGCCTGGGGTAACAGCGCGTGGCAGCGCGCAACACCACGCAGCAGCGCGCAACACGACGCAGCAGCGCGGGACGCATATTCGTGACCGTGCGTAATAATTCGTGCCATTAATCGTAACGCGTAGTAACAAGTCGCAACAGTTAGTGGCGGCGCGTGAAACATCTGCCCCGAATCATCAAATTCGTGATCCATGGCCACGAATGTGCATTTGTGGCATTCGTAACGCATCGTGCTTATGTGTAAACGCAGCATAAAGCACTGTTTCGCTCTGAGAGGCGTAAAAAACGCGCCTGTCTAACGCTACATAACGTTACGTTAGTTGTGTAACTAACTAAACTACCTTTGTACAACATTAACAGTTATGTACAAACGAACAATTAACTTTAATCATACAATCATTGTTGTGTGCTGGTTATTTATTTTTTATTTTGCGCATTTTAAAGCAAATAAGCAATACTTTTACTTTTATTCAAATGTTTACAGTGAGTTAAGGCTGAAACGACGCGTCGACGTAGTCGACGTCATCGATTACGTAAATACGTCGACGCAGTTTTTGTGCGTCGACGCGTCGCTTGTTTACATCATGGCGGCGCGCGATGCTGGCGATGCGAGCGAGGGGAAAAAGGCACGCCAAAAGTAATCAAAAGTGTGGGAGTATTTCCAGAAACGGCCAAATAATGTTGTTTATGCACACTGTGTCGAGCGGAAATGGCCTACCACAGCAGCACAACGGCTATGAACGAACATTTAAAACGAAAACACCCGACAGCGTTCATGCCATCAACCAGTCAATCGGCCGCGTGAGTAATTTTCATTACACAAAAACATTAATGTATTATTTGTATCTGCGTTGTAAATTCATAAACTAAAGCACTGTTCCGCTCTGAGAGGAGTCAAAAACGCGCGTGTCTAACGCTACATAACGTTACGTTAGTTGTGTAACTAACTAAAATACCTTTGTACAACATTAACAGTTATGTACAAACGAACAATTAACTTTAATCATACAATCATTGTTGTGTGCTGGTTATTTATTTTTTATTTTGCGCATTTTAAAGCAAATAAGCAATACTTTTACTTTTATTCAAATGTTTACAGTGAGTGTTCCAGAAACATTTTATAGGCTACTGAGTTGCACATTGAGCCATAATGTTATTTGGTTAAATAAAAGCCATGCCATTTGAAAATACTGGCCTACGTCAATTTTTTCCCCTTCATTTTAAATGAAAAAATAATCGGTAAAAGGAAAAATAATCTATAGATTAATCGAAAAAATAATCTATAGATTAATCGATTAATCGAAAAAATAATCTATAGATTAATCGATAGAAAAATAATCGTTAGCTGCAGCCTTAAATGTTTCTATAAGTTTTTATTCTTAGTGTGATGGAAAGCTACATTTAACTGTAGCTGTTTCTCTGTAGCTCTTCTCTTTGGTCCTCATGGCGGGGAGCTGACATTGCTGTAATACCACCCCCTGGCGGCCAGGGGCAACTCCAAAAGACACTCGGTAAACATGGATCCCAATGGTGACTTTATTCTTCCCTAGCACTGCTTAAAAGCCTGTCTCCAAAGAGTTGTTAAATCTAGGATTGACAGGCTCTGGAGCTCTGCGGCTGTATGAATATGTCTGTGAGTGTTTTGTGGTGGTCGAAGGGGCAATAGGCATAGATTAACAGCCAGTCTTCAGCCCGTCTGCCCAGAGCCAGTGCTAGCCTGTCTAGGGCCGTATGCAATATCCCACTTCTGTACACGTCCCAAGGCTAATTGATGAAGGGTGAAATCATTTACGGTCAAAAACAGTTACACGAATTAGTGCAGGGCAGAAGTGGAACATAATTACCTGAATTCCACCACTAACCATTTGCCACCGTCAGACTAGTGTTTAGAACTACACTATTTTTTCCCCACTTTTTAATATGGTAAATAGTAACATTCTCTCACCTCCGGTTCTTGACCCACAGTTTGGGAACCGCTGATTTAAAACTAACTGAAAACTGCACCTGATTGTTGCTGTGCCCATGAGACCCGTGTGGAATCATTTCCCCTTTGAGACAAATATAACAGCTTTGCTGCCTCTCCTGCGCATCCACTTCAGCAGTCTGCTCCATTTTGGTGTTATATATGGCAAAGTAGGCGGCGAGTGAGGGAATGTGTGTAACAAGCGAAACAACACTGTAATTTAACTGAGATACAAGGCCTTCGCGGCTTCGGGGGCCCAACGCAACTTGTGTAGTCTGCAAAAGTCTGGAAAAGCACTATTGTATATGGGATCATAGATGGGCCTGAGAAGATTTTACTGTGTTGCAATGTTTTGTTTTTTTTGCTTTTATACACTGTCTGCATCATGTATTAGTGCAACATAGAACCCCTGCCTCTCTGATCAAAGGGAACACATTTGTTGATACCAGAACAACCTTCATTTCATCTGTGCCCTCAACCACACAGGGCCCCCGTAAAGATTGGATCATTGAGGCAAAACACATCAGTGCCCAAGCCCAGACTCGGGGACGGAGCGAACATGATCCTGGTTTGAGTGGGTGAAGTGGTCAACAACACCGCACTCCTGCCTTCACTCCCCACAACACACACTGTAGTCAGAGTGGCTATAAATAGGATGGAAGGTAGGCATGTGGAGAAGAGGCTTTTATTGGGAATGCGATCATTTTAAAAGCAATTTGCCCCTCTCTCTGCTCGGGCCGTGCACATTCAAATTATATGTGGCCGACAGGGTATAACTGGTGCACCCCCATGGCACTAACAAGTTCCCTGTATGTCTAAGATTGTGGCAAGTATGTAGAATATGTGGTATATATAATTAGCATATTTAAATTTAATGTAAACACCTAAGGCCACACCTAAGGAAAGTTACGATTAAGTTTAGTTCTGGTTTTTAATTCATTTCAATACATGTATTTATTTATTTGAACAGTACAGGGAGTATTAATGAATAGGCAATTGGTACCATAGACCCAGCTTAGTCTTTTGGGGAGTATGATTAGTGATCACAATGATTAGTAAAGATGTTATTACAAAGTACATCCTTTATCGAGATTTTCTCCCAGTTTAGACACGGTTTTAAGCTATGTCTAGACTTTAGGGCTGCCTGATTCTAGGAAAATACCTTTTCTGATTAGCATATTTGAACAGCGAAATCAATATTTAGTTCTTAGTGCCATTTTAAACAAGTTCAGACACACTGACACAATAATGGAAAGTGGACTGCTAAACAAATGGAAGTATCAGCTGAATTTCATAACATGCTTGTAGACGTGTAAACAGGTTTTGTTGTTAGGTGTTGTTCTCTGAGCATATTACTGAAGGACCATCTGATTTTCCAATAATTTCTATTAGGTATGTGATGTTGATTCGATTGCAGCAAGTGCAGTAGCGTTGTTCCGATACTGATTACACAGATTCCCCTGGTATTGTTGGGTACCAAACTTAAATTTGAAAATTTTAGTTTTTTGGGCTATTCAGGCAATAAAACCCCTATAATCACAATCAATCAATTTGTGATGAGAAAACATTGTGTTCACACCACCCTTAAAATTATGTGTATCTCCCAAGCAGGAATAACATTGTGAAATGAGTTAGATAAAGAGACTAAACGGAGCAAAACAGTAGGACACTTTAAAGAACGTGTAAAGACATTATCTTTATAAAGTATGCTAGCGAAGAATCATAATTACTATTACATTCATTGCCTGGATATGAACGAAGTATTATAAAGAAAGTTAAGACCCCAATCTATCACTGAGCATTAGCAACAGTAAATTTAGTGCATTTTGAATTCATTTTGTATGACCTTAAAGGGACTATACGGAGGTTAAAAATTAACAAATTAAGTATTTTCCTCTCCCTACATGTTCCAGCAATGTCCTAATGTGTAGAATGAGCCCAGACCTATTCACCACAAAATACTGCACTGTCACTCAAAAAGTTGGGTCAAAAACTTCGGGTCCGAAGGGCCGTCATGCACAAGCTTAATATAGAAGCTGCAGTTACGAGTAAAACCTGAGGTGGCAGTAGTGAGTATAAAAATGACCAACTTGCATCTAGTCCCTTTAAAACAAGATTATCTTATTTATCAAAATTTTTCATGATTCATGATTTTTCATGCCAGGACTCCCTTGAAAAATAGGGTTTTAATCTCAATGGGACCTTCCTAGTTAAATAAAGGTTAAATTAAAAAAATAGAAAAAATAATGTTCATGGTCTACATAATACGTATGTATATTGTACAAATGTATAGATGTATTTTGCCTGTATGACTATAGGCAGACAGTTTCTATTTCTATATGATAATACAGAGCTTGTGCACATGGGTATATTTGGTATAGCAGGGCTGAGCGATATTGAAGTGTGTACGTGTATATTTGTATATGATCAGAATGAAAAAGAGATGTGAAAAGAGATGTGAAAAGAGATGTGGCTTGGTATAAATCTTAAGTATGGTGTATTTATTTTTGTACGACTGTAAACGATAAATTATTTTATGACATTTTTGTACGATCATAAACTATTTATATTAATGCACAAGCGTAGACTCATGCATCGGTTTCTTGCATGAGTGTATGCTGAAAGTTTATGTGATGTTACTTGAATGAGAGATAAGGGGTAGGTGTTATTTGAACTTCTTCCTACTCCTTTTGAGCAATAGTCTTGTTTTCTTATCTTTTTTCTGTAAAAAAAAATTTGAAATAGTTTTCTGCTCAAATGAATAAATAAATTAAATGGAAACAATGAAATTAATATTTTTTTTTGCCTATAATGTGTAGAATCAAGCAGCGTAAGTCAGTGCACAGACCTTAATATCCATGTTGTGCCGAGCGCAACAGGTTTTGGCATATTTTAACAGGCTTCATTGTCGTTTTTATTCACTTGCTGTGGTATTGGACTAGTACTCGGTATCTGCGACTACTCTGAACCCAAGTATTGGTATTGGATGGGAAAAACTGTTATCAGAGCAACACTAAAGTGTTTGCTTTGCGTTAGTCCTGATATCTATTCCATGGTTTCTTTTTACTTTGATTTATTTATTTTTTCTTCACTTACAGTCCAAAAAGATGGACTGTAACACATATCAAGATGTTACAGCTAAAAGTTTGGCATCGTCTAATCCATACACACAAATTGGAAAGTCTCAAAGCCTTAGCACATGGTCACAGTCTGATAGGCACCTGCACAGCACCAGAGACACACATCCGTGGCTCTGTGATAGACGGACAGGATCCCAGGGCCTTGTCCAAACATACAATAGATCTGAGCAGCCGAGACGGAGCAGGAGAAGGGCAGAGTGAGACAAACAAGAGGCTAACACCACGGACCACAAATCCACAGCAGGCAAGAGTTCAATAATTTCTGTTCGAGGCACCGGACCAAGACCTGCCTCCCCAACACATACAACCTTATATTTGTTATTGCAAAGGTGGCAGGCAGCAGGAGACAGGAAGTATTAAGAAGGAAGAGGAGGAGGACCAGGGGGAGGAACAGGGAAAATATATAGTCCAAATAAGTGCATGGTAAAAAATAATGTTTCTATTTGTTGAGCAGCCAACCAAGGAATTGCATTACTGTTCAACCAGACATTAGAATCAAGTAAAGTCAGACATTAGTGGGGAAAGTGATTGTTTCAGCAGGTCAAATCAACATTGTGTGGTCTTCAACATAAGGGTAAAATATCCAGAGAGAGAGGTTTACTGATGTTTACTACCAAAGGTGCTGATGTCTAAACTTAAACAAATAAGATAGATATCTTTAGACAGGGTTTCTACAGGTGTTAGCAAGTCAAATCCAATGCCTTTTAATGGCTATTTTTTAATCCCATAAATGCAAAATAACTGTGGCATATTTCATTTCGTAAGATTTGTAAACATCCAATCAAACAGTGGAACCAAGGGAAATGCTGATATTCAAAACCAAATGATCGGACGGAAACCCTGTTAGATCTTAAATGATTTGACAATGGAGACCTGCATTTATTCAAAATACGGTCAAGGCTTCAAATTACATCCAAACATACTCCAGACGACGTCCAGTGTAATTTGAATGTTTAGGGCTGAGATGAGAAGGGCGCATGGCAAATCTCAAACCATTTTTATAAGCGGTCTGTCCAGTAACATCTTTATCTCTCCTGTCTGCAGCTCTTGGCTCAAGAGCCGTTTTGGCATTGCACCCTCGACCTCTCAGGGACCGGGTTAATTCATGCCGACACATGACGTCAGGTGGAAGTCATTTACCGAAGTCTGGATTCTTTATCACTGACAACACTCCAAGCTCACAGACAGAGAAGGGAGTTGGAGACGTGACGCTGTCCAGGCCTGGACCGATGGTATAAGGCAGACTCTATTCTTTTTAATTTGACATAGCAGAAATCTGAGAACTAGACTAAAGGGAACATATCATGCATCATATCATGTTTACTTCTATCTAAAGTAAACTTAAAAAAAGTGGTTCACTTTAGTCTTACTCTGAAGAGACTAAATATGTATTATTTATGTATGTTACAGGTCGAACAAGGAAGTGCCACAGCATTTTTAAAGTCTGGAAACTATTCCCAGATACATTCTGAGCCATTCTGTACTAGAACTGCTCATTACTGCATTTATTATCAATACTATGAAAGCAGTCCTTCCTCATCAAATGTATTTTTCCCAGAGAGAGACATTGTTTTAGGTAACAAAACATGAAACATAAATGCAGTTGTATAAGCCACATCCATGTATGATACTGTATGTCCGCGTACAGACAAATCTAGAAACTCAAGTTTTAGTAGTGCATTAAAGCAATCACAATGTTTTTCAGAATTTAGTATTATCTCAAATACATCTTGATCACTATCTTACATTTTTGTTGGTTAGAAAGTGATATTTTGATCTAAAAATAGCTTATTCAAAGATTTCCTTTGGACTAGCCATGTTGGCATATTATGAAACCATTTGTTTTTTTCAGAAGGAATTGGGAATTAGGAAAGAAGTTGTTTTAAACATGAGGAGCTTGCTCTGAAAAAGCTCAGACACACCGAGATAAATACAAATATGAAAGCAATGACATTTTGGCACACAGTGGCATTAGTTCACATTTAATCACAGTCTAACTGGGCCTGCTGTCTGTGACTCATTGACCCTGTGGCTGACAGGACGTCCCGGGAGTTCACTGCTAACGAGATGAAGGGGCAGAGCGTGCGGGGAGCCTTAAAGGATTGCACTGAACTAAAGCCTCTCTGGGGACTAAAACCCAATTGAAGAATCAGCTGTCCCCCACTCTTCCTGTTAGTCTTTCATTTTACCAAATGCAATGCCCTCATTCTTATTCTTGCATGTTAATGCTCCATGCCACCGCTTTTGAAAACTCACCGTGCTGAAATTTAATTTGCCAAAAGAAAAATATTTCAAACAAAGGCCTAATGGGAAGAAGTAGACTATACGTGCCTCAAAGGTTGGGTTGAATCGTCCTTTGGAAGTAAATTCTTTTATGCATACAAAGACTTTGTAGACTGTGGATCCAATCTCCACATTGTGAATAAGATTTAAAACTGGGACATCCACGTTTGACTTTCTGACCCGCTGTCTCCCGCCTCATCTTCCAACGGAAAATATTCATTCTATCGCCGGTGCAGAGATTAATAAGAATTAAGATTCTTATTGCCACCGCTGCATATTCTCAAACTTCAGTTAATTCCCCTCTGTTCTATTTCTTACCAGAACAATTTCCTGTCCAAAAATTAGGTTATGATAAAAGACACCACTCAATTACTTTGATTTGGAACCTGTATAATTTGAAAGTTTTCACTGCTTTACTTGCGAGACCATGAATAGGCCTATTTATCCGACTATTTTGTAAAGTCATTGTAATTATCCATTTATAAATGACATATTTACTGCAACCACGTAGGAACGCTAACTGACTCAAACACTTCCAGGTCAGGACAATAGCCAAGCAAAAACCATTTTAGACTAAACAAGGATGTAGCCAGTATTAACCCTCTGTTGAACAAGATGAGAGCAACTTCTCCCAACTGAACGAGGAGTATAAAGGCCCAGGTTGTAACCCCAAGCGCAGTGGAATTGTGGAAGCTTCTCACACTAGGGAGAAAAAAAAAAAATCAACAGACCTTTGACAAACCTTTTCTGCAATAGTTACAGTTTGGCTCTCAGTCTCAGTGGACACTTTATTTGGAGTGTTGGAAAACTAAAGGGCCTAGCTCACCGGCCTGGAGACAAGAGACTAGTTGGAGACTCGAGTTGCCGCTGGTCACAGAGATGTTTCCAATGAGGACAACAAATAGTGTTTGCAACGTTGCCACAGCTGCGTGAGAGCGCGTAGGCCTCTTGAAGACCTCTCGAAGACCATGCGGAGAGTCCACCGGAAATCAAACCTGTTAGTTTCACGGAGACTACCTGGAGACACGCCTTATTTACAGGGGACGTCTCCGTTACCAGCGGCCACTCAAGTCTTTGTATGCGCACAATCAGTCCGAGTTGTGGAGACTCCGCAATGTCGTGTTGTGAGATAGGCCCTTAAGCAAAAAAAGAAGGCAGCTTTCTATCAGTCTTACCCCACTTACAGTAAGGACAAAAGTGTTGGCACCTCTGAAATGTTTCCATTAAAGTTAGTGAAATTCCACATAATCCGTTTATTTCCTTCATGAGAAAAAAGGGCAAATTTGACATAATTTGAAATGGGCCAGACACAATTATTGGCACCTTCTAAAACATTTGGGTAATTAACTTTGTTTCAAGCATGTGATGTTCGTTTAAACTCCCCTGTGACAGTAACAGGCGTGGGCAATTTAGAAAAATAACAACTGTTATCAGAGAAAAAGGAGTGATTGTGCGTCCTGTCGTACTATGCATGGGGAACAGAATAAGAGGAGAAGAGAATTGTCAGGGGACTTAAGAACCCAAATTGTGGAAACATCTCCAGAGAGAAACAATTGTTAACTATCCATTTTTCCAACACAGGATAGTCAGGATGGTGGATAAGATGCCTCAAACAACTTCTTCAGAAATTCAAGCAGTCCTGTTGGCTCACGGTACATTGGAACTGAGAGCAAATAAACATCTTAACGAGTATAATTTCTCTTCAGCCGATAATGGCACTTTTTATAATGACTGCTGAGAATTACTGTGGAAAAAGCGTACACGATATAATGTAATAAGCATGTTTGTGTAGGCTGGGCAGCCGAAGAAGCCTTTGTGAGCCTTTATTGATCGATAAAGCAACCAAGTGATTAAAAGAAAGTCATAAAATAATGTGTGTGAGAAATGTCAATGCAGTGAGTGTTAGCCCTGAGATTAACAACTGTTCTGTGATTGATTTCCTCACCATAAAGACACTGATAGTCCGTGCAAGTTAGCTGTCTCATTTCGTGTTGGACAAATCAGGCTTAATTCTCCTTTATCGCAATCAAAACACCCGTATCATTAGAATGTGGCCTTGAGCGACAGAGTGATAGACATGTGAGTTTGCATTAATAAGAATGAGCCAGCCACAACTCTCCCACAATTATGCTGGCAAAAAAATAATGTGTCAAACCGCATTTGCCAAGTCTGCCGCCTGCAACAAAAGACTCACACAAAAGGAAACGGTGATTCAGAGCTGCTATGACCTCGCGTGCGTAGAGAAATCTCATTCAAAGAGGTTTAATGCACCGTGGACTCTCCGACCCCCCCTATCTGTGGCCTTCCAAAATGCAAACAAAAATCCTGGCATCTCACACTCCCCCACAGTCAGGCTCTTTGTTGTCTGGGGTTTTATGGTTAACATTTAGAGTTCACTTACTATATAGGCTGAATTTATTAGCAAATTTAGTTAAGTTTTTTCACAAATACTACCACCAGAAAAGATTACCACAATAAACATTTACTCTTTACTGGACCAAAAAGGAGTAGAGATTAGGACTAAGCCATTGCTACATTGTGGATTTTGAACTAGTCTAAACCAGGATTAAATAGATTTTTTGTTTTAAAGACATTTAGGCCCGTAGACTTTATTCGACGGGACAGCACAAGGTCTAAATGGTGGTGAAGAGCTGGGGAGACACTCAGCAAACTTTCAGAACCAGGACTCAAACCCATGACACTTAAGAGCCAGAGCTTCTCAACTTGTATGGTGTCATGATCCACGATAATCCAAAAATGACAAGCCGCAGACCAAATACGAATAATTAATTTGTCATTTATAACAACGGCATCGCACGGTAGCGCAGGGGTTAGCACTTGTGCTTCACAGCTAGAAGGTCCCGGTTTCGATTCCCCCCTGGACGGGGCCTTTCTGTGTGGAGTTTGCATGTTCTCCCGGTGTCTATGTAGGTTTCCTCCGGGTACTCCGGTTTCCGCTAGCACTAAAAACATGTACAATAGCAATGTGCAAATTAGCCCAAGGCTACAATCTGGTGTGGCGTGTTTACATGCATGAGTCCCATGTATTTTCATTAACATGCACTGTCCCGACCAAATAAAGCAATAAATAAAAAAACAGATAAATGAAGTACTGTATTGCTCAAAACATCAGTAACATGTTGTAACTGTTACTGATGTTTATATATCTCTTTAGTAGATATTGAAAGCAATGTTCTCTTGGAAAGACTGGTAATTTTCTGAAAATTGTTCCGTGACCCACTTTTGGGTCAGTGGTTCCCAACCGGGGTACCTGAACCCCTGGGGACATAGCAGGAAGTACTTGGAACTATTTCAGATTGAAGAAAAAGTGAAAGTTAAATACTAGCTATTGAAATATATGTTTGCAGTAAAATGTATTACAGCTTCGGTATGAAAACACATCATTGTCTTTTTACCCATAAACAGTACTTTTAAGTAATAAGAAGCACCATATCCAATCCTCATCCATTCTCATTCTCTGTACATGCTCGGACCATTATCCCCACATGACTTCACCTCTCGGCGCCCTTTGCTACGGGCAAAGTTACAGCATCCAAGACTCCCTATAGAAAGTGCAAACTGTTCCGACATCTATTTAAGCCTCGAGCCATATATCTGGAGTCTGGATCCTTTCCAAAAGCGGTAAATACCAACGCGCAGGGAGTTGTGCTGCAAAAAGCCATACAGAAAAAAAAAAAAAGCAGATTGGTATTCATAGTGGCAGTTTCCCGAAGTTGAAGCAGCATAAAAAGCCAGAATTATTACATAAAAGTAAACAAGCCACATTGTGAGGATTTGTATCAGTGTGGTGCAGCAGCAGGTGGAGGGACCGACAGAAAAAGCTCGGTTCATCCAGTGCTATCAAATATACAGTATGTTTGCTTGTAAATAAGGCTGGAAAAGGTGTGCAAAGTACAAAGAAGCAGGAGCAGAGGAAGATAGAGGTGAAACGTATACATGGTTAGAAATGCAGAGAAGTTTGGGAGTGGCTCTAAATATTAGTAATATAGTAGTAGTAATAAGTAGTTTTAGACATTTCACACATATTTGTTTGACAGGGACATTGCAATTCAACAAAGTACATGACAAGTTGGTAGTAGAGGCAAAAAGAGTGTACAGCTAGTAATAATTTTCAACTGAAGTCCCTGGTTGGGTCTTTTCTACACTACATTATAATTACATCTCTCAAAACCTACATTTATACACCGTACAAATCATTAATTCACACATAAACTCAGTGCTTTTTACAAATGGGTACCGTTCTGCTTCGTTTTTAGCCAAGTGAGGTGAACATTTTAAATTCAGATATGGTTTTAAGTCCAGTGGGTAGTGATGCTGCCTTCATGTGGTCTCATTATTATGGTAAATACAACTTTCCGAAAGGAAAATTGCACATAAACGCTGCCTCATCTAATATTTTCCACTGGGAAACTGGGCATCACTTTGACGCATTATGAAGCCTATTATGCATTTAGTAATCTAGAGTCTCAATTTTAATACCGTATCTTTTTCCACTCATCGTCATGTAAAGCCAAACTTTATATATTTTACCGATCAAAGCAGTTCAAAGTAGTAGTAGGTCAGTGGTTTGTAGACGACTTTCGCACATGGATTTATTTGTTTACAGTGTATTGTTGGGTGTTTTTTAATGTCTCACGTTGCTACTACACTAAATCACTTGAACACAATGGACTTGTAATTTCAGAACTGGAAAGGCTCATCTTTACCAGAGCACATGAAGGCGGAATTAGTTCTACAACTTTGCACTTTTACATGAAAAGGCAGACTGACCGAATGAAGTCTTGCAGTCTGGATCTGTGTGATTGATGGAGCCTGATCTGTCTGCGTCCCCAGATAGGACGCCAGCATATTCACGTCCAATATTGGTTTTACTGATAACAAGTTGATTTATTCATGATTATTAATTACAAAAAGTAATTTCGCACCCATGTAGCTACTTTTTTTTCAACGAGTGCTTCCACAAACATTCCCTTTAGCCTTACAAGTTTACAAGAGATTATGCCAAAACACACAGAACCTTATTTGCGGGTAACAAGCTCCCAATCATCAAACTAAATAAACAGAGCCTATAGTGTGCACAGCCAGTATACATAACCAATGTAAATGTGTCTGCCAGAGAGGAGAGAGTTGGAGGAGGTGTGACGGGACGAGAATAGCTGTGGTAAAATGGCAGGAGGAAGATGAAGGACAAAAAGGACATAACATTGAGGAGGAGAGAGGTGTTGATAGTGAAGCAGGAGGTTCGTGAGGGGCAGGCAGCAGCACCGGCCTTGTCACTCACACAGGGACACCGGCGATAATCTACAAATCAAAATAACACCGCAGAGATAGAACAAAGGAAGACTGATGCTTTACTTGACATTTTACCGTCTTACTGATAGTTTGAAATAACTAATGAAAACAACCAACGAACAATTCAAGTGCATATCTCACCGGCCCGGAGACTAGTTAGAGACTTGTGTTGCCGCTGGTCGTCCCCTGGAGCTAAGACGAGTCTCCAGGTAGTCTCGGTGAAAACGAACAGGTTTGATTTCAGCAGAGACTGCATGGAGACTTGAAAAACACTCCATGTGGTCTCTGAGAGGTCTCAGAGTTCTCCGTGGTGTCGAGCCTTTGTTTCGCAAATACTATTTGTTGCCCTCAACCTGCGAGACGTGTGATGTCCCAGATGTCTCAGAGACCTGTTGGACTCCGGATGAATCAGTGAGATCTCTGTGGCAGTGTTTTTCTGTAGTGTGCCACGTCTGGTGTGCCCTGGGAAATTATCCAATTTCACCTAGTGGGTCTGAAAAAATATTTTTTGAAAACAAATGAATTATTATCCGCAAATAATGTGCCGTTTTCAAGTGTCTGTGCCGTCTAGTGATTGACAGAGTCACCATGTAATACAAGAGAATTAGTGATGCATGATTGTGACAGGTGGTGGTTACAGTCGCATTGTGGCTAGCGAGACTATATGGTGTTCTTATTCAAGACACATTTTCTGCTGTTGGTGTGCCTCGTGATTTTTTAAAGAAAAAAATGTGCCTCGACTCAAAAAAGGTTGAAAAACACAGCCCTGTGGTATCCGATAGGTCTTACGATTTTATCACGATTTATTTATAATGACAAATTTACTTAAATTACACACTGAAGAAGAAAAATACTACACTCATTTATTCAATTTTGTGATAATCAACACAGCAATTATAGACTTGGACCTAAAGCAAACACAATAAAACTCCAGATAATAAAATTAAGTAGAAGTAGTTTGGCATTTTGTCTGAGACGTCTCTCTCATGACGTCGAGCTGCTGTAAATATAACGCTCTGTCGCTGTCGACCCTTTCACAATAAGACTCTTATTAAAGCGATAACATGCAGTGACTTTTATTGTGTAAATCTCAAACAGGAAGACGTTTGTCACTGTTAGGTGACATTACAATAATGAACTCAGACTGACGGTGTTTTTGGGGAACTTTTATATTTCAAAGACATGAATAAACAGCGCATTTGTGAACACGGTCCCGGATTAAAATTAAACAAATGAGAAGGATGCGGCGCCTACAGAACTGTAAGGACCAAGGACACGCTCGCTTCTTCGCACATGTGCCGCCAGGTAAATAAATAAACACACGCTGCGATCTACGCACAGCAGTGGCGTTGCGGGGAAAGACCCAGCCATAAATACCACTGAAATAGAGACAGAACGCTGGGTTTAAAAGCTCTAGATTGAGGAGTCTGGTCGTGTATGTGACTGTAGAGGAGCGGCTCGCTGCCAAACGCTCGCATTAGCTCTGACATAACAGAAAGTTAGCGGGTTGGGTTTGCTTCACTGACTGTGAAAAGAGTCAACTTTGCTGAAGGGCATAAAACCGTGATAAAACGATCCCACAAAAATAACAGATCGTCAGCTCTGGAGATCGTAAGACGGTCTAATATCGTCATATCGCCCAGCCCTACTTGGAGACATTGCAGCGATGCCCTTCCGTAGACCGTTGGAGGGGATATCTCGGAGACATCTCCGTTACTAGTGACAACTCTAGTCTCTAGGCCGGTGACATAGTCCGGGTTGCGGAGACGTTGCGGAGACTGGCCTAGCAACTCTCTCCGGTGAGATAGGCCAATACTTGATTGCAATTGACATTATGTGATAAAAAGTTTGCCTGGCCTGCCAAACAACATGCCTTTTCATAGATATTTCAAAGACATAATAGTGTTGGAGCAAGCATGATCTCAACAATTTCCCAGTGGGCGTGATTGACAGACGGCATCAACCAATTAGAGCAACGCTAGACATTGCAGTAACAAGCGGCAGAAAGCCTTTGCAAAAACGTCCTTTTTTACGAGGAACACTTTGAACGCTGTTTCTTGCTCAGGTTTTAGGGATTTCATATTTTCCAAATGATTTAAAACAGACGAAAGAGCAGAAGAAAACAGTGTATCAGCCGCCATCTTTAATGTTTTGGAAGAGTGCGTGGTGGTGACGGGTGACAGGTGGTCTCTTGGTGCGTGATTGGACCGATGTGGGTAAAATCGTGAAATGATTGGCTGCGAGCAGCCGCCCAGACGGTTCTTTTGAACAGAAAGAGGAACTGACAGGTGTCTGACAGGCCAGGCAAACAGAAAGTATGATACTTAATTTTATGGTATAAAATGCTGGTCTCTAAATTGTTTCAGCTACACATTCACGGTTCCTCTACATTTATATTTGCCTATATTGCTATCAACATGAAGTTTAAGGAGCGGAACAAAATGATTAGGAGGCTGGATTTCATTGAAAAACACCTTGTAGTGGATGTCATCAGAGTAAAGAGGTGAGAGCAGGGATGTATCGGAAAATTGTTGACATGTTGGTCAGCAAAACGGGACTAAATTGCAGCATTACTGAAATTGAATTGGAGTTGACCTGCTTCCGAAAAATGCACCCCATGCATGAATTTCTTTTCAGCCAAATGTTTCCCATTAATAGAGGAAACTAAAATACCCCCCTCCCATTTTTCTCTTAAGTTGTATTTTTGTATCTTAAATAATCATTAACATAGAAAACTAAAAGAAGTGTTAGGGTTAAGGTTAAGGTTAAATAAAAGCAATAAGTGACATTTTACTAAAAGAAAACGTATGCTTAAAATCGAGTGGGCCCTTCTCTGTAGACATAATATATTATATGGAAAAGCAAAAGCAAACACTCATTACAAGATATCCATTGCCCTCACTCTTTGGGGACTGAGTAAAATATTTGAGCATGACCTCATCTTCGCAAGTTCACCAAATCTTGAAAAAGACTATCAACTTCTGCAATTCTGGGGTTCAAAAAAGGTCACTTTTATGTACTCCTGGACCAAGACCGGGGGCACACAGGAAGCTAACATTAGCATTTTGACTGACAGCTATTCCCAGTTATTCCAAGAAATACATGTGCAATACGAGTTCTTTGTGCACAATGGGCAGCTTTTCTCTCTCTCTCGGTTTTGAATACACAGCCTTTGAACTAACCAATTTACATTAACTGGAGCACCGATAATGTCGCAGCAATAAGCAGGGCATATGGCGCCAAGTGTATGTAATTAGCCACTAATGAAAATTGGCTGCAGCTCAGTTGTTAGTTTCAACATAAAAACCATGTGGCATTGAAGACAAATGGCTGCAAGATAATGCATATACAGTGAATAATTATGCAATGGCCTTTTGTTTTATGCAGGTCATCCATTCATCTATGCGTGCATGTTAGGGGTCATAATGTCACCTGTGGGTTTCAAGAGGGTGCACTATGGGCCATAGCAGGTTAGAGGCATTCACTCACATTCAGCAGTGGTAATTTTGTAGATTCACCATTTCACTAATGAAAGCATGTACACGAGAAAGCCTTGGGAGAGGCTGAAAACAGAATAAGATTGTCATAAAATCCATAAAAGACTTGTTTTTATACTTTCTTTAGTCTGAGGCCAACGAGTTAACTTTTTCATTGTCTACCTAGGGCTCAAAAACTTTGTAAAATATTATTTCCAAAACAAACTTTTTAGTACCAGAAGTAACCTTTTATTTAACTCCTCTAATGTTGAACAGGCTCTAAAACAGTCATGCTCATTCCATTCAAATAGTCAATTACACAAGAATCCTCAAACATCCTGGTAGATAAAACTAGATATATTGAAAGTGCTGGATCTTACAGACTCAAATAAGTTTGGCAGTAAAAGTAGAATTGAACACACAACCTCGAATGAACTACTCTCCACACCCAGCTCTGCATTTCAACAACGTATATGTGTCAAACACAAGGCCGGCGGGAAAAATTCGGCCCGTGAGATGATTTAATCCAGCCCGACAAAAACGCAACAAAATGGGCGACATAAAGGTGATGAAAAAGCAGCAAAACGTTTATAAAAAAAGCGACAAACACACAGCAAGACAAGCGACAAAAAAGGGATGAAAAAACAAAAAAGCAACAAAAACATGACAAAAAAGCAACAAAAAAGTGCCGACAACGAAAAGAAAAATCTTAGATCAGTTTTGTAGGCCCTAGCTTTCAAATGCCTATAGGCTGTGAGCTCCAGTTGAAAAGCTTTCACATTTGGATAAAACTGAACTTGAGAAAATGTGCTCGGTTATAAGGCGGCTGGTAAGAGGTTAAAAAAAACACAAATTTATTGCATCCTAGACAGGATATAAACAACACATTATAGCCACATGGTAAATGGTCAGTCTGCCCCAGGGCAGATGTTGGTGTGGAGTGAATGAATAATGACTACAATGTAACAGTTTGAGAAACTTGTGACACAGCCTTGTAAAGCATAATACAAGTGTAAGTCATTATTGTCATTTATTAAGCCCAACGCACACCGAAACGCTTTGACGTGCGGCAAAAGATCCGCCTGCTTTATTTTCTATGAGAGAACGCACTCCGAGGCTGCGGTGACGCTCGACCCCACGCCACGATTCAGTTCTGCTGAATCCAGACGCGGCGGAGGAAAACACAGGCTTTTAACCTCCTGCAGAGGCACAGAGGCGGGTCTGGTCAGTGACAAAGAGACCGGCGTAAACTTTGGAGGAACGAGAGAAGCCGCGGAGACAGAGAAACCATCGTCGGGGCTCATGCAGCAGGGGAAGCATGTTAAACTCGTGTCTGCCGCAAACTCGCTATTAACCAACAAAAAAGAGCCACGTTTGCTCTCTCTCGGACATACATGTCTTCTTTTACTTATGGCAAATGTAAAAATCTCACATTTAAAGCCCCGCACAGTTTGAGAAAAGCCTCTGAAGTGGCAAATCACACATGGACGCGCGTCAGAGGACGTGCTGTGGCGCGCTGCGTTCTGGTGCGCGTTGGCCTTTAGGCTACAGTCCTGTCGGGCTTTTGACCAAACCACTATTTTAAAATCACAGTGTTCATTATTGGTATTGATTTATTGAAAAATGTTTTCTCAATAGTATTTTCCTGATTACGTTATATGGCCAAATTAGCTGAATGCCCACGACCCACAATGAGTTTGAGCCTACACACCCTCAACTTTGAAGCAACACTCTCCAACTCCAACACACGTTATCTACAAAGTATCCCCCCCCCGGGCGTTTGGACAACAGAGACCTTGAACAGAAGTCTATCTTTGTGTTGTACAATAAAATAGCCTTGCACAACTTATTACAACGAGATGGAACAAAGCACTCTTTCAGCACAATTCAAACACTTAATTTACTACAGAAATAGCCCCGGACAAGCTTGTTAATTTTTTAGCCGGCCGAAGATAATAGTCGTAATTATGAGAAATAAAGCCGTCAATGGGGAGACTAAAGTGTGTGCGTATGTGCCCATGCAGTCTGCTGTCCAAAACCCATTATTGGTAGCGCTCTTGTGTTAATGCGATATTGTTTGGTTTATTACTGTCCACTGTCTGCCAGCACATTGACGGCACAGCGATGATTTGGTGCCAAAGCTCTCTTTCTGTGTCCGGGCCTCTTCAACAACAAATGTATTATCGGGAAAAAGGAGTATTTTCAAACCAACTCACTTTCCAGTATCAGAATAAAGTATCATTGTCTCACAACAAATAGAAAGAGCTGAAATTTTATAGTTATTGAGATTAATGGAAAACATACAGTACTTTTACAAACGTTTGTGTTGTGGAAATGGAAGAAAAAATATAGTTTTGACTTAGTTGATTGATTTCAAAAGCCATACTGCATACCATTTCATTCAATAAATAGAATGAAATACCAGCATTCATTTCAATACAGATGTTTTTATTGGTAAAAATAAACAATTGAAAAATGTACATTGATCATTAGGAGTATAGTCAACTTGATATTGCTGGCTCAGTTCTGGTGTGGCTTTAGGTATTTTGTAAAAGCTTTCGAAATCATAATAACAATCATAATCATAATCATAATTCTATTTTTGAATTGTTACGTTTTAATCGGACGTGGGTAGTACTCAGTTATATTTACTCAACACCATCCATCCATTTTCTTCCGCTTTATCCGGGGCCGGGTTGCGGGGGCAGCAGTCTCAGCAGAGATGCCCAGACTTCCCGATCCACGCACACCTCCTCCAGCTGTTCTGGGGGGACCCCGAGACGACACCAGGCCAGCTCAGAGACATAGTCCCACCAGCGTGTCCTGGGCCTTCCGCGAGGCCTTTTTCTTCATTTCTCATAATTTAAGAACTGTATACACTGAAACTTAAATCTGACTTCTGTCGCTCAAACACTTACTCAGTACTCAAGTAACATTTTCTCCAAGTACTTTTTTTTACTTTTACTTTTATTTAAGTCACAATGTTTACTTAAACTTGAGTAAAATAATGAAAAATAACGTTACAACTCACCATTGGTTTTAGTGCATATCATAGTTTTTCTCACCATAATACTGCAGAGCAGAATCCCTGTTTTATTTATAAGAGTTATTAAGTTATAATAGTATTCGTAGACGTCACTAGGTATAGCTTTAATCATATTCTGAAGGGTATTTTCCATTTCTCATTGAGCATCAGTATTATTCTATGCTGAAAAGAGAAGAGAGTTTTTGGAGTGCACAACTGCCCCCTATAGGCACAACCACATTCCAGCACACAACAACATGACACAAATCTATCTGCATTTCATACACAAGTGTTGAGCTCAGACATTTAATTAAAGATAGAGTATGCTGTTGATGTTGTCCCTTTCTCTCGCCTTATAAGAATAGTGCAAGTAATAAGGAGGAAAGATGGGGTTTTCTGAATGCAGCATGGCATTTTTATGCCAGCCTCTGGTAGGTGAATGTTTCAGGGATGTGGAACATATTTTTGCAATTCCCATCCTCCTCATCCACGCAAACATGTAATGCAAACAGATACAAGACAATTAAATGTGGGCAAAATAAGGACATTGTTTTAAGTGGTTTTGCACATGTGCTCATTTTCAACCCATCCAAAGAGGTAAGTCTAAAATTACATTTACAAGACGAAAATGAGCAGACAATTTGCAAAAGGACAAGGAAAACTCTACACATAATGTGAACAACGCTGCCTTGACTTTACAAAAGATGTTAATGTTATTCAGCTGTTCAGGCCAATGGGGGTACAGCTTCACAGTCTCACTCCATAAAAGAGAAGCTGGACTGTCAAAAAGATATTGTGAACTTTGGAAGCACACAAGTCTCCACTGTCTGAGGCTCTCGTGGTGAGTCTGAGACATTCCTGACGTCTCACGGTGAGACCAGAGAACAGCGCTGACACACAGCTGTCAGGACACCTCCATCCATTCATTATAACAACACGTCACAAACCAATAAGTATCAACTAAAGGGTCTTTGTCAGGGCTTTAAAGCAGACTTAAGGCCCTATACCTGATTATTATTTTGTACAAAGAAAGAAAGAAAGAAAGAAAATTGAAATGTTAGCCGTGGTCCAAACTCATTCCTAAGTTTCCTAACATATTTGTAGCATCACAGTTCTTCACAAGAATTAGTTTATAAACACGCTTTCACTTTCACAGAGAGGCTAGAAACCTGACTGCAAGTTCATTAAAATTAAACAAATGCTTTATATTTAGATGCACTAGATATTTTGATGATTTTTTCACAAATGTCTGATTTGAAAGTAGAACGAGAAAAAAAGTTCCAATGCAAGAAAAGGTGTAGTAAGCAATTTCATGTTATTACTAAGAAAATCTTCAGAATGAATTACTTTTAAAATAATCTGCCCTTGTAGTTTCATCACTAAAGGTTACACGTTAAGATCAACACTAAAGAAAACAAGTATTTCTAGTTATTGCTTTTCCCTGTTGCTCCACACATGGTAGGTCCAATGAGGAGGTTAAGCCTTGCAGATAATGATGTCTATATGAGTTTTATATGGTTGAAGACAGGTTGTGTTTTTGTTGCACCACAAAGTGCCCCAGAGACGGAGGAAGCATGAAGCTGGAGCGAGAAACTCCGTAAACTCACATTTCTTCGAATGATCAAACCACAGTGTTGTGTGAAGTGTAGCCAAAGACCCAAGAGTCTAGTCTTGACCTTCATATAGAAGAGGAATATGGTATAAGATCGACATCTCAACAGCCACTGAAGATGCAATAGAGGTTTTCAGTAGCGGCTGAGCTGCTCTAAAAATAACATTACATTCTTATAGTAAACTTCAGTGCAGTTACTACAAAGCCAGGGCAGGAATTGGAGAACCACAAGTCTTCCTGAACCACTAATTTTGCAACCTTTTCCATAAAATCACCACTTCACTGTTGCAAAACAGAATAGGTTTTAGAATAGGTTTTATTATAACCTGCAAGCTTTCTTTCTATAGGAAAGAAAGCTTGCAGGTTTTATTGCCATTGTTATGAACAGGTTCACAACTAGGAAGTTCACAACATTTCCTGCTTATGGTGTTCCGTAAATCAAATTAAATGGATAAGGGGTATTATGGAAAATGTGTTATAGTGTCAAATTAACTCATTATCATAATATGCATGGTCCTGAAGAGAAATGTTCAGTTTGCATTCATGAGCCTTTAGGCCTAAAACATTAGCATCGTATGAAGAAAATATCTTTAATGCATTTATTATAGAGAGAAATAAGCTGGAAGAGCCAGGCCAGTGCTCTCAAATACAGTTTCTGGGGTTCATGTCACACACAAAGACCCTGCCCTTTTATCAAACCACAATGAATATGGAACAGGACAGAAGAGAGGAAGCGTCAGGAGGAGAGTGGCATAAACTCTCCCATTAGACCCGGCAGAGTCAGGTACTAGAACCAGCGGCTGCTCTGTCAACCATAGCCAAAGATCCAACAGCGAATCGGGCAGAGAGAGCGAGAGAGAGGGAGAGAGGAGAGGCCGTAGCGTGGAGTTCAAGGCTGACTCTTAACCGCGATACATGCGCCCTACTCTGTGCTATTGAGCAGTGTTTCTCAACTTAAATGTGGGCTACAGAATACTTTTTAGTGGGTCTAATCACAGGAAATCAAGTCAAAATGAGCCCAATTCTGTAACAACAGCGTTACACTCAAGGTCAAGTAAGTGCCCGTTTGGCTTAAAGGTAAACTTGTGGCTTTGTTTTAACATGGATATTATAGCATACAATATTTTAGTAAATCTTCATTTTGTTAGTTTTTTGTCAAAATGTGATGAAAAGGGTATGTTTCACATCAAGGTTGTCCTTCGGTCCTACCTTTATTCGGCCCAAAGCGCTTTACAGCAAGGAACCACTCACTCATTCACACACACTCTCATTCATACTAAGGCTGCAGCTAACGATTATTTTTCTATCGATTAATCTAGGCCAGTATTTTCAAATGGCATTGCTTTTATTTAACCAAATAAAATTATGGCTCAATGTGCAACTCAGTAGCCTATAAAATGTGCAAATCAAAATATTCTGGAACACTCATACACCGATGTACACAGACACAGATGCTCGGCCTTCAGCTGAGCATCTTACAGCCATTATTTTAAAAAGGAAAATCATGACCACAGGGGTATAATTTCAGTTGATCTGTGATATGAGAGCACACAGAGAAGACCCTCCAGACACAGGGAAAACTTGCAAATTCTACACAAAATGCATGGCTTGAACCTGGAATCTTCTCGCCGTGGTGTAAAGCTTCCAAAAAACGGTATGAAGCAGCACTTTGCAAAATCATACTTTATGTCAATCCCAGTACTGAAAGAAATAGCTTGAACCCCTCAAAAGCGTAGATAATAGCACCATTTGGCCAGTGTTAGTTGAGGTGAGGAATCTCAGCAATTCAAGTGTAGCTTTATAAAGTGGGAAAAATGACTGGGGTTTCTTCTGTGGCTGCGTGGTCGGAGTGTATTTCAGGATTGCTGTTTCTACATTTTCCAAAGTAGACGCGGTATCTGTTGTTTTAGCCCCCGGCGTCTTCTGGGCATATGCTCCCAGTGTTGAACTTGGACTGGGCTGTCACATATTTCAAGAAGAAAAAACACAGTATATTAGATCAATGTTTGTGGTACGGCACAGGCCTAGCGTGCAGCAGAGTATGAACCATCTAGTAAGTGGCAGAAATGTAATATAAGAACACCACACATTAGGTCATGGGAGGGTTTGCTGTGAAAAATATACTTTACTGTATAGAGTTGCGCTGCTTTATTGGCCCCAGAGGATTGGTCCTACGTGTGTCAAGCGCTTTAACTTTATTAGAGTTAAAAAAGATTCACCTACAGTTCAAAATGTGCAATAAAAATGAATCAATACCTAACACTTCAAAAGCATTGGCAAACCACATGCTGCATTGGTCGCACTGCTTTATGAATGCTGTTATTGCTGTATCAAATAACATGTGGGTCGGTGGTCATATTGGACAGACAAACAATATAAACTGGGTTCATAACTTTGAATCTGTAAAAAAACCATCAAAAATAGGCGATAAACTCCACAGGGAAGTGCACATTGCAGGGCTGCCTGCCTATGAGTAATGTCAAACGCTCTGAATTGTTTATATGTTTTTAAAAAGTGGTCCAACAAACCTAATATACTCACTATAAGAGAATGCCCCACATTTAACACATTTAGGACTCAATGAAAAAACTGGTTGAAATCGAATCAACGATGTGCTCATTAGACCCTATACAGATCTCCTGGTGCAGGATTGAGCCGAGTGTCAGGATCCACTGCACAGGTGTTGCTTTGTAAATAATAATTGTACATATTTATCCTTATGTCTGTTTGAACTGTATGACCTGCCCTTGCACCAACATCTCCATTCTATTGTGCAAGTCACAGAACGAGCGTTCAGATGTTGTTGGTGTGTGAGTTGTGTCGGCATTTGTTGTGTAGGTGTGTAGCCTCAACTTTTAAATAGTTTTATGTTTTATAATTGTTATTGGCATTATACACCTTGCCCAGGAACAACAGTTGAAAACTAGCTTTGCAGCTAATACTGACACATTTACAGAAATGTTCATTAATGTCCCTGTCAAATAAACTAATAAATAAATAAAAATAAATACAAAATAATATTATGCACTTGTGTTGTATCTGGACAGTTTATTTTAAGTGATGCCAATGAAATATTCACTAAACATAAAAATACTAAAAATACATTTCCTTGCTTCTAAGTAATAACCCTAATCAAAAATAAGAAAGAAAGGAAGAAGGAATGAAGGAAAGATAGGAAAGAAAGAAAGAAAGAAAGAAAGAGAGGGATGGAGGGAGGGAAAGAAAGAAAGACAGAAAGAAAGAAAGAAAGAAAGAAAGAAAGAAAGAAAGAAAGGAGGAAGGAAAGATAGGAAGAAAGAAAGAAAGAAAGAAAGAAAGAGTGACACATGGCAAGAAGGTCCTGTGTTAAACTACTCCCATGAAAAAGAAGAACCAAACTAACGCATTTCCTTCAAATGGGCCAAAGATGAGCGGAGCATATTGCAAGTTCACATGTGTTTACCCAGGAACAGAAGCAGGTGGGAGCGAAACATTGAGAGAAAAAAAATACTAACATTTATTCTCATTCCATAATCAGTGAGTCAGAACAGCATGAATCATTCGCTTTCATTCATAATTGCTGCCAAAATGTCTGTGACCATCTAAAAGTAGCAGTTAATGAGGTGGCTGCCTTATAAATGAACAAGTAAATAGATGGTGCGACCTGTATCCCAGACGCCTACAGCTAAAATGTCGCGCACTAATGGCAGACTACAGAGGTGAGGGAACATACATCTGCTGGGTGCCAAGTCTGCGTAAGCAAATAGTTTTCACAAGAGGAAAGTTATTCACAAGTTACTTTTCTAAGGCTTTATAAAAGACCTTTGGACTTCACAGCAATGATAACATTTATCTAACGTCTAAACATTCTGTGGGTAAAATTAAGGCTAAATACGCTGTTTTATATTCTATATGTTTTCTGCAAGGAATTGCCCCATGTTGGATAAATCAAGTTGACCGAACTGAAGTGAACTGAACACTATCTTGTAGAACAACAGAGGATTTTCAGCTTTTGCACATAAACATAGTTAAAAGCTTAAAAAAGATCATGTAGCACGCAGTGCTCATTAAATATTATGTCAATTGGACTTCTAAAAAAACGTGTGCATGAGGTGTTACGGTCAGTGCCAAATATCCTACTACAGCACTACTATAAGTCACATTTATTCCCTTGTCAAAATCATGCCTAGAGTAGATTTTTGCTTCGTTACCACAGTTTTGAGTAATCCTGTTTTACATTTGTTGTTTCAAGCAGTCTGCTTTGGTCAATCTCAATAATCGGCATGGGGCTTTCTAATCTTTAGGTTTAAAGCCATCTCTTTGGCAGAATTTAATATAATTTAACTCTATTTTGGAGTTTGAACAAGACGATGGAAGATTTGAGTGCGTAAAATGATACGGAAAGGATTTGTTTTTGCTTGAGCTGAGACTTTAGCGTTTTTAAAGCCCATAAACCACCACTGGAACTGTTCAGAGCCATTCTGAGTCAAACTGTATTTATTATGACACAATGTATTTGTTAGGATGCTGTTAACTAAACATGGAGGCTTGTATCTTGTTTTTAGCATGCGCAAATCCCCCTGCTGCCAGAAAATGAGATCTCTAAAAGTGCAGTCTATCCCCAACAAGTGTATTCCATGCACGCACATTCACTTAAATTATTAAACGTCAATGCTAAAATGATGCCCGAAAGCAGGTTCATAAGCCACAATTATGCATGATACTAAATGTCCACTTTGAATGGTGCAAAACTGCAGCAAGGCTCTCCTTGCTCTGTTTTGCAAGCAGCTGATACGTCCACATTTTTTAACAAAAAAAAACATCTTCACCTTGTAAAGACAATGAGATTATTAAGGGAGATTATGGATTTTCATTTTATTGCACAGCTGCTCTCAAATTGAAAATATGATGTGTCATGATTGCGTATTGATTTGTATTCCGGCTGATGAAAGTCTGTGAGCCATTGTCCTTTAAGACTCATCTGAAAATGGGAAGGAAGATTTTATTTATAGCTATTATTAAGTGTATAAAAAAGGACCTATGCAGCGCGCTATTGCATTGTGTCTTTCAAGTTTGATTTCATACTAAGAGACTAAGAGAAAACACAAAATAAATGTTAAACCCCATAAACCAGATCTGATTCAGGCTAAATATGATCTTAAACTAGTAGCGAGGACAAAAAGGACTAGACTAGACGTAATTCCAAGCTAATTGAAACAAAAGGATGAAGGACTTACTGTCTCTAAACTTCCATTTCAAAAGCGTATACTGTGTTACGTCTATTTTGCTCCATGATTATTACGCACGGCACAGTTTGGGAGCCGCTTGGGTTGCCTGGCGCTGCATGGTGACGTACATTTGGACAGCTCAGCCCACGTCACGGCCCGCTCATGCCACCGCGCGCTGCAGTTGGAACTAGATTTCGACTCGCCAGCGGTTCTGATGTGTGTCGTGGCCTAGAAACCGCTGCCGAGTGGCTTAGCGTGACCTCAATATTCCCAGACAGGCCCACCGCTGGCTGCTTGGCAAACACGGGGACAACTGGTTATTGGACTAAATGCGGTTAAAACAAGTGGCCGCTGGTGTCGGGGGCAGAGGAGCGGGCCCTGAGCCATGGGAGGGACTGGGCAGTGACGCTTCGGGATTAGGGGGTCAAACATTAGACGCAAACCAAACACAAGCAAGAGCAAAACGTTTCTTTCTTGTCGGTAAGTTGTATTTCCAGGCTACAGGTGACATACGCTGCTCTCTTCCTGAATAGCTATTGAATATACTGTGCAGTAGGGCAGCATGATAGGAGGACAAATACGACATTTGATAACTACCCTAAATCAATGTTTTGTCTCTTCAGTCAAAATCTAAATTCAACAAATACAAAAGTAGGACCAACATGAGGCATAATAAGGACTCATTTGGGAGGATCAGGCCTAGAACTGGAGTTTTTGTATAATTCGGTAATCAGACTTTTTTTAATTGTCTGTAAGGACATAAAAATATCTCAAATGGAAGCGATTCTGTAATATTTCTTGAGTTCTTGCAATGTGAATATCACATTAGATAAGAATAATTGGGCAATAAACCGTGCAGCCCTAATATGCATCAACATCCAATTTAACACTGTTTTAGTCCTTTTGGTCCTGATTTGATCTTGGTTTTACATGTCACAAATCTGATCAATGAAAGGGAATGTGAAGTCATGGAAGTCATATTTGTGATATGAAATTCATTTACAGATAATGCCAATTTACAGTGCATACATTTGTGATGAAAACAGTAGAACATGATCATAAAAGTAATCAAATTTGATGTAATAACGGCATAAAACACCTGGGTAAGACTGGACACCTTTAGTGGCCATACCGCCTTTGTGATGCCCAATCCTGTCAGACCTTGGAAGCTAAGAGGGGAAGGGCCTGGTCGGTACTTGGATGGGAGACCGTTTAGTAACACCAGGAAGCCTAGCAAATGTAGTGAGTGGTTGGTGGTGGTCGGAGGGGCTGATGGCGCAGACTGGTTGCCTCACTTCCGTCAGTCCACCCCAGGGCAGCGGTCACTACAATAGTAGCTTACCACCACCGAGTATGGGGTGAATGAATAATGCCATGTAAAGCATCTTTGAGTGTCTAGAAAAGTGCTATATAAAACCGATGCATTACTATTTAGTAGCTGCTTGGGTGAGTAAAAAGGTAAAAAGAAAAAGTAGTAAAAAAAAAAGTGACATAAGCATAAACATTCCTCAGCACACGAACACACACACACAAATCATCTCTTTTCCCAAAGATCCACTTCCCTGTCTGATGTGCCGATTTCAAACGAAGGTCTATATTAATTGCAAACCCCTTAAGTCCCTTATCACCTCAGTGGAGCCTGGCAAAAGTAATTTGAATACGGCCCATGTTCCCCAGGTACCGTGAGATTAAATCCTGCAGAATCCTCTCTCCAGAGTTTAGCTCTCCCCTTCATGCCTCCAGCTCGGCTTAAATCGGCCCGGTTAAAGGTCTCTGAATAACACACGACAGGACAGAGCAAGAAAGTCTGTCAGTGAAAGGAATCTTTACCTGTAAGTGCATTAAAAAAAAAAACATTGTATGCTATATAAAAATGTGAGATGTGATGTTAACTGATTCATATTATAAGTTATTGTTTTGTCATACAATTTGATAGATACTGATTACAAAGGGCGTGAATTAATTTTAATTTGACACTAAGTTAGTTTGTGTCTAACTTTTGTGGCTTGATGGAAAGAGCAGTTCTCAAGTAAATAATTTCATTTTTAGTCATTCATCCTTGTATCCATATCTTTTTCCCAGAACCTGCATAGGGCTTGCACAATACTTCATATCTCTGGAAAGAAAACACCAATTAAAGGAACACATTAGGTAAGGCATCTGTAGCTGTAAATATGCATTTGCGCTGCTTGAGATGGTGCCATTTTTACACTGGACAAAAGCTGCTGAGCATAACTATGATAAATTACAGTGAGATATCAGTAAAGTGCACAATGGCCCAACGCGGAGGCTATAATGTGCCTTACTGTAAAAGACATGAACGTTGGTGACTGCGATAAAGGCTCTGCTTGGAAACACTCTCGTTTTCTATATCCTTTTCAACACTCAGCCACACAACAGACCAAATGAAAGCTTAGATATATTTTGCTCTAAGCTTCCCATTCACCCATGTTGGTTCTTCCCAAAACACACGAGAAAACATACAAGGTAACCAGGAGGGCGGTTTAATTAATCCCTTTTTTGCGGCAGATGGACAAAAGCTTAAGAGCTGCTACTTAGAGCTAAATTAGCAAATGTGGCTCTTTTTTGTGCATTTGCATAAGATTTGACCCTAAACACATGATCTACCGCACCAAAAGTTTTGTTCTGTTGTGTTATCACTCTTTTTATAGAGAGGGAGTGGATGGCGACGTCTGTGAGTCGCTATAGAAAAACCTTGAACAGTGGCCAGTAATTGAAAGAGAAATAAATGCATTTCTTTGGACGGCAGAACGAGGTCGAGCACACTTCACTTACAAATGAACACATGCAGAGCGTGCTTGCATAGAGACTGAAGTGTTGTCCACTGTGGGAAGTGCACAAAACAAATGTATAAAAAGTATTTCTGATTAAATTAATTTGTTCATGCTTTCAACAACGGCTGCAAGATTATATTGCCGAATTATTACGATATTAGGTGATGCAATATCCACATCGCAAGAAACCCCAATATGTCACTAAATCACGCAGTCTTTTATCAGACTGACATTCACACTTGTTTGCTAACCCAGCCTAAAACAAAAACATAGTTGGGGTTCATTTACCAAGCTTTTTCTCATGTGCAAAACAAGTAGTACGTACAACAAAAGTGGATCAGCAGCTGAATAATTGCATTTTTTTACTCTCAGTCTTATTTGCATATACAATTTGGGGCCCTAATACTGTACTTAGTAATATCAAATGGTAAATTATGTGCAACATGCCCACAAAATGGCATATTTTTAAACGGAGCCCCAGGTTAAAGAGGTGCAAAAGTTCAGTTTTAATAATAGTTTCACCAACTTCCATTTCAATGTTGTTTTGGTCCTTTTTAGAGTTTTTATTATTAATTGTACATAAGATACCAGTATTTACTATCACTCCTACACAGCACATTATCCTGTTCTTCTTTGATTGCACATTTTCCTGACTCTTTGCACCCCCTGAGTGTTTCTTGAGAGCTGATGTAACAGGTGAATTTCTCCATTGTGAGATCAATAAAGTTCATGCATCAGTCTCACTGCCAGCATCTCGAAATACAGTGATTTTGTTGTAAATCTCAGAAGATACCGAGCAGGATACAACGGCATGAGCACTGAACATTAATGAGGCGAAACTTGTAATACAAACTGAAATAAATATGTGGTGACAATACTTTCCACAATCAAGGCATAATTCTCTATATATGCCCAAAAGTTTTACAAGGAGGAATTGCAGACGTATCCATTAACTTTGTTGGATCATGCTATATGATCAGCTTTCTTCCAGGTTAAGTGGTAAGGGTTTATAAGGACACGTAGGACACTGAGGCTGGTGTATTTCGCTATACATCAGCAAAGGCCGTGGCAGCCCTCTCTAACAGGGTCTAATAGGATGTGGCAGTCTCTCCCCAGAGGTCAGTTCTCATGTCCGATCCGTCTCTGGCTAAAGCAGAGCCCACTGAATCCTTAACTCGTCCTGAGCTGGTGTCCGAGGCTGCACACGGGGGATATGAGGGTACATCATGGAAGAGTAACCTCCATAATTGTGCAAAAGAGCTGAGAAAATGCTAAATTTAGCTACGTTACCAGGTCCTATGTTACTCTAACATACTCTACGCCAACATAAGCAGCACTAATAAAGCAAAACAATTACCGCTTTCAGCTATTGGCAAGAAATTATTAGTAGTGGGGATTTGGCTGCATTTTGAAATAATTGTGTAATGTTTAATTGTGTTATAAAACTATATTTTGTAATGTGTTATTATTGCTACTCTACATGCCTGGATCTAAAAAAAAAACACGGAGAAACACTATCTCGCAACATCAGCAGCAGGTGGGAACGACAAACTAAAAGCTCTAAAACGTCCATTAAGCAAAACGTGTCCTTAAAGTCACCTTGATTGAAGACACTATTTCATGCCACAGCTGTAGGTCAATAATTATTATGCGCAGCAGTCAAAGGGAATGAAGAACTAAAAGATCAAGGCTGAGCAAAAAGCTCTCATGTTTTCCTCCAGTGCTGTGCGAGTTAGAAAGCACCCAAACCTTTTTATCTAACATGGATGAAACAACACTGATGCGCTCAAAAGTCACCGCAGTGGATAGCATGTAGGACGGCATGTAAGAACCTGCTCCATATTCCCAATGGGGCTGAATGGTAAATCAAAGACAGTGGCGGGGTCTAGAGGCAGCGAGGCTGGTGGGACTCCTTGAGGGGGCTGCAAAGTCCCATTTAATCTCTCCCAATACTCGCCTGTCGTCAGCAGCTGTTGGAGGGACCGCGGTTTAAGACGCCACGAGCTGAGACCTCGTAAGAGCAGATTAGGAGACACAGGGAGGAGGAGAGGAGCGAGGGGGCAGGGCAAGAAGACGATTTTTCATCACAAATATGGAACGGGGAAAAGCCTTTAACTTAAGTGTTATAGGGCTTCATGGTCTTTAATCAAACATGTTTCTAATTTACTTTCTTACTTCTATTTCTTTCTCAGGCTTCCTCTCACTAGAAATGCATAGCTATTTCCCCATATCAATGAATAAATGATTATGTTGGCCCTCCAAGCATTTGGCCACTAACCAGGCACCCGCACTGGCACATAAGAGGGCTTCTGGTGCTTCTATAGTGATACAGCGTTTTTTCAACCTTTTTTGGGTCATGGTACACTAGTTTCATTTGAAAAACTAAACAGCTATAAAATGACACTGTGTAGAACAGCAAACGGCAAATACACTGTTTGTTATGGACTAAAACTTTGTAAAATCTAAAATACTCCAGGTGCATGTGAAAAGAAAGATGAAAGCACCCCTCTGCACAACCAACACTATTAACAGTACTGTAATCCAGTTCAGCACGCTGAATAACTAATGCAATTCCCTGTGTTGAAGAGCAACCTGGATTTTCAGTGCAGCCAATCCCCTCTGTACCGCTTAAATGCCACGATTTACAAGCATCATATTTGAGAAAGGGGGCTTTCCATTACTTCTTATGCAAAAGAGGTACTCGGAATATTCATAGCCAGTACTGAACCGCTGAAGGCAGATAGCACAATCACAAAGATCCAAGACATGCTGGAAAAAGACATGACATTTGGCGTCTGTGTTTTTTTTACCCGTGCTCCTGTCACTGTTTTGCAACAGTACAGTAATTTGCAATGAAGTTTAAGAAAGAAGGAAAAAAGATTATGAACAAAGAAATGTGTCAATGCACAAACACACCTGGCTAGCCACTTGACTAACTCCATGTATTCAGTTTAGACACTTTTGCCATTGAATAAATATAATATTATAATATATAATAACGTGCAATCTGTTCATTTCCTTCAAGAGGAGAAAACTGTTCAAATCCAGTAGCACAGCAAAGAGGAACAGCTTTCAGAGCCCGTTGCTCTTCTCTTTCTAAAATAGAAGTTGTTGTTGAGTCTCTACGACCGGCCCACTAGTGTGATTAGGAATCTAATCTCTATGGAGCCGTACCAGACTGCAGACTGTAGCGAATAGAGGAAAGTCAGGGGGCTAGCAGGGCTACAAAAACACGCAAAACTAAAATGTTCGGATTCAAAACAATTGAATCTTCAAAGTGTCAAAAATCTCCAAAAAGTAATTGTTTAGATCCATAACTCAAAATGTAAAACTCCTTTAACACTCTTAATCTTAGTTGTGACCTTTCCCACCACCATACTTGAGACTTTCACAGATTAAGTCGCCTGTATACTGTATATGCCTGTTGCCTAATCCCTCTAATGCAGCCAGGCTATCAATGCCCATTAATCTCTGTGTTCTTATGTAATCTTGGGGTTGTTTTGGACAGTTCGTTTAAATTTGACAGACAAATAAGTTCAGTCGTCAAAAATAGCTTTTTTCAGCTGCGTTTGCTCAGCAAAATCAAACCCTATTTGCCTCATGGTGACTTGGAGCGTGTCATTCATGCTTTTATTACGTGTCGCTTAGATTATTGTAACTCTCTGTACTGTGGGCTCGATCAAAAGTCCATTCGTCGTCTGCAGTTGGTTCAAAACGCAGCGGCGCGTTTGCTCACAGGAACAAGGAAACGTGAGCACATAACTCCTGTGTTGGCCTCTCTGCACTGGCTTCCAGTCAGCTTTAGGATTCAATTCAAGATACTGTTGATGGTTTTTAAATGCTTGAATGGGTTGGCTCCATCTTACCTTTCGGAGCTTTTGTTGACCCGTGATCCAGGTCGTACATTGAGATCCTCCAACCAAATGACTCTGGAGGTGCCAAAAGCGAAGCGTAAAACCAGAGGAGACCGGGCTTTTGCCGTAGCGGCTCCGAGACTCTGGAACAGCCTTCCGCTGAATGTCAAAATGGCCCAGTCCATTCATGTTTTTAAGTCGTTGTTGAAAACCCATTTTTTTGCTTTGGCCTTCAACACAAGCTGAGCAGATCCCATGTATTTTATTATTATTGTCTCATGTTGTATATTTTGTGACTGTTTTACTCTTCAATTGTATTTTATAATGTTTGTTGTACAGCACTTTGGGCGGTTGTGGCTGTTTTAAGTGTGCTATATAAATAAAATTGACATTGACATTGACATAATCTACTGTATGTGATAGATGTCAAACCATTCAGAGATTAAATGCAGTCATTTCATGCAAAGAGGAGTCCAGCCTGAAACAACTTTACAATGGCAAAGAAATCACACGGGCGTAAGATCCACCCATCCATTTTCTTCTGCTTTATCCGGGGCCGGTTTGTGGAGGCAGCAGTCTGAGATGCCCAGACTTCCTGATCCACGCGCACTTCCTCCAGCTGTTCGTGAGGGATCCTTAACAGGCACCAGGTCAGCTCAGAGACATTGTCCCTCCTCCTTTCGATGTAAAGGAGCAGCAGCTCTTCTTCGAGGTCCTCCTGGCCACCTATATCCATGATCTTGGCCTTTCGGTCATTACCCAGATCTCATGACTATAGGTGAGGGTAGGAACGTAGATCGACCCTCTTCCCCATAACAGTCGATCTCACACTCCCTCCGTCCCGACACAACCTCCTTAAAAACATGCTGTGATTGTCCATAGACTCCATGTCTGTTCTTCTGCTACAGCCAATGAGGTAATTGGGGTCATGCTGCTTGTGAAATAGTTTAATTATTTTCACATTCTTGCAGCATACAAGGCTGTGTAGGCTGAACTGTTATTGTTTTTTTTATTGATTGAACAATTTCAGACAGATTCCCTTTCCACTTCAACTATAAAAGAAGATTTTGTTTGGCCTTTTGTCAAATCTATGTCAGGAACGCTCAGCATTGACAATAGGTCACGTTCACTTGACATCAGGTAAGAATACTAGTTGTAACTATGGCAACTGTTAACTGCTGCTGTAAAAACTGTTCCTCTCTCGAACGTAGAGTTTTATTAGCCCATGCCCTCCGACTGAAACGATGACATCCTCACATTCAAGAACATGAACTCAACCAATTAAAAACTAAATCACAATGTCCTTCTGAGCATCAGGGTAAAAATGCTGGAAGCAGGCCTAAACACAGAGGTCACTCATTCAGACATCATTCAAAGAACACCGCACGATGCACTGACTGCTTCACTCTGAACTGAAGCCAACAGACCAGTTCAGATCTCAAGGTTAGGGTCTCAATTATAAAATAGGCTGCGGTGCCTTTTGGTCTTTTTCATTGTTATCATCAATGCAGCTTTATTTCTTTCCTGCTGCCAGTTCACGTCTATACCCCTCACCGCTTCACACAACCTTGGTGCATTGTCAATCGAGTGCTCTCAATGATTGAATCAAGCCGTGACTTCTGCAAGACTTTCACATACTTCTCTACTGGATCCATCTGTCTCCTTCTCTTTACCAGGGAGCTATAGTATGTGGCTTACATTTAATAAATTACATAATAGGACATTTTGGGTTTTAGGTTTGTTTCAAAAGAATCATGTTGAAAATTGCAGTAGACTGTGCAACAAGCAATCTGCCTGTGCCGTTATTTGTGAAATGATGCTATTGTTTGGGAATAATGTCCATGTACAGTATGTTCACTGCTGTGAGCCAGTTACCTGAACTGTTTTTTTTTTTTTTTTTTTTACAAAATACCGTACTGTTGCTAACTTTTTACTGAGTGATATTAGTTTGAATTTGCAACATACTCTCTTACTTACACTGTCTTGAACATCTTCATATGTTTTCCTCTCAGTGGATTTGTAACTGGCTTCAAGCATCAGTGTGAGCACCCATAATGCATCTGGCAGCCCTCATTATTTGGCCTTCAGCATTATCAAAGCGAGCAGCGGTGGTGGTGGTGGGAGAGCGGGTTTGGTGAGACCTGCGGCTCACTTGCGGGGGTTGTAACTTCTCGTTCACGGTGAATATTCACATTTGATGGGACTGGTATACACAGTTTTTCTGCGTTTGGCTCTTTTTAAGCCTCAGTATATGCAAGAAAAAAACTATGTACTAAGATAAAAAAAAAGATTGGCATGATTAGTGAAACTTTTATGGGCTTTATAAAAGAGAGAACAACAAATTACAAAAAACGCTGAGCATATTATGAACTAAATCAGCACAAATCGTTAATAATATACAGTACATTTACTACACCTATCCATGGGTCTCAAGTGATAAAAAAAAGTAAAGAGACTGAAACCCATGAATATGTTGAATAATGTCTAAATACATGCCAAACAAGAACACGCTATAGGAATTTATAATAGAAGATTATTGCATCTGCACCTATTATATTTTTCCAATACAACGTGGCAATACAGCCCATTGTACGGCCATAATAGCTACAGTCTCTACACAAATTGAGAGTGGCAAATCAGCAGCTTCACCCAGCCCTGACTCAAATGTGGTCGCCGAATAGGAAACCGGCAGCAAGATAAATGTGAGGATTACTGGCGTTTCCTATAAGATTGACAACTTGACATGCTACCATGGCAACAAACAAGAAATGGAAGAAATCATTCGCCTGCTCAAACCCAAAGTAGGACACAAAAACGCTGAGCCAAACTTTTCTCGTATTGGTCGGATTATCAGCTCCACAGTTTTGGTTAAATTAAGGATTTCTTCGTTCAGCGTGTTATGTTCATGGGGTTCACGAAAAGGCTGCACAGTGGAAAACAGAAATAAATAACTAGGCTGAACAATAGGATAACGGTTGGCAATAAAAGCTCTAAAGCAGGGGTTCTGAAACTTGACACCAAGTAACACCTACTGAAGTATTTGACCTTTCAAACACCACCAAGTCTAGGACTAAACGGATCAAAAATAGACGTAATATGGACTCAATCAAGTCTAAACCAGAAAAACACCTAGCTTAAATACATCCCAAAGCATTAACTAAATGTGCTTTTTTTTTAATTAGCTATTAGAATCATATACAGCAAAGGTATTCCTATTAAAACATTCCCATAATCTTACTACAGTACATTTAAAAGAGTGACTTGGCTTGATCATATTGCTACAAAACTACAGTAACAAACAAATGTGGCCAATACTCACTGTGGAATTGCACTAAATCACCAAACAAGTAATTGAGTTAAAATACTGAGAACAAGGGCAAAGAGAGACACTTTATTTGCTTTGATCCTCCACGGTCCTCTGCATCGGACAATTCTACACTCAATCAGGGTTACGGAGAGGGAAAACATCCTTTATTTATGAACTAACCCCAAAAAGCTATTTTAGGAGGCTGCTAATTCAACTATCACGGGCCCAGCTCTCCAATCTGATGACAGCACGGTAAGTAGTTACAGTTAAATTTGGATTGAGAGTTTCAACATTCTGGTAAATTTAAATGCATGCTTCTGCTTTTGTATGACCATTTGCACATAATGATTACAGTTTTGTGAGATAGTATGTATAGCTAACTGTTGCTTAACCCCAATATACAGCTCCTGGCAAACAAGTAACAATAACTGAACTTAAAGGTATCTTGTGTAGAATAAATAAGCCTCCGACTCTCTCCCACTACAGGAGGCAGGAAAGAAAGCGTGTTTGCCCACTCTCTGTGCATCCCAGCTGGGCAGAGCTCGTGGCGTCTCCCCCCCCCCCCCCCCCCCCCTCTCCAGCGCACAACAGCAGTAGCACATCAAACCGTCCCACACACAAAGGCCCCACATTGATGCGTCCTCTGGCACCACGTCCGGCACATCCTCAGCGCAGTGACAGTGTGCCTTTATATGTGCTGCCAGCTCCAAAGCCGCACACAGAGAAACATTTTCCTGTCTCTATCTGACGGCTCTTCATGGAGCCCCATCACATGACCTCCACATAAATTAGCTGTCACGTCTCTGCTCCCGGGGTAAGTGTAAGCCCTCTTTGAACATGCGGTGCACTCGAGAGGAAAAGGGAGGGCACTTATTTTGTTGATATGGCGGCGACAGAACACAGTAGCTGAGTCTTTGATTTACTTGCCAGTTGGATTTTTGTCATCAAATCTGTCATTTTGTTCACAATTATCCTGATTTATATGTTTGTTTTGCAATCTTTTGATGACTTATAGTTAAAGTCTTAGCAGTCTGGTCCAATCCTTGCTTCGAGCCTTAGACTCTCTCGATTAGATTAGATCTGTCTGATGTCTGTACTCTACTGTTGGCTGCAATAGAAAATGTTTTTTTTGTTCAACCTATTATCCCATATAGCCTATTATTTGACAAAAAGCATGCAGTTATGGACGCTTCACCAAAGCGTACAAAACGCTTGGGGCTTACACATTTAAGCCATTTTTTTTTACACAGTTACGCACCTGCTTCTGGTCCATCAGCCAGATAACAAGAAGATACATGAGGCTGAAAATGCCTTGGTGAATAACTTGTATCTGTCAAGAAAAAATAGGACAGTGTGGAAACAGGATGGGCTTCCAAGAGAGATGTAATTGGCTCTGGGGAAGAAATGAACCGAGGAGGGGTCGCCGGAGATCTGCAGACAGATTTGACACAGCCAGATGGCCCACCAGACTGCATTCAGCACAACTATGGGGTAAAGGCACATGCTTGAGGAACTAACAAGCATTGAGGTTACAATAATGTGCTTATTTATGATATCAAGGGTTAACTGCCTGGCACAGTGAGTGGTTCCTCAATGGACTGCAGTATATGATTAAACGATGCATTCATGAATTGATCAGATTGTGCTTATTTGGGGCCAACAGATACTCTGCACATTACAGGTAAATGGAAATGTGCATCTGGTGTAAAAACTCTTCAGATAATTTGTTTTTGTAGCTCTGAAATATAAAAAAAGCTCAATTGAAATAAATCATATCTACAGTATTATTTATAAATGACGATGAATCCATATGGGTGTCCAGACATAACAGTGGTATTTTTAGAACGTGCGTGAATCAGGGCTAAATGTACGTAAGCCTATTCCTGCCGCCAGGTCGCAATGAGTTAGCTCTACACAGGGGCAAAGCCGAGCATTACAGCGCAGCATTAGCACCATGTGGCTGCTAACTAGCCTGCACAAAGGTGTGAGCCTTTGCCAAACGGCACCACAGTTAAACCTGCTGGTCCCTGTGGTAACACTCTGTGTTTCTTTGTAAAGCAATTACCAACATAAACAAGCCAATGCTCTAATAACTTATTGGAGGACAATTTAATTACATCGCAAAGTAATTTCTTAGGTTCAAGCTTCAGTGAAAACGCTTAATAGAAAAGGACATATTGCTCGAGTAATAAGGTTGCAATTTTTTCGATGCAAAAACAAATCAAAGCTGTGGTTGCTGGTGTGCATACAAATATGACAAACATGGGGTCTCATACGTCTATAAATTACTAACCCTAGACATCTACAAACATGTCTTGAAACGCATTTGATTCCTGCATTTGTTCATATTTCCGTCCGCTCAGCCTTTCAGGGATCTAAATGCTGAGGTTTGTCATGTTTCTAGGTTCTACGGTCCCAGTGATTACAATTAAGCAGTTCTGATCCCTAGACATAATGAAGAGTGGAGAAGGCGGGGTTAATCTGTCTGGGGCAGAGCGGGTGGGATGAGGTAAGCGGGGGCAAGCACAACTCTGCTCCTCCAAGCTGGATATGAGGTTTGAGCTAACCAAACTTTGACAACAAAATATGGTTCATTACAATTGTAGTTTTCATCATATCATATCATTCATAATATTTCGAATGACTAACACTATATTATTTAATAAAGAGTAATTAGTGCAAAAGAATAAAGAAGAATAAATACAGTATATTGTTAAATAAAAGCTAAATTGAGAATAATTACCTGGGCAATCATTTTTTTGTCAAATTGAGATTTTTGTCATATTTATGTCTTAAGTCTTTTTACTAGAAAACCTTCAAATATGACTCAGGCATTTATGCTGTAAGGCTAACAAAATTCAACATCTTTAACCAATTGGAGTAAGTTTTTTTTTTTTTTGAGCCGTTCATGAATGTTTTGAGTGATTTTTGAATCTTTTGCGGTGACATTTCAATTGCTGTCCTTGGCCCCCACCCAGCCCCACCCTTCGTAGAACCGCTTATACCATTTTTGCAGAATAACAAGAGGAGAAAACATCAGGAAGCTGATTCTGCCCCTTGCGTAAGTTGCGTTAAAGCCGGAGGAGGGTCTTAAGGGGACAAAGGTGATTTGCAGTGCATGTTGACCTAGAAGAGCAAGGGAAAGCTTTTATTCAGCGATTTCAGATCAACCAAGCATCTTGTAACCAACAAAATGTAAGGCAGTGATCAAGATGTGTTTGAAGCGGATGCAGCGTTCCCTTTGCTTTAGTTTTAAAGTTCGAAGAGTTTAGAAGAGTGCTGATCGCCATGGCAACTGGCTATGAACAAGCTGTGAGAAAAATTACTTAGAAACAACCCAATTTATTAGAAAAAAAAAACGTATTAAAATCTTTAAACAATGGACAAAGTACACAAACTGAAGATAAAACATGAGCTGCATCCAAGACTTTGTGGTGGGGGACATTTTAAAACTATATGTCCAAATACTTATGTGATTTCAATTCAACACAAATCATATAAAAGTCTGTTCGGACTCATTTTTAAAAACATATGCCAGTGAGTGCCAGTGATCAGAAGTCGATTATTTATCTAGGGTGAGAAGGACATTTGCTTCAAGATTCATGTCAACTGAGCAAAATTTGCACACTGTTATTTCATTATTAGCATATCCCACAGGTCCTCATACAATTGTTGTTTTGCCATTCGGGACGGCAGACACGATGTTCTTTCACAATAGCATCATGTTCCCTACATCAGACCGGAGAGATGAGGCTTAAAAATCTGATTTAAAACCAATTCAGACACCGGCGTCGTCATCACTTGCCCAGCGGGAGAACACTGACTTTGGTCTGACCCAAACATTTCAGGACAACGCACCACATTACGCCGAGGTAAAGTATAACGCATTCAAGGATAAGCTAGAGCAAAAACACTTTTCCCGTCTCGGCAAAAGCCCCACTGGTCTCACACACGGAGCGGTGATGAGAATTAAGACAAATCACTGTTAGCTCCTGTGGGCATGCGTTTTTAAATAGTCATCTCTCTGGCAACAGCCACAGCCGCCCGAGGAGAGAGATTTTCTATCAGGCAAACTAACGCTGCAATATTCTGAGGATTGTTAATGGCTTTATTATATGTAATCTAATCTCGAGCAAGGTGGAAATCGTTATGTTTTGTAAAAATACAAGCCGTACAACTCGTACAACTCCCTAATGGAGTCTTAAGAGCAGGAAACATAAGGAATATCACATTACCACAACCCAAAACTGAAGCACTAACGAGTTTATGTCAATATCATAAAGCTTTTATTTTAAGCTACAAAGCAGCAGAACCCACATATTCAGTATAATAGGAGGTGTTGAACTATAGAAAGTCATAAGTTGGAAAATTACATGGTTCACGAAGCAACAACATACCGTAATAAACAAACCGCCCATGGGTGGTTTTAATACGATGCTTAATAGTCCAACAGGCTAATCGTTTTCTATAAGAAGCAGTGGCCTAAAACAAATTACAAAGTAAATATAATAAAACTACAGGGATTATGCTGTGTTCCAGTCGCCCTCAGAGGTCAGAACATGGAGCTGGGAACGTTTTTGTTTCCAACTTTGGGCCTGATTTACTAGGACAGGTGCTAAATTGTAAGTACTGCATAACATTAGTATTTGCAGTTTTATAGCATGTTGCAGGGGGTTTATTTTTAGTAACTGTGTATATTATTAGGGGCGCATAAGTGATATATAAACAGTGTTTGGGAAAATACTTTGAAATTGTATTTGGTTACAGAATACTGAATAGAATACTCACCTTAAAATGTATTTAGTGATGTATTCCGTTACTTTGTCTAATCAGAGTACAGCGTTTTGAATACTTTGAATACTTTCACATTGATTTACTGTAATATTAATGCATAAAAGCGGTGTATGATTAAGACTAAACAGGCTACACTTTGCAAATGCCCGCAGGCCTTAAGGACAGAGCTACACTTTCCCTGCCTGTTTTGATCTTTTCTTTCCAAATGTTATTATTACAGTATGAAACTGAAATGTAAGTATTGAGTACTGTAATGTAACAAATAAAATGTAAACTACACCTGACAGTTACTCAAAATTAGTATTCTGAATGTGTATTCATATTACCCAACACTATACAGTGGGGGGGGAAAGTATTTGGTCAGTTCCCCATAGACTTTCTATTGGATTTTGACCAAATACTTTTTTGCTCCACTGTATGAATGAATTTGTGCTGTGGCCTTTTATTATTTGAGATTTCAACTGCACCTGCTTTTTGCACCATTTTAGCCAACATGATCTATTTTGCACGTACACAAATGCTTTGTAAACCAGGCCCTTTACTGTATTACAAAAAAACTGAAAGTTGTACAAATCTGCCAAAATCTGTGCCGAAGAAAATTATCTTATCAGACAGTGCGATTATATCCACAATGTGATCAATATTGTTTTAAGTCAGGAGCAGGGCAACAGATGTGTGGGTGGGAAGCAGTAAAGTTTGAGATAGTGTAAGTTAGATCTCATCACTAAAGACGCCACACACCCTTTGCATCACTCCTTCTCCCTGCTGCCATCAGGCAGAAGATATAGAACCCCATTGGCCCGTAGAAATAGCTACAAGAAATCATTCATCCCATCTGCAGTCGCTGCACTAAATAAACTCCGGTAGCACTGTACTTTATGTTGATCTTTTTATGTGATATTTTGTAACGATGTTTGTGTGTGTTTTTTTGATTGATTTGTGCTGTAAGACAAATTTCTGCTCTTTGGAACAGACAATAAAGTTCTATTCTATTCTATTCTATTCAAACCTGCTCATATGATACACCGGTCAACTGCTCTCCACTTGGACTCCCATCAGCCTTGTGTCTATCTATAGCCTGTCCGTCCATGGGAGTGGATCTCTCCTTCTGTGGTTCTCTCCGAAGTTTCCTTTTTCTCCCACTGGGTTTTTGAGTTTTTTCCTCGCCTTGTCGGAGCGTCTAAGAACAGTGGACACCCACGCAGCTCGTCACCACCTTCTGCTGCCAACGTTTATTTGGACATTATGTTTGCCTGCATACTTCACTCGCCCGAACTTCACATTGCCTTGGTTATTGTTTTTGTTTCATTATTTTTGATTGATTGGTTGATTGATTGACCAGAGTAAGATTAGATTACAGAATGCATGAAGGTCCCTTGTTCTAAGGCGATATGTTCCTACGATCTGGCCTATCATCCACACAGAAACAGCATGGATGCCTCAAAACTGTGTTGGCTTTAACAATTGTTCAAATGGTTTTTGCTAAAGCTCAAGTACTGCTTCACGTTGAAGCGCGCAGACGAAGGAGCACTTTACAGTTAGTTATTTTACGGCAAATAACCGTCCCACATCCGACATGTTCCTCAAAGACGGTAACAGCGGGTTTGTTTCAGACAGGTGTTACGCCGAAAACTGCATGACTGCCGAGAAATGCACCCCCTCTTACCGCGCACAGATGAAACAACTATTTTACACCAGACAGGAGGGTTTCTGATGCAGGAGACTTTAGGATGAAGTCGTCCTCCCGGAGGACACGGTGAAAGGAATGTTACTGTCCTCGCTGCTGCCGTTGTGGGAGTCATTACGTGATCACTGGTCAGTCTGTTCAAGAAAGTTGTTTGCACGTTGTACTATTAATCTGACGGAAGAAATGTGTTTGTTTGTCAAGGTATAGCCTATATGGCCTCGCAATTGTTTGGCAGGTCAAGCTATAACGGTGCATTTGGGACCACAGTTTATACAGCTGCATAGAAAATAATTAATGTGCTGCAGAAACTTGTGGAGAGATTTGAATAATTAATGTACTTGACAACGCATATGCGCGGTTAAGTGTGGATGCCGGTTTTTAAAAAACCGAGGCTGTGTGGACAGCCCTCCGCCTTTTTTTTTAGGCGGAGGGCGGATTTATAAATGCCCTGCTACGTATGGACTAGGTCTAAGTCAGGCCTTTCTGTGTTTGCATCTGGATTCCTCTCTATCAATCTAAAACATGCACAATAGGCTAATCTTTCAGCTAGATAATTCTAACAAAAAACCTAGCTGATGAGTTGATTTCCACTGCAGGCGTCCACTGATCTTTCCAGATCGCCCGAGCAGCAGTGAGAGCCGAGTAAAATACAGGGGACACATTCTCCTACAAGATAGAATAACCATAAACTCCACGATATATAATCTAGTCGTTCAATTCTACTGTCAGTCACACTGTGCCAATGTCTGACAAATGTGTCAACTAAACGCGACTATTGATTTAATGATAGCATTTCCCATATTTATAAATGCATTTGATACATCAGTATTGCCCAGAGCAGGCCCTTGAGAAGCGTGGACATGAATGATGGCTTGTGCAGGATGGATGAGGCGGGCGCGCTGCCAGGACGGGTGGCTCTGACTGGGACGGAGGAGGACAGAGAGAAGCGAGGATCATGTTAATCACCTCAGGAGCGCCGGGACAAGCACTGCAGGTGTCCCCCTCACAACGGACTATTCACAGAGGGGCAGAGCTGACTGATCCCCAGGTCTGAACAATTTTGGATACTAGTGAATTATTCATTAGCGATTTAAATGAATGGTTCCGTTTGCATGGACACCTTATTGAGAATACATAAGAATCATATACAGTGAGAACCATATGTTTACATACACCATTTTTGTCTCACTGTCTGACATGAAACCAGGTCAATTAGGTAAATTAAAAATGATTTGTATTTGTCAATCTCTTACCAGGTTCAGCCAGCTCTTCTGCATTTGTTCTTGGGTTTAATAATTTATTACATGGGTCTCATGCATGTAAACACGCCACACCGGATTGTAGCCCTGGGCTAATTTCCATCCGTCGTCCCTCATGCGCACTCTCAAACACACTCTCATTCATCCTGGCCTATTGTACATGTTTTTAGTGGTAGGGGAAACCGGAGTACCCAGAGGAAACCTACAGAGACACGGGGAGAACATGCAAACTCCACACAGAAAGGCCCCGTCCAGGTGGGAATCGAACACAGGATCTTCTAGCTGTGAAGCACGAGCGATAACCGCTGCGGTACCGTGGCGCCCACGTGCTGGTTGATATTCACATTCCAGACCACAGCACGTTCATCTCAGGGACACCGAAGCTGCTTTCTTTCCAGAGCTGTGGGAAGAACTTTTAATTAGGGGGTGCTGAGGGATAAAGTTTACCCCAAAGCCACTCTTTCTGTGCATATTTCCTATTTAATGATATTGCCTGCAATTTGAAAACTATCTACCAGGGGGTGCTGCAGCGCCCCCAGCACCGTGGGTTCCCACGGCCTTCTGATTTGTATGATGGCAGGTCATGTCTACCATTGTTTTTACTAATGAAACAGGCACCTTCAAGTGTCTTGAAATTGCACCCAAGGATGAACCAGACTTGTGCTTCCAATTGTTTAAAGGTATAGTAATCTTAGTGCATGTAAACTTTTGGTTTTGTAAAAAGTAATAAAAAACGTGTAGAAAACTATAATTTTTCTGGAATTTGACAAATAGAAATATTTTTTTAAATTCTACTTGACCTAAGAAAAATCTAGGTTAATTCTGGTTTCATGTCTAACAGTGAGGGGAAAAATGCAATTGTCTCTTTTTATGAAGTGTAAGTAAACATAATGGCTCTCACTGTACATCTCAGATCATGTTTGTAGAGGATTAGAAAGTAAGAACCTATGGAGGATATTTTGTGTTTTTGAAGTACATTATAGCATTACCTAATTAACTGTAGTCTTGTAATTTGCAAACATTGACAATTTAACCAGCAATTTCTAAACAACTTTGATTTTTCTGAGTGTTAATAGTTGACTATAGACTGAGAGCCAACCCTGGCTTAAGGAGATTGGTTGTCATTACCAGCTGGTGTACATGCCATTGTTCTTTTAACCGGCTCTCAAAATCCCTCATGGGGTGCAAGTAGTTAGGATAAAGTGTGATTAAAGATGAACAGGTCAACTCGAGACCAGTGGCCAAAGAAATTACAAAAAAATTAAAATATAATGCATTTGAGCTTTTTTACTGGTTCCTTGCTGGTTTTTATGTTACTCATGTTAGTTGAACTTATATAAGAAATACTACAATCAAGCACGCAAAGTCTTTCAGTATATATAGCAATTGTGGTATTTTTCAACCATTTACTGAAAATATGCACTTTTTCAGTTTATCTCACATATAAAATAGATCTATGATTGAAGCAATGCAACTATGACTGCAAGAAACAATAGGGTAGTGGTCTCAATAACACAGTCATTTTTCTGTAAAATGGCTGAGAAAAAGCACATTCAGGATCAACACTGGTCTTCTAGCTCTTCTGGAATTACTCCAAACACACGATGATTCCTTTTCAGGCATAATTATCACTTTGACTATTAATGCTCCCAAGGATATGAATCGCATCACTTCTGCTCTAATTGACTTAGCAAACACATTATACTGTTTCATATACATGGCCGCTGCTCAACAATCCCCGTGTGTGCTCAGTAATGAAATGCTTCACTGCCCATGAAACTGTAATGAGAAAGGTATACAATAATTAACAGTACGTTGACTTTGGATTGTGCTGCCCGGCTTTACAATGTTCTGTGAGAGCTGAGATGAAGAGGGGGAGAGGTTTTGTACAGGTGCAGAGGTGAGGCATCTATTGTTTACAGCTCCCGAGTGACTTTGAATAAATGTACCTGTTGTTCATCATGATTAAATTGTGTGTGTTCTGATACTAAAGTCATACGGTATGGGATGTAAGGATGCAGCTATTTTTCATTATTAAATGATCCTTTACATGCTATTTTTTTGTAATTGTAATTGCAATTATCTAAAGTGAAAAACTATAACGGGTAGTGAAAGAATACTTTTTTCTTTGGATTCAAGTTAAGTTGGTTAATTGCTAATGCAGCATACATGCAGCATAAATATCGGAAAGCAGGTATTGTTTAAAATAGTCACCCGAGCTGTACTAAATTCAGTCCCTTTGCTGTTGGTGAATTCTAAAAATGTAGTTTGTTGCATTTTTTGGGGTTTGATTTACAAAGTAGAGTTGATTCAAGGACAAAGAAGTGAATATTACATTCTTCAAAGTCAAAGCCAGTGAATCACATTATTGCAAATGGTTACTACTTCTATTGCAGGGTATTGCGAGGTGGGTCTGATCATTCACAGGCACTTAATCCTTTTGGCGCTCCATTTGGTTGGCATTTTGTGAAGACTTACGCAATATACCAAAACGGAAATTGTAATATTTGTTTACTAAAGTTGTTGTAAAGTTTGAAAGTATTTGGAGACCTTATATGCTTTTTTCAGAAGGTGATAAAGAGGAAGAGGACACGTACAGACAGTAGCTCGATGGGTCAGGAAACTGTTGGTCTCTCTGTCAATGGAAATTATGGATTTTATTTTTGGCATATTTTCTTTTTTGTCTGAGAGGGTGTTCTATTGAATGTTTGTATGTCAAAAAAATCAAAAATGACAAATAAACATATTGTTGGAAAAAGAAAAGTAAAAGATTATATCAAATCCAGAAGGTACTCTTTGTGCACAGTGCACCACACAGCAGCAAGCTGGACAAATCTCTCCCACTGGCAAGGTTTCCTTTCAGAGGCGGATTCTGAGATTTATGTGAAAGTTCCTAATTGCAGCAAATTTTAATGAAGCTAAGTTTTTGTAACGCCGACACAGAGGAGGACAGGTGTTTAATCAAGAGAGTGTGCTTTGAACAGATGGCTTTACCCAAACTTCACGTTAGGAGAGTTAATGCATCTCTGAAAAGCTGCGACAAAAGGAGGCTGACTCATTTAAGGTCCACTGACCTCACTAGGGTTTACTTCCTGATATAACATAAATGCTCTGCTAAATAATGTTGGCATGGAAGCCTTCAATATAGTGTACACTGTCATAGGTTTGTGTCATTTGGAGGAATCATGTATAAAATGAAAACAGTCAGATATGTGAAAAACAGGTTAACATTAAGTGCAACAGTTACCACGCTTGACTGAAAAATCGCCTCTGTTCTACCACGTAATGTTTATAAAAGCACAAATGATGACAAAGTAAGGTTAACTGTTGCTTTAAGACACATATGGTTAGGGATAAGCAAGAGTTGAACCTACAACTTCCACCATCATCAACAACAACCAGTAATGGGATTTTTCATAAAAGGTTGGTGAATAAGTCCCATGTTGGGATGGGATGATATTCATGTGATAATCCATGATTTAGGATCTGTTTTAATATAAAGAGAGATACATATTATAAGTGATTGAGAAAAATTATACAGTTACTTTTCCAAAAAATATAACATAATGTGCATGTCCTTGGTCAGCACAGGTTCATTCACAGCACACCAACTCCAACCACACACAGCATGGAGAAGAAATTAACCACAGCACCAACAATCAAAATCCAGCACTTGCTGCCTAATCGACACAATATAGGCATGGTCTCCTGCAATTGATGTGCAATGTCTCAATTTCTTTTAAGCAAAGGATCGTAATGAAATCCAAAAGAATCAAATAGTCTAGTCAGTGAATTGGTTCTCAACATGTCACAATAACATTTGTCACATCAAATATACCACCTGGAAGTGTAAAGTCTGGGAAAAAAGACAAAACCTTTAAGCAGGATAAAAGCAAACACATTAGTCTCTAAAGCAGGGATAGGCAAGTTTGCTTTGAGGAGAGCCAATTGTCTTAGTCGTCAAAACATCAGGGGTCGAATCTCCCAGTTGTAGCCCAAAGTGAAGCACCACTTCTACAAATACTTAAACTTAAAATCATAGGCTGTTTTGCAAGGAAATGTTGACAGAATTGACAATATTCCGTATTTTTAAAGTCGCCTACCCCTGCTCTAACGTATAGCCAGTTGAATAACCACAGTCAGCATCTATTTTGGAACACCTGTTTACCAGCACCTGCTATCCTTTGTCCTTGTTTTGCTCTTCAAGTTTTTATAGCAATTCTGCTTTTACAAGGCCGACTATATGCTTGAGATAAAATGGTCTACAAAAAACTCACCATAAAACTGTTATTTTCAATACATTACTAGGCAATGTGGTGGCCGAATCTCTCAAGTTGTTTGTCCTCAGAGCCAAGATTCATTCACACCGTGTAATTGCTATAATTGCATCCCACCACATCTTGGGCTATTAAGGAGTAAGGACTTGCTTGCTGTGAAAAAAAAGCTGACCAGGACCGATCAATGCCCAGTGAGAACTTCATTTATACCTCTTTAATAATTGCCTGTTATGTGCTGTTCAGTTCATATGAGCTGCTCTCACACATGGGATCTTTGGCTCAGTAAGTGGGTGGGCTATCACTATCCATCAGTCCTGCCTTGACAGACCACACGCGCACCTCTGAATAAGGTAATTAAGAGGGGAGAAACCGGAAGACTCTCCATGGCAACACTCAATATCTGAACAGGAGGGGCGAAAACAATGGACCCGAGTGGATGCGATGAGTGACAGCGCGCTGCAGCCTGGGTTTACCGCATCTGAGTGAATGCACATGAGCTCACACAACACGAACCCGCTTTAAATAATTAATTCTACGTGACACGCTACTTCTCAATGATAATTTAGGGCATGTAAAATATCCCGAGATGTCGATACGAGACTCCGCATCTTTGTAAGCACGTTGTAAATCTCACGCCGGCCGGGTGACAGCTTGCTCCCTCTAATCACTGCGACTGTCGACTTGTACAAACAAAATCTCGATGAAACTACGCATTCAATCTGGAAATATGTTATAGCGTACCTTTGTATCTCAGTTCATCCTTGTTGTGGAGAGACGAAGAGACAGTCCAGTGTGTGTGATGAGCAGTAGTCCCGGTGTGAGCAGAGTCGTAGCTTCGCGCGTCTTCTGCAAACAACTCTCCTGCAGCAGGCTACTATACTATCACTACTACTGCGTTTTAATAAACTTGGGATCACTCCTCCTCGGTGATTTCGCAAGAATTAACTAGCAGTATTACGTGGGACGTGGGGAATAATTAAAAACAGCGATGCAGTGTATATGAAAGGCAAATAGAGCGCATCTTATCGCACGCACACACAGAAGAGAGGATAGTGTTGACGGTCACGGCAGCCCCGCCTCTTTGGTACTCGCAGCCAGCAACATTCATAATCATATTGTAGGATTGTTTACATATACAGCAAATATTTTTAATCTCGGTTGTTATTTTCAGGTAACAATATCCATTGATGTATTTATTTTTGATTTTTTTTTACGGTAAAACTCCTGACATGTCTTAATGAACTGAAAACATATTGGCAAAAAACAGCTTCCTAATTCAAGCTAATTTAAAAATGTTTTTACAATTTTATTATCCTCCTTAAATCCTGTAAAAAAAAGTGCTGAAATTGCTACATTTATTTATTTGATAACAATGCCTTAATCAATTTTTAATTATGTTTTTATTTTGTTTTCAATGTCAGATTTGTACTTTGTCTGTTATTCTGAGATTCTACGAGAAATTGTAATTAACATTTATATATATTAAAAACATGTTCAAGGGCAACTTTATTGTAGTAATTCAAAGTAAAAACAGTGATGAAAAATATTACTATTCCACAGCAATGAAAGTAAACAGGTATAATACAAAAATAGGTAATACAAGGAAGTATTTCAAAGTAAGTGCATAAACCTAATGAAAAACGCTGTCCAATTGAACAATGATATACACTTTTATTTGTCTTATAGACTACTTTTTTTTTTTTTTTTTTTTTTTTGCTTTATGCAGGTGGCTTTCATCGGACATGTGCATTAGTACGCAAATGTTTAGGATTTTGACAACAAGCTCAGAACATTAAGTTTATGGTTTTATTATGAAATCAAGATGAGTGGAGCGGATGTGTTTATTTTATTCATTGCCGACTTGACTTTCTATGAAGAAACCCTGATAGACCAATCAGAGTGAGCGCCGACAGACGTGCCCTTGTTTTAAGTATCCACAGAGACAAGTTGGGCGGTGCGCGTGGCTGTTGGGTTGACAACGCTCACACAGGCGCGTGAGGTGGGAGAGATGCCGGTGAGGAAATCAACGTCACTCGCTGTGAGCACTTCCTTGTCAACAGCGGGAGGAAAAGAGCAGAGTACACTACGGTACACAGTTCAGAGGATATTTTGGGAACAAGGGACTTAGTGGTAAACTGCAAATATGTTTGTCTTGAAATTTGCTGTTTGTTTCTCTCCAGTGACACCCATTACTCAACCCGGTTTTCTGCATGGCTTAGCATTGGCTAGGAGTAGCTCTCTCTTGTGTGCGAGTGAACTTGTAACATGCATTTATGAAAATGCAGTAAATTGTAGTTACGTGTTACTGACACGCAGCACCTTTGCCCTCACCTTTTATTAACTGCAGTGATAAGAAATGTACTCTCATGATATGACTCAATACGTAACTTGGCCCTTTTTATTGATGTCTAGTTCCACTGCTATTAGCTTTTCAAGTTTTGCTTTCTTTCAGATATGGGCTACCATTGAGAACCAATGTGAACCACCTAGAAAACAACCCACTAAGACAACATCCATGTGTATAATCTTCTTCAAGTTCGACCCCAGGCCGGCATCCAAAAACGCCTACAGGTACATACTGCTTTATTTCATAGATGAGTTCAACTATCATAAACACAGAGCAGTATAATCTTACAGTGTCGGTGTCTGTCAGCACGTAACAGCGACAAAGCAGAAAGGAAAAGTGGGACGAGTGAAGCGTGACTTGGTTTACTTCTATCTTTAGAGATAATCCTTGTTCCGGTATGAAGACCAGAGAGCACATTCACCTGCTTAAGAGAGTATAGCGTTCGAGAAATTACACAGTTACCATGGAGATTGGCCATCTTTGCAGCTGTTCGCATACATTTCCATTGACTAATACTGGCTAAAAATAGTATAAAAAGTGGAGAAAAAAGCCGTGGAACAACTCCGTTCCTTTGTGAGCCTAGCAGGTCTAGAGACAATCCAAATATTAGTTGCTTAGCAGTCAACAAGGTCTTTTTTTTATGTCTTTGATATTTGGTATAGCTGGGAAAAAAAATAGTGAACTGCGACTTGAGGAGGGGCAGCTCTTGCAAGTTTGCATTTCAAGTGCCTTTAGAGAAGGACAAGAACATTATGCATGTGACGGGCAACAACCACAGCCGGATATCATAGACCTGCTTGGGACTGATTACAGGCCGCCTAATCAGCATGCCGCTCTAATAGAGTAATCATAGGCATTGCATAATAGTTCATATAGGTTCATGGTAGGTTTGGCACATTTTAAGACAACCCTTATAGACAATTAGATATAGTCTGTTGTGGACATTAAATTCTTTGTGAAAAAAACTCAGTGAATTAAGTGCTCTTATGAGATGGCACGCTCGTGTTTGCATCCACATTTATTCAGCTTCAGCCACACTCGTTGACTCCTGCCATCGCAAAGAAACATCTCAACGTTTGTATCTTCACATTTCCCACAAACGCAGATAAAATTGAGTCAAGGGGTAAAGGAAGCAAACATTTATCTGTCAAATGAATAATTCAGATATTATTTCGTTAAGTTGGACTCCAGACAGCGAGGTTTAACCATAGACTGTATAAAGAATAGACAGCTCCTCCTCACTCCTCCCCGTTTACCAAAATGACCACGTTCGTGGGGGAAATCATGGCGGATTTACAGGCTCCTCCTCTCCAGCTCTGACGAAGCATGTTCCTAAAAAGGGCATAAGGCGGGGATCTTGACTGTAGACCCGGCCCTGCTCGGCCCTCGCGGGGCGTGTAATGGGCGTGTATTTCTGTTGTAATCACGCCCATGGCCAGGCAGCGACGTAAACGGCCTGTCAATCAAAGTCAGGCCCTCATTAATTACGCAAGATTTCTAAAATTCTTATCTACGATAAAAACCCTGGTGCTTCATATTGTTTTTAACCCAGCGTAATCACAGGAGGAATATGTAGCTCTAGCCACTTCTAAACCATTAAGCACCAGGCATTAACGTTGTTTTTAACGTGTCTAAAGTCCAATGCATTGCAATGGGGGGATAGCGGTCATATGGAGGTACTACAGCAAAAGTGGAGCAATGGCGGCCTCCAGTGTCGTAGTCAAAAAGCAGAGCAGTCAGCGGCCATTGGGTTTAACACGCGTATTGACCGTTTGAACACTTGTGCTAGCCCGGTGCAGTTTTCCCAAACTCACGCTACATCAGTTTCATCACTTGCTTTACAAACACCTCCAAAACTGATGTTCCTTACCTTAAAGTTACTGGTCAGACCCTTTTGTACCAATGAAGACACGCTGTCCACCTGCCGAGGACCGCGGAACGTCCTGCTCCTCCATGTGATAAACCGTAAAATACTCCAAAGACACGATGCACGAGTGTCCTTGTGCTTCGGTTTGGTCAAATCTGTCAGTCCGTCCAACGATAAGCCTCCAGTATTCTCACTTTAGCCGCTACGCAAAGCGTAGCTGTGTAGCTTTTATGGTGTAGCTATAAAATAGTATGTTTTTGAAAATTATTTGTAATTAAAAATAATACAAAAAAAAAAAAACTTTTTTAATGGAAAATAATAAAATAATTATTTGGCCTCGGGGAGCCTATTGAAAAGGTCCATTCACGTTGTGAAAGTGGAGGGGACCAAACAACCACTTTTCAAAATTGTGAGGGGGACGCGTCCCCCTCACAATGAATGGTTCCGACACCCATGGTGCAGTGTCATGTCCAGCCTGTTACAATCCCCTGCAGTGTGTGAATGAGCTCCTCACCCAACCTCACTCCTGTTTGCCCTTCCCTGTGGGAGCCTGACCCCGACTGACAAGAGGATCATGACAGAGGTGCGCTGTGAGCTCTCTGACTCAGCCCTGAACCTCCGGAAAGGTGAACCGCACCATGTCCTAATGGCCAGGCTATTTATAGAGTCTGTAAACGGTGAGACAGTTAGTTGTTCAGTTGCAGTGTGAACTTGAAAAGACAAGAAAAAAAGAATACAATCAGAGTTAATTGTATTCTTTGTGCTCAGCTCGGTCATGTCCAGAGTCTCAACCAGTTTGACTGTTAAAATTAGAATATTCAATGGCGTTTGCTCAAAGTGCTATTGATCCTTTTTTGTTGGACGTCAGGCTTCATTCTGTGTTTGCATTGGAATTGAGCAATTGAGTCTTGTCATTGCGGTTTTATTAACGGTTCCACATTTCATATTATTCAAACAGTATAATTAATCCGGAAACTAATGCAACTGATGTGTTTTTGGATTGTTATTGAGGGGACGTCTGTGTCATTGGGCAAGATACTTCATCCAATGTCTATGTGTTGGTGGTGGTGGTCGGAGGGACCGTTGGCGCAGATGTCAGCAGCCTTGCTTCTGTCAGTTTACCCCAGGGGAAACTGTGGCTATAAATGTGGCTTACCACCATCAGCATGGAGTGAATGAACCCCCCTCGCTTTCATGTGTGAAGCGCTTTGAGTGTGACTTGTGTCATATGAAAAGTGCTATACAAATAAGATTCCCTTCCCAAGAGTGACCCTGCTTGCCAACATCACGTGGGGGCAAATTAACAAATCTGACTGCACAGACCCGTTTGAGTTTTCTCGAGCAGCCAGCAAGGCCATGGTGCCCTGACTGATATCCCTGTGTATAAAAATATAGAGTGCCTAGTGATTGCATTAATCTCCAAATGTTTAAACTTTATAATGCAAGTTTAATAACTGAACACAATTAGGCCTTTTTTTTTAGGACGATATATCATTTCAGAAAATATCGCGATAAACGATAATGAGTATAATGCAAATACTGTAGGCAATAAAAAGAAAACTGTAAGCAACTATTTAATTGAAATGTTTGAACTTCTGACATTCAATATTAACACCTTATACCAAACAAAGTGCAAACTAGAAGGGTCGACATATTCTAGGACACTGTCCATCTGTGCTTCTTAACCTTTTAACATCACTTACACTCTCAACAAGTTCTGTGTTTGAACTAGGCCCGTCACAACATTCACAACAAATAGTCAATATACAATATCATCTTTAAAAATATCCCAATAACAATAATATTGATATTTCATCTGCATTATTCTGGTTAAATATTTCCTCACAAAAACTCCTGTGACTTCTTCTATATTAAATGTATGGATTCAGATAGCCATATGTTGTGTTCTTTTTCCTTTTCTTTTAACATATAACCTCCTGTACACACGGCCGTCGGAGTGAAGCAGCTTTTTTGGGAAACTTGTTGGCTGTTTGTCAAACCGCTGCAGCATTTCTCTGTAACATAGTCCTAAGCACTGAGTCATGTTCTCAGGACTATCGCACTTGTATTTGGACAGTGGCTAAAGCGCTCGGGTACCTCTCGCTAACAGTAGCGCTGATTAGCTCTGATACACTGACCGGGCGGTGGTTTTGTTTCGTTCTCACGTTGGACATACCTGCAGTCGCATAAATGTTGTTATTCTCTCAGTGATGAGTTCTTTTGGCTGGAATTCCAAATGTTTTCTCACGAGTCCCTCTTGCTCCGCGATAAAGTTCACAGAAAGTGTCGGAATCAGCCGTAGAAGCACGGCACTTTGTTTACACCCCGCCTCTCTCCAAAAGCAGCGCTGATCTATAAATGATCTGGATACATGCGGGATACGGCTAATGTGCTCAATGCTGTCTTTATGTACTTGGAGACGGGTTGGATGGAGGCTCCGCTCACTCAGCGCTGTGATAGCGTTCATGTTTCTGTAGTTATTTTAAGCATACGCAGCACGTGCATTTATCAAGACTAAAAATGTTATCGTCCTTCATTTTACTTATCGAGCGATAACTCGATATAGTAATTATCGCGGCAGGCGTATACACAATTAGAACCTCAATGACTGACATGTTGGTGTGATACAGAGGTCCTAAGCATAAATTAAGGTAGCTACTAAGCACAAAGGTTGAATGTGTCACTTTACTGACCACCATCTGTGGTCTTCCAGACAACACTTCAATCTGTGGTCCATGATAAATAAAAAAAGGTTGGATTATGGGTGCTGTGAAAGATACCTGAAGTTGTTGAGCTGGAGGATCCAAAGTGAATGGTTTGACCGGTTTTGCAATTATGTTTGCATGTGCAATTCAGATATATTTTTAAATATGTCCTGGAGCATTAACATTAGAGATAACATAAGGTTATAAAGTATTAGTAAATGCGTTTTTAGTAGAGCAACATACTAAGGCCCAATCTCAATTCTCCCCCTTAGCCCTCCGCTTAGCCCTTTCCCTTCGTTTTGCGCGTTCAAGAGACGAAGGGGTGTCCCAATTGTATTTTGTGGTGAGGGGTAGGGGTGAGAGAGAGGGCCACATAGCCCTTCAAGCGAGGGTTTTTCAGATGCACACTTCAGACGAAGGGGTAGGAGGAGTTTGACAAAACACGGAAATAAGCTGCAAAGTAAATTCACGATCATCATCAATAAGCACTCTTACAACATTTATAAAGTTGCAGAACACTTCGTTCATGACTTTATTCGCTTTGTGCAACAATTAGAACAGTCCATTACTTTAAACGTGTCAGTGCTACGTGTTGGCTTTGCTGCTGCAAATGCTCCGTGTATTTGCGCTGTATTGACTGACTTTTGGCATTTCGTTCCAAACTTTCGATACGTCGCTAATGCCATGACACACGGGGTTCAGTTCCTCGCTGCTGTCTCCCCGCGGCGTTGTGCTCTGAGCCCGGGTCCGAGGCTGTCTGTCCCCCGGTCTGAGCGGTCAAGTAACTTAGTTCATAACATTCTTGTGTGTACACTTGCATAAGATTGGAGGTGCACATGCTGTACATCACATAATAAGTCAGAATTCATTACATACTTCTCATAATCGGATCAAAATATAAACAAACTTTTCATAGTTCAGGAATGGATTATTAATTTACAAGAGTTTTGCATACTTTTCCAGTATTTGCTTTCTGTACATTATATTAAATTGTACTACAGTTTTAATGTAGCAGTCACTCGTACATGCTTTCCCATCATGCAGCTGGCTTACTGTCACTGTGATTGTTGCTGCTCAAATGTCTTTTACCCTGAGGATCTTACCACAGATGCTCTCTCCCACCATTAGCACTAGTCATTCAGAAGAACCTGCACTGAAACTCAATACCAACGCAGGAAAAGATTCTCATGCTTTGACCCCTAAAAGCGTTAGGTCATCTTATGTTTGCACATAACACAGTCCACATGCAGCTCCTGCAAGACTAATAGAGGTACTGATTCTGCAGTGCCACCCAGAGCCATGCAAGCCCTGAGCGAACACAACCAGGTCAATATAGTTCATTAGCTTTTTCCCTGTTTCTGCTTTCCCGCGGGTGAATACATGCCCCAGTACAGTTTAAATCCATTTCACAGTGGATTTAACTCACTTGTACAGAGCAAGTGTTACGTAATATAGAGCGCAGAGGGAGGGAGGGAGAAAGATGGAGAGTTGTTCAGCTTACATTTCTCTAATACACGATTGTGGAAAGATAAACCATTTTTACATGTAATTTATGAGTGTAATACTTGGAGTGACACCTTTTTGTTTTGCCTAAAACAAAAGTGCATGGTGAGGATCTGTATCATGCTATTTTAGCCATTCCAAAGTAAACTATAGGCATTTATATGATATATTGTACCTCTATCACTATGGAGTATTCATTTTTGAGAGAAATATAAGTATTTTCTGGGGGTATTTTCCAAATCCGGAAAAGAAGATGCTTCGATTCAGTTCCACATTTTCAGTATTATAAATAAAAATATCGCTGCAAAAAGTGAAGTTACTTCACATAATGCAGTTATAAGGACTTGACATGGGCAACACAGTTTCATAAATTGCTAACACACACACACACGCTAACACGCGTTTTGATTGACTTATGGCTCAGCCTGGCCTCACCATCATTGGGTGTTTACTTTATGGCGCTCGCGTTGGTTATAAAAGTTAATCCACTTTGATTCTGGCCAAGGTTCACCAAGCATCCATCAGGTTGGTTGATATAGTAGCTAGCTGAATCCCGGAAAGAAATAAGAACTTCTCAATCAATCATTGGTTTTGTATAGCCCAATATCACAACAGGAGTTGCCTCACAGGGCTGCACCGAACATTAAGGCAATAAAACAGAGCAGTAAAATAAAACAGGCGAGTGCACTCTTCTTTAGGAAGGTTGAATAGTCCTGTTCATCTCGTGGCCAAACGTGCATTAGTGACATTAGGCAAGGCAAGGGAAGGCAAGTTTATTTGTAGAGCACAATTCATACACAAGGCAATTGAAAGTGCTTTCACAGTTGCATAAAATTACAAGAAAACAGATCAAATCAATCATTAAAACATCAACATGAAAAGTTATCAATTACAGTAATAGGCAAGAGTGCAGATAAACTACTTTCAGTTTTCATATGGTCGGGTAAAAAGAGCTGTTTTCAGCCTGGATTTGAACATTGTCAGAGTTGAGGCCTGTCTCACATCCTCATGAAGACTGTTCCAGATTTTAGCTGCATGAAACTGAAACGCAGCCTCACCGTGTTTATTATTGACTCTGGGAACCACCAGGAGACCCCTCCCTGAAGTTCTCAGGGCCCGAGATGGTTCATACGGCTCTAACATGTCAGAGATGGACTTTGGTTGTACACAAGCAGAGCTGTTTTAAATTCTATTCTCTGAGTGACAGGAAGCCAGTGCAGGGACCGGAGCACTGGACTAATATGGTCGTATTTCCTGGTTCTTGTCAGGACTCGAGCAGCAGCATTCTGGATGTACTGCAGCTCTAACAGCTCATTTAGAAAGGCCAGTGAGCAGCCGTTACAGTAGTCTAACCTGCTGGAGACAAATGCATGGATGAGTCTCTCCAAGTCTGGTTTTGACACTATTCCTCTGATCTTAGTAATGTTTTTCAGATGATAAAAAGCTGATGATGTTATTGCTTTAATGTGGCTGTTTAGGTTCAGGTCTGAGTCCATGATTACTCCTAGATTTCTTACCTGATTTTTTGGTTTTAGAGAGAGAGAGAGAGAGAGACTCAAGGTTACTGATAACACTTTGTCTTTGTGTCTGTGTAATGTTCTTACACAACATCATCTTTGAGTAAGAAAAACGAACAGGCGGTGTCCAGAGTATGTTAAAAAGAGTTCCGTCTTCACAAACATGACTTCTGTTCTGATCCTCCGGGGGTGCGTTTGTTTACTGTCCCGGGACAGCACAGATGCGTCGGAGTTCCTTTTTTAAATTTAATTTTATATATATAAAATATATATATATATATATATTTTTTTTTTTTATATATGTTTCTTTCTTACAACAGCAATAATGAAGAAGCTGTTTTATAAATTAAAATCAGGTCGTATTACATTACAGAGGCCCTTCCTGTTTGACACTATGACGTAAAATACATCAGAGTGTCACAACTCGGTCGTTTTCCAGGAGAGGGCGGAGCAGATGCTCAGAGAGCAGGATTCAGGAGGATTACTTAGAACTGCGTGAATGAAGCCAAAAAACATTCTGAGGGTGTTTTTGAGAAGTAAATAGCATAACAACATGGTTAAAAACTCAAAAAAGTCGATTTTGCATGATATAGGACCTTTTAAGAATGTGTAAAAAGTTCAATTTTGAGCAAGAATTGTCAAGTTTAGTTCTGTTTTTGAATTATGTTTCAAAATTAAGCACGTCTCTTGTTTGGATCAGGTGCATAAGAGAAGGCACATATGGGCCAGTGTACCATTAGTCAGTGATCCGGTGATCTTTTATCAGGCAAATGTCATAAAAGCCTATGACAACAATTGGATTTGGGGCTGGGACAAAATATCTTATTGCAATACTTTCAATACTTGTGCTTGGCGTTTTTAACATTCCTTTGTTTTCCAGCAACAGTTACACAACACTTTGTTATATTTTGTGTTAATGCACCTTTCCCTCCTCACACCAGAAAATGGCATTTGGTTAATACACTTTGGACATATGACTGTTTGCTTTTTACCACTTAAGGTAAAAGAGAAACTTTGCACATCAATTACTTGAGGCAGGTGCGTTGGAGATGAGGGGAAATCCCAGCGTACATTGATAAAAAAATAATACTTCCCGCACACTGCCAACCTTGCAAACATAGTTTATTAGGATGTGGTCAACGTTTTGGTCCTGAGCAATTTGCCTGATGAAGGTCTCAGGACCGAAACGTTGACCATATCCTAATAAACTGTTTTTGCAAGGTTGGCAGTGTGCAGGAAGTATTATTTTTTATAAATGTACCACTTAAGGTGAACATATTACTTATCATTATACTTTCTGTATTGGATCGGCCCCCGAGTATCGCGATACGTATCTGATCGTGACAAAAGTGTATCGTTCCAGCCCTAATGGGCAACATTCAAACATGTTCAACATATGTATCCCGGCTTGGGGTTTTGTTTTTTATGTATGTTGTATATTATAGTTATCCTATTCCTTCATGACCACACCCTGTGATGTAGCCAGCCACGCCCTATTTAAGATGGCTTCTCATTCATAAATAAACATTTGCTTGATGAAGGCCACTGGCCGAAACATTGCACTGAATAAAATGGTGAGTTATGTCAAAAATGTATCTAGGTTTTAACATTTTCGCGCTTTTGAATTGAAATGCTTACGTCTTAATGCCAGGGAGTAATATATTTTTGAGGTTTGCCTTTTACCTTTTCCAAATATTGCTAGATTGATCTTAGTTGTGGGTAAATGGCGGCAGCAGGGAGGCACAATGAGTTATTTTCCTGGGAAAATACCTAGCTGGCTCCAGTAAAGTGCGGGACACTAATGGCCCGGGCTGTGGTCGATGCAGGTCACAGTGTTGGTCATAGCAGTTAATGGCTTAGCACATCACAGACAGGGCTCCCACGGGTGCTGGGAATACATTGGGATATGAAATAGTGTTATGAAAGTTAGTAATTTCACTCTGTGCTTTATTATATGTTCTTCCGCTTCTAAGTAACCCTAAAGTGTGTATTTTTATGTACTGTCTTATGACTATATTTTCATTAAATGACTGTGAACAAGCCTCTGAGAGGAAACACAGGACATCTTCAACTCAAATTACCCACTCAGCCCTGGTCATGCTTTTGAAAACCTCCACTGTGTTAATTACTGTATGTTCCTCTTTTATGCTGGAACTGTAAATAACAGAACTGTTGTTTTGCTGTCTGGACCTTTCGCTGGTGTTTTGCTTTTTGCAAATGTTAAATTGCTCCATGAAAGAAAACTAAATTCTGTTACCCACCCTCAAAATACATTTATGGCTGGCTTTGAAAAATGTTTCAGAATGTAATATGTGTTTTTTTAATATACTCAAACTTCTGCAATACCATCGCTTTAGCTTCTGCATTTCATTATTAGTTTACATTTGAAGCATAGGCAAGCTGCCGATGAATTACAAAGAAATAACTCCAGTTGAATGTTAATGTTCATCTCTCTATTCCCTTTTGTTTGTGTCTTTTAGGCTGATTTTGGCTGCAAACCGAGATGAGTTCTACAATAGGCCGTCTAAGGCTGCAGACTTCTGGGGAACCAACAATGAGGTTCTCAGCGGTAAGTCTTTGAGGCTGTGAGGCTGATATCGTTAAATGTGTGAAAGGCGGCAAGAAGTGTGAGACTGAGCTGGTCAGGATTTCAAATTGGCGTGGGAGTTCAGCTTCCCGATGGCCCTGTGTTATGAAACAGTTTTTAAGTCGACTCGATCTGGCCCGTAGATTCCGCAGTCTCCTCCCTGAAGACATTACCTTGAAGAGACTGTGTGATGGGTGCGTAGGGTCCCTGGTGATTCTGACGGCTTTGCGGGTGGGACGGGTGGAGTACATGTCCTTAATGGAAGGGAGAGGAGCTCCACAGATCTTCTCTGCTGCTCTCACAATACGCTGGAGGCTCCTTCGGCAGGAGGCAGTGCTGGCGCCGTGCCACACAGTGATGGAGCTGGTCAGGATGCTCTCTATAGTCCCTCTGTAGAAGTTGCACATAACAGAGGCTGGGACTCTAGCTCTTCTTAACTTGCGGAGAAAGTAGAGACGCTGATTACTTTTCTTGACCAGTGATGTAGTGTGCATGGTCCAGGAAAGGTTCTCTGTGATGTGCACACCCAGGAACTTGGTGCTGGTCACCCTCTCCACTGCAGCACCGTTGATTGTTAGAGGAACATGCTGGACCCGTGCTCTTCGAAAGTCCACAACAATCTCTTGTCTTCTCCACATTTAGAGAGGGATTGTTCTGTGTGCACCACATGGCCAGACTGCTCACCTCACTCCTGTAGTTTGACTCGTCTCTGTTGTTGATGAGACCCACCACTGTTGTGTCGTCTGCAAACTTGATGAAGAGGTTTGAGTCGTACTTTGGAGCACAGTCATGGGTCAGCAGAGTGAACAGGAGGGGGCTCAGCACACAGCTGCTTCTTTCCTATAGTGCTTTATCTTGGCACCTCTGAATAATTCCATAAACCCCACCAAAAGGCAGCATTTGTCCACATTGTTCTCATTTGTGGCTTACAAAACATTTCATCGCCGTTCTGTTTTTTCCTTCAGTAATGTGTGCACATCCACGAGAGCACTGCCGACAACCACTGCGGTCTATTATGAAGTGGAGACCCTCGCGTGTACTGGGTAGAGTAGATACGTGAGAAGCCGAGTACTTCAACGAAACCGTACTGAATAGAAGCATGCTATGGAACCATGGCATATGTGAATAGGTCAACAGGATTACTCACACCAGCGGGAATGAATGACTCCAAGTATGTTTTTGACGAGGAAACACAATTTTGCACAAAACTTAAGAAATCATAATTTAATCTATGGAGCCTGGCTGAAATAACTGTAAACAACGACAATTTGTCAACTTAAAACCTCACGTCGGTATCCAGCGGCTGTTGATATTTGATGCAGTCCTTTTGGCTCCACGTTTTGTTCAATGCTAAAAGGCTTTCAATAATCAAGTAAAAATCGTTCCCCTCACCTCGGTCCTCCGCTCCTCTCCATCACAGGACATCCCAGAACGCCGTAAACTATATGTAATTGACTGATGTCCAATACACATTATGGCCACGCAAGATGAAATCAATCATCCCTTTTCTCTCGCCAAAGGGGAAAACGGCAGATAGCCTTGTTGTTCATCGCTCTCCTCTCCCCTCCGTAATCGAGGGGTCAGGACTCCAGTAGCGGCCGCTTAATTGATGGCTGCCTTTATGCGATGTGACAGGAATAAATGGTGCGGCCCTATCTGCGAGACCGGGCGGGCGGAGACAGAGCTCTGTAGAAGACACCGCATGACGAGAAGGAAGTAAAGCTATTGCTCCCAGGGGTATGAGGATGGCTTTCTCCTCCATCCGCCCCCCGAGGAATAGGACCATTTGGTGCTCTTGGTCAGTGTCAGTGTAAGTGGGCCTGTCTCTATAGATCAGCAGAAGGCACTCCAGACATGCAGTGGACCCTTTTTAATGCCTAAATACTGCAGAATGTATGGCAACCCCTCATTACCACTAGGACATCAGTGTAAGGCCCTTTGTGAGACTCCTGAGGGAGGCCAACCTGAGTATATGAGCACGTAAACCTTTTATTAGGTGTGACTAAATATTTTCCATGGTTTCACCGGAGCAACCAGATGGATTCTTGTTGTTGTTTCTATTACGTTTATTCAGTTCTATTTAAGCTATAAAATAAAATTAGAATACAAGCATTTATTTTATGACAGATATGTTTATCATTGAAAAATACCTGATAAATGTACAAACACACATGAGCCTTTGCTGTAACTTTTCCGGGAGTGGGTACGTCTCCAGCTCATCTCCATGGAGATGGACTAAAGTCAGCAGAACAGGTTAGGTCCCCATCCAAATCCATTCTTTAATTACCCAATTTAGAAATGGCATTTTCTATGTTGAGCTGGTCATTGGGAGCATGTTTTGTACTGATGGCAACAGTATAGTCCAAAATGTTACGCAGTGTACCTTTTAAGTTAATTATTTGAAATGCATGGTTATAGAAGATGGTTTGAAACAGTAAACAAAAATTATATAGTATAGTATTGGTACTGTATCATCGTCGTAATCTTTTTAAAATACTCAAGAAGATGGGATTCGTGTTTCATTTTTCATAATTGAAAATAGTGTATATTTATTGCACACAAGGGAGCAAAGCATCTAAAATGATCAAATCTACTCTGAAAGCAGTAGATTTACCTATTAGGGTGATTCTCACGAAATCTGCATTTGAAATCGATCCAACCACTAAATTTTAAAAATGCCTTTAAATACTTTTTTTCTTTTTGCACAGACCAGTCTGAGGTCTGAACTACATAATGCATTTTTCTTTTCTTTTTTTTTTTCAAATTATCACAATATTTTTTTTTACATATGTGTAAGAAGGTCGGTACAAATTCTCATTACCGCAACAAAAACATATGGGATTGTTTTTCCTTACAAGAAGATTTTTAGATAGTTTCAAAAGTATATTATAAACACACAAGCTAATGCCCCGCTCTGTCACTAAAAAATACTTTTCGATAAGGTTTCTAATTGTATTATTTTATCAAATATATCTCATCACCGAAACGCACCAATTGACTTTACAATCAGACTTTTAATATATTTGCCTCCCCAAAAATATTTTATATTATAAAAATTGCTGAATAGAATGTAAGAATTGAATTATCTCCTGTGCATACATTTCAAATTAAATAGAAAAATCTATTTATTCAGTATTTCATGATAAAGTGTGCATTGCGGTAATGAGAGCGCGGTGTCGGTAATGAGATTAAATATTTCGGAAATGAGGATTTTTAAACACTCACATCAAACAATAGAATATCTTTATTTTGACACCATGTCACACCATGTCACACGCACAATTTTGAAAATACATATTTATAACAAAATATTCAAGTAATGTTGAAGGGAAAAAAATGAATTTAGCTGAATTCATTTCACATTTGTGAACACAACTGTTAAACAACAATGTAATCTAATGTGACAATTCATAGCATTTAAACTGATCATACCCTTCTGATGTAAATTATTTGTGTGATTTATGTTTTTCCCATATCTCTGGTAATATGCAGGGCTAGATGTTTCCAGTACCCCCAACTGATGTAATTTTTTAGTTTTGAAGTGGAGGTTTTCATGCAGTTTGCATGCACGTGTCTCTCTGTCCTTCACTTTTGGTCTTACAATCCAAAATGGCTTCAATCGGCAGAATTGGGTTCTTGACACTCACAGTTCATGATTTTCAGTACAGAGTCGCCTGTGTATATTAACTAAAGTGTCTGTCAGAATTCTCTTTCTGTACGTTTGTCCATTTCGACGAATTTCTCCATTCTTTCCATTGAGGATGGTAGACACATCATCACGATGGAAGAAAGCACTCACCATTTTGCATCTTTGTCGGCGCACACTATTGGTGGGCAGTGTCTTTTTTCCCTTTTTCTTTGACTTTTTCTTGGCTGGTGGTGTAGTTGTTCTTTCTTTCATTCTTGTTATGATCTTTTTCAGTTTTTTTAATTCGTGTTTTTTTGCAATCAGCATCTGTTCAGTCTTACTCAGGTTTGCTTTCAACTTCTCAACATTTCTCTTTCCCAAAATATTTGAAGGATGCTTCTGGGTGTCGTTCTTAGGTGGTGTATTTTGGGGTGTAGATGTCTGTTGAGGTCTTTCTTCTTGCACCGTCTCATTAATATCTGGAATTTCCATCTGTGGTAGCATGTTACCTTCTTCCTCATTTAAAGATGATTCTGGTGTTCGCTCTAAAAGGGCCTTTTCCAGCTTCTTTTTCTTGTAATAATTTGTTGAATTTTTTCTCCATTGCCGTTGTTTTGTTTCATGTTGTTTTTTTGTTAAATCCGTTGCGGTCTTAATTTTTCCGCTTTCCTTGCGCCTCTGATATCTAAAAAGGAAGAATAAATTAAAGCTTCATAAAGAAAAGCCCAAGCAAACAATTTTTACGCACTACTTAATACAAAGAACCCTCTCGTTAAGCAGTAACATTCAATAATGTATGTAAACTTGTAAAATAACTCATATCTTCCACAGAGCCACTATGCCTCTGCTTACATTTGTCTTTTTTGTTAGCATATTAACAAAAAAATATAATAAATAATTACTAATAATCCACTTTCACTGTCCATCCCTGACCTGTCCCTTTCTTTTCTTCTGTACTCCTCAAGTAACTCTGGATTGCTGTATATTTTCTCCCTATGTTTTATCAGTCTCTCCTTTGCAGCAGCTTTTTTCTTTTTCACAAAGTCTTGCCTGTAACAAAACAGTGTATGGATGAACACAACATTTTTATTTTAATCAGAAAATGTAATTTACTTTAATTTACGATATAAATTTGACAAACATAAACAGTCAATATTAAAATTAATTGGATAGTATTATACTACATTATGTTTTCTCATTACCGAAACACTGAGTCTCTCCTCCGCAACAGGCTCTGAATTGTTGCGGAGGGTGATAGTGTTGCGGAGGATGAGAGACCTTAAACTTTATAGCTAGCAATGTTAGCAACAAACGGCTTAGCTAAACTTTTTCCCGCCTTTTATTTTTAGACCATAATAAGTTACAAAACGATCAAATATCCTAACGGCAAACACTTTTAAAGAAGAAAAAAAATCACATTTCGGTAATGAGAACATACAAGTTGTGTAGCTTTTTTTAAGAAGCAAATATTTAACTTTTCTTTAGAGTAAAAAAAATCTGTGCCACTTACCTGGTAGCCATCTTGAGCGTCACAGCCAAAATTGTCCCAAACAACAGTCCTTAACAATTTTTGTTCCTTGTAGATGACTATGATTTAAAGTGTGTTGCGGAGGATGAGAAAAAAAGTTGTAAACACATGTTTCCACTACCCTTTTCTCTCTAAAAAAACTACGAAAAACAAAATGTGTGATGAGTCATAATAGCAACTAATTATAATATGCATCAGATGCACTGATTTTTTATTTATATATTTTATATTAAAAAAAATTATATCTCTGACTAACTCGATTACGTTTGAAAACGTGTTGCGGTGATGAGAATTTTGCCCTTAAAAGTAGAAAAAATGACAAAAATAAATAAATTGGAGTTGCATCAAATTATGTCACTAATAGACCATAGAGAGATGTATATAAATATATATTTATTATTTTTTTGCAATTTACTTTACCTGTTAAAATAATCAAACAGATGAAAACTCATATTTCGCGAGAATCACCCATTTAGCATTACTTGATTTGTAGTGGAGGCTATTTGAGTGCTAAAATGCTGAAAATGAAACCTGTTAAATGTTTGGCCTTGGCATAGTTTAGCTAATTTTACTATATCTATATTATAGATCAGGGATCTCCAACCAGTAGCTCGGGAGCTACCAGTAGCTCTCCAGGCCTTTCTAGGTAGCTCGCCAAAGACTTTCTACATCTCTATACACATGATCACTCAACTTGCATTGTTCTGAACATGCTGAACACAATCTGTGAACAGTTGGGTCATTATTGTAAAGTACTAAACTCAAGTCATTTTCTTTGAAATACGATCTTGGCTACTAATTCTCCAGGGTGTAGTCCACCTAAGTTGGATTTTACAGTGTATTTGAAGCATACGTAGCTCTCCGGCATTCTGGTTGTGTAAAAGTAGCTCAAGAAAAAGTTGGAGACCCCTGTTATATCCATCCATCCATCCATCCATTTTCTCCCACTTGTCCGTTGCCGGGTCGTGGGGGCAGCTGTTAGAGCTGCCCAAGTCACATGGCACCTGTCCCCTATGGCTCCTCCTGCAGGTGGTGGGTCCACGGGAGGACGGCCTCATGGTTCCAAACGGTTCCAAACGGGCCTGTTGGTCTCCCTGTTATAGATATAGTTAATTATTATTATATATTATATTCTTTTTTTGCATGCCTTATAGACTTATTAATTGCATTACTAGTTTCCTGTATGTTACCTATATTTACTATTTAATTGTTTGCATATTTCCTGTCTTTATTACACACCCTGAGTGTTTTCTTGAGAGCTGATGTAACAGGTGAATTTCTCCATTGTGAGACTTCTCTTATAATTTTTGCCCTATCGCAACGGGCACAAAAACAAATTTATGAATGTACCTTCAGTGACAATTAAAATGAAATCTATTCAGATTCTAAAAAAAAAACACAGCAGAACAGCACTTTATCATTAAATCAGCAGGTGAAGGGCACATGACTTGAGCTTTTGTGAAGGAGACGAACTGAACAATGTAGGGATTTCTAAAAATGTAAGAATGAAGCAAAACATAACCCGTTATTGTCATTTTTAACAGGCCTTGACCAGGAGTACGGAAAGGAGGGAGGGTCATGGCTGGGCATCAACAAGAGGGGCAAACTCGCTGCCATTACAAACTACATGGAGGGCCGCCCAAACCCAGACGCACAAGGACGAGGTGAGGTGCACTTTACTATCCCCGCAGCGTACTTTTTATTCAGCTGTGGCAAAATCTGTATTGCCCTCCTAATCTCTTCCAACGTAGCTACTGTGTATTTTTGTAAGTCTACAACTCTTCAAGATTTCATATTTTCTTTTCATATTTTCACACACTCTCTGCAGGTTTCCTAGTGTCCAACTACCTTACGGATAACAACGGAGACAGCTACTCTTACTTAAAAAAGGTGTCTGCAGAAGGCCACTTGTACAACGGATTCAACCTCCTCACGGCAGAGTTCAAGTGAGTGGGATGGTGTTTTCATGATTATCGGAGTCATTGAGAACCACTTTAACAACTACTAATCTGTAAAAATTCACCTGATAGATGGACAAAAATGTGACTCAAAAGTGTGTTTATTAGGAGGTTGGTGAATCGGTGAAAAGGGCTCGTAAAACACATCTCAGGCTTTTTCCTCCAGGCGGACTCAATTCTCTATGACAATCAAAGGAAAGGCTATAGCAGAAGTTCAATAGGAAATGAAAAATAGATGTGCTAAGTGGAAGTTTTCTGCAGATAGAACCTCTGTGCCGGGTTCTTCTTTTACCTTGAAACTGCATAGCCAGCAACTTTTAACATCGCAAGACTTTAAAGCGTGCCTAAAGTCTCACAAGTTTGAGGCTGCTTGCTCTTATTTCCATTTGAAACCGAGAGAATTAAAATAATAAGGGTTATTTGTCCCGGTCTGAAGCAGAAGTCTGTCTTGAGTGCAATATGCTCAGAAAAATCTTAACTGTGTCAGTGGGAAGCCTTGTGGTTGAAGTTGGTAGACATTTGTCACAGAAACCGTGTCTAATGTGCATCTCACTGCACTCTCTTGTGATTCATATCAATGTACCGTCCAGCAGAGAATCCTGCTTTCAGATTCCTAAGAAAAGTAATGTGTGACTTTGTCCTTTTATGGGATTGCCACCAAAAATAAAAGTCCCACATAAGTAATGCCACCAGTGTGAAGAATTAAAGGAAAGACATTTGTGTGTGTCCTTGATTTTATGGGTTATGAATAAACCAATTTTTTCCCCTTTGGACTGACGCCACGTTCACCACCTACAGCTGAGCAGCACACAATTACAAAATACATCCTTCCAAAAACATTACAAGTGTATTTGTTTTCCAGTGCGTAGCGTCAACTATAAGCCCAGAGGAAATAAGGAGTTTTGTCTCCCAATCAATGTGCGCTTCTGTTGGGTACAAAGCAGCTGCAATTATGGAAGAGCCCTCGTTCGTCTGCAGCAAAGGCTTATGATTTATGGTGCACAGAGGTAGATGAGATGAGCGAGTGCTTTATTGGAGTGAGGGGTGTAAGATCCGGTCATATTTATCAACCTTAACACAATTATTAACTTGAACTTAACTTCTCTTTCACAAATTTGTTATGTCACGAAACACTTGAATTATTTACATATTACCGGGGCTGGGATGATCCACTTTTGTCACGGTCCGATAAGTATCACGATACCCGGGGGACGATCCGATACATATTGCGACACCATCCATCCATCCATCCATTTTCTTCCGCTTTATCCGGGGCTGGGTCGCGGGGGCAGCAGTCTCAGCAGAGATGCCCAGACTTCCCGATCCACGCACACCTTCTCCAGCTGTTCTGGGGGGACCCCGAGGCGACAACAGGCCAGCTCGCCACATGTGTGGGGAGGCCGTTCTTCCCCATCACCCCCACCCAGGTCTCACTGTCGTTACCCACGTGGGCGTTGAAGTCCCCCAGTAGAACAATGAAGTCCCCAGCCAGAGCACCATCTAGTACCCCTCCCAGGGACTCCAAAAAGGCCGGGTACTCTGCACCGATGTTGGGCCCGTAGGCCGAGACAACGGTGAGAGACCTGTCCCCGACCCGAAGGCGTAGGGACGTGACCCTCTTGTTTACCGGGGTGAACTCCAACACGTGACGGCTGAGCTGGGGGGCTATAAGCAAACCCACCCCAGCCCGCCGCCTCTCCCCGCGGGCAACTCCAGAAAAATGGAGCGTCCAGCCTCTCTCCAGGAATTGGGATCCGGAACCCAGGCTGTGCGTGGAGGTGAGCCCGACTATATCTAGCCGGTACCTCTCAACCTCCCACACAAGCTCAGGCTCCTTCCCCCCCAGCGAGGTGACGTTCCATGTCCCGAACGCCAGAAGCTGCGCACGCGGACCAGGTCGTCGAGGCACCTGCCTTCGACTGCAACCCAGTCCTCTCTGCACCCGACCCCTACGGATCCCTCTGTGGGTGGTGAGTCCACAGGAGGGCGGGCCCACGTCGTCCTTTCAGGCTGTGCCCGGCCGGCCCTGTGGGCAGAGGCCCGACCACCAGACGCTCGCATTAGAGCCCCAACCCCAGAATACAATTGCTATACAGGAAGTAATTATGATAAGTAATATGTTTACCTTTTAAAATGTGTAAAAAGTCATGTGTCCAAAGTTTATAAACCAAATGCCATTTGACATTTATTGAAGTATTAATGTACTTGTCAACATTAAAACACAAAATGTAAAGTGCTGTTACTGGAAAACAAAGGATAAAAAATACCTTCAAACACAAATACTGCGATACTTGATAAAGTATCGATACTTGGTATTGTAGCACAATGTATTGCGATCTGATCCAATATTTTGTCCCAGCCCTACATATTACCATCAAACCAGCTTTTCTTTGAAATAATATTTATATTAAATTCATTCTTCCTTTCTTTTTCAAATCTGGAATAACACAAAGTACTCCCTGCTAAGCCTTGCAGCAGAAAGTACGAGTACATTGGATTCAAGTGCTCAATACTGACCCAAAATGCAATATTTGACTGTAAAGAGGTTTGCAAGAGATTTGACTGCGCTCTTGGCCTCACTGTGGTGGTCCTCCACCACCATGCAAAAAAAAATAATTTACTGTTTGTGGTTGGAAGCACTTAGAGCATCATCAATAACAATATTTTAATGCCATACTGAAAGGATGCACACGACTGTATTAGCATTTTCAGTTAAATCCACTCAACTCGATGATCCTCTCCACCTTCTTTAATAATTCCTGACTTGTTCAGTTGAGTTTTTCATGTCACTGATTTGGTCGCTGCCAGCTGCGCTTTTCCTACACGCTCCATGCTGGGTTTTGGCCTTCGCTGGAAAAAGCTATATATATTTAAATGTTTGATATCAGCCACTCCCAGCAGGACACTCTCTGTGCACTATATCCTACATATGATCTGTCCTTCTGTAGCTTTGGTGTTTCTGATGCCAATTTAAGGCTCACTTTAATGTCGAGGCCTGGAGATTATCCGTTTTAATAAGAAATCCCTCTGATGTTCCTGCAAAATCAAACTGAGATAATTAATTTCAATGGGCAAAGGCGAGGTCGATGTTTGAAAGGGTAATTGGTTTAATTTAAAAAGTGTATTACAGAATGTTGTAGAGGAAAACACTGGACTAATGTGAACCAATGTTTCAAAAAGAGCTGATTTTATTTAAAGGTGATCTATGCAACTTTTTATGTTAAAATATATATATGAGTGCGTATTTGACCTTTCGGTGACCCAGCGGCTGTATGAGTGGTTAGCTTAGCGCTCCTATGATACTTCAGGTTCTTGAGGGTTTCTGGTAGATTTTGGAATGGAATGTTGTATTATATGTAACCATGAATACGGTTCAATCAGCAGTTAAAACCGCAAAGACAATTGATCCTGGAGCATAATACAGGCCATCGGGATGGTAAGTAAAGGCGCTATGCTAATCACCCACGCATCCATTGGGTCACTGAAAGGTCAAATACGTATTACTATCAACTTTTTGAACCAAACATTTTGGATTTGCTTATGGAGCCTATCCGCTGGCTTTGACAACTGTAGATCCTGAACATTTGCGATATATCAATCTTTTCACACTACTTTACAGCCCTAACTACTTGGTGTAACTAAGCCTAACTACTAAGCGTAACTAAGCCTATCTAACTAACTACTATGCCCTAATGACTATGACTGGGACAAGGCAACTTTATTTATACTGCACAATTCATACACAAGGCAACTCAATACACCTTACAAACGAAGATATGCAAAATTACAATCAGGTTAAAGTAAAGGCAAAGCACATAGACAAGACATCGGATATACACACAGTACACGAGGTCACATGTAGGGATTTTTTCTTGGGTAGGGGAGGGGCACCCAACTGTTGACTGGAGAGCGGGGATGGAGTTCATAAGCGCAGACGCAGAAGAATTGGGGCGTAGTTAAGGAGGGGATGTGAGTGCAGTTATTTGTATAGTCCTTGAAATGAATGTGTTCGCACAGCCACAGTCCGTATTTGGTTTAGCTCCATGCCTTGGCCTTGAATGGGGAATGTTGACTGTGTAGGAGAGATGAGGGGTCCAGCTGCTTCAATCACCTCCAAGGAGGACAATAATTGTTGTGGTAGTTCATAAATGTAATACTAATTAGCTTTTACTTGGTGTCAGCATTAGTTCAGTTCTCCAGAGCAGGTAGGTTCCCTCCACAGTTCATCCCTAATAGATAATAGACTTTTGTTACGATACTGAAGGCCCGATACGATATGTATCACGCAATACAATATATTCCAATGCACAAAGTTTTAAATTTATGATTTTTTTTATTATAACAAACTGTGATATTTTACCCCGAAAACTTTAATAAGAAAAGGGCAAGTTCCATCCATCCATTTTCTTCCACTTGTCCGTTGCCGGGTCGTGGGGGCAGCTGTTGGAGCTGCCCAAGTCACAGTGCACCAGCCCCTATGGCTCCTCCTGCAGGTGGTGGGTTCACAGAAGGACAGCCTCATGGTTCTAACCGGGCCTGTTGGTCTCTCATGAGGGGCTTCTGAACCGCTCTTTGTCTGACCCGTCACCTAGGACCTGTTTGTCATGGGAGACCCTACCAGGGGCACAAAGCCCCCGACAACAGAGCTCCCAGGATCATTCGGGCGCTCAAACCCCTCCACCACGTTGAAGTGGCGGTTCCAGGAGGGAAAAAGGGCAAGTTGACTTTCCGAAATGAATAAATTAAATATAAATAAGTCTGATTGAATAAAACATTTTGAAAAGTGCAAATGGCAGAAGAATTTTAAAATAAACTGCCTTTTAAAAGTCTGGCTCTTTTGTTTAAACCAATCAGCACCAAATCTGGATTTATCTTCAAGTCAAAAACATTTGTGTGTGTGTGTGTGTGTGTATATATATATATATATATATATACACACAGTATATATATATATATAATTTTTCTATAGCTGATTTGAGTATCAAAATTACTGCGATACATGGTTTCCGATACGATACACGGATCACAACAAAGTAGTATTGCGATTGTCCCAGCCCTAGTAACTGCACTTCCTGAAATCTACAAAACTAGTCGGATTTGTTGTAATATGAGAAATGCCGCTCCATCTGACATTTATTTGCTATTCTGGATTGCATGATCCATTCCGTTGGTTATTTTACGTCACACCGCTCACGCTAAAGACCAAGCACACATAATAAAACCGTCAAAAAAGCTTTAAAGTGTTCATCTACATTCAGCAGTGAGGAGGGAAAAGCCCATGTGACCATCTCCCTGAAGCGCCCTGAAGAGGCCTGTCTTCATTAAACCCTCTCCCAGCCTGAATACTGATGGCCTCTCTGACTGAGATCTGAACAACTCTATACCCTAACCCTAAATTTACTGACCAACTGCCAATAAGAAAATCCACACATTGACAGGAGAGACGCCTGAACAGCCTCAGCCTCCTGGGTTCAGCTTTCAGTGAGACCTGGTGCTTAAAAGTTTGAGAACCCCTGCTGTTGTCCATCTCGGTAAACTTTTCCCACAGTTTGTTCATGTAGAAAAATTCGAAAATCCCCAAAGAAAATCTGATGTGAATTATTAACAAAAACCGGATATGAAAACGCTGTATCAGCCCAGATTATTTATAACGGCCCTGTCAGCATATTTATTTTGGATGACCTGACAGTAATTTTCAATGTCCAAGTTATTTGGCTGAAGAAAATGAGAACACAATTTTAATTGTGTGGTCATATTTGATGAGCATGGGCTTGCATTTGAAATCAGTGCAACATTACTGGGTCTACTCTAAACTGTATAATGTAGTTACATATGATATGAGGAAACAATTGCTTTTATTTGAGAACTGTTTTGATGACTGCAACCACTGTGATATTTAATGTTTCATTCAATTTAAGCTAAAGTCTTAAGTGCTACATTTCACAAAACTTGTAAAATGTGACTAAAACTGAACTTCTGCTCATGTTTAAGTTAACATGCCTTTTTGTTTGCAGTTTGCAGTAAAAAAAATGTAAATCAGATAGCAGACCTCAGTGATTATGCGATGTGGATATTGCGTCACCTAATATTGTGATAACTAGGCCAAAAAATAAATGACTGAAAAACAATATATTTTTAGATGGAATATTCATTGTCTGTACTTTTTTTTTTACATTGTTTCTTATTTTGTATCCTATTTTTGTTAATACAGTACTTGAACAATTTTAGTTGTTTGTGTTTCATTGAGTTTCCCCTCCATCTGATCTACGCAATTTGGTTGTACAATTGTATAATGACAAATAAAGCACTTTACTGTAATTTTAATTGCAAACTCATGTGTTATAAAGGATATGTTACTACATACTGTTAGAACAAGGGATTACTGAGATTTCCTCTTATTTATTTTTTAAGTGGCATCAAGTGGTAATCTCAATAATATTGTTTATCGCAATATTTTCCTGCCTCATTTCGAACAGGCCTAGCGATTACTTCAATTTGGCAACATATTACGAAGCCCTTCAATTATAATGATGTAATGGTGTTGTTGTACATATATTTGAATATACAGTACACCAAGCAGATGAATTGTTTTCTGTCTTGCCAGTCGCCTGGGAAGCTCTCCAAGTTGGACGTTGGAACCGTATTCTAGCACTTCTCAGATTGACTGATGTTGCTCGTAAGACTGTCATAGAACTGACATAAAAAAATAAATTTCCTGCTTGTTCAAAGGACTTTTTCCTAATTTATTATACACGAGCCTAAACTGAAGCCTTCAAAGGCCCCCATAATGTGAGGGATGTTTGTCAGATTGAACAAAATTCAAGTTAATGAGGTCTTTATTTGTGTTTAGTGGTTAATGGCGCTTCATAGTCTAGGAGATTATTATAATAGATCCATATAGCTATCTGTGCGTTTTACCTCACAATATGGTTACAAAAAGATATCACACCTCAGTTACGTACGTAGAAGTTAGACCAGTACGTTTTATTATTATCAAAAGCGAAAATGTAACATCATGTGATTCCTCTTCTGTTTCTGTCCCGTGCAGAGCCAAACAGGACATGGTGTGTTACTATGGAAACAGAGGCAGCGCTGAGCCCGTCCACCTCAAACCAGGTCTGTGTTTGATACTGTTGCTGTAGAAACCGTTTGGCCGTGTGGTTTGATCTTTGACCGAATGCAACCGATACATTATTTTTAATGCTCACAAGAGGGTTAGCAACACTGACTTTTACACATATACGTTCTTTTGTGTTCTTCTATATCCAGTCGTTCTTCAGTTGCCCACACACTTTCACCTCTTTTTCACCGTTCTCTGAGGTCGTAAGGTCATTGCCGATCCTCTACTTAGTGTTGCACAATCTGAGTAAAGTATGTACTGATAATGATGGTGAATGTTGTGACGATAACTCTTTTCTAATACAACAAAAAATGCTGTTTAACTTGAATATAATATAAATTAAAAACAGCATTACCTTGTTCTGTTTTGAAGGCTGTCCATCAAAACTGCTTATTATCATCAGTTGGGAGTTTGAGCCGACACCAGTAGCTGAGAAACACTGGCCTAGGGGTTAGGTTGCAGAAAAACATGGCACTTTGCGGGCCTCAGCTTCGTGAATTTGAGTACTGGGCCTGACAGGACTTCTCCTGTCAAAATGTTGAAATAAAGTAATAATAATTTGATAGTTCATGTCAGAAAGCCTTGCTAAATAAAATCAAGAGTAGATGTAACATTTGTGTGATCAGATGTTTAAAAAGAGCCTTATGCAACGCCCTGGGGCAAATTCAAATCCGCAATATCCCATTATAGTGAATGGGGCTTAAGTTCCATTGGACCTAGAAGTAGAGTGATGACATCATCACTTAACAAGAGGATATCTGTATGTATTACAACAAGTGTACACTGCTGGATTTCTTTTTGATTTGATTTTCTTGTGTTGACTTTTGTGCAGCAGGAATTTATGGCTTAAGTAATTCACTGTTGGACACACCGTGGAAGAAGCTGCTTCAGGGAAAGCGCCATTTCACCAATGTGGTCAGTGACCAGTCCTTGTCCTGTGACGGTCTGGTGCAAGAGCTGCTCAACATCCTCAACAATGAAGAACGGTAGGCACTTTTTTTTTGTTTACTATTTCAAGTAGCACTGCACAATATATCGCCTAATAATTGTTATCACAATATTAGGTGACATAATGTCCGTATAACAAGATGCAAAGGAGACACTAAACTTAATTTTCATGTGGCACTTACAGAAATATTGACCTTAAACCAGGTCAAAACATCTGCCTTTTGACAGGTAAAAGTCAAACCCTGTCGTCCACCTCAATATTAAGCTATAGGCTCTAGAATATTATAATGCCAGTTAAGTCTTTACTTAAATAGCCCAGAAAAGGATACTTTGTATTTTACGCTAAATTGAGAGTTCGGGTGAGCACATTTTTAACAAAACGCCATGTAAAATTAGTTTTTCAAAATGTAATAGCACGTCGAGTGGGGAAATTAAAACCACCCAGTGCCCATTGAAGCATAGAGAACTCTATAAAAAAATTGGACCCTGTGTGAGCTGTTCAGATGCCAAAGTAATGCTTTACCCGACAGTTGTTACCTACATTGCACCTTTCTGATAATATATCTTTGAATTTATTAATAAAAATGTTCACTTGTTTTGTGAATTTCAGTCTATTCAACAATTTGAACAGTCTAAAATGTTAGGGTTAATTTCACAATTACATAATTTCAGACAGCAAAATACATTTTAAAAGAGCAATTTACTATTTACCATAATAGACGCAATAGAAATCACATTGTTTCTTCTCGCAACAGTCACATTACTGAACTTGATAGGCTTGATAGGATCCCTGCAGTGTGTTACCTTAAATCACATCCATTGATGATGTTTTCTTTAAGCAGAAATGCACCAGATCCCGTCCAAGAGCTTCAGGGTGATGGCTACAGTTCAGCCATGATAAACGCCCTCTCCGCTGTGTGTGTCCGCTCCCCTCATTACGGCACAAGGTCAGTGGCTTTGACCTCACAATATTCTGCTTTTTTCTCTCTCGTGTTGGACAGTATGACTGGCGTTTGTAGCCTCTGGGCTGATGGAGAACAGAATGCCCCTGAACAGATAAAACCCCCATAGAATCGATTGTTCACAGTGAGAAAATGGAAAGGGGACACCTGCACTGTGACGCCACACTGCATTAGTGAAAACAGACACCAGGCCTGTGACTAAAGGCTCAGGAAATCACGTACTTCAACTCCCGCAGCTTGCCTGACCAATATTCTGTTTATTTAATAGATGTTTTTAATTACTTTACTTTTACTTCTGCATTATTTTTGGACTTGGACTCATACTTAACACTTATAATTGAAAGTTGGCTAAACAGAGATTCCTGCAGAAACACAAAAGATCCATATAGGGCACAGCTCGAGATGAAACCAACAATATTGCTTTATTCTATGAACATTGTATTTTATGGATCGGGAATCTGAGAAATATTTGGTTTTGACGACACAATCCTGAGTCCTACTGTTTTCAAGGTTTTGACAAAATGATTTCAGTTGGTGGTTTTGTGCAGTGAATGGTGTTTATTGTCTTATCAAGTGAGAAAAAGTGTAAAATTGCGATTGTAAATGCTTTGTTAAAAGGTTATTTTTATTGTATTTTTTCATTCAGGACCAATACAATAATTTTAATAGATGGAGAAGAAAACGTCAGCTTCACAGAACGAACCATGCTCAACTGCGACACCACAAATTGGAGCACTAACTCTTTCCAGTTCAAGCTACATTGATGAAGACGCGATTACCGAGGAACTCTGCCCTGTGCCTTTACCAAACTACAGCTTCATCTGTCGACCTCTACAGGAGCCCACTGAACACCAACTCTTACAGCACTTGTAGAGCTCTTTATATCCACAGACATTTTATCATATATCATCAATTGTCTATTGGTGTATCTAGCAGCCTCGGCATCAATGATGTGATTTTCTTTTTTAATTTAAGTTACTATACATACTACTGCAGAAGGTTTGTGCTCATGTAAAAAATTGCCAAAGAACAGCATTTTGAGAAGTGACAGTGTACCTTTTAATCAGTGTCTGACAGGTTTGGTCACTTTCATGGATTCATTACTTGCTAAACAATATCGCTACTTGAAAAAAACAAAAACAATGCAGTGTATTTGTAATCACAGCCTTTAGCTCTGAAATCAAAGCTGATCAGGAGTTATTTTATTTTTTAAAAACAATGCATTATTGTAAATGATCTTTTATTGGTTGATACTATGAATGATTTATTCATTCAAAATACTGAATTGTGGATATTGTAGTTTTGATGTTTTACATGAATAAAAATGTTTGTAGCACATTCAAGAAACTGTGCTGTTCTTGTGTATGTATTGTGACACCAGCTGGATGGTTTTTGTACTGCAAGGATTCAATTCAAAGTCCTAATGGAAGGAGGAGTGAGTGGTACAATAAAACTATAAAGATTATGGACAAAAAGCCAATCCGCTACTATCACAGCCATATTCTTCAGAAGTATCAATTGCTTTGAAAGCGTTAGAGATTTATGCTTTCTCAAACTAACTTTCAAATGTCTCGATAATCTAGCACCTGAGCCACTCAGTTCATGGACAAAACAGCAGCAGAGCCACTAGCGGCTCCATCAATAACCACTGTACAGTTTCTCAGTTGCGAGACTTGATTTGGTCAGTCTGCCTTTACGTACAAAAGCGCAAAGTTGTGGAACTTAAAACAATGGATGAGTTTAACATTTCTCAAATTAAAGTGAATATGACAGATTTAAATGCTTTTGAAAATAGTATTTAGAAGGATAACGTCAGTTGCATAATTTTATTTCAATGAAACGATTTTAATGAAAAAATGTTTGACAGAAAGGTTTTATTTGAATTTTTAAAGTAACTGACAGGAAAGTTCCATAGCAATTTGACTCATTTCCCATTGACTTAACATGGTTGCATGGTAACAAATTCACCTTTGAAGTAGAGCATCTCTAACAACCTGCTCACCCCAGTATCGGTCAGTCCTGTCCTATTCATGGATGATCACTGTTAATTACCTGCCTATAGTTCTTTTGTTGGCTGAGGTGCCGTCTCCTTGGACTGGGTGTGCCCTGTCGGTTGTCTCCAAAGGAGATTGTAGTAAAGTGAAGAAAGATGAAATCTTAGCCTACCATTCCGGTTCACGGAGGGATTTTCTTTCTTGACAAAAATAATTCTTTTACTCCTCATTCAAACCAACTTTCTTCTTTAGCTAAAATGTTGACCTCTCTGTCCTCAAAGGAGTGATTGGAGGCTTTGAGGTGCAGGTGCACAGCCGACTGGGGGCCGCTTTGTGCTTTCTCTTTGGGGGTTGATAAAGTCTCTTCTGTAGAACTTGTTTCGTTTCTCCAATATAATTTGCATTCTTCTTCTTTGCATTGCATAGAATAAACCACATTGCTTTGTTTGTTGCTAATTTTTGTCTCAGTGTGTTCACCGGTTTGTGGTACACTGGAATCCTGTGTTGCCTAAAGATTCTCTGAAGTTTCTCTGAGACCCCGGTTTTCTTCTGGGCTCTGTAGTCTGTAGTCCAAGGCAAGTGTCCTGCCTTGGTCCAATAAGAGCTGCTAATGGATACACACTTCAGAGCTAAAGGAAGTGACATCACAAAATAAAACAGGAAGTTGTGTTTCATCCAGAGGAGAGGGGAGGATCTGCTAAAGAGGGGGATTCTGAAGCGCTATAATTTTATGTTTACAGAGTACACATGACAAAAGTAAAAAGTAGTCAAAGATGATGAAACCGAGTTGAAAATACAAAATAAAACTCGAACTAAAATAAAAAATGTAGATTTGAAAGTGCCAATGTCAATTAAATTCAATGCCCAACAAACAAATCGGGTTCTTTGTTGCTTTATGAAGCCATGACATTTGCCTGAATGTTTGAATCAAATAATATAAATGTCAAGTTAACAAAACAAATTATTGATTCAGTTTTTTCATTATTTACTTAAAAAAGACAAACACCTGAAATTCATGAGGCTATTTGATTGCAATTAAAATTTACACTGGCTGCAGAGCCAATAAACGAGTCAAAGCTTATATTTTTTTCTTAAAAAGTGGAATTTAAGTGCTTTAACAAGTCACATAAGCCAGCACCACCTTTCTTCTTTTTTTGTAAGAGCCATGGTGCATTATGGGTGATTTTGGCTGGAGCAAGGCAGTGAAGGCTACACTGATGTATCCTTGGTATATTAGCCATATGCTAAAGGAGAACCATTGACAGTAATATACTGTCCCTCCCAGTGGCGCAAAAAGGGCATATGCAATGTATGCCTTGCATATGGGCGCCGGAAGGACGGGGGGGCGCCGAAAGGACGGGGCGAGAGAGAAAAAAATATTTAAATATAGTCTGACTCGGCGCGCAAGGGACAGCGGCGCCCCATAGGCCATTTCCTCAGCATTTGACATTGGCGCCCCATAGCGTCAACATGCTTATTTTGCGTAACAAAAGTCACTGCTGGAGGGGGGCGGAGGGAGGAGTGTAGGATTGACAGAGGGACAGTTTGTGAATGCACGACCGCGGGTTTTGAGCGCGGCCAGCGGGCAAACGGTTTCAGAGCGCGGCTCTGGGGAAACACTCCCAGCGCCAGCGCTCTCCCGGGCCATAGAGTAAAAGGCGCGCGGGGTCCGTGAGTGACGAGGCGGCTACAGGAGCCCCGTCACTCACATCTTCCACCTGTTCGCTCAGCTCCGCCTCCGAACGGCAGCGACATCACCGCACACAGTCTCCTCCTCAGCCCGCCCCGGTCATCTCCCCCGCTGCTCCACGAGGAGCTCAAAGTGCAAGCAAAACACCTCTTTCACTTGCGTTTTTTTCTCCCCTCTTGCGCGCGCGCAAAAGTTACGTGAATGAGAGCAACAGAAGCTTAATCGGACCGTGAGATGTTTTTTTTTTTTTGTGATAAACTCCATAGAGCAGTGGTCGGCCACGTCCGGCCCGAGGGACAATTTTGGCCCGTTGCCAATATTTTTTGGCCCGCGAGAGGATACATATATATATATATATATATATATATATATATATATATATATATATATTGTAGCGTTGCTGCACTGATGCATGCCGGGAGGTGGGATTGTGTTAATGTTGTACCATGAGTGAGGTACGTGTCCTGTTAAATAAGCCTGTTCTGTGCACTACTGGTTGGTGGAAAAATAAAAGCAGTCGATACTACGCTGGCCTCTTTGGAAATCATTACATTGGTGTCAGAAGTGGGATTGACAAAATGTCAACTGAGGACTTTAAAACTATGATTTTTCAGTTGGAGGCACTGATGAAAGAAGAACCTGAAGATTATTTTAAAAGCGAAGCAGAAGGAGAAAGTGTACCCCTTCACACATTAGAGAGACGCAGCATGTACGCGGAGAATGCTGCGCTGAGTCGGGAGAAGTTCACGGAGGAAGCCGCCGGAGCCAGGGCCCGACCTTCACGGCAAGAAATGCAACAAGCTCACGCACACATGGACCGGACAGAGAGAAGCCGCCTCCACATAGATGAGTCCCTGGAGCGTCGCAAGCAGCGTACGCTAGCTGCCAGAGGAATGGCGGACAACTTACCAGTAGAGCGGCCTCAGCAGCAGCGGCAGTCCGTGATTAAACTCCACCGCTACAACGGGGAGGAGCCGGCCGACACCTACTTATTGCAGGTCCAACTAGCGGCGCAAATTAACGGGTGGTCCGCTGTAGAAACGGCGGGACATGTTGCTCTTTCGTTGGAAGGCCGAGCTCTACAGATCTTGACTGATCTGCGGCCTGCTGAGCTCCGTGATTGGCCGAAGCTGAAGGGTGCTATCCAGCGCCGATTTGACCGTCACCTCTTCGTGGATGACGCCAGAGATCGGCTTGCAAAGCGCCGTAGAGAGCTGGGAGAAAGCCTGGGAACCTACGCCGCCGACCTACGCAGTTATACTCGTCGCGGTCATCCTGATTTCAGCGAGAGTGTCCAGGAAGAGCTTACGGTCCAGGCATTTCTCCGCGGGCTACAACCAGGACGACTGAGGGAGCACATGCGTCTGTTCTCTCCCGCCACACTTGAGGCAGCATTGATCGAGGCAGAGCGGGTGGAGCATGTTCTTTGTCCGGAGGTCTATCGTCGCAGTGACAACATTCGTGTTAATCAGGCGAGAGATGAGGGTAGCGATGATGCTGATAAGGAGACAAGGCGCACAACCACCACCCCACAACGACGCCGATCAAAGAGAGGTGACGGTGAGTGTTACAGATGTGGGGCTCCTGGCCATATCGCCCGTTATTGTCCGGCACCAATGCCTCGAAGTGAGCAGCCAGATTTAAACTAACACGGGATGGCAACGAGGGGGAGCTACCATCCAATGAAGTCACTATTCCCCCCAGCACATCAATGATGCGTCTTGGGCGCTTGGGGCGTGCGCATGGACTTTATATGGACTGCCTCATGGAAGGAACCCCATGTCGTGCTCTGGTGGACACTGGGTCCACCATCTCCCTAATCAGACCAGGAACCCTACCAAGCTCCAGTGGTGGCAGGAGTCCCAAAGAGTGGACCCCCACCAAGCAGAACATTACAACTGTCACAGGGGAGCGGGCAAGGATGTTGGGAACTAGAACGCTGCAGGTCTCCGTGGGCCACCAGCAGGTACAGCACCAGTTTTGGCTGGCTAACATCCAAGATCCCTGTATTGTTGGACTTGACCTGTTGTCCAAGTGGGGCGCTGTGGTGGATGTGTCTAAAGCTACTCTATACCTGGGTACAGAAAGTATAGCTCTCCATCAGTCTTGTGATGCCGGGGAATGCCGAGTTTTGAAGCCCAGGAGAGAGCTTCCGTTGGGGCTGTCGCCAGCGCCGCAGAGAGAACCGCCGTCGGGGGTGCAGCCGTCGCCAGCGCCGCAGAGAGAACCGCCGTCGGGGGTGCAGCCGTCGCCAGCGCCGCAGAGAGAACCGCCGTCGGGGGTGCAGCCGTCGCCAGCGCCACAGAGAGAACCGCCGTCGGGGGTGCAGCCGTCACCAGCGCCGCAGAGAGAACCGCCGTCGGGGGTGCAGCCGTCGCCAGCGCCGCAGAGAGAACCGCCGTCAGGGGTGCAGCCGTCGCCAGCGCCGCAGAGAGAACCACCGTCGGGGGTGCAGCCGTCGCCAGCGCCGCAGAGAGAACCGCCGTCGGGGGTGCAGCCGTCGCCAGCGCCACAGAGAGAACCGCCGTCGGGGGTGCAGCCGTCACCAGCGCCGCAGAGAGAACCGTCGTCGGGGGTGCAGCCGTCGCCAGCGCCGCAGAGAGAACCGCCGTCGGGGGTGCAGCCGTCGCCAGCGCCACAGAGAGAACCGCCGTCGGGGGTGCAGCCGTCACCAGCGCCGCAGAGAGAACCGCCGTCGGGGGTGCAGCCGTCGCCAGCGCCACAGAGAGAACCGCCGTCGGGGGTGCAGCCGTCACCAGCGCCGCAGAGAGAACCGTCGTCGGGGGTGCAGCCGTCGCCAGCGCCGCAGAGAGAACCGCCGTCGGGGGTGCAGCCGTCACCAGCGCCGCAGAGAGAACCGTCGTCGGGGGTGCAGCCGTCGCCAGCGCCGCAGAGAGAACCGCCGTCGGGGGTGCAGCCGTCGCCAGCGCCGCAGAGAGAACCGCCGCCAGGGGTGCAGCCGTCGCCAGCGCCGCAGAGAGAACCACCGTCGGGGGTGCAGCCGTCGCCAGCGCCGCAGAGGAAGCCACCGTCGCCAGAGACCAGTGAAGCCATTGCTGACCTCTTCACACGGAGCTGCCAAGGCCTGGATACTGAACAGCAGCACCAACTAAAAGTGCTGTTAGACTTGTTTGCTGATGTTTTTGCTGCCAAAGATGAGGACTGCACCCACACCAACCTTGTCCTTCATGACATAGACACTGGCGAGGCCCGTCCCATACGCCTTCGCCCACGCCGCCTACCCCTGGCCAAACGGTTGGAAGCACAGGAAAAGATTGAAGAGATGGTGCGGGCGGGCATCATTGAGCCCTCCAACAGCCCTTGGGCGGCCCCTGTGGTGCTCGTTCGGAAGAAAGATGGCACATGGCGGTTCTGTGTGGACTTCCGCCGACTTAATGACATTACCCGCAAAGACTCGTACCCCCTGCCACGCATTGATGATGCCCTGGACTACATCTCAGGCTCATCTTGGTTCAGCTCCCTGGACCTTCGCAGCGGCTATTGGCAGGTTGAGTTGACCCCAGAGGCCCGCCCCAAAACTGCATTCTCCATCGGCCAAGGGTTGTGGCAGTTCAAGGTCATGCCTTTTGGCCTCTGCAATGCTCCGGCAACCTTTGAGCGCTTAATGGAGAGAGTCCTTGCTGACATCCCCCGAAACCGGTGTGTGGTCTATCTTGACGACCTACTGGCTCATGCTGCAGACTTCGAGAGTGCCCTAAAGAACTTGCAGGATGTTCTCCTAGCTATACGCCAAGCTGGGCTCCGCCTCAACCCCAAGAAGTGCCATCTGTTCAGGAAACAGACGTCCTTCCTTGGCCACGTTGTCAGCGGGGAGGGAGTGTCAACCGACCCGGCTAAAGTGACAGCTGTTCGGGAGTGGCCGGCCCCCAAGGACATTGCAGAGTTGCGCAGTTTCCTTGGCTTGGCCTCTTACTACCGAAGGTTCATCAAGGGCTTTGCCACCATTGCAAGCCCGCTCCACAAGTTGACCCAGAAAGGCCATGTTTTCCAGTGGACGGATGCCTGTGCTTCAGCCTTCAACCATCTGCGCGGCGCCCTGGTGGAAGCCCCCGTCCTGGCCTACCCAGACCCAAAGAAGACCTTTATTGTGGACACTGACGCCAGCAATGTGGGCCTGGGTGCGGTGCTTTGCCAGGAAGGGGAGCATGGAGAACAAGTCATCTCCTACTACAGTCGCTCCCTCAGCAAACCGGAGAGGAATTATTGTGTTACTCGCCGTGAGCTGCTAGCAGTTGTCCTGGGCCTCCGCCACTTCCGACCATACCTGTATGGCCAGCGGTTTGTTCTGCGGACTGACCATGCCTCTCTTACCTGGCTGCTGAACTTCAAGGAACCCGAAGGGCAGTTAGCCAGGTGGATTGAGATTCTTCAGGACTATGACTTTGACATCCAACATCGAGCCGGTCGTCTACATGGGAATGCTGATGCGTTGTCTCGGAGGCCATGTGAAAGGAGGTGCCGTTTTTGCCAACAGGTGAATGACAGCGATCTTTGTGCTAAGGTGGCGGCGCTGCAGTGTGCAGTAGTGCCTGACAGCCAAGAGATGATCGACCCCCAGCAACTCCAACAGGACCAGCAGCAGGACCCAGTTCTCTCCCGAGTCCACTCCTGGATGGAGGCAGGCCAACGCCCAGAGTGGTCAACCGTGTCAGCGCTGGCCCCTGAAACTAAGGCTCTACATTCTCAGTGGACCAACATTCGTCTCCAGAATGGGCTACTCTACCGCCGGTGGAGTTTCCCTGACGGACAGCGAGAAATCTTACAGCTTCTGGTTCCACACTGCCTGCGACCCACAGTCCTACATTGGGTTCATGGTTCGGTGGGAGCAGGGCACTTCGGTGTCACCAAGACTCTGTCGCGGCTGCGGCAGAGATTCTACTGGCCGGGATGCAGACGCAATGTGGAGATGTTTGTGCACCGGTGCGATGCCTGCACTGCTCGGAAAGGCCCCAATCGTCGTTCTCATGCCCCGCTGCAGCAATACCAGGTAGGAGCACCCATGGAGAGGGTGGGTGTTGACATCCTCGGCCCATTCCCAACCTCCGACCAGGGGAACCGATACGTACTAGTGGCAATGGATTACTTCACAAAGTGGCCTGAGGCGTACGCGGTTCCGGACCAGAGCGCTGCCACAACTGCCCAGAAACTGGTGGATGAGTTCTTCTGCCGCTTTGGTGTTCCGGAGGAACTCCATAGTGATCAGGGGCGGAACTTTGAGGCCAGAGTGTTCCAGGAGGTGTGCCGGCGGTTGGGGGTGAAGAAGACTAGGACCACCCCGTTGCATCCCCAAAGCGACGGATTAGTGGAACGCTTCAACCGTACCCTGGCCATACAGCTCGCCATCCTCACCAGCCACCGGCAGCGGGACTGGGATAGTCACCTCCCACTGGTCCTGTGGGCTTACAGGACTGCTGTGCAGGAGTCGACACGGTGTACGCCTGCTGCCCTGATGTTCGGCCATGAACTGCGCACGCCAGTTGACTTAGTCTTTGGGTCCCCCCCGGAGCCGGAAGTACAAGGGGAGCCGGGTCTGGACTATTTCTTCAACCTGGTAGAGCGTCTGCAGGTAGTACACGAGCTATGCCGGGAACACCTTACCAATGCGGGCGCCTTACAGAAAAGGGCGTACGACCTCCGAAGTAAGGGGCAGGATTTTGAACCTGGCTCCAAAGTATGGGTCTATAGTCCCGTCCGGAAGAAGGGACAGTCTCCCAAGCTCTCCAGTCACTGGATGGGGCCTTGTACTGTACTCGAAAGATTGTCAGATGTGGTGTACCGTGTGCAGCTGCTCCGGAGGGGCAGGGTGGTAGTCCTCCACAGAGATCGGCTGGCCCCTTACCAACCCATGGCTCATTCTGGAGAGCCTTCAGGGGATGCGAGTCAGCCCTCAACAAGTTCCCCAGCTGTGACCACCCGCGGGGGCCCGCAACGTGTGTCTCAAAGACAGCGGAGACTGCCTCAGCATTTGAGAGACTTTATGGTGGACAGTTGGATTGCTGGGGACAGCTAATCATGCTAGATGGGGGCAATGTAGCGTTGCTGCACTGATGCATGCCGGGAGGTGGGATTGTGTTAATGTTGTACCATGAGTGAGGTACGTGTCCTGTTAAATAAGCCTGTTCTGTGCACTACTGGTTGGTGGAAAAATAAAAGCAGTCGATACTACGCTGGCCTCTTTGGAAATCATTACAATATATATATATATATACTGTTTGATCGCCCAAAGCCTTTAAAATCCCCCCGCAGCGACGTTACGCTGCAGTTCTATTTGTGTTTTACAAGGGAAATAAATGAGGAGCGTCTGTTCAGCCTCAACCATCATCCCGAGTCCTAGTTTTCCCTGTCCGCACTGCTGGCCCCAGTCCAGTAGAAATCACAACACAACGCAGAGACATTTGATTGGGTCCTCGCCAGCACAGAGACAGGGTTACATCTTGGTGCCGTGAACCCGGACGGTGGTTTTCATTAGGACGTGCAGACGACTCTTGAGGACTGAGATCAATATTGGTTATAACCTCGGTATTTGCTGTTATTTTTTGTGTGTGAGTTTTGAAATTTTAAGTACAAGTTTGTGAAGAAAAAAAAAAAAAAAAGTGAAAGAAAAATAAGTATAATAATTACTAACAGAGTATTTGTAATCTCCAGCACTGATTGTGGTTTGTGTAAGTGCTGTATTATTTTTATTTATTTATTTTTAAACACTATTACAGCCCAGCCAAGCTTGTTAGGCCTACACATATTTATGCCACATTTTGAAATTACTGGCCAAAATGCAAGGACCTCATGAAGACACCCCCCGACGTCCCTTATCAACCCTCCCCCCTCCAATAAGACCAAAGTTATACCAGCCTAATGTAAGCGGAAGGGGCACAGATTTCCTCGACCAAACTGTCATTACCATGAATCCAAATGAGCCCCCACAGCAGTATGCCCCACAGCATCAGGGCCAGCAACCATGGCATTCGTCAAACATTATACCAACACCTCCAAACTCCCATAGCCCCCCTTTTCATCCACAGCACTATTTCCAGGCACCAACTATGGCGCATCCTCCCCACCAGCCCCCAAGCCACCAAGCATGTTTTCAAGGAGTTGACACCAACATGCATATGCCAAAAGGTTCTGAGAATTCCCACCCTGCCCCGGGAGTTTACCCTGCATCCAGGGTGTCTCGGGCAGCAGTTTCAAGGCCACTTCCCCAAACTGGTATACAAAACACAGGGGGTGTTCAGAGCCAATCAGCAACTCAACCCCTGCCCTTTGGGAGCCAGCAACCAATATGGGGGCAAGTTCCAAGATATCTCTCCTACCAATCTCCTACTGATTCTTGGCCACAATTGCAAGCGCAACAGCACACATTACCAAGCCTGGCAAGTCAAATGCTTCCCCCTGTAACAAGCCAGGGTCCTGACCAAGCTATTAGTTGGAGCCCACAAACTGCACCCTCTCAAGCTCTCATCTATTCTCAGCCAGCTCAGTCTAGTCACACTAGTTTTACTCAGATGCATCAAGTGAGGAATGTCCAAGTGTTCAGTGGAGGTGCAGAGTGCAGAATCCTGATTGAAGACTGGATCAGAGATATGCAATATCTTCTGGATGCTGGAAACCTGCCATCCCACCTCAGCTTTGCTACCATTGTCCGTCACTTGAGCGGTGAGGCTAGGAGGCTGATCTTAAATCTTCCCCTTTCAGAACAACTACCTGAAAGAGCTTTTGACGAGTTACGGGCAGAGTATGGCGACATGCAGAGATCTCTAGACCCTCTGGCCGACTTTTATGAGAGAACCCAACGTGCAGGAGAGACAGCCTGCTCTTTTGCCATTGCTTTGGAGGCAACTCTGAGGGAGGTGGAAGATGTTCAGAATGGGGGCCAACCATTTCCGGACCGTGATGCAAAATTGGTCAGGCAGTTTATGAGAGGATTGACCGATGAGGAGGCGTTTATGAGAATTACACCCATGAAACCAAGATTGTTTAGCTTCCGAGAACTTCAAGTTGAGCTCAGGAACCTTGCCAGAGAGTCTAAGCGATTTAATCAGCCCAAACACAAGAAAGCGTTCAGTCAGGTGCAAATGGCTGGGGCTAAGCAGGCAAGTGGATCAGCTGATCGGGCAGATACTGGCAAACAATCCTCTGAGCTTTCTGAGCTAACTGAACTTGTGAAGAATATCGCTCTTAGTTAGGAGGAGCAAAGTAAACGGCTTGCCCAACTGGAGTCTAAGTTCACTTCTAATTCAGCTTCATTCAAGCCTAGTACAGGAGTGAGAGACGCAAGCAAAAGATCGCCAATAATATGCCACCGCTGTGGAAGACCTGGGCACCTCGCAAGGTCATGCAGGACGCTTCTTGAAAGTGAGTCCCCCACAAGTGCCAATACACTCACTGCTGCCATGCCAGATAGCAGCGCTGTTGCAGGCGGTCAGCCTTTAAACTCCTAAGGCCCGTGGTGACTGGGGCAACCATGGGCACACAACAAAGTTGGGAATTACTGAACTCACAAGAGACCCCGCTGGTTGGACCCTTAAATGAGGGCCAAGTTGAGGTAAATGGCACAAGCTGTAAAGCACTCATTGATTCTGGCTCCCAAGTAACCACAATCACAGATGTTTTCTGGCACTTACATCCTGAACTTTGCAAACTGGACCTGCGGAAGTCCAGTATTCCTATGGAAGGGGCTGGTGGCCATGCTATTCCCCACTATGGTGTGCTATACATTAATCTTAAAATCCTGGGCAAAGAGCTTGTTAATGTGCCAACTTTTGTTGTTCCTGTCACTGAGTACCGGTCAGATGTTCCTCTGCTTGTGGGGACCAATGTCATACGTGCCTCGAAATGCCACCTCGAAGCAGAATATGGAAAGCAGTTTCTGGTTGTGATCAAGGCGAAGCATCCTGAGTGGTACACCGCTCTCATGGAAGTGGGTGACAATGATCCTGACGACCATGTGGGCCCTGCATGTTATACTGGCCGCAAACTGTATGTCCCTGCACACAAAGAGGTTAATGTAATGTGCCAAGTGAAGGGCGGGCCGAGAAAGAAGACATACACTGCTCTGATTGAAAGTCATGCCCACTCCCAGCTGCCCGAAGGCCTTGTTGTGGCCAGGGTGCTTGCTTACGTAAAAAAAGGCCGTGTTCCTGTCAGAGTGATGAATCTTTCTGCACAACCAGTTCTTATCACGCCACATGTATGGTTAGCAGACACATTCCTTATCAGAGATGTGCTGCATTGGAAAGATAATGAGGGCTGTTCGGTTGGAGATGAGCAGCTGCTTGACCCGGCACAGCTAATGGCAACAAGTGTTAAGATGGACGTGGGTCAAAGCGAAGACCAGGTGGTGCCAGAACCGCAGGACACCTACAACCTCCCTTGCCCTGTGGATCTCAGTGACACCGCGGTGGAAAGTGAGGAACAATTGGAACATCTGAGGCAACTGGTGGTGAGAAACTCTGACGTGTTCTCCCAACACTCGATGGACTTTGGCCATACAAAAACGGTGCAGCACAAAATCCCTCTGGTGGACCTTAAACCGTTTCGTCTCCCATATCGCAAAATTCCACCTTCCCAGTGGCAAGATGTCAGGAAACTGTTAAAGGACATGGAAGAGGCAGGTGTCGTTCGTCCAAGCAAAAGTAGCTATGCATCGCCCATTGTTGTAGTTGTCAAGAAAGATGGGTCGTTGAGAATATGTGTCGATTACAGAAAGCTAAATTCCTGCAGCACCAGAGATGCATTCCCCCTCCCGAGAATCGAAGATGCTCTGGAGGCCCTGGGTCAAGCTAAGTTCTTCTCGACCCTAGATCTGACATCGGGTTATTGGCAAGTGGAGGTGGCTGAACAAGATAAGCATAAAACAGCTTTCACCACTCCAATGGGTCTCTATGAAGCAAATCGTATGCCATTCGGTCTACAAAACGCCCCATCAACATTTCAGAGGTTAATGACCTGCTGCTTTGGAGACCTGAACTACTCGCACCTTCTGATTTACCTCGATGACCTCATTATCTTTTCAAAGACTTTTGAGGAGCATTTACAGCGTCTGCAGTTGGTGTTCGAGAGGCTGCGTGACCATGGTCTTAAACTAAAACCCTCAAAATGCCACCTCATGAAGAAGGAGGTCCAATACCTTGGTCACCTGGTGTCCTCGGAAGGGATTCGAACAGATCCTGAGAAAATAAGCAAGGTGAGAGACTGGCCAATACCAACCAATTGCAAGGAGGTCCTGCAGTTCTTGGGATTTGCAGGGTACTATAGGAGGTTTGTGGAAGGTTTTGCGAAGATTGCCGCACCCCTGTATCGTCTCACATCCGGCGACCCCAGGAAGAAAAAAAGGGGTAAGAAAAAACCTGCTGGTCCTGTCCCCTTTTTGTGGACTGATGAGTGCACCAAGGCATTTAACACGCTGAAAGTAAGACTAACGTCAGCTCCACTGCTGGGATACCCCGATTACACTTTGCCGTTTGTGCTGCAGACCGACGCTTCTGGTGAAGGCCTGGTGGGCTAGGACAGCACCTGGGTGCTGTCCTAGCCCAGGTCCAAGATGGAGTTGAAAGGGTAATTGCGTTTGCCAGCAGGGGTTTGAGTCCACCAGAAACTCGCTATCCAGCTCACAAGCTAGAGTTTTTGGCTCTTAAGTGGGCCGTGACAGAAAAATATTTCGATCATCTGTACGGCCACAAGTTTTCTGTACTCACAGATAACAATCCCTTAAAATATGTCATGTCCACTGCCAAATTGGATGCCACTGGACAAAGATGGGTTTCGCAGTTGTCCGGTTTTGATTTCAACATACAGTATCGCCAAGGCAAGAACAATGCGAATGCTGATGCACTGTCGAGAATGTCAAGTTATGATGTCTCTAAAGCTCTGCAGTCATGCCCGCAAAGAGTAGCCGCTGAGTTGAACCAGGCAAGTGCACAAGAACAGCAAACAGGGCCATACAATGATACTGGTACTGAATGCCTTCCTTCGATGACTAAACAAGAAATCAGAGCCGCTCAGAAGGAAGATCTTGTTGTGGGGCCAATTCTGAGTTACAAAGCCTTGAATTCTAAACCTGGCAGACAAGACAGAGAAACATGGGAAGAGCGGACTTCTCTTCTGTTAAAAGAATGGAGGAAGTTGATGGTAAGAGATGGGACCCTCTTTCGCTCTGTCCGGGATGGTCGAAGTGGTGTGTTCAATCAGTTAGTCCTACCCCAAAAGTTACAGAGATCAGTTATGACAGCCCTGCACAACGAATCAGGCCACCTGGGGTTTGAACGGACTTTCGCCCTCATCAGAGAACGTTTCTTCTGGCCTAAAATGTTCCACGATGTCAAAATGTGGTGCGAGCAGTGTGAGCGTTGCTGTCTCAGGAAAACACCTACAGCGGGTCTCAAAGCTCCCCTTGTCAGCATACATACTAACGCCCCTATGGAGCTGATCTGTATCGATTTCCTGACGCTGGAAAAGTCTGTGGGGAACATTGAAAACGTGCTGGTGGTTACCGACCATTTCTCCCGCTTTGCACAGGCATATCCAACTAAAGACCAAAAGGCCCCCACAGTTGCCCGGGTGCTCTGGAAGAACTTCTTTTGCCGTTTTGGGTTTCCAGTAAGACTTCATTCAGATCAAGGGCGCAACTTTGAGAGTGCGGTAGTGCGAGACCTATGCCAGATCACAGGCATCACCAAAACCCACACAAGCCCATACCATCCCCAGGGAAATGGAACTACTGAAAGGTTCAACCGGACCCTTATGAATATGCTTGGCACCCTGGATCCTCATCTGAAGCCCCGTTGGCATGAGTATATTGATGCAATGACACATGCCTACAACTGTACTCAACATGACTCAACAGGCTACAGTCCCTACTTTCTGATGTATGGCAGGCACCCTAGACTGCCACTCGATCTTGTGTTTGGTCTGACCTCCAGTGACGGTCCCTCTGAGTACAGTGATTATGTTCAAGACCTTTAAGACTGCCTGAAGTTTGCTTATGCTCAGGCTAACGAAAGTTCTAGACAGGCGAAGCAGCAACAAAAGAAACACTACGACCGGCGGGTTAAAAGTCATATATTTGAGCCAGGGGACAGAGTCTTGTTTAAAGTCTGTGTTGTTGAAGGTCGACAGAAGTTGGGCGACAGGTGGGAATCAAAGCCCTATGTGGTCCTGAAGAAACAGCCTGGGGTCCCAGTTTATGTCATTCGGTCAGAAAATGGGGAAAAAGAAAGAGTGGTCCATAGAAACCTTCTCACCCAATGTATGTTCTTCCCCATGAACACAGAACAGTCTGTTGAAGAATCCTGCGGAAGAAATAAAATGGCCAGTGCCTCAGAGGATGAATCAGATAGTGACAAGCCAGAGGATGAAAATAAGGAGGATGATAATGGCAAAGATCACTTTGAGGATATGGATGAACAGGATAGTGAAGGAGAACAGCTACTTTTGGAGACATCTGCTGTGGAACTGGAGGAAAAACAAGAGGAAAACCCCCCACCACCCAAACAAGAATTTATCCGTAGAAACCCACCTAGAAATAGACACCCACCAAAAAGACTCTCTTTTCAGCAGAGAGCTGTTGAGTGTGAATCAGTTCAACAAAAAATTGATCGGGGGCGAAAGATATGGCAGAGAGCAAAAGACAGGCGGAGCTCCAGAACTAGAGACTAAACCCCCCCCCCCCCCTTCCCCCCATTCCTCCCCCCCATCCCTCCCTCCTTCCATACTGACACACATTAGTCGCCACGACCATTTGTTTTATTGGTTGTGTTGCAGATGTACATTTGTGATGTCTGAGACGGCATCTAATATCGAAGGGGTGGGTGTAAGGTTGTAATATATATGTTCGCCAGCAGAGGGCACTCTGACCTTTCCGTTAACTGTTTGATCGCCCAAAGCCTTTAAAATCCCCCCCGCAGCGACGTTACGCTGCAGTTCTATTTGTGTTTTACAAGGGAAATAAATGAGGAGCGTCTGTTCAGCCTCAACCATCATCCCGAGTCCTAGTTTTCCCTGTCCGCACTGCTGGCCCCAGTCCAGTAGAAATCACAACACAACGCAGAGACATTTGATTGGGTCCTCGCCAGCACAGAGACAGGGTTACATATATAAAAAAAGCCTAACAGAGACTTAATTGTTCTTTATCTGCAAATGTTTTGCCCCTGATATTTGCTTGTGTTTAGCACAACACCATTCCACTGTCTAACTTCTAGATTAAATTGTGGTTTGTCCCGATCCTCATACTTTACCTCAGACACACGCATTTGAGCGCCTTCACACGCTCTCACGCCACACTCCTCATATCACACGCTCAGCCAAAAAATATCCCTGACTTTTAAAGACATTTAAAAAAAAAACGATCTCTTCTGGTTAAATGAGCTATGGTTAGTCAGTCTTACCATAAATAAATACACACAAATGGGCTATAATTGTTAAGAGACAGTCCTAGAAACCTTCCTGTCGTTGTTTCATCTGTGCGCGGTAAGAGGGGGTGCATTTTTCGGCGGTCATGCAGTTTTCGGCGTAACACCGGGCCAAAATCCAGGACGCGAGGCACTGGATACCTTTTCCTGTGTGGTCAGGCCTCGAACTAGGACCCTGCTGCTCCGGATATAACTGTCATAAAGAGCATTGACTTTGAGACGCCTTGACTCAGATTGAAGTGAAAAGGACGCACTGAATGACCCATGTTTCGTTTCGTGATGTCGCCGAATATTGGACTCTTTGCAAACGGAGATGACCTCGTTGCAAATGAGGCAGAGAGGTTTGGCATTCACATATCCAGGTAGGATGAAACCATGTTTGTCGCCTTTCCTCCCTGAAACTCCTGTTTTCACTGTCCACTTTTCTTTTTTGTCCTTTGGAAAGCGACATGTTTGTGATGCTAACTTTATTTTTTGCTAGTGCTGTGTAACCCGCGAACATCCGACAGACTCGGGGACAGTATTGTTTCAAACAATATTGTATTTTTAAACCAAAAATATGTATAGTCTGGGGTTATCTAGTATTGAATATCCAGGCTTGAATAAATCTATTTTTTATCAATTGACCGGCTGGCCCGCCATCTATCAGCGTAAACAAATATTGGCCCAAAGCCAACCCAATTTGCCGACCCCTGCTATAGAGGGACATATCGATGTTATATTGTGTGAAATAGTGACATTTTCGTTAAAATAAAGCCAATTCGGAGAGTATTTACTTTCTTTAAAAAAAAAAAGCTAGCGCCAATACGATGGGGGATTGGGGGGGCGCCGGCTGTGTGTCTGCATACCCCCCAGAAAGTGGGTAGTTGCGCCCCTGGTCCCTCCCGATGACTTGAACATTGGAACAGCACTTGGGCGGTGAGTGATGATGTGGCTGCCTGACCACGCCCATTTCAGTCCAAGGCAAGGCGAGGTACCTAGGTTTTGGGAAACAGCCACAGTCTGAGAGGGCTCTCTGGACATGTTGCTCCTCTTTGGTCTTTCCTTCTGCACTGGTACGGCAAGGCAAGTTTATTTGTAGAGCACAATTCATACCCAAGGCAATTCAAAGTGCTTTCACAGTTGCATAAAGTTACAAGAAAACAGATCAAATCAATCAACATAAAAATTAATCAATTACAGTAAAAGGCAAGAGTGCAGATAGAATACTTTCAGTTTTCATATGCTCGGGTAAAAAGAGCTGTTTTCAGCCTGGATTTGAACATTGTCAGAGTTGAGGCCGGTCTCACATCCTTATGAAGACGGTTCCAGATTTTAGCTGCATGAAACTAAAACGCAGCTTCACCGTGTTTATTGACTCTGGGAACCACCAGGAGACCCCTCCCTGAAGTTCTCAGGTCCCGAGATGGTTCATACGGCTCTAACATGTCAGAAATGTACTTTGGTGCTAAACCATGAAACGACTTGTACACAAGCAGAGCTGTTTTAAATTCTATTCTCTGAGTGACAGGAAGCCAGTGCAGGGACCGGAGCACTGGACTAATATGGTCGTATTTCCTGGTTCTTGTCAGGACTCGAGCAGCAGCGTTCTGGATGTTCTGCAGCTCTAACAGCTCGATTAGAAAGGCCAGTGAGCAGCCGTTACAGTAGTCTAACCTGCTGGAGACAAAATGCATGGATGAGTCTCTCCAAGTCTGGTTTTTACACTATTCCTCTGATCTTAGCAATGTTTTTCAGATGGCTGTTTAAGTTCAGGTCTAAATCCATGATTACTCCTAGATTTCTAACCTGATTTTTTGGTTTTAGAGAGAGAGAGACTCAAGGTGACTGATAACACTTTGTCTTTGTGTCTGTGGGCCAAAAACAATTCTCAGTTTTGTCTGAGTTTAGTTGGAGAAAGTTGTTTTGCATCCACAAACTGATCTGTTTGATGCAGTGACAGAGTATCTACACCTCTTTAGCCCTATGTCTGAGCGTCCTGATGACCCGAGTATATTGGTAAGTTTTTAGGATGAAATTGAACATTTTAATGTAGTGTAGAAAGGCCCAACCAGCCACTGGAGTTGAAAATTGGCACTAGCTATATGTGACCGATGTCTAAGTGACCCTGCGTTGTGTAGTGCTCTGAACCAAGATGAGAAGAGACTTCATCTGAATTTGGGATAGGGCAACGGCCGGAAACCCATTTATTCCTGGCAACAGCAAAGAAAATGCAACCATGTAGCAGTACAAGTGTCCTACGCAGCCTTTCTCCTCAGACGTCCAGGAACAGAGAGCGGAGGAAAAGGCGGAGCCTACCTTATATACACACACCGGCAAACCGGAAGTGCCAAACAGACAACCAAAATAAAAGACGCACATGGGCTACACACACTGACAGGTACACTAACCTTCACAATAAGACACAAATGGGGACAACATTCATAACTGCGTGCCATCTCACGCTGCGCCACACGGTGGCGCACCAATCCTATTATCTGGATTTAAACAACCCTTTACACTCTGTTACATACAGGCCTCTTCTACCACCCGGTACTTTCTGTGGTCCACAGATGTGGAGGTGAAAACAATGGGTGAGTGACAGATTGTTCGATAAATTTAGTTGTTCTCAGTAAATCCGGCCCAAAAGCTGTTGTGCGGTTGGATGTGCCATTGTGTCGGAACTACAGCTTCAATCTTGTAAACTGAGTACGTTTTATGTTTTAAAGTTTGTACAAACATTAATCGAGACAAATTAGTCAAGTCAGAGCTTTAATTATTGTCTTGCACAAACGGAAATGTGACGAAAACCCAGCTCAAAGACGAAAGTGTCGAACGCCGACACGGCACGACTTCTGTGAAGAAACGCCTCTGAAAAGTGGAAAATCACCTAAAGCCAACGGAAGTCCAATTTCTGTTAATATTGACTTTTGCCTCAATAGGCAGGTTATTATGGTAATCAAATCACAATCGGAGAATTATTCACTGTAGGATTGTCACCAGGTGTTTCAGATAGGCAAGGAGGCATCCAAAATAGGGCTCAAAAAGTGATTTATTTACAAAAGAAAAGGAACGGAAAATCATAAGACAAATGCCTAGGACTTAACTTAAAAAAACACAGGAGACAAATAAAAATACTGGCTGCGGCCTAGCAGCAAACTGCCCCTCTCTCTTCACCAATTCACCCCCCTTACAAGTAGGGGTTCTCCACCACACCCACCTGTCCGCACCACTGGCCTTCAGGGTAGGGAGGTGAGCAAGTTGGTCTTTAACACAACCAAACCACAAAAACATAATATAAACAATAAGCAATAACCAATTATACACATAATAATCAAAGCATATTAAAGCAATATAAATGATTACATGAACCTAAAGAAACCATAAACAAATGAACACTCAATCCCCCCTCCAAATCAATCCCAGTGCTGCAGCCCAACTACCCCAGGTGTTACCACTAACCAGTCAGCTGAGCTGACAGCCCTTCAAGTAAACAAACCTATCAAAATAAACCAGACCATATTACCAAACAATACAAAAAGCAAAATAATTGATCAACACATGCACCGTGGAAGCCCCCCTTTCACATTCACCTTAATAAATCCTCTCAAACAACCACCCAATATCAGCGATCTCTCATTGTTTTCAATGAAGCGAGAGCGTTGTATTCACCTCCACTTGATTTGTGACGCAACACCTGACCGCATCTTTAAGATGCTTGTTTTCTGCTATGTTGAATTGCAATGTCCCTGTCAAATAAATAAGACTCGATCTGTTTTATTTTATCATAAAATGCTGGCAGAGGTTGGTAGAGTAGCCAAAATATCTATGCAAAATGTGTATCGGTCAAAAAATGGTGACGTCGCATTCGGCCCACACCAGCGCGCCATTGTGGAGGTGGAGTGATTATTTACGTTCGATACCACGTTACGGCGCTACACAGAAAAGTTTGCAGTAAGAAAATGGTGAACAGTTGTTACGTGAAAAGATGTTGTAGCAATTCGGACCAAAAAATACACCAAAACCTACGTTTCCTAGGTGGAAAATATGTCATGGAGGGCAGGTTGAGCAATTTGCAGAGGACGCCAGTCAGCCGTGGGCATTGAAGTAAATTAAAGGCCGTGGGGCGCAATGATTTCGGTGTCTTCTGAAATGGCGACCTCCAGTGGACTCGTTGGACACGTGTCTTCATTTGACCTAGTATAAGAGTAATGTTACTTTTAAATATTTTTTACTCAAGCTAAAGTAAAAACAAGACATGAAATGATGAAAATATTTTCAAATTAATTTCTTTAAAATGCATCTATTTTATGTGTCAAAATTAAGATTTTTAGAGTTACTATTATTTATTTACTCAAGTAAGAGTTCATCCTTAATTTTAGTATTACTCAAGTAGAAGTAAAAGTTAGCCTACCGGCGTCTGTTTACTACTTACAAAAATGTCCAATGTCCCTCTGGTTGGTTGTATCTTCTTGGTTTTTGAGGCTGGGAATTGCCTTTGTTAACTGGCAACAGCAGGGCGGGCAGTCGCCGGTTTACCGCTATGTGGTTCTCTTCAAGATGGCTGTCCTGCAGCTGAGGCGTGTAGGCGCTTCTTCGAGAATAACATAATTTAGAAAGCTTGATAGGTCAGTAGAGGAGGTGTCTGCACCACGCTTGTTTGTGAGTAAAGACATTGTCATTTGCATTTAGTGCTTTGAAGAATTGCAGATCGGAAGTGACATGTAGCTTTTAGCTACGCCATTAGCATCCGGGCTACAATTTGATCATGATTGGGCCTATGCTGCTCTAGACCAGTTATTGAATTTTTACTAGTTTTCAAGCTGTTTACTCTCTATACTCACTGGCATCTATTGTAAAACCTTTAGTTTTCATTATACATGTCGCATACATCTTGCTATAAAGGTTTCATACATTTAATATGTGGGTGTTGTTCCATCTTCCTTTTTCTTGCAGCTTCCAGAAGCTCCCAGAGGAGGATGATCAGTGCCTAGAAGCCTCATAGGCTGAATGCATTGTGATTTCCAATAATTGAGACAGTGATTCTGAAAGCTGTCTACATTAATGAAAAGAACAATGTAGTCAGCTTAGCAATTTCAACTTTGGTACATGATCAATACAGGGATGTGTACTTGCATGTATTGCGATTTTAGATGAAGGGAAATTAAGATTGTTCTGTATACTACCCTTTATAATAAAGTATTTGCATATAAAAATGGAGATAGATGATGTTCTACCCCCTCTCCCCTTGGAGCCGCCTCTCGATTTGGACCAAAATGCAGAAAGAGCCCCTCCACCACCTCCCCTGCAAACGTCCAGTGACGCAGAGGTAATGGACGTTAGCTCTGGTGGTGATGGACACACAGACACCCCAGGGGAAGACCTGCTACATCCTCCCCTTGCTTCTACAACAATAACTTTTAGCAACACAACACAAGCCAATCCCACCCCGCTGTGTCCCAGAACTGCGCGGCACGCTCCTCATGTCACCAAGTTCCTGCCAGATCCGAAACTTCTCAGAGATGTTAAAATTAGGGTAAGCTTTGCAGAGAGCAGCAGCAATAGCAGCAGCAGCAGCAACAACAACAACAAAAACGGCAAAGATAGGAAGGTTTTATACACAGGTGAGGGGTGTGAGGCAGATGATGATTTAGGCGGCATAAATGGTGAGTTGCATGATTTGACAAGTGATCAGGATGGAGGAGAGGGCACTTCCGGAAGCGCTGCAGGGAGATTGACTGAGGAGAATGAGGTGGAAATGGAGAATAGAGTAGAGTATGCCGTCCTGGATGAGTTCAAAGACCTCTATGAGAACTTTCTGGAGCCTGATGATGCCGGATTTAATCCTGACGTCATAGTGCAACAGGAGCAAGCAGATGATGACGCGGTGACTTTCTCCTATGAGGTATGTAAATCTGTTTCCACCGTCTTCACCCACATACGCCAGCATTGACCATTTCCATCGACAAAATACAAATTACAATGCAATTAAGTAAATGCGTTATTAGAAATTATATTAACTTTGTGTGTTCTCTTTGCCATTGCACACTGTTTTATGGTTGTTCCCTATTGCCCCACTCATCACATTGAACACTTCCCATAATGTGGTGATGCTGCCTCTCCCTGTCTTCAACCGTGACTTTTTCCAGGAGTTTGACAATGACGTGGATGCTCTGCTGGAGGAGGGCATGCCAGTCCCCAAAAAGATGCGCCCCTCGGAGGACAAATACGGAGGAGACAGTGACCACCAGTCTGATGGAGAGGGAGGCGTCCAGCCAATGATGACCAAAATTAAGACTGTGCTCAAGAGTGAGTTGGGGACTAGTTTAGCTGTGCACGTGTTCAGGTTGCAAGTGGTCATTTTAGTGGTTAAATAACAGCATAAACTCAAATTAACTTAAGTAAGTAAGTGCTTTATTGTCATTGTACAAGCGTACAACAAAATAGTTTTCAGGTGTCAGCCCTGAGCTGGACAAACACACATCTCTCTTGTCCTGTACCTTTCAGCCAATATCAGCTCAGATGAATACAGAATGTTGTAGTTGGAAAAGCATATATTAAAAAAAATCTACTGTTCAAAATGAAAGAGAAAAATGGTGGTAGCTCTGACTATGACGTCAGCAATGGGTGTTTGACAGCAATGTTCTTCATGTACGGATTTAAAGTTTGTGTGTGATATTATGTGGCAGATAGGGGGCGCCCTCCCACGGAGCCTCTCCCTGATGGTTGGATCATGACATTCCATAACTCTGGCATTCCAGTCTACCTACACCGAGAGACCAGGGTCGTCAGCTGGTCTAGGCCCTACTTTCTGGGAACTGGGAGTATCCGGGTAAGCTGCAAAAGGCTACCATTATTACTCTTCTGATCAATGCTACTGATCAATGGCCACAGGTAGCAGAGTTCCATGACTGCGACACAGGGGTCCGCCATTTTTGCAATACCTGCATCTAGCGGCTGCAGAACAAGCTAGTTTTCCATTAGAAAGCATTGCTCTTTACACACATTTTAAACAACTGTAAAGCCTGGTTTATAATTTTGTTAAACTTTCTACAGCTAGATATTCCTCCTGTTATAACGCTGGGTTAGGTACAATTAAAGAAACCAGGCAGGTTTTTGTAAGGTACATTTTAGAAATCTCATATATTAATGAGGGCCTGACTTTGATTGACAGGCCGTTGGTATCAGAGCTAACGGCGCGGTTACAACCAAACTACACGCCCTACAAGGGCTGAGTCTAAAGTGAAGATCCCGCCATTATGACCTTTTTAGGAACATGCTCAGTTGGAGAAGTGTTGGAGGAGTCTGTAAATCCAGCATGGATTCCCTTTCGAATGTGGTCATTAACGCAAACCGGGAGGAGTAAGCAGACGCTGTCTATTATTTTTTTTACAGTCTATGGTTCTGATAATGGGAGCCATTTTTATGTCTCTAAATTGAGACCAATTAAGACCAAATCAAGACTAGAAGGGTCCTGTATTTGTTGGATCAAAATAAACTACTGTTTATTTAACTACTGCTACTACTACTAAGTGTGCTTGAGAGTGTGAAATTGTTCGTTTTCTCCTTGCAGATACGAAACTAACAAAAGAAAACACAAATATTTTTTAAGATACTGTTTTCAAGCTTTAAATAAGCTACAGAGGGCTTGACAATGTGTGTGGCCACTGTGCTAGTCTTTTTTAAATTTACTAGCCAGTTAATGTTTTTACTTAATCTTCATAGCAATTTAAATTGTAATTTACTTTTATAAAACCGCATTGTGGTTTTATAATTTACTTTTATAAAATGTTCTTATTGTTCACTAAATCCAATCTAGACATTTCTAATTTCTACTGGCCAACGTGGTTTGTGAGAGTTTCTCATGCATCTGTTTGCAGAAACATGACCCTCCCACGAGCAGCATCCCCTGTCTGCATTATAAGAAGATGAAGGCGCAGGAGGAAAGGCAACTGAATGGCGAGGTGACTCCTAATGCGGAGGAGTCTTCTGTCAAATCCAGTGGAGAGGTCACCAATGAAGAGGGGGTGAAATCGCACTGTTCCACAGACGAAGCAGACAACGTTCCCTCCTCCAGTCAGCCAGACTCTTTTGAAGGGGAAGCTGATGCCAACCCCCAGGCAGCCAAAGAGTCCCAACCCTGTGAGACTGCGCAGGGGGCACTGGGGCAGGTCAAGGCCAAAGTGGAGGTCTGCAAAGATGAGTCCATAGGTGAGACTGAATGAATTTTTTTTTCTTTTTAATCAGATCCTATTAGTTTTGTAAATGTGCCATGTCAAAATCAAAGCCGTAAAGGCACGTAGTCAATATATGGGACTTTGTTTAATCAATATCAATATATTGGCAGAAATTGAAGAGTTTCGTCAGTATTTGGTGAAGTGCTTTGACTTTGAACAAGTGACGGTGAAGAAGTTCCGTACATGGGCCGAGCGCCGGCAGTTCAACAGAGACATGAAGAGGAAACAGGCCGAATGCGAAAGGCCCATTCTGCCTGCCAACCAGAAACTAATCACGCTGTCTGTCCAGGACGCGCCCACCAAGAAAGGTAGTGTATCCAGGATTCGTTTGAAAATGATCAGAAACCGCTACAAACATTCTCAGCTAGGCATAAAGCAGTGAAAACAATGCAGTTTTATTGTACTTTTTACATTTTTTTTTTTTTTTTCTAGAATTTGTCATAAACCCAAATGGAAAGTCTGAAGTTTGCATCTTGCATGAATATATGCAACGTGTCCTAAAAGTACGACCTGTTTACAACTTTTTTGAATGTGGTAAGTTCACTTTGCACGTCAAGTTTAGTGAAATTATGTTGAAAGATGATGTGCAACAAAAGACGGCCTGCTTTACAGAGAACCCAAGTGAACCCTTTGGAGCGTCTGTTATTATTGACGGAGTGACTTACGGTACAGGAACTGCAAGCAGTAAAAAACTTGCCAAGAATAAAGCTGGTAATTTCGCAAGTTTTGTAAAAATCCTTTTTAAGTTATGAAAGTTATTGAAGACTGGATTTGTTTTTGTAGCTCGTGCCACACTGGAAATTCTCATCCCTGACTTTGTGAAGCAGACCTCAGAGGAGAAGCCGGTGGAAGGAGATGAACTGGAGGTATTTCATCAACATCACACATTTTATCTTTGCAATTTAAAGACATTTAAGATTTAATCCGCCTAATCTGTTCTGTTCACAGTATTTCAATCATATCAGTATAGAGGACTCGAGAGTTTATGAGTTGACTAATAAAGCAGGACTACTTTCACCATATCAGATTCTACACGAGTGCCTTAAAAGGTAAGGATTTGTTTGCGCTCACACAATCACAGAAATATTGGAGGTCAATGGAGGATAAAGCAGAAGTGGAAAGTTATGCAAAATTAATATCTCACATAGAATAAACTATGTGAGAGCAAATTGAGGACAAGGTCAATTATAAATACTCAATGAGAATGTTGTCTTTTGAGAAGTTGGTTGACAACAGCCTTTAAAATAAGCAGTGCTGAAGACCCTGACCCGCCCACTCCCCTTGTCACTATAGAAACCATGGTATGGGGGACACGAGCATTAAATTCGAAGTGATACCTGGGAAAAACCAGAAGAGTGAATATGTGATGACGTGTGGGAAACATACAGTAAGAGGCTGGTGTAAGTATAAAATAGAATCTTATGTTTTTGTTTTGTTCACAATGTTTGTCATTTTATGGAACTTTTTGTAATGGAGATTAAGATGTCAGAATATGCTCTTCTTTGTCCAGGTAAAAACAAAAGGGTTGGAAAACAATTGGCTTCTCAGAAAATCTTGCAGATGCTTCACCCACATGTGAAGAACTGGGGTTCGCTGCTGAGGATGTACGGGAGGGAGAGCAACAAGATGGTGAAAAAGGTAAAGGCCCCACTTGAGGCCCCTTTATACTTCAGCAGCTCCTCACTGCTGGCCGCACGTGGGAGCCAATCAGCGAGTTCGCAGCAGCTACGCGGACGAGCCACAGATGTGAGCCGGCTGCAGAAAGTCACTCCGCGTCAAGTGCTGCAGAACGCAAGCTCTGTGATTGGTTGGTCCATATGCAACATGAGGAAATGGACAACAAACTCCTTCAGTCTCCCTTTGCCAAGTTACTTCTCATAATTGTATTGTTCCCACGATTAAGTGCTTTTGTGGTTTCACTTTTTATGTTTATTAAAGAAATATTTACAAAAATACATCACATGAACACAGAGGAGCAATGGAGAGGATTGCGGTGGGCGGGACCGGCCGCTCGACTATAAACCAGGCTTTAGTTGGACCTAAAATAGGCGTAAACTTTTTGTCCTGCATCACTTCCATTACACACTGAAAGTTTCAAACACTTGGCTGGCATCTTTCAGTCGGCAGAAGACTTTTTTTTATATTGCATTATGTTACACCTTTTAAGCTAACCACGGTTGCTAATCATTCGTTAGCATTTTAGCCAAAATTGTTACTTTTATATTTTGTGCAGTGCCCCATGCTTGTAGTAATTCCTGTTGTCTGTGAGGAAGGCAGTCGGTAGCTTTATTATTTAACTTTAGAAAAAGTATCCAATAATCCTAACTTGCAAAAAAAAAAAAATTAAGTTAGGTTAAATCAAAGAAACAAAAATCATTAAAGGCCCTGTGCCCCTGTTTGTGTGTTTTGCAGGAGAGTTCTGACAAGAGTGTGATCGAGCTCCAGCAGTTTGCCAAAAAGAACAAGCCAAATCTACATATCCTGAACAAACTGCAAGAAGAAATGAGGAAACTGGCCAAACAGAGGGTGGGATTTCTCACCAAAATTTAAGTAATGTTTGATGATCCTCACTTGAGATTAATATTCCACAACCCGTTTTCCGTTTCAGGAGGAGACCAGGAAGAAACCCAAGATGACCATTATGGAGTCTGCCCAACCAGGAAGTGAGCCCCTCTGCACTGTAGACGTCTAAGGAGCAATCCCAAAACCACCACTGAATCCAGTCACTGTCAAAACATGTGTTGCTACCTTCAAAAAAGGCTTTAGTGGCAATAAAGTCAGATGAGCTTCTTGCTTCTTTTTACCAGACAGATACACAGACCCACACACACTACTGCTTTAGATGCAAGACATACATGAGAGTAGGACTAAAATAAATGCACTAACAGTAGTGAAAATACCAGCTACCTCTCAAGATGAATATGCCGTTTCATGACACTGGGACAGATCCTGATGGGGCTGCACAAGTAATCATATTTTAATTAAAATTTTAAGCATTGCACTTGGCAAATCACAAAAATGGAAATAGTATTTAGTAATATAATGTCCTCTGAAAACTACAAAAAACGTTTCTATCTGGATTTATCATGTTGAGAACCTCTTTAACTGTGTTGTATTGACATCTGCAAACATGTTTTCAAGTGCATGCAATTGTTGTATTCGTTCCTCAGTTCATATTTCAAACAATAATGCAGGTTGCAGATCAATCACCTCTAATTGCAACACAAAGAGGTGCAGCCCTAGATTCCGGAGACATCAGTCAAAAAAAACAATTGCATAGTCGGTGCATGCTTCCACTGGGCCTTGGCTTTGTTTCAAAATGTTTTTCTGCCATCACTCGTACCGATATCTCTGTGCTATCAAGTATTTAAAAAAAGGGACTACTAAATAAATGTGCGTATTTATGCCCTTCGTACACAAGGCTGTTTTAATCGGTGCCGTGGTCGTTTTTATTTCGTTTTATTTTATTTTAGCTCTCGTTTTGTTCAATGGCACAAATTCCATTACAATTTGTCGGAGGAAGTTGCTGTGTTGATTTGCACAATCTTGTAGATCGTCCATGCGCTTGTGTCCTGTTTATGTCGACTGACTTTGCTGTGTTTGGTACTGAAAGAAGTGCTTTTGAAATTTTTTTTTTTTTTTACTTGGGTCACGGCAACAGACCTAGGAACAAGCTTTGAATTACAGAAAGGTGACTTGTGTTACCTTTTTCACAAAACCAGAGGTGGGTAGTTGTCAAATGCATTTACTTGAGTTGCTTTTGTTACAATTTTTATTTCTACTTGAGTAAATCTGTTTCAAAGTAATTGTCTTACTGTTGAGTATTTCGTCTACTCTACCCACCTCTGACACTTCTTTCGATGCCCTTTTGTCTTCTATGGCTACATGTTGCCTTAGCTGCTCCATTTCTCTAAGGGACTCAGAGTGCGTTCTTTAAAATTGGACCCAACACGCCCTTCTGCATGAAATGGACCGACCAATGTAAACATTTTAGGTCATTTTTGCCTGCTAGTATTTTAAAATCGATAGTCATGCCAACAAAATTACTTAACCAAAGCTAGTAGTCTCATGCATTTACAGGATTAAAGCAAATTCCTCTGGTCAAAACGGAGTTGGAGTTTGATTGAAAAGCATTTAGATGTTTGACCCCAGCCTTTCTATGTACTGCATTTATAAAATTTTAAAAAGGCCTGAATAATGTTACAAGAAGTTTAGATTGCTTTTTGTATGTGCATCATCTTTGTCGATGCAAGAAGACAATTTTGTGTTGCTGTTAAGAATCATTTGAGATGTTGCAGCTTAGAAAATGAAGTATGTATTGCAACCTGAGCTCAGTGACGTTTGTCATGCAAAATAAAAATGTCCTGAACAACAATAATGATCCATTTATTTAGTTTGTGCGCAGTAATAATGGGTACATGTTTAAAGAAATTGTGTTTGAACTAAACTTAAAGCATCCAGTAAGGATTTCAAGCTAACAACTGAACGTGTGTTTATACTAGGGCTGAAAGATGTATCGTTATTGTATCAAGATATGAACATTCAAAATCGTTTATATCTTTTCGGAAAAAGATAAAAATTTTCATCAATAAAACTGCACCCTTTTGTATTATGATTAAATTTTTCTGAAAAATGCTTTTCACCTAACCCAATGGTTTTATCGTATCGAGATATCTTGCATGAATATCAAGATATGAAATTTTGTCCATATCGTTCAGGCCTGATTTACACATTCGCTAGCTTTATCCCTAGGAGTCAGTTTGTTTTCGGCCGCCGCTGTCGTCTGGGATTCGTAGCCCACTCTCTCCAGGAGAAGGACCAACTCGAAGTGCATGGTCTGTGGGAACAAGTCCACGGCCAGTGCCCTCACCGGACGAAAAGGGGCTCCATGGACTCGGTTTGAAGGGGCCCTGCACAGACTGAAGAATGCGCAATTAAAACATTAATAATCCTTCGTGAGAGTAAAACTGTTCTGGTTACACTTACTCTATGAAGTTGTTCATGGCGGCCTTTGCATTGCAAGACACATAGACCAGTCTCTTGAGGTGCTCTGCTCTCCTTATCGCGAGGATCACTTTGGAATCTGTAAAAAGTATTTAATTAGATTTACTTTCAGCTCTTCCGGCTTTAATCAATTTTGTTAAATCTTTGACTCACGGAGGCCCGCTCGTGGTGGATCGACAATAGCTGTGAGGCTGGAGGAAACGAGACCACTCAGGATGGTTGGGAACACGTCCTCCGCTTTTCCACAATGAAACTCAATGTTACTTAGCCCTTAAAAAACAGAAACAAATGGAACTGTTCAGTATTTTTTGTCATACAAATTTTCATTATGAATGCAACTGTGCTTCTTACCATTCATTTTTGCATTGACTTTGGCGTCTTCCACCGCTTCTTGGCAAAGTTCAATCCCAAGCACCTTCTTAACTCTCTGGAATGGCAAAATATAACAAACATGTTTACTTGAACTGGGTAAACTTGCTTCATTGTTTAATGTGCAAAATAAACCACTCGACCTTTGCCAAAGAGATCCCGATCGTCCCTGTCCCGCAGCAGACGTCCAGGACGGTGCTGTTCTCATCCAACTGGGCCCACTCCCCGACTGCAGAGTACAGCACCTCAGCGGCTCCTGTGTTTACCTTTGGAGACAAAAAGTACATTAACAACAATAACTTACATTAATTAATTAATTAAGCACAGTTTGTCATAGAATTACCTGAAAAAACGAATGAGGTGAGATTCTGAACTTTAGTCCCAAGAGCTCCTCGTAAATACAGCCTTCGCCAGCCACCAGCTCACAGGGCAGGTCCTCGGGGTTAGGAGAGGTCCTAAGTAAAATAATAAAAATTAGCTACTCGATTATAATGACTATACAGTGTAGAAACGTTATTATGTTTAAACTGTCCTCACCGTTGACCCTCTCTGACAAAGTAAAGCGACGTTATTCCGCCATCTTTTCCCTCTCCATCTGTGAAAAACGTCTTCATGGAGGTCTTTAAGGCGTCTAGTTCCTCCTCCTCAAGTTTCTAAGGCGTCAAACAATTTTAAGTAGCATCTGCGCCTGTTTTTTGAACTATTTAAGATGTGAATTTCCATCGACCTATCTTGTGAGTTACCTGAGGGTTGAAGAAAGCTACAGCCATGGCTTGTCCTGTCCTTGTTGTTCGCACCGTTAGTTGCTTCCAGTGTCCCTCATAGGTCACTGGACTGTACACTGAATAAGGGGTTGTCCTGTAAAGAATTTGTTCTTATTTTTTGGTAAAGTGTGGTTTGATCTTGATTTAAAAAGATCAAATGAGACAGAACCTACCTGATGAACTTTTGAAACTCACTGACGACACGTTTGGCTTCAGCTGAAACATGGCTGGTCTCTGCTGGACCCACAACAGCACAGGAGCCTCCTTTGTATTTACCGAGACGAAACCCGATGGTCTTGTCCTCACCGTCTGCCCCCTTTGAAATCAGGAACTCACACTTGTTCCTGTACTCTGTCTAGTGCACGCAAACAACACGAGAGAACTGGTTAACAACAAGGTCATGTGTAGTTTAAAATTATCATAATATGTTTTTCCATTACCTGAGTTGGAGATGGTCGGATATCCTCCAGGGGACAGCACATCTTGTTGTATTTTCCCTTTTGTGCAAACAGCCACGGTAACATGGCCTTGTTGGTGTTGCCAATCTCCCTAACGGGATCAAAGGTTGTTCTTAAAAAGTAGTTTTACATATCTGTAGTAAACACTTTATTATTGTAATTATCGAGTTCAATCTGGCAACAGTCACAACACCGATACTACTACTGCTATTAATATTAGTATTGATTGCACTCAAAGAAAACCTATCGAGATTATAAATTGGCATTCTTATTTTTTGACAAAATATTTTCTCTCTCACACTTACTTGGCTAGTCTCTGCAGCACAGCCACCACCTCCTGCTCTTTCCTCTTGAGCTGCTCATTGTAGGGCACGTTCCACAGCGGCGTAACTGCGTTGGCGATCTGTACACTCAGCGGCTCTTCCTCCTCCTCCTCCTCTCCCTCGGTCCGCTTCGATGGGGGCTGCCCTACGCTCTCCTCCTGCTGCTTCCTCTTTCTCATGATGGGGTCGACTTTGGGCTTGGCCAGTTTCACGCTCAGCACCTGGCCTTTCCACTGCATCCCGTGCACCATCTTCATTGCCTTGTCTCGCTCCTCTTCGTTTTTAAAGGTCACAAAAGCAAACGTCTGCTTCCCAAACAGCTTTATTTTGTGCGGATTGAGGTTGTGCTTGGCCAAGAACTTCTTCAGGTCGTTGAACCCAGTGAACTTCGGCAGATTCCTAATCTCCACTTTGAAGATCTCTGAAGTGAAGAGGTCGTCTTTAATGTAGCTGTACATGCCTGGATTTGATGGTTCACTCTCCTCCGTTTTGCTGGCCTGGGCCTCTGCAGAAGTCTCCTCCTCTTCTACAGGTGGGGTATCAGCCGAAGGGCTACTGACATCTGCCATCTCCGACTTGTTACACCGGTTCAGTCTTCTGTGCCTGGAGATATGACAGCCAGTGAGTCAAAATCCTGGCATACACAATGTCACAGCGCTGTAAACTATCTGTGGGTCAAACTGTACAGTCTTACAATCTCTGTCGTTGCCTTGACTGTGGTGCTCAGGCGCCTTCCCTTAGCCAATTAATGTTTTGCTTGCATATCAGTATGACGCTTGACAGAGGGTATTTGTCCCCGATTTGTGAAAGCATAGACTTGAATGGTAGGACTAGCGTCTTCATGTCTCCGGGCCTCGTACCGAAAAAATAAACTTCTCCTGCATAAGACATTCAGACTCCTGCCTATTTTTCATCCATCCTCTCGGACACAATTGTTATTTCTCCGACACTGTGGAGGAGCAAAAATATATATGCATGTTCTTAAATTAATTGCAAATGTGAGGAGATATTTCAGTTACCTTGTTGTGTTTAAGAATGCTACGGGTAATTTGACACTGTAAACTTTGAGCTGAAGGACTGATACCTATGAATTGTTTTAGGCCTGTAACAACTATACAATGCTCTGTAAACCTCTGTGAATTTCTTGTGAATGTAAGCGAGTAATGGGAAAGAGCAGAATGCCTCTCTAAAATGGCAAACTTCTGGTTGTTGCCGTTGACAATAAATCTGGCTGGAAATGTCTATTACTATCGGTAAGTATTACTTTCACAGATGTCAGATCGAATGTCTAATATAATTAGTACAGGTGTTTGGGCCAGAAACATAAAAGCATCAAAGCAACGTTCAACTTATATACATGAAAACAGTTTAAACATAAAACAATAAAAACATAAATATAGATAAACACTGACGCAATGGAATTATAATCACAGTCATATTTAAAGCCAATTAGAAACTAGGAACTCTGCTTCATATAATTCTACATATAAAACATTAGGGACGTTTCTTTCTATTTTGCGCTTATGTGTTGGCGTGCCACTATTTGTAAGGAAAATGCGTCCCAAATATGACCAATCCCGCAATCTGAAATATGCCAAAAGACCTTGTTTTGGAAGCCAGTGTTTGTGTTTGCCAAAGTAACGAAGTGTATATGGTCGTAGCTTGGCTTACCTTCTCTTTTCAACTTTGTCTGGTTTACAAACTCGTGTAAAGCTGCAATTTTTCACTTCACTGTGTTTAGGGCGCTGCCATGTTGGTTTTTGTACCACGTGTAGGGACGACCTCTGACCTGATTAAAGAGACAGGCCTTACTTTTGTGGTCACTTTTTAGTCGCCCTTATAATAATTACAAACTAGCTAAGATTGATAGCTATGCATCTTTCCTAATTGATGTTAAATAGAAGATAACATAAATGAATTAAAATAAAATAAAATGCACCAACTAAAAATAAATGTTAATGAATGAATGAATGTAATGTTGTTGTTGTTTTTTTTACTTAGCAAAAATAATAGGAAGAATTCATACTAAAGTTATGTTTGCTGTTGTTTCTACTAGAAACTGACAGGGGGCGTTGAGCGAAAGAGTCTGTGCGTGCATGCTGCTACGTCGGAAATTGGGCGCGCGAAAGCCGAAGCCGGAAGTGTGCAGCGAAGGGAAACGGCGGCCAGTTTGGGATTTGAATCTAACGCACAACTTTCAACATCTTCAAACATCTACATAATTATGGCAGACCCAAAGGTGAGAGTATGCGGCTTGGCTCGCCATCTTCATTGTGTTTCGTACCAAATCAGAATTTAGTGGTTAATGCGTCCTTATTTAATGTTAATCTGAAAAAGTTTGTACTGGAAACTGCCGAAACAATCGTTCCCATATTTAGTGACGCCACCAAAGCAAGTGCATGTTTTTTCAGCTAGTATAATGGTAAACAAAGTGTTGCATTGCGAACAAGATCGTTTGTTTTAGTGTTTATTGCGCATTAGTATCAGAAGTAGTTTCACATCCGTTGCTCAGTATGTTAGCCACAGGTTTCTACACGAGGAATCCCATAATCTCCATAAATGCAAAGATTCGTGTTATTTTTGAAGCAAAGTCGCTCAATATAATGCTGTAACGCGTGTAACACGGTCCCCGTTGTCAGAGTCTTTGCTAGATGAACTGCGTTCATGCTTTTGTCCATCAGGCACAACAGTTGCTAACATGAGTTTGCTAAATGTAGCTTCTGCAGTCACGAGTATTTTGTGTAGTCAATACACTAATGCTAAAGCGATAGTTTCTGTATTATATGTGGTCTATTGTGACTGTAACAAAAAATGCTACTGCATCGGATCGCCAACAAATTACATCTCTCTGTAGTGAAAGGAAAACAAACTTGGCTCGCAGTGAAAGGCCCTAAACTAGCTAAACTTATCTGAGTAGTTTTGGGGTAAGAAACGATACATTTCAGTTATTTAATCCAGCTGTTTGTCAGCACTTTATTGGTATATGCAATCTTTTAAGCCCTTGATGGCCGTAGGAAATATATAATTGTTTGTAAAAAATGTCTTGGTGAAAAGGATAGACGCTATAAAGCAAGACACCGAGCTATGCAAAGTAGTACAGTGTAGCTTAAAGCAATATTTCTAGAAAACGTCTCACGCTTCTGATGCCTTATTTGTAGTTTAGTTTATAATCTAATACATTACCTCTGGAGTACATATAGTAATTTATGTGGTTGTAATGCTCGGGCAAGAGGCCTCTGGCCACACTTAAGCCCTAAAACCCTCCCATTGAACAGTTCATGACATGCAGTATCCTGGATTATGTTGGTTGAGTTAGTACCTTTTTTATAGGTTGTATTCGTGAATAACCTGGTACATGTATTAATGCATTGATGTTGTTACTCAGTAGTTCACACAGTCTAATAAGTGAAATATTTTTTTAGGACCAAGAAGAACAGGAAACTACGACTACTGAAGTGGCAGATGACCCTAATCATGATCCGCACTATGAGCCCATCGTGTCCCTTCCAGAGCAGGATGTGAAGACATTAGAGGAGGATGAGGAGGAACTCTTTAAAATGTAACTATCAATTTTCTATCTGTTTTCCAAAATCTTCACGCAAGGTAACATTGTCTTTTGCCCACAGGAGAGCCAAACTGTATCGCTTTGCCTCTGAGAACGAGCCTCCTGAGTGGAAGGAGAGAGGCACTGGAGACGTGAAGCTTCTGAAGCACAAAGAGTCGGGAACCATCCGCCTCCTTATGAGGAGAGACCGGACGCTCAAGATCTGTGCCAACCACCACAGTCAGTGCCGCTTAACACTTGCACTGTTTAAATCTATAATATGCTTTGCTGATAAATTATTCTCAATTTCCCTTCTCATGGAACAGTTAAACCCTCAATGGAGCTAAAGCCAAATGCGGGCAGTGACCGGGCCTGGGTATGGAACACATTAGCGGATTACGCTGATGAGAGTCCTAAAGCTGAACTTTTGGCAATACGTTTTTTAAACGCTGAAAGTAAGTATTTTGATTTGTAATCTATCTTTGGTCTATTGATTTAAATCAAACGTCACCTTCTGCCTATTACAGATGCTCAAAAATTCAAGGTGAAGTTTGAGGAGTGCAAGGAGGAAGTTAGAAAAACTCTCAAAGATGAGGGTAAGCTTTCTTTAATTTTCCAAATTTGGTCTCTAGAATTCGGGACTGTGTCGCTAAGCATTATGGGATTAGCAGCAATTATAAACTAATGGAGATTTTAAAAGGTGAAATATGGGAGTTATTAACATTAAAACACTTAGGACCCACAATGAGTTGGATGTATTTACCAGCAGTAACTCAGCAGCTAACAGTCATTACAGAGCTTTTTTCTCCACTTTTATACTGTTTTTAGCCAATGTTAGTCTATGGAAAATGTATGCTAACAGCTGCAAACATGGCGGATCTCCATGGTAACTGGAATTTCCCGAACACTATTGCAGACTCACTCTGTTCTTTGCTGCTTGCTCCAGCCCAGAACTTTTTCTGTCTGCTAAATAATTTTGCAGAATAAATTGGATGGACTGGCTTCCTGTGAAACCGGTGTTGCGTTTGTTCTGCCACATTTGTGTGAAGTCCGTATTATACTTGAATGCAAATGAGTTAACAGGCCTTAAATTGTGCTCAATTTGAGGTGTAGTTCATGGCAATAGTCAGCCAATATTTACCCAATTGGACTATAATGCTTATTTGCCCTATGGCAGTTTTCTGCACCTAGTTCTAATACATTTACAAAAACGTCAAGGTTGGCATGGATATCCAGACATTGTGATTAGGAACTTCAGTTCAAGCCAAGGGGAACTTAAATAATATTTGTGCGTTGATATTAGTAACTTACCCTTGAGTTTATTTAAAATGTTACACTATAATACATATAGTCCTTGTTGGCAATAGCCTTTTACAAACATGTACATGAAATGGCTTTTTCTAGAAGTGGTGCTTGTTTGTACACAAGCCTCCGCAGTTTTCCCATCTTGAGGAGATGCTTCCTTAGCCGTGGTGATGAGTCTGGCTTGGGTGGCTGTTACCAGAATGAGTGACTATCACAGCTGGTGATGCTATTTGATTCTCCTATGAGAGGAAGGAGCTCTTTGTACCGTTCTAGAGCACGGTCTATTGGAGATGTTTGTTGATCAGTGTTTAAATTGCCAATACTGTGAAGAGCTTGGCTAATTTTTTCATTTGGCCTTGAGTTGTGTCCACCGTCCTATCGAAGCGTCATCCCCAACGTCCTCCCACGCAGCACCTGGCGACACTTCTGGGTTGTTTGTATGAAGAAAAGAAACAAACTTAACATTACCAGAATAATGGCAGTCTATGAAAGCCACAGATAAGCCGGGTGCACTTTTTGTAAAAGGCTACTAGATCGTTTCCTTTGTACCACTGGTGTTTGACGGTTCACTGTTAACAGGTGAAGATGAGGACGACGAGCCAGACAAAGTAGCAGAGAAACTAGAAGACCTCTCAGTTAAAGACGGAAAGAAGGAAGACAAAAAGGAGACCGAGAAAAAGGAGGTCACGACTGGAGAAAATAATTGAGAAATAATAACTGGCTTTTGCTGATCTTCAAATTGTCAGTTTTCCTCTTTTTCTACAATAGACTGTAAAGGAACTGAATTTGGACACTTGCATTCTTTTTATTATTTTTTTGTTTCAAGATCACAAGTCCTTGATACCACTGGGAAATAAAAACTAAACCTCTTGAATTTGTATTAAACACCTCCCCATCAGCCCTCAAGATGTCACCTTCGCCATCAGTCACCGATGTTACTTTTTATAAACTGTGAACAAGGCTTGTGATAGTCATAATTCCCACATTGGGTGTTCTTTTTTTTTTTTTTTTTTTTATGACAGACATTGTAGAGAAAGATGATGTAGCCTGCACGGGATAAGATACCGGGCATTTAAGGTGTTAAAATATTAATCCCCTTAGTGCATCTCGGTAGGTTTTCTTACCCTGTTTAGTGAATGTGCTTCCTGTAGCAGGGCGGGGTGGAAGCAAGTTGGTTGCTCTCCAGTGGATGCCTCTTTGTGACTGCCCTTTTTTAAGGATGGTTAAACAAATAGACTCCTGGAGGTTTAGTAGCTGTGTGGGTGTGTTGCGTATAGCAGGGGTTCTCAAACCTTTGGGCACTGGGGACCCTTTATGAACCCTCAACTTTGCTCACAATCCATGTCTGAATCCAAATTTAAGTTGGGGATAATATTTCTGGGTTTTCC